>CM069311.1:34124088-34724088 GCA_035609425.1 Epinephelus awoara
TGTATTCTCAAGATGGCGAACCGTAATGGAACCCCCCAGACGACTTACCTGCACAATGTACAAACAAATGCTAAATTTTCCTTTTACGAGAATAAGTCAGATTATTGGTGGAGGTAATAGTACACCAGTGATGACATATTTATGAATGCAGATATCAAATTTTGCCAATAAACAACTGAAAATGTTACACAATGTCCCTTTAAACAAGTTTAGAAGTTTAAAATGACGGCGCGATATTTTAACTTTGTAAAGACAACGGGAGCGGATAAAAAGTAAATATATAAACACATAGAGGGATTAATAAATAATGGGCTGTTTATAATGTAGTAGTTTGTTTCACATGAAGCTGGGAGCCTCTGCAGTTGTGGTGAGTAAAAGCCCCGCCGCTATTTGTTAATATTATTACTTTATGTCCGACTGTGAGGATGTAGCATTGTTTGCTAGCTTGATGCTAATGACACTAACGTTAACTCAGCGGGTTGACAAAGTGCCTCTGCTGTTTCACACCATCATTTCCCCCTTTTACTCTGTGTGGTAACATCCCTAGAGGAAATATTAAAAATGCTGGGGTGTGGTTGTCATACAGTTGTCTACAGCAGCAGATCGCTCTGTGTTTCTACTGGTCAAAGTGACTGTGGCTGTGATGGGAGAATTGGATCTCAGTGAAGGGCAAGTGGTCCATAACTTTAATTTTGGAGACAGAAAAATGTAGGCTTAGCGCCCTGTGGTCCATTGCCCAATAGGAAATGTAGAATACTCAAAAGTACTTCAAAAGAGCTTTAGTTACTTTACTCAGGGAGTAACGCAGTAAAGTAACTGGTAACCTTTAAAAAAAGTAACACAGTAAAGTACTTTGATTATTTGCAAAGTAACCCTTACCCAACTCTGGGTACTATCCACAACTTTTCACAGTGGAAATGGGGGAAAAAATGCATACCGAAGTGAACTGAACCATACCAGACTGCTTGGTGGAGAAAAGGCTTATGTTGCCTCAAAGTGACATAAAATGAACTCTGAAAGACAAAACCACTACAAAGAGATACAAAACTATCTAAGTATGCATTACAACCACAAAGAAATGTGACTAAGTATGCATTACAACCACAAAGAAATGTGAGCTAAACAACTATAAAGTGTGTCTTGCTCCGACATAAGAGAGATGAGGTGGGGGGCTTTTGCATATCTGTGCCCAAGGGCCCATTGTCTCATAATCCCCTGTTAAACACAAGTTGACAGCTGTAACACCTCGCCTTTCACACCTGTGTCTATCATGTGTCTCCAGCAAGCAGCAACCGACGAAGCTGAGAAATGATATATATATATACATATATATATATATATATTCAAAAGACCCTTCATGATGGATAATAACAGGAGAGCATGTACCCGGCCCAGAGGGTTACTGGGGCCCAGCCCTGGAGCCAGGCCTGGGGTTGGGGCCCGTGGGCGAGCACCTGGTGGCGGGGCCTTCCACCTGCAGAGGAATCCAGAAGGGAGCGGTGCATTGTGAATCGGGCAGCAGACCAAGGCGGGGGGCCTTGGCGGTCCGATCCTCGGCTACAGAAGGCCAAGGTGGACTTTCTGATAGCCCCCAGACTCTGCCTGTATGTTGGGGTTCACCCCGGTAGACGAAAGGGTTGCTCCCCACAACGGATGTCCATCGGTGCACGTGGCACCAGGACAGCCTAGGTCACAGGTCAATGATTGACTTTGTATCATTTGACCTGCGGCCATATGTTCTGGACACTCGGGTGAAGAGAGGAGCAGAGCTGTCAACTGATGACCACCTGGTGGTGAGTTGGATCAGATGGCAGGGGAGGACGCCACACAGACCTGGCAGGCCCAAACAAGCAGTGAGGGTCTGCTGGGAACGCCTGGTGGAAGAACCGGACAAGTTGATCTTCAACTCCCACCTCCGGGAGAGCTTCGTCTGCATCCCGATGGCAGAGGTGGGCATTGAGTCTGAATGGGCCTTGTTCCGCTCTGCTAATTGTCTAGGCGGTGGCTGTGAGCAGTGGCCAGTCACGCCGGTAATCCCTGAACCCGCTGGTGGACACCAGAGGTGAGGGGAGCCGTCAGGCTGAAGAAGGAGGCCTACAGGGCATGGTTGGTCTGTGGGTCTCTGGAAGCAGCTGGCGGGTACTGGCAGGCCAAGCAGAGCTCAGCAGCGGCAAGACCATCGATCGGCTCCAAAGAGGTTCTAGCAAACCGTCTGGCGCCTCGGGGGGAAAGCAGCAACTTGCTCACACTGTTTACAGTGGGGGCGGGGAGCTACTGACGTCAACTGGGGACATTGTCAGGTGGTGGAAGGAATAATTTGAGGATCTCCTCAATCCCACCAACACCTATTCCAGTGAGGAAACAGAGCCAGGGGTCTTGGGGGCGGGTCATGCTCCGGGAGTATGGGGTTGGTGGCCCCTTGCTAAGAGCTATCCAGTCCCTGTACCGAAGGAGCGTGAGTCTGGTTCGCGTGGAGCTTGCACATCTGGGAGGGACTCGGAGTAGAGCCGCTGCTCCTCCAAATCGAGAGGAGCCAGTTGAGGTGGTTCGGGCATCTCGTAAGGATGCCTTCTGGACACCTCCCTTGGGAGGTGTTTCGGGTATGTCCAACCGGGAGGAGACCTCGGGGCCGCCCCAGGACACGCTGGAGGGATTACATCACCCGGCTGGCCTGGGAACGCCTCGGGGTTACCTCGGAAGAGCTGGCGGAAGTGGCTGGGGAGAGGACTGTCTGGGCTTCTTTGCTGAGGCTGCTGCCCCTGCAACACGGACAAGTGGAGGACGACAAGTACGAGTATATAAATATATATATATATATATATGTATATATATAAAATATATTTTATATTTTTTATTTATATATTATTTATTATATATTTTTATATGTTCCAAGTTATGCATATTTAAGGAAGGGCCTGCTTAAGTGACAGGTTGTCTGTCGATAGTGTCCTCGGCTTCTCAGTCAGAGCGACCCCCTGCTCCTCCACAGCTCCAACGTCTTGTCCAAATACAGTCACTTCTGTCTCCAAAAAAAACAAGATAGTGATGGTTGAAATTCCAAACTCAGGGCTTCTTGGCTGAATCTGGGTGATGTCACGGTAGCTACTTCTATCATTCATACAGTCTATGTCTGCACAGCTGACTACTTGTGTTTAGATTTCGTTATTGCCTACATCACTTATGCGGGAGCTTAGCAACTACCACAATTTCCACAATTACTTTCATTGTTCTATTGTCCACAAGTACTTACACTGATACTCTTTGGTAACTGAGAATAACTAACCGGGGAAAACAAAGGTGCTACCGTCTTCCTTTTTTGGCTTCACAATGGTTGACACACTTTTTTTGTGCTGTAAAATTGAGCCTTATTTTTGTAAATGATTGTACTTTATAGCAGACAGAATGGCATAGTCAAAGCGAAGATCATAGGGAATCGATGTTCATGTGGATGGTGTTATTGTTCTATTGCCATTACAGTACAATGTGCAATCAGCGTTACCTCATAATGATAAGTTAAAGACAAACTGCTTGTCTGTTTCCACTTTAAGGCATATACAGCTGAAAAAAGGGGCTTGGTCGGCACAGTATTTACCACTACAGAACTCCTGATGGCAGTCAGTTCAAACAGCGGTCAACAACAACTGGCTGTACACACAAAGGTCAACACAGCTGCGGTCAAAGTTAAACCCTGATGCTGGTTGACATGGACGTGAACATGAAAAATACAACTCCAGTGCAATTTGGAGTCAGTTTAGCACTCAGTATTGAGGGAAGGAACTGAGTGTGAATATGGGAGAATTCAATATTAAACGAAAGGACTATTTTCAGTTGAAAATGTAGGTCATAATTTTTGAAGAACTGGAATAATCTAAAAGTACACAGCCTATGGGGGTAAATGTTTAAATCATTTGTTGGCAAAATGCTTCACCCTTTAGTACCATAGCACAAATTAGTATCATAATTTGTTACCCCAATTAAAGAAGTACATCAGTTATTTTGTTTGATTTGCCTTTGCTAAAAATCTTCAATTCTATATATTACTGCTGACTATTTTGTTAACTACCTTTACTGTTGCAGTTTTTCTATTTCTGTACAGGTTTACTTGGGCTGAATCCACTGGATGATTGCTGTACAACTAGAGTGCTGCACAACTAGAAGACTTAAAGAGAGGGGAAGAAGAAAGCAAAAGTAAGAAGAAAGAGAGGAAGAAGGAAGGACAGAGATTAGAAACTAAGGAAGCCACAGCCTTGCAAATACGGAGAAGAAATACAGTAAATGGTACATGGAAGAGAATAAGAGAGAAGTAGGGAGAAGGGCAGACAGAGAGAAAGGAAAGGGGGTAGAGGGAGGGGGAGGCAAGCAGGAGAGGTGCTGCTGGTGGATTAGTGTCGAGCAGGTGGGGCAGCGGAGGAGGCATTAATATGTAATTTATTGATGAGGGATAGAATATGCGGACGGAGCAGAGTGTAGGCGAGGCGAAGCCTGCGTGTCGTGGAAGTCCCTTACGCTAGCAGTATGCGCCTTTCCATTTACGCACTTCATACATACTAATACACTCTCACACACACACACACACACACCAACCTCCATTCCTCCCAGCCATTCCTCTCTTCAGTGCTTATCTCTACCTTTCACACAATACTAGCTGGAGCTCATCTGGATCATGACCGAAAAACTGCATTGTCTTTCAGAGCATGGGCATGTGAAACTTGTGTGGCACAGCGTGGCATTTCTTCTTTATGGCAATAGTTATTTCGGTCCTTGCTGAGAGTAAGATGATAGTATGATGCTAGTGTCATGTTTATGTGTTATCTATGGTGCTATAGTTAGACTATTAGTCTATCTTGGCATAACGACTGAACGCACAGGGACACAGCTATCCTGGCTCTGTCCAAGTTTTAAAACTACATCTAGAAACACCTCTACAGCTCACAAATTAACATGTTGTATCTCATTTGTTTATTATTTTGTAGCACGTTTGCAACACACCACAAAATCACCACGACACCACGGCTCTCTTTTACTGAAAGAGTCTGTAATGATACAACATGTGACAGGGACTGCATCAGTTCACATCCTTCTCTCCTCTCAGAATACTGTCTCTCTCAGCTCCAAATGCAGACTGAGCACAACAAAACATTTATACAATTTCTATAGAACATAAATAAAATGAACAGCATGATCAACATGATCAAGCATGAATTGAAATGATCATATAGTGGTTATATATATTTTTCCAATCATACCTGTAATGATACAAGATGTGACAGGGACTGCATCAGTTCACATCCTTCTCTCCTCTCAGAATACTGTAAAGGATGCATAAAATAACGAAGTAGAACAAATGACAAAAATAAATATGCCCTGTCTCACATGTCTAATTCATCACAGAGTAAGCACATTGACCTTGTGTGCACTTACACACACATATACTCAACATTAGACAAGTAAAAATACACTTTACATTCATTTTATACAAATCCCAGAGAAAACTACATTTCCCACAATGCCTTGCATCGCCAAGGGAAACTTGATGTGAGCAGCGGCACTTCAAAGGAACACAGTTGAAAACAATGCAACACTAACTTCCGAGGTAACATCAAAACGCTTTACAGTACGGACTTACAATGCTGTGTTTTAAACACTAGGACAACTTTTAGAAGCTAATTTGCTCCGTCAACATACCTGTCTCTCTCAGCTCCAAATGCAGACTGAGAGAGAACTTCTTATGCGCATGTGCCACAGCGCGGCAGGGAGTGTTCACTGACCAAAATATTCAACATGTTCTCATGAAAATAAAGGTACATAAAATATTACTCCTTTGTTAACACTGGAAACAGTCTCACAACAAGGTTATGATTGACCTAACATAATCATTGAGTGTCGTCTCACTGTCAGCAATTGGAACGTACCAACTTACTTATTGAACAGGGGCTTAAAGTTAGCTGGAATACCAAAACACACTATTACAATTTACCAAACAGGAATGTAAACTCAACAATTTGTGATATCAGGAGTTACATGTGTGATGTTTTTTGAAGAACCACACACCTTTACAGAAGCCTGATTGCAAAAAGAAAATGTTGCCATGAATGTTATATTTGCGCAAGCCATTTGTATCGTACCAACGTTTCAAAATGGGGATGGTGAATAGTTTGACACCTAAGGTAGATACTTGTTTAGCTGCAGACTACTGTTCTAGACCAACAAACAGCACCGCCAGTTGTGTTTCAATAAGTCAGTGCTGTGTTGTCAGTGGCCCGTTAGCCACCATATATGTGTCATTTAGCGACCCATTACTGGTTTTCCACTGGGGACTAGTTGATTTTAACTGAGAAGTTGCTGTGTTTCCTGCTAGGACAGTGCCACAAAAAGTGTTTTAATTTTATTTTTACCGAACCATCACTGCATTTCCTGCCTGTTTTCTTACTCGCACATTGTTGTGTTTCCCACCGGTATAGTGCCAGGAAAAGTGGTTGATTTTTTACAAAGCTATTGTTGCGTTCCCTGCCAAAGTAGTGCCACAAAAATGGGTATTTTAAGCCAAAACATGATATTTCCCTAATCATTAACCAGGTGATTTTGTGCCTAAACCACAGCATTGTTATCAGATATTAATATATACTTTCAACATATTGTACCAGGGTAGCCAGAACTATAATTATAATATTATTACTTTCATTAATGTTGTTGTAAGCTACCGTCATTAACGAAGATGCGCTCAAGCAGTGATGGAGGTCTCATTTAACCTATTGTGATTTGATGTACCATTCACAAGGATCTTGGAAATATATTTTAAGGGCTCAAAAACTCCAGCATATTGCTTTAAAGCCATGAAGGGAAACTTCTCCAAACAGCCAGAAAACACAACAACAAGATCATCCAACAACGGTATCCATTCAGCTCAGTAATTACTGACAAGCTTTATGGACAAAACAATTGACTTTTGCTTATCACTCATTATTAGCTCAGCATGTTTACATTGCATAAATTAGCCTAGTGCCTAGCAGATATTTTTCCTCTACTCATAGCTTAACAAATGACATGTAACGTTATCATTTCTTGCTCACCGATGGGTTAAGTCACGGCATCTCCTGACAGAACAGCACAGTTGAATTTTAGCCTGCATGCACGGTTTTTCAGCCGAACATTGTTGAAACAGAGCAGCTAATGTTGCTAAAGCAAGAAGTTAGCGGAGAGAGACGCTTGTCCAGACAGGTGACATTACGTCATGTTTTATCTCGTAATATCGTTGTTTACATACAGCATATGCTCTGTCTGTTGTCCTGTATTTTCTCCAAAATCCAAAATATTTCCACACTGCCCATTTATTTATTACATTACATCAAACTATTCTGCTGACAAAACAAATAAGGGGCATCATTTGCAACAGCTATTTCAGATATGACAGAGTAGAGAGGCTTTTGTCAAAAGGATAAAATTACAGTAACACTGAAATACATGCATGCATCCTTTGCTGCAAATTCCTTGTCCACGTGAAGACAATCTGAATCCAGAGCAGGAATGATGGACTTAACCGCTATCAATTAAGACTACAAACCCAATCACTAGAAAAAATGCTGGCATTATACCTTTCTTGAAACCACCCAGGCATTATATATATATTTTTTTTACATTATTACGTAGTGGATACATTGAAATCTTACATTTCAACAATAATGGAATTAATTTGTGGTTATGTTAAGGCACAAAAACCAATTGGTTAATGTTAAGAAAAGATCATATTTGGGCTCAAAATACCTGGTTTTAGAGGCACAATTCCCAGTAGAATAGCAGCAAAGTAAAAAACAACAATTTTATGAGCCTAAAAAGTTGCGGGAAAAACAGTGACTGGTGGTTACAAAACATCATTTTGAAATTTTGACAATAAAACCTACTACCTCCAATGGAAAAACAGGTTCCTTCAAATTACTAACATTTCCTTCCTAAAAAGCCACTAGAAACACAGCAGAGACTTGTTAAATCACAAATTGAGCACAGCTTTAGTTCAGGCAGGACATGATGTCAAGCTAAGCCCACATCCCAGCTACATCAGCTGATCTCAAGTAGCCCAGTCAACTGATAAATCATCTGATTGATGGAAGGGAATAAGGTAATAGATTGCATGATTCCTTTCTATGTAACCAACTGGGGAATCTCACAGCGCCCTATTTACAACAGCTTTGGCCTGCTTACTGGTGCTGCTTTCTCTGCAAGCTGCTTTGCAACATGCCTCCACCCCAGGTCCTCCTTTTTATGTTGTGTCTGACTTATCAATGTCATTTCTGTTTGTCACTGATGCTGGCTCTGTTTCGTTCCCAGGGGGTCTTTGCTGATGCTCTCCCTGCCTCAGGCTTTCCATGTAGGCACATGGAAGGGCAGGGAGGTTCGCTCTCTCTGCCTCAGGCATTCCTCATTTGCACATGGAAGGGCAGAGAAGTTTGCTCTCTTTGCCTTAAAGCTTTTTGCGTAGGCCTAGGAAAGGCAGAGAAGCCCCAGAGCAGACCCATGCCACCAAATATAGAACTGCAAATGGAAATAAAGTTTTCTTAACTGGTCCTGACAGAACTGGTTTTATTGTTGGTCTCAAACAGTGGTCTGCAATTTGGCAGGCATCTCGCCAATCCCCTCCACCTCCTGATGACAAAGTCAGCTCATGTACTAAGTCACTTTAGAAAAGTTGATGTCGTACTTACAAAATGCAAATCTAATGTATTTGTGGTTTGCAGAAACATACAATGCCAACATTTTCTCTAGCCACTGGGCTGAAACTGCTTCATGGAGAGGTAATCACAGAATGTATATAAATTGAATGGCTATTGCTGGAAAAAAAAATGGTGTCCATAAATAGTGTCAAAAATGGCTTCTTATAATATAAAGTCCTGTTGTATCAGTGTAAAGTGTGCTGCCAATGCACAGCTGCAGTAAAAATGGGTCAGCATTTAACAAACTAAGAGAGAGGCTGACTTGTTACTTGTAACTGTAAAATACGTTTAACTACAGTTTGGATTAATTTACAGACGGGGGTTTATCTTTCACTGCCAGGCTGTATTGTCATCCAAAGTGCCACAAAAGCACGGGAAGTGTAATGTAATAATGATCATGTTTGATTAAACACTCGGAACAGAAGACAAAAAGAGGCAAAGAAAGGGAGACAGGGAGGAAGAAGACAGGCGGGAGAGGAGGAGGCTGCTAATTGATTAGCTACAGAGAGAAAGTCAGAAGCTTCATTTGCCAAAGTGCTGCTGGGGGTGTAAACCCCCACCACCCCTGCCTCCTACTCCACAAAGGGATGAAGGCAAGATGCAGGCAATTGATACACTCTGTTAGGCCTTATCAGGACCACTGTGATCAGCTGCACCTCCAGGCCTATTCTCTGCAGTTTAACACCATCAGAGAGAGCTTGTGTGTGTGTGTGTGTGTGTGCGTGTGTGTGTGTGTGTGTGTGTGGACTAAAAAAGAGGTGTAAGCATTAAAAGCGTTTTTTTTTTTACCCTGGGAAAATGACCTACTATTTACTGATTAACATCAGCTCTGGGATAGATAGCAGTGTGTGCGTGTGCGTGTGTGTGTGTGTGTGTGTGTGTGTGTGTGTGTGTGTGTGTGTGTGTGTGTGTGCGTGTGTGTGTGTGTGTGTGTGTACGTGTGTGCATGTGTGTGTCAGTGTTTGGCTTCCATTACACCACAGTGACAGGAGCTGCATTATCATTCCCACCCACACACGTTCCTCACAATAGCAATGTTAATATTAACACCTTATGTAATGTTGGCTTTGAGCTTCATTTCCCTTCCAGATAAATGAAAGCTGCGTGCTGCAGTTTTATTTTTATGCGCTCTAAATGGCACACTTCAGAACAGGAAGATGCACACAATACTGCTGAGCTACGTGGCTGTCAGCCGTACGACCCGACAAAAGCAGGCAACCTTTGTGTAAACCACAAAGCCTGTGTGGATACGTACATAAAACAGGGAGCTTATGCTCAAAAGTCATCGTTATATTTCCCCTCAACCACTTTATGTGTCTCAGGTGGATCAGATAGCTATTTGACATCAAACAAGCCAAGTGTAAATACAACTAAGAAGCACTAGGTCCAGTTTACTCTTGTTATTTCAAGTGTCTCATACACAGATACACAAACATGTGGATGAATCACATTCATCCTCTGCAATGGAAACTAATGTTTATTGTCTTTAGTGGCTCTCATTCATAGTGCTCCCTTTCACATACAGATCAATCTCATTTGGGCTGTAAAGGTTTATGTATTTGTGCCGAACTGTCACAGTATGAGGGTCAGGGTGCGGTTCATGCAGAGTACATAGTATGTAGATTGATGCACATGGACCCAAAGTTCACAAGCACAAGTTCTGCCAAACTTTTAGCCATATTCCATTAGCAACATGTGCTGTGACTGACACAACAAGGTAATTGGCATGTAAGTCAGTCACACTATGGTGTGCGACTAGTGCAAACAAAATGCCAAAGCTGGAAAACTTCTTGTGAGTCTTGGTTATGTACAACAGTGGAACAGAGAGAGAGCATTATGGAGCTGAGGATGGCTAACCGGCTAACCTGTTCTCATTCCTGGGGCGTCAAATACAGCAGCCTGGTCAGTGGCCCTCAGAATCTGTTCCCAACACACAAGGCACCCTACAGCATCTGTATGAGATGCATCAGGCTTTCAACTAACTCCAGTGTCATTTTATTGACTACAGATATCAATGGTAAACCGTTAAGTGGTTAACCGCTCAGAATATTTTTGGGTGGTTACACATGTTGGTCTATAGCTTAATTTTCAGTGAATGCACAGTGCACCTCTGAGGTCTGGTAAGAGCCAGCAAGCAATGTGAGACAGAGGGGTGATAGATGAGTCAAACACACACAGGACCTTCACCCTAGAGGCTGACATTTTTTCGGGAGTCCCACGGGTCAAGTGATTCCTGTGGGATTCCCACGGGATGGGAATCAGTTTCACTATTCGTCACGTGATTGGTACGGGATGGGAAAAAAAGTCAACGGGAGCAGGCGGGACTGGGAATCATAATTAGGCCTGTCGCAGTATGCGCTAAGTCGGTTAATTGCGCTGTAAATTAAAAGGGATTAATTGCCATATTAATGCGTGTTTGTTTTACTGGATGACAAGAGTGTTCACTGTCGTGCATTGTCTGGCAGCCAGGTGAGTTGGTTCATTAGCGCAATTAACGGAGGGAAAGCTCTTGTTATCGAGTGTCTTTGTCTCTGTGGGGGAGGCGGGGCTATGGGCTACACACACACAGTGCAATCTTCGTGAGGGGGAGACGAGGTGGAGAAGAAAACAGAGAGTTGTGCATAAGAGAAAGACAGGGAACTTGTTCCTAAACCAAATGCCACGGCCCCTGTGTGGGAGTGTTTTAGATTTAAACCAAATAACAGAGGGCAGCCCAGTTATTTGGACGAGCCGGTGTGCCGGGTTTGTTCTAAAACCATCTCAACAAAAAGAGCAAATACTACCAACTTAAGAGTGAGAGACTGACAGTCTATTGTTTTGTATTTATTTATTTATTTTGATATTTTTACATGTTATTAAATAAAATTAAATTTTCTTTTTTTGCATTCCCAAATATTCTTGTTAAATAAATGTTTATTTCTCTTTAAAAGGGTATACTTAAATCATTATGCCTTTATTATCATTATATAAGTCTAAAAATGTTCTAAAAACATGATCTTAAAAGGACATTATTACTCAATATTATCGCAATAATTTCTGACGCAATTAATCGCCCAGCAAAATTTGTTGTAGTGACAGGCCTAATCATAATAACAATAGTCAAGTTTTTATAAAGTAGTTGAAACTAGCTCCACCTCCAGCAGCTACAACAGTAACATGCTGCTCAAACACTGATGCTTCATTATTAATAATCTAATGATGTCATATATAATAATATCAGTCAGAGGAGCCAAACACTACTTTTACTGCAATACTTTAACGACATTTTTCTCTCTCAGAACTGGTTCTTATGACATGTTGTCTGACCACATCAGAAATCAAATGTGTTTATCATTCTGAACAGCTTCAAGGTGGAATGAATGTAAAAATAATCAGGCAATAAACATCAAAACACAACATTAGATGTCATATTTGGGTTTATATTCAACTAAGGTAGGCATTGTGTGATCCATGTACTGTGTGTACATATATATATATATATATATATATATATATATATATATATATATATATATATATACATATATATATACTGTATACATATACACACACACACACATATATATATATATATATATGTATATACATACATACATACATACATAGCCTCCTTAAAGGCTATTGGCAGGTTCCATTAATGCAGTGCGTCTCTGCAATTAGTGCTTTCGTCACTCCTGATCACTTTCTGCAATACACAGTTATACCATTCCGTTTGCGAAACGCTCCAGCCACTTTCCAGCGGCTGATGAACACAGTTCTGTGTGGTGTTAATTACTGTGAGGTTTACTTGGACAGTTTTGTGGCCTACTCATGGACTGACCATTTGAAAACCCTCCATGAGATTTTTGATCTCCTGCATTCCTGTACAATCAAGCCAACTGTGAGTGGGTTTTGGAAGACTGGTGTTACCTACTTGGGTTAAAAAGTAGGGCAAGGTTAGGTTTGCCCAGTTGCTGCCAAGGTGCAAGCAATTTCCAAGCTCCCCGAACGTGACGTGAAGTCCATCGTTTTCTGGGGATGGCTGGGTATTATCGTTCATTGTGTAAACACTTTTCTGATGTGGTGGCTCCAGTGATGAGCTTAGTCAATCCCCAAAACTCCATTCCAGTGGTCAGAAAACTGTCAGTTGGCATTTAAGGCTGCCAAAGCTCTCCTCTGCAGTGCCCCTGTGCTCACCACCCAAAACTTCACACAGCCCTTTAAACTAGAAGTAGTTGCCAGTGCCTTTGGGGTGGGTGCCTTGTTTCTGCAGGGGTATGAGCATGGCATTGACAATCCGATCTGTTACTTTTCCAAAATGTTCGAAAAACACCAGCTTCACTATAGCACTATTGAAAAAGAGGCTTTGGCCTTGCTTTTGGCGCTACAACATTTTGAAGTGTATCTTGGGTCCAGCCCTGTGCCAACCATCATTTTCTCTGATCACAGTCCTCTCGTGTTCCTGATTCAGATGCAGAATCGTAACCAACGCCTCATGCGCTGGTCTTTGTTGCTTCAAGCTTTGATATTCATATTCATAGTAAGAAGGGTCCCGATAATATAATGTCTGATGACCTGTCTAAGTATTGAATCAAACATTTTTTTTCTAGGGGTAAATGTTTAAGTTTCAGGTGGGGAGGTGTTATGACCCAGGTCATTATTTTTTGCTGCTCTTACATTGTTGGGTATGTGGATAGGTAAAGTTAAATATAGCCACAGTGGTACTATTTGGCACACTCCTCCTAATGCAGTTTTAGTTTTTATTATTCTATTCATTTTATATTTGTAAGTTTCATAGTATAAGCCATGTTTTTCAGTTTTACAGCCTAATGCGCCCTGTTGCCTTTTGGCAACGTTTTCATTCAGTGTTCATACATTGCAATACAGAAATGTTGACAATAGTATGCCAGTGGGCAAAATACTACATCACACTACAGTCTGTTCAAAATGAATGAAAATAAATATATCCTTATTCATTTGTTTGTTTCCCTGCTGTACCAAACGTGGTTCAGGTGTGAACTGAAACGTTACTTCTGTGTACCCTCACACCCCTATCACTCACCCACAAAGATCATTCAGTGGTCAGACCAATCAGTATGGTGGCCCTGAGCGCTCAACATACTGTAACACATGCAAACGGACAAAAGAAACTAGATGTAGATGTCAGCAATTTGACAGTATGTGCAATATTGAGAAAAAATGTTGCAAAGTGGGAAAACATGACCAAAAACCAATCACTGCGACTCTAAAGAAGGTTTACAAAATAGTTTAAATCACATATTGGCAATGATGGCATTATTTTTTTGATAAGCTTCTTTCACTTGTTGTGTTTTGTTAATTTGCATGTGTTCTCTTAAATTGCAGTACGATGAGCTTTCAGGGCCACCATAGGTCAGGGGTCAGATTACATTAAAGCAGTATGTCGTGCTCTATTTTATCCTATTTGTTAAATTTGTGGGGCTTTTCTGGACTGCTTGATTCAGTGAAACTTTAGCTGCAATTATCACACAAGACAGACCATGTAATTGGGAATTTCTACAAACCACTAACTGATGTCTTGAAAAGGCGTATGCATTTTCACCTTTAGATATATTCACAAATCACTTTGTTTAAGTCAGATCAGCATAAATGGGGTCTTAGAGACAAATTGAAATCTGAATGAAATGTGGAAACAGTAGTTTGACAAAGTCATTGTATTTAAAGGTTTCTTGTGGTCAGTGCTAACAGTGTCAGTCCTGGGGTAGAATTCTTATCATCTACTCCTTGTACCCTTTGGACTGTGGTGCCTCCTGGACCTGATGCATGTCTCTCTTTCTATCCTCTTCCTCACTGATAAGAATTACTCAGTGAAATGAATGAAATTATTTGAAATGTTGCATTTTCTGAATTGCTGTGTCATGTGAAATGAAGTGTACTCTAGAATGGTCAAAGCAAATCCTGTTGGTCATACTAAACTAATTGACCTTGTCAGATTATAAAAACTATAGAATTTATTCTATAAGGCCAGAGTTGGAATTAATATAAAAGATGCATGTAATTTGCTACCCTGTTTTTTAAGCTAAACCAGTGGATTGTTGTTTAGAGTATATGTCAGTAGACGTCTGTGGAGGTAGTCACTTGCTAGGTCTGTCCCTGTGGTAATGGCAGCTGAAGCGAAGCTGAAATTAGACTCTTCTCTCAGTGTCACATTAAAGTGATGAGGATGACTATCCGGATAATAATAAAAAAAGTAATTTCTTTAATATATGAGAGCATTTTCTTATGTGACTGACAAAATAGTATGTTGCACTTCACTGCCATCATTGTTTATTACACACAAAAAAACTACACATTGTGACTTGTTAACAACTCATGCACTGATGCTTATCGACACTGATAGCTAACTCAGGCAGAGCCTGGTAAATAATTCAGAGTAACATTCACATGATGTTTAGTGGTCAACAGTGAGAGAAACAAAGATGGATTTAGCCAATTTTACTTCTATATGAAACCAAATCAGAGGTTGAATAGGGGGCACGACCAGATCCTTGCAAGAAGTAGAGATATAGAACAAAAAGAACAGAAGTCATTATCAGGGCTGTGTGATAACATCATGCCTCTCTGAAGCTTTAGTCAGCTCCTGGTCATAACGCTGGTTTCAGATCTGCCTGACATCTAAGATGAAAACAAACTACCAAACACATTGATATGGTTTCAGTGGACAAGCTTTCATCATTTAATGAAATCAATCAAAGAAAAACAACTTGCCTTAGCTCAATGTGGCCCTTGGACAAGAGTACACCAAGCAGATCAGCATTATGGATTGTGATTCATATCACAGCACAATCAACTGTGTAACTGCTGCTCCAAAATACTTTTTTGCAGTGTCAGTTTACACAGGCAGCATAACAGACATCACCTGGCAATAACAGACTTGGAGAAACTGAACAATTGGGCTCTTTATTGCTTCAGCAATACATTCATCAAAGTTAAGCTAACCTTAACTGTTTTAAAGAAGAAGAAAAAAATGCAAACAAAACACTAACAGAGTGACAGGAGGAAGACAAGAACAGTGATTACAGGCCAGATAATATCTTAAAAATTTCGTCAGGGAATTAGAAAACAAGGTTATATTAGTTGTTGTCATTCTGAAAAAAGGAGAGGGGGGGAGGAAGGGAGAGCATGGGAAAGGAAATAAACAAAATAAATAAACAAGGAAAAAATAATTTAAAATAAAAATCAAATAAATGTATGCTAATGCTAATACAAGTCATACCAATGTTGCTACCAATAAAATAATAATAATAATGATAATAATAATAATAATAATAAATGGATTGATTAATTAATTGATAAATGCAACAGCTGCTGTGCAGTGGTGAGTCAGGGCCAGGCATTTTAAATAGGTAGAGGAAGAAGCATGAAACAGAGTAGACAAAGTAGAAATACAGTAGCATCTGTCAACAGAACTGTTCAGACCATAACTAATTAAAACTTAAATTAAAAATATTTTTGAAATTTACACAGCGCAATGCCTGAGTAGGCATTAGCATCTATATTCTGCACCACCCAGGGCACAAACTACGCAAAGTGATTTGAGACTCTAACTAATGTGAGCTACATAGACGTGAACTCAAAGCTATAGCCACGAGCCTTTGACTCCAATTAGCAGAAGGCTAAACCATTGGCAACAGTTCATTTCCATCTTTGAAACACTTTGCCTAATACTGACATGTGTTTCATTTCACTTATTGTCAGACTGTTGTCGACCTTTTGATGAGCCTTCCTTTTTTGGGTTGCTTTGTTGCCAATGCTGGAATAGCAACTTTCCCTACAGGATTTTCCACCATTACACCAGGCTTTCCCCATTTGAAACGAAGTGCAAGCACATCTGCATTTGTAGAACAGCCAATAGGAACATCTCCTCTCTGTAATGAATTGTGATTAGCTTAAGTCTCCTGTCATGGACTACATTTTCTAAAGCCTGTAACAGAGTCAAGAGGAGGTGCAAAAGTCTAGTTTTAGTCCATCTGAATTACAAATATTATTATGGAATGTTTACCCAATGCTGCCAAAATAAAACTGCCTACCCCAGCGTTAACCAGGATACTTATCTCACTAAGTTTTGTGCCTAAGCCTTACCAAACATGACCAGACATAAACCTTTTTCGGCTTATAAAAGGGGATTTATTTATCCAGTGGTGATTTGTATTATTATACACTGACAGTTTTGTTTTGCTTATGTTGAGATCAGACTATATTGAAAATTAAATTGGGATTTCTAGTTTAGAAATTTGGTTTCTTTGTAAGTATAATAGTTTTTTGGTGCTTTTGGTGAACTGTTAAAATGTTTTAACTGTTAAACTGTCTTAATTGTAGCTCAGGTTGTAGTGTTTATCTTTGTGTTACCCCTTTGGTCTAATCAGCCATTATAGGATTTTGGTCTCTATTGTTTTTTGGTTTTTTTCATAGATCACCTGTTTAAATGTTATTAAGGCTTTGAGTGACAGGTGGGTGCTGTCCACTGACAAGTCGCTACTGTTATACGCGAATGTGCAGAATAAACGACACAAGTCAGGCTGTGTCTCAATGACATGTATTCACCGGCTGTGCATGTAAACAGCTGAAGCATACTTTCACATGAGGCAGACATATCAGGTAAAATCCACAGGGTGGAGCTGTTGGCTATGTAGCATAAGGCACCCTGTAACTATCACAACGAGAGTGCTGGTTAGGTAATACATCCATGGCGTAACACCAGATTCACAGAGTCTTATTCAGCACTTGGTTGTACTAAAACAACTGCTAAGGAGTCTGATATTTGGTTTTTAAGGTAAGTTTGTTTTATGCAGGGTGACCATATTTTGATTTCCAAAAAAGAGGACACTCGGCCCGGCCACGACATAACCTACTTAAATGATACTCGCAGTTTACTCAAAGATGCCTTATAATTTTAATAGTCTATATTTAAAGTTTATATGTATGGATAGAAAATTCAGTTATATTACAAAATAATATCTCTCAAAGACAGAAATTCAGATAGGCCCCTATAGGGGACACATACACACACACTAGAGTGTGGCGATCTGAGCCCGACGGTACCCGACGGGTCAGGCCGGGTTTGGTCAGAAATGTAGCTATAAATTGTATTCGGGCTGGGGTCGGATTTGGTCAGCTTTCAGTGAAAATGTAGTGTAAAACTAAATAAAATCCTATTGTCTGTCCTGTTTATTGCTTGGGCACTGTTATTTACGTGACAACACCTGAACATAACACACACACATTGGCTGTTTGTTTCTACCTCTCCCCACGCTGGAAGTCTCAGACCTTCCTCCACCCGCCTCCTCCTTGATTAAATGCTGAAAATACAATAAAAGAGGGAGACAGGTTTTTCCTATTTTATTTTTTTTTGTTATATTTCTCGCTCCCCTCCCGCCTCCCGCTCCCGTCTCAAACATGGAGGTCTCACTCTTTGTTGAGCACCCACTGTGCACGCCCGGCTTGTTAAATAGCCTGTAACCGTAACAACTGTGTGACACAAACTCAGTGCTTTGATCATTAAATAATGTCGGGCTTGGTTCGGGTTTGGACAGAAATATGCGTCCCGTGCCGCACTCTAACACACACATACACACGGAAAACCGGACATTATCATCAATTTATAAAAAACCCCAGGACGCCCCGGACAGGACATGAAAAGTGGACATGTCCGGGCAAAAGAGGTTTTAGGTCCGGTTTTCGCTAGCAAAAAATAGCATTATCAAATCACAAGTAACCGTAGCAGTAGGCTACATGCACAGTGCTAACCAAGCTAGCAGTCAGTTGTAGCTCCATTAACCCTATGGGCCCAAGCGACGCATAATGGACCAAATTCACACCTGTTCTCTACTTATTTTCTCCGCCACCGTGCGTCATAGCGAGAAGCCACGCATATCACGTGAAACAGTGGAATTGTAGCTTTCCGACAAGACCAAGCACTTGTCCGTAATCCGGCGAAAAACAATGATAAAGTTACACCAAAATGATGTATAACAGAGCTTTCATACAGCTCTGCACACACATTACTCTTGGATGGATTACTCGTGAATGCAGGCTCGCACAGAAATGCCACGCGTATCACATGAAAGTGCAGGAGCAGAGCTTTCCAGTGATACCGCACACATCATTGTGCTGTCATCCCATCATGTTATAAATACAGATTAATTGTCTACAAAATAAAAACTTGACAAATTTCTTTACAACCCATTATACAGATCTTGTCAGTCACCTCATGTCGTATCTTACCACGTCTTAGGCTTGCCTGTGTTTCTCCCTGTCTATCCACATTTGTAGTCCGGCTTTCAAGATGCAAATATCTCCATATTGTCCAGTTGACACTCCATCAAACTTTGTATGACAAGACCAGCCACTTCACCTTTGCGCACCCAGACAACTGTAGCCTAATTATGCATGCATGACAGGGCCGTAGTCACCATATAGTACATTGAGGGGGACCAAGGTAAAAACCAAGGTATAGCATGTGTATGTAGCCTTTATCATGACTGTGATATGAGCTTAAAAGTAAAGGCAGTAAAAATACCCCAAAAACGCCTAGGGCCCATAGGGTTAAACCAAGATGGTGACAGCCAAAATGCAAACCTCTTCTTGACTCTTCAGAACAGGAGTCCACAAACCGATGGATGAGGTAACAGTTGCAATGTCCATTATTTTACATAGTCTTTTTTTGTAGATTTCATGTCACATAAATAAGTTTTGACTCGATGATCATCTATTTGGACAAAATAGAACTCCCTGTACTCAAAAGAAATTTGAGCATTATTAGTAGTGAAGGTACTGTCAGTCATTGATCACCCATTGGCATGGAAGATAATGATTAAAAAAATGTTTTGAGGTTCAATTTAATTTAAGTGCAGTTTTCAAACTCAGTAAACATCAGTTAGAGGAGCAGGTGAGTGTCCAGGTGAGTTTAAAAAGTGTGTATTCAGTAAGAAATAACTGTGGTGTGTTGGTGTAACACTTCATTTTAGGCAAAGGGGAACAATTTTTAAATAGGTACATCTCACAGACTCAACATTCAACATTTTGACAGCTGAATTCTTTTAGTGCACTCAGTCCTGAGGGGATAAAAAAAAAAGATGCTGACAGCTGTTTTTCAATGACAATGGGAAGTCCATTTTCTGCTAACGGTGAAGTGCATTGTATCTGGTCCTTAAAAGGTCTCAGTCAATCTGTCAGTCTGTCTCTCCATCCCTCTGTCTCTCACACACATACACAAGCTTATATTCATTTGGGAGGTCATCTCAGTTGCTGCTCCAAATTCTCTCATTTATGACTTAAATTTAACATACAACAGACTGACCAAGGTTGTGGCATGGAAAAAAACTGGTTGCTTATGAGGATTTTTTTCCTCTGGTAAATTTAAGCAGCTCATCCACAGATTCCCTCTCGTCATTCCACTAAGCTACTGTTGTCCCTTCCTCTTCTTCTGTTGCAGAAAGTGAAGCGCTCAGTGGTCATTCCACCCTGGCTTCTCTCCCAGAACACTGATTTGACTGATTGGATTTAGAAGCCAAAAAATCAAAAGATGGCTTCCTACAGTTTTGCTGCAATGTGTGATACTCAGCTGAAAGCTATTTTTGAGGCTTTAGAACTAAAAGTGAGAAGCGTAGATAGGTGACTTAGTTAAAGCGTCAACAGCATTGTTCATCTTTTGTTTGCTTAATAATGTTCATGTTTCTTTGGTTTGCAAATCTGTTTTGTTTTTTCTTTTCTTGAAAGATAAGTCTGTGAGCCATAGATAGTAGTAACATATCCAGTATTTGGATGTAGTCTTAAAGAGAAAGGAAACTTGATATAAAATGAGCAAAAACATAAAAATCACCACAATTTTTTCAGACCTTCCTCAAAAAGGCAAAAAGCCTTCTGTAGGACGCAAACAATCAAGGCCCCAAAAAGTAAATCTGCATGGTGTCGATAAGTAACAAGGTTGGAGTGAGAATGTTTTGAAACACTGACACCTTGAGTGAGAGAGGGAGACAAAAGTAAACCGCATGGGAAACTATCTCTGCCCCCCATTACCATACTTTGGGATCAGCAAAATCTAGCGTGCTTCATCTAAGTATTGTACTCGATTAAAGTCCTTTTACAAAGTGAAATAAACATTATAAAACTAGAGGGCATTGTGTGTTACCTACACACATACAATTTAACCTATGCATTGTGTTTTCACTGTTTTAACATGTTATGAACAGGAGCAATATGGTTTTACCTCTTCCCAGCACAGTGGCTAGCAGATTGAGGAGGAAGGCACATATATATGGGAAGTGACGCCATCACAGTGTCGAAATACATTTAACAAAATAAAAGCTCCCCAAAAGTAATGTACACATAAATAACTAGGCTATATATGAAGGGAAAACAACAAAATAGTAACAGAAATAGATGTTTGGTTAAGTTGCACCAAGTTACACAAGGTAAATTAAACACTGTATAAGCAATGTACTGGTGGGGATGGGCGGAAGCAAATCATATTTTAGCAACCTAAAAAAAGTCACACTTAAAAAAAAAAATCTGTATCAGTTTAAGTAGGTGATATTGGCAGTATTTTCACCGCATTAGCGCTGTCAGACAGTCCATTCCGACAGGAAACCTGTTAAAGGCTTCAGTCTCCCTTCTATGCTCTTACCAAAGCCACCAGACTCCATTGACAAAAACAGTAATTTTGGCTCACTGAACACAGCGTCCTGGACCTTCGCCATAGAAGACAAGTGTGGGGCCTCCCTAGTGGTTAGAGCACTAGTCTTCCATGTGGAAGGTCCAAGGTTCAAAGTTGACGTCAGCAAAGGCATGCAGTAGCAAGAGGCTCCCACTCAGATCAGATCAGATTCCTTAAGGAGGCTTCAGGATAACACAGTAACTCCAAAATCTGAGCCAAATACTCAATGAGGGTGTGTCTCAAGCCCTTTGTAAATGGAAGGTTCCAGATGTAAAACCAGATTCAGTGAACACAGGAGCCTCTGGTCTTCCGCTGATTCAATCAGTTAGATCATTAGTGTTATTGTGTGACTTTGGTGAATCTGAACTAACTCTTTTAAATGCCAAAGTCACACAATAACTGACTAAGGCTGCAGTAAACCAGCAGCTCCTATGTTTAGCGATGTTAAATCACTATTTTTCTCAATGGAAGCTGGTCTGGAAGAGCGCAATATAACAGCTTCAGTTCCCTGTTGGAAATCACTGTCTGACAGTAAGGTAGGGCAGTGAAAATATTCTAAATATAGCGTAAACTTAAAGTGAAATGTTAATCTTTTTTTCTTTTCTACATTGGGCTTTTTTAGGGGGCTAAAATACTTTTGTTTGCTGACCCCTCCACAGCAGCACATTATTTAGCTTCTGTACAGACTCCAGCCTACTTCTCCAACTGAAGGCGTGCCGACTGACATCTACTATATGTAAAACACTGACTATGGATGAGTTCATCATACAATGCCGCTTCAAAAGAACCAAACTATCCATTTAATATCACTTTTGTCACAAATTCACATTTTTTAGGTTTCCTGTAGCTGAAAAGTGAAAAGTCCCTACACCTACTTATTTATTTTTACAAGTAAATATACTGTCATTGTAATTGTAATTTGTAATTTTTAAGTAACAACCTTCCCTGTCATGTTTTCATGCTTCTGTCAATTACAGCTGTGCTCCCAATATATAACCACCATAACAGTAAACGCTTCTTTACCACATTACACTTCTCCCAGCTGTTTGATTCTTTTGCCCCAACATTTGAATAATTCTGTGACTGTTAGACAATTGACAATAACATTAATTGCATGTCTAGATTCTAAAGTAAGTACAGCTTCAGCAGTTTTATTGGAAGTGATGCTGTAAAACCCACCGTGAGAGCCGGGGAACAGAGCCATAACACACCCCTCTGACACAGGAAATACTGCTGCTTTACCAAAAGTGAAGCAGCTAAAGCGAGCCAGCGACTCTCTGCACTCTGCGACACAGCCAGCAATCAATACATGACTTCAGCATTTTATAAATGACAAAATCAATACTTTTTAATATTTTGCTATTCTAATGTATTCTGCTGGATAGCACCCAGGGCAAGACAGCAGAAATATGTAGATGACACCAGCATCTGGGGAACAAGGCACTCAAATGATGGACAAACATCTTCCTTTCATTTCCAAGTGTATTTAACCCAATTCATCTCTGGTGGACAGAACTCAATGGCAGAAAGAAATACATTTTCACAAAGGAAATACTACATATCATGCCTCATACAGACAAGGCATGAGAAGTGGGTCTGCTCCAAAGGGCGCTTTTAAAACCGCTTTGGTCCAGGCTAAAATATCGAAACAAAGATCGGATGGGCTGAGATTTTACACAGACATTTATGATCCTCAGACGATGAATCCTCAGCCCAGTCGCTAGTGATGGTCAAAAATGGACAAACAAATATTTTTTAATGACTCTTTAAAGTGTTCAATACGTGCCGGGTCAGCCTGTCAAACATCCGAGTGCCCATGAATCCCTCCTTCCACTCGCAGTTACTGTAGGGTACCACTCACACTGCTTGTGAGTGAACAAGATGGGATTGAATCAGACTCTGGTTCAGACAGCAGCTGCACTCACTGAATGAAACTGAACCATTCTCTCAAGGTGGGATGTATTCTCCATGACTGGAAGTATGTCAAATTGATGCAGTGAGATCGTATTTCTGTCAAATTTGTTGGGCTTACATGGCTTACATAGATACAAGCATGGGCTTGTTACTTAGCAAATACATTTTATAACATTTAGAAGCGCCATCTGTCGGAGCTAGATCAAATCAGTGATTCATGATTGATATATTTCTGAAGCCTAAATTTTATATAAGTAATAATTTTACAGGTTTAAATAAGCAATTTGATTGTATTTCCCAAACTTTGCTGATTAATAGTTTTGTGTGACACCTGTCCCAGATATAGGTCCATTGATTTCAGTGATTTAAGAAAATAATAGCCCAGGCTGTAAATTTAAGTTTTGTGGCATGTGCTAATTAGCTAATAGCATGCTACCATATTAAAGTAAAAGGTGAATGTGGTAAATATTATACATCTGTTCAGAATGTGTTGTTTTTATATTACATAGGGGATCAAAAATAAAACAAAGGAAAACCAATTTGTTACATTGTCTTTTTTTTATGCTCATGTCAAAAATAAGAAATTAAAATACAGGCCACTGACTGATGTGTCGAATGTGTGTGACCAAGAAGTTACTGACGTCTTAGTGATGCACTTGATAGCCTTACTTTGCAGCAAATATAGTTGGGTGATGGCACTTCCTGATTTAATGCAATCAACATGAGCTTGAACATCAATATACAGTTGCTTTTCTGTGAATGGCTCAGAAATATAACGAGAAACAATAATATATTCGAAGATGCCTAAAAAAAACACAACCAGATGCTCACTCTCCCTTTTTCTTCTTTTAATTCTGCTCTCTTTCACTTCAGATGTGATTTCTTCACGCAAGGAATGATCCATTTTGCCATTAAAGAGTGAACAGCCAGTGCTTTTAATGCCACATTGTAAGACAGCCTGCCCTGTAGTCTGGTTGCGCCAACAGACGTGTTAAGGAAACTAAAAGGGTCTGAATCCGTCTGCTGGCAAAGTTTTCTCTGCAGCCATGGAGGAAATGAGAGTTTCTTTAATCATGTATCCTCCTAATAATCTCCTGGTCTCAGGCCGACAACTTGAGCATCCATAACCAGCACACTTCAAGGGGAATAGGCTTATGGAGAGAGAGACGGATAAGGAAAGAGCGAGAGAAAACGAGAGATTGAGGGAGTGAAGAACAAAAAAGAGCCAAAGAGTGAGAGAGAAAGACACAGGGAGGAGGGGGGCTATCTAAAAGAAAAAAAAAAGATTTCCCTGCAGTATAATTTGCTGATACAGACGATACAGTGATGAAGAGAGAGAGAGAGACCGAGAGAGAGCCAGAGAGAGAGAGAGGGAGAGAGAGAGAGGGGGGGGGGGGGAGAGAAATCCCCAATGGGCAGACTAAGAGTAAAAATAAGGGAGAAAAACTAATTAACTGATGAAGTCCCGTAGTGGGCTGCACATGCGCACGCACATTCTCATGCACATTCTCTCACACACACCCACACACACACACACAGACACACACACACACACACACACACACACACACACACACACACACCCACACACACAATAATATCTACAAACTGGAAACCTCCTGCCCCCTGCTGGTCGCTTTGCATGTCTGTCACACTCACACTCAGCCAGAGAGAAAGTGATGAGCTATGAAACAGAATGGTAACACACTGCAATTATGACAAGGCAGCTGGTGTAAAGAACAGACTTCTTTGGTTAATTAGCATTGAAATAAGTGTTAAAATGTCCAATATTTCACAAAAAGCAAGGTTATGGAAAATTAAGTCTTAATTACGTAAACAGATTTATGTAGCTGAAGTTAGGGTTTCTTTTTGCTCCACATTAGATTCAGTGGTAGGTTTAAAGATTTGTAACATCAGAAAAATGGAATGTCACTCAAAAGAGCTTGACTCATTTTGACAAAAAGAAATTTAAAAATGGATAAATGTAATTAGATAAATGTTTAAGCCTCTCACATTTAAGACGAATTACAATTCCCCCTTACATGTATAAAAATAGAGGGAAACCTTTTGTTAAGGACCTGCAGAAACCTTGTATAAGTATCAGTATAATATGATGCTTGTGATGATAAGTGAAATAAGTGAATGAAAAGAGTTGAATTCTTTTTTTTCCAATGACATGTTCTGTTCAATTAAATCAATTTTCCAGAGATATAGATTTTTCCAAAATACCAAACTACACTTTACCACTATGGGTGGTACCAGTTAGTGAAAGTTTAAGCCTGGGCCCATGGACTACAAATAAAGTTAAGAAACTGCCATATTTATTACTATTGGTTTTAGTATAGTATAGTAGGCCTACTGCAGTTCTGCTTGTGGTTTATCCAAATAGTGTTGCCGTACCCCAGCAAAAAATGTTGCTCAACCGCTAAGTATCAATGTTGAACATTGTACTGTCTCTATTTCATTACTTTTGGATGTATTACAAAAGTTATGTAGGCTATATCACTGTCATTATAATTTTTATAATGTGTTAGATTGTCATAAAAATGTCATTGAAAGGTCATTCAAGTCATAGTACGATATGTTGTGAAAGAAACCCATAGTCAGGGGTATAGATATAGACAGTGCAGGCAGTGCAACTGCTCTGAGCTGAAGGGGCCTGTAGAGATAGCAGGCTTTTGCAAGAGATTAAGATTGCCACCTTTCACCTGTATTTATACTGAGTAATGACAATAAAGTTGAATCTAATCTAATCTAAATATACCTATGTTCAAAGATAAAAGATTAAAAAAAAGAATATTATTAATGTAAACTGTGCCATTTGCTATATATGTCCTCAAAAGGACAAACCCCTCTGTGTTACACTTTTTTTTTAAATAGTCAGTAGCTATCTAAAACAAAACTAGATGCTTTTTCTATTTATGTATAAAATCTATAAGTAAACTTAAAATAAATAAATAAATAAAAACTATTGTCCAGTGTCAAAAAAAATTGGGGTTGTCTCGAGACCCCCCTGGAGTGTTCGGTCATAGAAGGTGTGGATTGTTAAATAGGTGATTATGGCCATGGATCAGAAAGAGATTTTTTACTTAGTAAAGGATGTTATTATTTTGCCTCTGAAACCTCCTTGATAAAATAAAGGTTTTAAAAGTAGTTGCAAAGACCTTTCAGTCAAGACGCTGTACTAGATTCAGAGTTAGATTTTATGTCATACATAAAAAAGATTACCAAAACAGCTTATCACTTATAAAAACATGGCCAAAAAGTTGCCATTCTTATCATATAAAGATGTGAAAAACTTAGTCATTCTCTTCTTTCAAATAGATTAGATTATTGCAATGGTCTTTTTATTTCCCACACGGTCAATTGAAGAAATTAAATTTATTCAGATTTGTCCTGCTAATATTTTAATCAAAACAATAAAGAGAGAGCTTATTTCCATGGTTTTAGCTACACTGCACTGTCTCTAAGTATGTTTTTTTAGAAGAGAATTTAAGACTTCTATCATCCTCCATGAGCTCTCAGATCTTCTACTGCTGGATTTTAAAATACACACAATTATAAGCTTAATAAAAATAGGCAGCACAGTGTTTGTGAGCTATGCTCCAAAATTACTGAATACCCAACCAGAGCCTGGTGAACATTGTTAGACAGCTAAAATCCTATTCATTTACTCTGGCTTGGATTATTGTTGTCATTTTTATTATCATCATTTATTAATTCTCTCATTTGTATTATTCTTGTTGGTCTTCCTTCCTTTACCGGCGCACTTATTTTTTTTATCATCTGTTGTCTTTTCATTGTCTAATTCTGTTCTTGTTTTTGCTTTTGTATTAATGTGTTGCATTTTTATGTGATGCATTTTGAGATATATCTTTTGTATGAAAAGAACTCTATAAATAAAGTTTATTACAACAAAAATAAAATTTAATGGTATGTGTTTTATGTTATGTGCCAAAATTGCAACAAAAAAAAAAAAAAAAGCAAACTAATGTTCAGTCTATGGTAGGGGTACCACCTCTAGTCTTAGCAATGCAGTTCACCTTAATATCTTCATCAGTGATGATCATCACAGTCAGAACATAGAGCATCGATGGGAATGGTGGAGTAGTAGAGTATCTAAAATAAAAAGAGGTGCAGATGGGGTTATTGTTTGTTAGCTAAGTTGTTTATTTGTGTTGATTTGCCATAAGGCCTTGTTCGTGTTTGCAATAAATGAATATGGAGCACTTATACTGTACAGTTGATAAGATTTATTCATCTCCTTTATTGTTAAACAACTGTAAACTTGTTTTTTTCGTGACCACCAAACAAGGCCTACCTCTCAAATCATCCGATTGGACAATGGGGAAAAAGCAAAGATGACGTGGAGCACTTTTGAGTTGAAATTTTTTCAACTTTTCAAGTTCAGAGCGCTCTGGGAAAAACGCCTAGAGAACACAAACTGGAGTCGCGTAGCAACAAAAAAACTGCAAGCAGTCATTTAAAACAATTACAAAAAGCCAACTCCAGCGGCTTTAGTCATCCCTCCACCCATCAGGAAAGACTGTGCACATGCCACATGGTCACTGGTGTTGTTTCTGAGCAGACTTCAGTCTAAAGTGGGTCCTCTCAAAAAAACAAAAAAACCCTCCATCTCCTCCTTGATCTTCAGGGTCTTTAATAGCGTTATCATCCATCATCATCCTTCACTGCAACATAAGATCATTCACTGGAACCCAACTGCTCACTGAACTCTTTTCAGACAAACAACACTGTTGGAGTGGCACTGCTGTTACTGCTGTGCTGTGTGTGTGTGTGTGTGTGTGTGTGTGTGTGTGTGTGTGTGTGTGTGTGTGTGTGTGTGTGTGTGTGTGTGTGTGTGTGTGTGTGTGTGTGTGTGTTTGCAGCTTGTGGGTAAAGTGTTCCACTTCTCAGCGAGCTCCCTGCTGATTCACTACTATTCTTCAGAAAGTTGAGGAGTGTTAAAAAAGCTCTCCTCTGTATTGAGGGCCTCTTCAGTGCCGAGCAGAGCAGGGGGGTGTGCTGAGGGGACCCAGCTCAGAGGTGAGTTTGTTTAGGCTATCAAAGCCAAAGGCTCCGGTCGGCCGCAATTATCTGAAGTTCAGCAATATCCTCGGGCAGCGTTCATAATCAAGCAGCGTGAATGAGAGACCTTTTCTCCCGCAGGCCCTTGGGGCCTGCCTGTAATATGGGTCATTCACACAAAAGGTTCGTTATTTGAAGTTTTTGTATTCTTAATTCTGGGCCAGATTAATTGGCTGAGGTTCTTTTCTTCTCCACACATCTCTTGTTTCTATTTATATAGGATGGGTAGCAGGCTGTTAAAGTAGCAGCTCTATGCTATTTTCTGCTCACAAGCAACTCTAAAAGTAGCTGCGCACCTCCCTCTCTGCAACCAGCCGGTACTCTGTCACAACACAAAATCTTAAGCCATGCTAACACTCACTACAGGCTGCATCTTCATTAAACCCCACATTATAAAAGAGCTGGATTTATAATCCCTGGTTTTTATTGCTTAGTTTTCCCTTTATTTACAACATATCTTTTTTAATACTGTCATTGTTGTTTGCTGCGGTGCAGCCAGGTATTGTCCTGACAGAATTTATTAAGTTGTTTGAGAACAGCTAACCTGCATATAGGATCCATGCATTTTACACTCAAAGGAATTATTTGGTTGCCAGGGTTACATTTTTCTTTATAACATATAAAAGTTTTTCATCCAATTGACTCAAGTCATTTAACAGAAACAAAAAACAAAAAACATCTAAGTAATAAAATCAAATAAAACTGAGATGAATAGACTATGCACATTTGTGTAATCATTGCTCATAGAATTTACCTAACTTACTTTCATAAAGGTTTTTTTTAATTCCTGTGATTGAATTTTGTGTATTTCAAATATGTTGAATTCATTTACTTTGATCAAGTTTATCTAATTATTGTTAATGAATTCCAAGTTCAGATATGTTGAATTTACTTTAATAAAGTTTATGTAATAACTGTTATCAAATTCTATGTGTTTTTAATACGTTGAATTTACCTTGTGTAATTATTGTTAATAAAATCTGTAAATTTAGAATAAGTTAAATGAACTTTAAGAAAGTTTATGTAATCACTGTTAAAAACTCTGTATTTCAAACATGCTGATGAGCAACAAATTTGAATACATTGAATTCAATAACAAATATTAGATTTTATTGATGAGAGTAAATAAGGGTCAGTTCTCAGTTTAATTTGATTGTATTACATAAGCGGTACTTTTTTGGTGTATGTTAGAATTTTTAAACTCAAGTGGATGAAAACTGTAAATTAAATTACATAATTTAAGTATGTAAACCTGACAACAGACCTAATATTTTTTACACTTTGACACAGTATACTGCCTTTGCACCCCCAGAAAAGGAAAGTCATAAAAAAGTGAAATATTAACTCAAATTCACTTGTTTGAATCACTAACACAAGGTCTATTTTTCCTCAGGCAAAGTGTCTCAATTTCCAAAAAATGTAAGTATCTGTGAGCGTGGTAATCAAGAATCATTATCTAAGTAAAAACAATTCCAAATTCACTTATTTTTTTCTATTTGAAGTTCAGTCCAGCAAAAGATGAAATAAAAATAAAAAAAGAACATGAACGGTCAGTAGGGGCGGCACGGTGGTGTGGTGGTTAGCACCATCGGCTCCCTCCTGGTTCAATCCCAGGAGGGAGCCCTTCTGTGTGGAGTTTGCATGCCAGCATGGGTTCTCTCCAGGTGCTTCCTCCCACAGTCCAAAGATATGCACACATACATATATATATATATATATATATATATATATATATATATATATATATGTATGTATGTATACATATATATATATATACACACACACATATATATATATATATATATATATATATATATATATATACATATATATATGTATACATACATACATATATATATATATATATATCAATGTCCCAAATTCTAATGTCCCTGCTAGACCCTAGACACTAAACCCTCAGCCTTTAATCGACATTACCTGTGACATCACCGTAAGTGTGTGATGTCAGGAAGATCAGATGTGAGGCCTTCAAACACTGTCTGATAAAAGAGACATCATTGTGTGACATTACGTTTTGTGATAGAGACATTCCATGACCAAAATTTCACACTGTACATCATTTAATATGCCGAAGAGACTGTTGTTAATAAGTAAATCAGTTGCATTGAACCAAATCAACATCTGGAGCAGAGCTTCAGACTTACTGAAAGTGTGCAGGGGGCCCTCAAACACTAGGTGATTTCACAGTGGGACATCCTTGAGTTCTTACAGCAAAAGCGGGAGTGCGCGTCAAAGTCTGTGAGTGCCTGGGGGGGGGGCTGTTAGGTTTACCTCAGTCTCAGTTTTCTCTTGCTTTTTCCTCCTTCGTAGATCTTTTTACATTTTAATGTACATGCACCAAGGTATGCTACATTAGCTGATAGCAGTTCTTGTTTGCACTGTAACTATGGATGTACAGACAATAATAATCATTATTAGGTTATATATGGCTTCACCATGGAGACACTGTGATGTATTTATTCCGTTTTTATTTTGTACCAACACAGAATATAATGTTTTTTTGTATTTTTCACTTCCTTTTTTTCTTTACTAACACAGAACATTAAATTCAACTTTAGAATTTCAACAATATTTAGCAAGTGGAACAAGACGTGCTTTCCGGCCACCAGATGGCGCTATTTTCACCGTCTTTAGAAATTGGAATTGCTGCTGAGGCTGTCAGACGATAGACGTTATTTTTTATTATTTTATCCATTTTGCTTCAACCGATCACCACCAAACTTGATCTGTTCCTTGTTCCATTATCCACATTTCCTGAAAATTTCATCAAAATCCATTCATAACTTTTTGAGTTATTCTGCAGACAAACAGACAAACAAATGCCACCGAGGTAACCAGTAAACATTTTTTAAGATACCACTAGCACTAAAAAGAGTAAGTCAGACTGATTCCACCCAAATACATATAAAAACTCATAAAACTTTCAACTTCCACCAGATGTTACCACAAACTAAATGTGAATACAATGCAGTACAACAAGGTTCAAACACAAAGGAGCATCCTTCTTTTGAGACAGCTTATTCTGAAAAATGCTGAACAAGCTCAAAACATCACAAACATCTATTAAAATAATAGTAAGAACCACACCCTCATAATATGAGTACTGTCTGCAGTGGAAACGCAAAACAGATCTACAGTTTACGTACATGTCCATACGAGCTACGTATGGTTCTTATGGTGCTGTACCAAAAGTGTTTGATGGAAACACAGCTTATGAGAAACAAGGTGAAGATAAATGTCAATGTGGCCACTGACTTTACTTACTTTGTTTTAGAACCCAGACTTTATAACTACAATTTATGGGTCACAGTCACATAGCTTTGACTGAGTTCAAACGTTACTCCCTTTCCCCTTTTGTTCTGTTTCTTAACCACTGAACCAAATTGTCTTTATCCAGTAGGCCCCGCTGACACTCACTGTTACAGACCTCCATACATGGTTAATAAAACCATCTACCGGCCACTGATGCCTTGGTTGTCTTGCTGAGGGGCACACAAGAGGTGGTAATGAAGCTATCACTTAATAACTTTTCCACCTAGATTTAGCAGAGGGATCGAACTGACAAACACCGGGTCGAGAAAAAGCTTTTCTAACATTTAGACCATCACTGCTCCTGCTCCTGTCCCTCTCTAATTTAAACCACTGGATAAAGGGGAGATGTGCTTAAGTTGTGAAAGTGCATGCTTTGTTTTGGATTTGAGAAAAGCTGTAACATAATCTCTTAAATCTAGCTATTACAGTATTCCTCAGCATGCCATGTGAAACATTTATGTCCTTTACTAATCAGTGTTTTAAAGACTCATTCCCAGTCTTCACACTCTTCTGGACTACGGATTTCTTTATCTCACTCAGGCTGCTTTTAAATGGCTTCAAATCTCACAATTCACATTATCACTTTTGTGACAGAAACATAAAATATAATTGTATACAGACAGCATCCTTATATTTATGACCCTGCCAGTGTCTTACTGTTAACATGCTGTAGTTGAGCTGCAATAGATGGTATTCTGGCTCCATCTATTGTTTATTATCTGTTAGTACATACTGTACAGCACCCTGGAGAGCTCTAGTGAATATGGTGACTTTTAGAAAACAGCATGCGGGGCTTCAGGAGTGTACTACTGGAAGGATCAGTGACAAATACCCATCTATGAAAGGATGGGTCTCTAACTGACCTGAGAATTGTTACTTTCCCAGTATTCTAGGATATAACCTGCAAAGTCAAAACACACACAACTGTGAACTGTGGAAACAAAGGGACTGAATTTGCAATGCAAAATGCAATGCATATCAATTGATTTGTTATGTTTAGCTAACGTGGGAAAATAAGAAAGCTGGTTTTAACATACTAATTTGTAGTGATGTCCAAATGAAGCTTCATGAACCACCAGTTCTATTTTTCTGAACCCACTAGATGGCGCTCCTGGTGCAATGAAAAAGGCTCAAGGGATGACAATGCAGTTTGGTTTCAACCCTTTGTTGAACAAAGAGTGCCAGAGTGGACCCAAAAACTAATGAAAATGATTCATGAAGCCGTATTTGACCATTGCTAGTTGAAATCAGACTGCATTGCCATCCCTGGAGCCTTTTTCATGATACCAGGAGCGCCACCTAGTGGTTTCAGCAAATACAACTGGTGGTTCATGGAGCTTCATTTGGACATCACTATGTCATACTGGCCTCAAATTTCATTGAGGACATACGGTATATGATGGTATTAGTGTGCAAGCCAATAACATATTTATATCTATATATAACATGTTGTAACATAATCGCTATCTACGACCCTGTATAATTTATTAAATTAATTTCCATCAGGTTTTACTTGATGAAAATATCGGGTGATTGGGGTGTGGCATCTTTCAGCAACCGAGGGAAGCCATCTTCTAAAAACTGGAGAATTGGATGCATGTGCCAAACAATATTAGGCTAATTCTGTAAAAGAAAGTGTAATTCTGAGAAAAAAAATCAAGCAGGAGAGATTTACTGATGAGAGGGGTAAAGTCTCCTTGACAAAGACTGTAAAACAAGAGGAAACTTGAAGATCTCTCTCATCTCTTCACCCTCCTGGCCTCTTCCCTGCTTCTTGCTCTTTGCTTTTAGATTTGACTCATGGCCTATGCGGGCAGGCCCAGAAGTCAGCTGAAACGTGGAGCAGCACAGGATGTGCTGAAAATTGGCATACAGCCAACTTTGAAAGGAGGAAGCTCTGAATTCAATATCTGAAAAAGCTGCCACTGCTCCTTCACCTGATGCGCACGTTTCATCTTTAACTTCATGCCGTTCGGAGATTAGTTTATCCTCTAAATACTCACAGTTAACAAAACTTTGACCAGGGCTGCCCAAACTTTTGTATGTCACTGTACATTAAACTGCCTTTACACCGCTGCATGGCATTCAAACTGACAACCACCAATCCGCAAAAGCACTCCCAAAAAGCAAAGTGTTCCTAAAAGCAGCTGCTGCCATTACAGTCCAGGGCTGTAATGACGGGCAGGTTCTTCAAGAACGTCCCTGACAGAAGTGCAAGCTTGCTTGGCAACATGTCAATAACTGCATACTTTAATAAGACAACAGAAATCACTTCAATTGCCGAAGATTCCAATATATTTGGACTATTTATCAGTCACCTGAAGTTTGGTGGAAATGTTACCCCCGGCCCAGTTTTTATTCTGGTTGTCATTATAAGTTGCTAATGCTGTGTTGTATAACTCTGGGTATTCAGACACCAACATTATCAGTTCCCCCAGCTTGATATCTTTCTGCTTCCTTGATGCCAACCCCCCTCCATTAGATCGCCCCAAGACAGGCGGCCTGCCTATGACCACCTGTCAAGTTGAGTATCCCTGCCCTAAGCTGTCTAAACAACCAAAACTGGATTTTAGTTGTGGACAGTTGAAGGCTTCAAGCAACAATTTGTTATGGCTTAAAATAATAATAATAATAATAATAATAATAATGATCATGATAATAATAATGAAGCTTGTGGCTGGATATGTGGCGAATGAATTGTTGCCTTTTTCCACGACTTGCTCTCTGTCTGGCTCTACTGGTCACAGGCAACAGAAGCCCCCCTGGTTGCATTTACTGGGGATTACCCTGACATTAACACGGAGGTGCACATGCTAAGTCAGAGTTTTAAATGACCTAATTACCAATTTTGTGGGGTTTAACAAAAAAGAAATATAACAAGTAGTATTACGAATTACTGTTCTCAGGGAAACTGAGAAGAAGTCATGAAATCACTTTTCAAAAGTATATCGAGTAATGAGTAATAAATAACATTTTTTGGTTATCAAGCTCAACACTGCTGGTAATGCAAGAGGAAAAAATGAAATTGACACTCTACCATCCAATTCTATCTAGCACAAAAACAAGCAATCAGGTTTTCTCTGACTAATTTATCTCTTTGTAGGCAGTATTTAGACTGGGACATCAGAGGTGTACCAGAGTCAAAATACAAATTAAAACAAACAAAAAATAAAACAAAATAAAACAGAAAAAACTAAACAAAAAAACCCTGCTGCATCCATAAAAAAATGGTGAGAAAAAAAATGGCAACAAGCCCGGTGCCACTGATGCAGACTCTTTTAAGTCGACAGAGTGAAATAACAGCTCGTGTACTGGCATATTTCTTTGATTGTCCTGAAAAGTGTCAACTGTTCCAAGCCAAAGTTACTGCAACTTCTGTGCCAACTGAAAATGACATATCAGTCACTGCTGACTGGTGAGGGCAAAATGAAACCAAATAACCTCCTCTTTCAAATATAAATGATCTAAAATTAACACTAAGTGATTAGTCTGATTGTTTTGATGCAATATTAAAATATAAATTGGTGGAAGTTTTACTTTAAAAATACATTTTGTTATTACACTTACTATATTTACAATTCTATTTGAGTACTGAAACGTATCTTTGATATTCCTGAACTGGTTTTAAGAATTCTCATGCCATTTCTCTTGTTTGATATTTTCTCGTTCAGTATTTACCTTGTGTGCTTCCGTAGCCAGGAAGTCGGGTGTAATTAGTGAAGTTCACACGTACCATGAACGTCCCCATGGATATTGCTGCTTTGTTTCCTTTTAAATGCCTAAGATAGCATTGTCGGTATGTATCTACTCTTTATTTCTTACCTTTACCTGCTATGTTTTCTGAGTTTAATTGGTGTTCTTTTGGCGGAGATTTGCTAATGGTAGTTAACATGCAGACTGTTGGCGTGCAGATCTTATTATGTCACGCAATGAATAGGCATGCCTTTGAGTTAAATAATTATGGCAATGTACGCTTCTGCAAACGGTAATGTTTATTCTTGTTTCATGTATGTATGTTACAGTTTCACACTTCTCCACGTCATTAAACCTGTGGACGACGAAACAGTCTTCAGAGTCTTTGATGTTCAGGGAGTGTTTAGCTGGCTGCTAGGATAAGTTATGCCGAAGACAGCACAGTGAAACGACAGCTATCAAGCAACAAAGAAAACACAGTAGCTATGGCAGCTGGAAACTCGTCACTCGGTAAAATGAGCGAGGAAGGATCCGCGCGTGTTAAGCAGACTAACGGCGCGGCCAACCCAGTTTCAGACGAATGCTTCCACAGTGTATCATTAAGAACTCGCTCTCGTGCGGGATTCTCCTCGCACTCCGGTGCATCATCGACGGCGTCAGCAGCAGCCAAGGCGAGAGCGAAAGCTGAGGCAGCCAAAGCACGTTTGTCCTATGCTGAAGAAGAGATGAATATGAAAGTACAAAAGGCTAGGTTGGAAGCATCTATGGAGGTTCTCAAACAAAGAAAGGAAACCGCTGCAGCCATTGCTGAGGCAGAAGTACTGGAAGCTGCCATAGAGGTTAGTGATTCACTCACTAATGATTCATTCATGTCTGATGTGAACGACATCCCTATTCCGATGGTGGCCTCACAGCGCACACAGCAATATGTTACTGATCAACTAAGAGAAAGAGCACCTGAACTGCAGTTAAATAGCAAAGTTGACACTATGATGAGCTCTGCACCGCTGCCCCCACCTCTTAAAGCTGATGCTAAGCCTTTCATGCCACAACAAAATAACCCCATCTCCACACACCAGCAGCCTTGCATGGGTATGGATAGAGGCTACTACGACCCAATCACCAAGACCTGGGGTGAGGTTCACACCCCACATGTTCAGATCAAAAATGAGCACGCCACTCCAATGCACCAATTCACACCTGGGCAATATGGTGACTATTCTACACGCAATCCTGTCCCATCAAACCACAACAATAATGGCTCGGGCCCGTCACAGTACCCTATGTCCCCAAGCACTAATAATGAGAGTTCACACATGAATGACTTTGTAAGATACCTCGCCCGCCGTGAGCTGGTGGCTACAGGATTGCTCCAGTTTAATGACAAGCCCCAAACCTACAGAGCATGGAGGCGATCATTCCAAACTGCAACCAGAGGCTTAAATCTGGCACCAAGCGAGGAACTAGATCTTTTACTTAAATGGCTTGGAAAGGAGTCAGCTGAGCAAGTTGAACAGATAAGAGCAATACACATCCGTCACCCAGAAGCAGGGCTAGCTATGGCATGGGAGAGGCTCGAGCTCAAATACGGATCCGCTGAAGCTATAGAGAATGCCCTTTTCCAACGCATCGACAGCTTCCCCCCGATAACTGATCGAGATGGAGTCAAGTTAACAAAATTGAGCGACCTACTAATGGAGCTTCAGTCTGCCAAGGCAGAGGGTGACCTGCCTGGTCTCACCTTCCTGGATACAGCAAGAGGAGTCAACTCAATAGTCCAAAAACTCCCGCCCCGCCTTCAGGAGAGGTGGATGTCTGTGGGTGCACACTATAAGCGAAAGAAACAGGTGCCCTATCCCCCCTTTGTCTATTTTGTTGATTTTGTTTCCCAACAGGCTCACATGTTGAGTGACCCAAGTTTCAACTTCACCGCGCTCCCTGACGCTGCTTCAAAGACTGAAAAAAACAAATCAAGCAGACAGCAAGACGTCTCTGTTGGCGTCCACAAAACAGAGGTGTCTCCTGGAGCCGTGTCCAACACTGGTGAGCCCCCAACCAAACCGGGCGACGACAAGGTATGTTTATTACACAAAACATCCCACCCTTTGACCAAGTGTCGGGCATTCAGACGAAAGCCCATAGAAGAGCGCAAAACATTACTCAGAGAAAACAATGTGTGCTTTAAATGCTGCTCTTCCTCATCTCATATCGCAAAGAACTGCAAAGTCAACGTCCAGTGTGATGAGTGTAAAAGCGAAAAGCACATCTCAGCACTTCACCCTGGACCCCCACCATGGATCCAGGAGACAGCCACCGCACCTGAGCACGGCGGGGAGGAGGAGGGAGAAACTTCGCCATCATCCCAAGTCACCAGCACATGCACAGAAGTCTGTGGCGGTGAGTTATCGAACCGCTCCTGTTCTAAGATATGTCTTGTTCAAGTGTATCCAGCTGGCCACAGAGAAAAGGCAGTTAAACTCTACGCAATATTAGATGAACAGAGCAATAGATCGCTAGTTCGCTCACAGTTCTTTGAAATGTTCAGTGACAAAAGCCGAAGTGCTCCATACACCTTGAGGACTTGTGCAGGAGTAAAGGAATCTACAGGCAGGAGAGCCAGCGGCTATGAAGTGGAATCCCTGGATGGAACTCTCCACGTCCCATTGCCAAGCCTCATAGAGTGCAATGATATTCCGAATAACCGAGAAGAAATCCCAACTCCCGAAGTGGCACTGCATCATCCTCATTTAAGGTCAGTCGCACACCTCATTCCAGACATTGACCCGCAAGCCCCAATTATGCTTCTGCTGGGTCGGGACATCATCAGACTGCATAAGGTCCGTGAACAGGTGAATGGCTCACACAATCAGCCCTATGCACAGAAATTGGACTTAGGTTGGGTCGTTGTTGGTAATGTGTGCTTAGGGGACGTCCACAAACCTCTGACAGTCCGCGCCTTCCACACAAACATTGCTGAGGCGAAACGTCCCACTCTCTTCACCCCATGCCCCAACGTGTTCCATGTTAAGGAAAAATTCAGTGGCGTTCAGACAACCAACCACGCCCAGACGTGCTGGGAAGACCAGTTGCCCTGCGAAACTGACCATCTAGGGTGTACCGTGTTCAAACGGACCAAGGACGACAACCAGGTGGCTCCCTCGGTTCAGGACACCACATTCATGGAAATAATGGAGGAAGGGCTATGTAAAGACTCTAGTGGCAGTTGGGTGGCACCATTGCCCTTCAAGAATCCACGCCCACGGCTGCCAGACAACAGGCCACAAGCAATGAAACGTCTCATGTCTCTGAAACGCAACCTTGAGAGAAAGCCTGAAATGAGAGATCACTTTCTCAGCTTCATGGACATAATGTTAAAGAATGACCATGCCGAGTTAGCCCCACCTCTCAGTGAAAATGAGGAACGATGGTACTTGCCAACATTTGGAGTGTACCACCCAAAGAAACCGAAGAAAATTCGTGTGGTGTTCGACTCCAGCGCTCAACACGATGGGGTGTCACTCAACGATGTACTGTTAACTGGGCCCGATTTAAACAACACGCTGCTCGGGGTACTGATTCGATTTAGAAGAGAAGCAATTGCCTTCACAGCCGACATTGAACAAATGTTCTATTGTTTCCTGGTGAGTGAAGAAGATCGCAACTTCCTGCGCTTCCTTTGGTTCCAAGGCAACGATCTCTCCAAGGCTGTAGTGGACTACCGCATGCGGGTCCACGTGTTTGGCAATAGCCCCTCACCAGCGGTGGCAATCCATGGTCTTCATAAATCAGTCCAAACCAGTGAGCTGCACGTCAATCCGAACGTAAGAGACTTTGTTATGCGCGACTTCTACGTCGATGATGGGCTTAAGTCCTTGCCCACTGCAGAAGCCGCCATCAGCCTTCTAAAAAGCACACAAGATGTTCTATCCAAGTCAAATCTGAGACTACATAAGATCACAGCCAATAGCAAAGAAGTGATGGATGCCTTTCCCACCAGTGATCACGCTAGTGACCTCAAAGACCTCGACCTTGACGCGGACACCGTGCCCCTGCAACGCAGCCTTGGTCTCACTTGGAATATCCAGTCGGACTGTTTCATGTTCAGCATCTCCAAAGAGGTAAAGCCGTACACCCGACGGGGCGTTTTGTCAACCATCAATAGTCTCTACGACCCGCTTGGCTTCGCCGCTCCTGTCACGATCCGGGGCAAGGCCATCCTGCGAGAACTCACGACAGAGAATGGTGACTGGGATGCCCCGCTACCTCAAGCCATGGAGGAGGCCTGGACATCATGGAAAGCTTCCTTACATGAGCTGTCCAAGTTTTCTATTCCAAGGCGCTACACAGAAATATCACCATCAGCAGCTGCAAGAAGAGAATTGTGCATTTTCTGTGACGCATCAGTTAAAGCCATTGCTGCAGTGTCCTACTTACAAGTCACAGACACTGATGGGAACAAGCAAGTTGGATTCGTAATGGGAAAGGCCAAGCTTGCCCCTCGCTCCGAGCACACAGTGCCCAGACTTGAACTCTGCGCAGCGGTTCTCGCCGTTGAGCTAGCAGACCTGATCTCAGCGCAAATAGATCTTGACATCGATGCCGTGACCTACTTCTCAGATAGCAAGGTAGTCTTGGGCTACGTGTACAATGAGAGCAGACGCTTCTACGTTTACGTTAGCAACAGAGTGTCACGCATCCGGAGATCTTCTCATCCAAACCAATGGCGTTATGTGCCTACTCACTTGAACCCTGCGGATCACGCCACACGGTCTGTACACGCGAGTCACCTGAAACACACCAACTGGATGAACGGCCCAGAATTCTTGTCCAGAACAGAACCTAGCGCCTCTGAAACCACGTTTGACCTTGTTGACCCTGGTACAGACCCAGACATTCGGCCTCTAGTCTCTGCCCTAAGCACTTCAACCACGCCAAAACAGCTTGATTCCCAACGCTTTGCCAAATTCTCCACTTGGAAATCGCTCACACGAGCAGTCACTCGCATCATTCATATAGCCCGCCGCTTTAAGAAACCCCCAGAAGAGAAGAACTCATGTAAAGGCTGGCATTACTGCGAGGCTGGCTTCACAGTTGAAGAATGCAGCAAAGCTTCGGCTGTGATCATCCGAACAGTTCAACAGGAAGCCTACAGTCAAGAGCTGGAGTGCATTCAGAGGCAAGAGAAGATACCAAAGTCAAGTCCTCTCCGGAATCTAGACATCTTTGTAGACTCAGAGGGACTTCTGAGAGTCGGAGGCCGCCTGCACAACTCGAGCCTGGAACAGAGCGAAAAGACTCCCTTGATTATTCCTGGTCAACACCACATCGCAACATTACTCGTAAGACACTACCACGAGAAAGTCCACCATCAGGGTCGCCACTACACAGAAGGAGCGGTACGTGCAGCTGGCCTTTGGATAGTTGGTTTGAAGCGAAAAGTAAGCAGTGTCATCCACCTTTGTGTAACCTGCCGACGACTCAGAGCTCCACTCAGCGTTCAGAAAATGGCTGACTTGCCAGCTGATCGTCTGTCGACAGACCCCCCTTTCACGAGCGTTGGTCTTGACGTGTTTGGCCCCTGGAGCGTCTCCTCACGCAAGACAAGAGGTGGCTTCGCCCAAAGCAAAAGGTGGGCAGTGATATTCACGTGCATGAGCATCAGGGCTGTACACATCGAAGTTATAGAATCTCTTGACACGTCCAGCTTCATCAATGCGCTGCGGCGCTTCCTTGCTGTACGTGGGCCAGTCAAGCACCTCCGCTCAGACCGCGGAACTAACTTCGTAGGTGCCTGCAAAGAATTGAAGATACCTGCAAACATCGATGGCACAGCTGTGAAAACATACCTTTCGAACCAGGGCTGTACATGGACATTCAATCCTCCCCATGCTTCCCATCGTGGTGGAACTTGGGAACGAATGATAGGTCTCGCCAGGAGAATTTTAGACTCTATGTTCCTCAAGTTGAAAGACAAGCTTACTCACGAGGTACTGGTTACCTTCATGGCAGAAGTGGCGGCAATCATAAATGCCAGGCCACTTGTTCCTGTGACAACTGACCCCGACGACCCCTTCATACTCACACCAGCTACTCTGCTCACGCAGAAGTCGAACATCGTTTCTGCTCCAGCTGGTGAGTTTGAAGCAGCAGACCTCTACAAGTCCCAGTGGCGGCAGGTGCAGCATCTGTCCAACACCTTCTGGGACCGCTGGAGGAAGCAGTTCCTCCCCATGCTTCAGGTTCGCAAGAAGTGGCAGTCCTCGCACCCCAACATTCAGCCAGGCAGTGTTGTTCTGCTAAAGAACAGCCAAGCACAGAGAAACGAATGGCCCCTGGGACTGGTGACACAGTCTTTCCCCAGCAAAGACAAGAAAGTGCGTCAGGTCGAAGTGAAGATCATCAGACCAGAAGGGACTTCTCTTTTCCTCAGGCTAGTAAATGAACTAGTGTTCCTTTTGCCACCAGAGACTGACTAGGTAAAAAATAATTATGGACTGTTGAGTGACGTAGTTACGTCAGGCGGGGAGTGTTTTGATGCAATATTAAAATATAAATTGGTGGAAGTTTTACTTTAAAAATACATTTTGTTATTACACTTACTATATTTACAATTCTATTTGAGTACTGAAACGTATCTTTGATATTCCTGAACTGGTTTTAAGAATTCTCATGCCATTTCTCTTGTTTGATATTTTCTCGTTCAGTATTTACCTTGTGTGCTTCCGTAGCCAGGAAGTCGGGTGTAATTAGTGAAGTTCACACGTACCATGAACGTCCCCATGGATATTGCTGCTTTGTTTCCTTTTAAATGCCTAAGATAGCATTGTCGGTATGTATCTACTCTTTATTTCTTACCTTTACCTGCTATGTTTTCTGAGTTTAATTGGTGTTCTTTTGGCGGAGATTTGCTAATGGTAGTTAACATGCAGACTGTTGGCGTGCAGATCTTATTATGTCACGCAATGAATAGGCATGCCTTTGAGTTAAATAATTATGGCAATGTACGCTTCTGCAAACGGTAATGTTTATTCTCGTTTCATGTATGTATGTTACAGTTTCACACTTCTCCACGTCATTAAACCTGTGGACGACGAAACAGTCTTCAGAGTCTTTGATGTTCAGGGAGTGTTTAGCTGGCTGCTAGGATAAGTTATGCCGAAGACAGCACACTGATTATTAGGCTAGAGTTAGACAGAACTGGTAAAAGTTAAAAAAAAAAGTGTGCTGACAGCTGAGAGATCAAAACAAAGTGTTATTCTGTACTTACCAAGTTGCCGTCTTTATTTCTGCAGCTGCTACTATCTGTGCTGAAGTGCTGTGGAAAACACACACACACACACACACACACACACACACACACACACAGACAGAGAAATTTAGCTTCACACAATCAACATTAAACTGGCATAACAAGCTGGCTCTGAATGTTCCAGCATTCCAGTGTGACCAAACACAATCTAAATTCATAAGTTAGACAGACAACACACAAAGCCACTTGACACCCAGCACAGAAATTGGTTGGAACAGGGTACACAATGGAAGCACATGTGTAAAGGGCTGTCATCTGACTGCTTTGTTTGTTTGGTAAAGGCTGTCTGGATGATAGGAAATGATTTAAAAATCTTGAAGGAAAACTTTTGGACAACTTGGGTTTCATTTTTGTGGCTCTGGCCACTGGTTCTGTCAGTCACTGGACTCAAGCACAAAACGAGGTCTGATGGAAAAGTCAAATGAGCATTCAGACTGCTAGACAGGCTGGAAAGAAACGGACAAATTAGCTACAGCTTTATTTGGAAATAAAATAGAAAATTAATGAATCTGTCAGATACCTAATAATGCATTGTTTCATAACTAGAGTAAGTACAGTTGGTCAAAGCCAAGCAGGACGTGAGTCTGTAGACTCAGATGGATGTTTAGACACCTCTCTCCGAGGGGCATGGCAGGGTAGTGCAGGAGATGTCTCCAAGGACCCAGATCTCTGAATTTTGAAAATAATTTTAAGTTATATACTCTAATCAATAGAAGCACTCAGGACAATGTGCATCATCAGGAAATCCCCAGTCGTGCAGCCTGTTCCAAAGTAGTAGGCAAGTTAAGAAGACTGAAGTGTGATTTTTCTTGGTGACAGTGATTTCAGTAGTTTATAAAGAATTAATAACAATATATAAAAATAAAACCACCAGGGATCAACAATTCTGAATATAAAGAGTCTTAACTGACCTTGTTTGCAGTTGAGGGTTTCCTGTCAACACTTTTAGAGACATCTCTTTTGTGATGGTGGTCTATGGAAAAATCATTTTTGGGCTGCAGGGGATTTTTTTTTTTTTTTTTTTTGCTGTGATGCTGCAATTGACTACTGGGAAAAACTGAAAGCAAGGCTGTTTCTGGGGTTCTGGACTCCAAGTATGGCTATGTTTGCCTGTCCATCGGTCCACCCTTTTGGTCTAGAATGCACTATTTCAAAAACGAATTACCATGAATTTTTGTATAGACATATTTTTGTAGAGACAATTATTGTCCTTGGACGAGAATCCTAATGAGTTCTCCTAATTGTGATCCCCTGACATTTCTGTTAGTACCACCCTAAAGCTGACATTTGTGTTTTTGAGTGAAATGTTTCAAAAACAATCAAATGCAATAAATCACACATTGTTGTCATCCTTGGGATAAATTGCAAAATCTCTGGCAATCATCTGACTTTTTATCTTCCTCCATTATCAGGTCAAAATTGATATTTGTCCATATTTAAGTATTATATAAATTTTACAGACAAGGCAAAATTATGCAAATCGAGGCTTTCAGTCTCAATGAAAAGGAAGATTATGTGTATTACAAGGCAGTATCAGTATCAGTCAACATTGCTCCGATACTTCTGAGTGTCCCATTTTCCCTTTCTGGGGATCAGTAAAGTACTCTTTGTATTTATTAATGAATTCAGACCATGGTGCTACTGAATTTGATATCATTGTGTAAAATAAAGACAGATATGACCTCTCATGTTTTACATATGAAGAGCACACTTCCAAAAATGGATAAACATGAATAAACGAACAACATGTCTTTGACATGTCCCTGGTGTGCACACATGAAGAACACAAGTTAGGAGACTAAATACAAGCAGATATCTTTGTTTTAAAAGAACTCTCAGGTATATTCTACAATCATTGGATAAACTAATGAACTACTTTACTTTACTTACTGTGAAATAATGATGTGAACAGTTGGACAAATCGGTTATACGCTTCTGCCGTTTGAGATGCCTTAGTGTCACTGTTATCCTCTACGAGCAAATTTATTTTTGTTTTATAATGTGTTTGTTTTATGGCTTTTAATTATCTTTATCGCTGTGTGTTAAATGTGTTGTTTATCATTGAAAAGCGCTGTGTCACTGTCACTGAAAGAGTGTAAACAAATAACTGTATAAGGCACTGTTAGAGGATGTGTTGCATGGGAGATTCTGGAGGGAGTGGATATTCAGGGACCAGCAAGACCAACTGACCAAAGATGATGAATGGCTTATGAACTGGTTCCGACTGCCATATGCAGTACTGCTACATCTCTGGCGTTACAAAGGAGCACCCGCAGGAACCAAGCTGTGCCGGACCGGTGCTATCCTGTACAATGTGGCACACCTGAAAAACGAGCCACGACCACTTGATGCCCCGACCCAGCCTCTGTCCCCAGGCATTTGAGCCAAATGCTGCTGCTGCGCGCTAGCATGTAATGTATTGTTTATGAAAACAAGACTTATTTTAAGAAATCATTTGAGTCAAACAGCTATGGCGACTGTATAACCCATTTAGAGTGTTTATTTCTGACAGTCAGCTCCAACCATCCCTCAGTTTTCTGTTTAAATAAATCACTGCAAATAGCCTTAACACCTAAATATCAGACCACTTCTTGACCTCTGAAACAGTCTGAGACAGCAGCATTAACAGCAGCTGCCACTCCGCTGCATTCTCAGCCTTAGTAATGTCCCTATTGAGTCACCAAACAGCATTGTCTTTCTGTTATCAGCCTCCCCAACAAGAACTTCAACTTCACAATGTGTTAAGTTTCGTTTTTTATCTTTTAATGCTACTCGGGACATTCACGTTCACTGAAATGCATCACAGAAAGTCAGTTTTGTTCGGTTTTATGAGCTTTTTCAGAGATTTGGAGATTAAAAATGGCCAAACAGTGTGCATGGGGTACATGCAACTCCGACGCAAGGTATCCCAAGAGGCTGGGTGACAAGGTGTTTTTTTTACACTTTAAACCACATCTAAAGCGATAAAAGTGTCTCCTTTGGATAAAGTTGTGTGATAATGTTAGACCACAACATAAACTCAGCGTGAATAAGATAACGATGATGTCTACATCTGTTCTAAGGTAAGTCAACATTGTGTTTGAGGCAACATATTGTGACTTTGCTGGAAAGAAATATGAAGTTATCTTTAACATCTAGCTAAAGCTAGCTAGCTAAAGTTAGCCTAACGTTAGCTCCTAGCTGCGTTGTTCATCATGTCACCTTGTTTGCTGGGAGTTCATTAGCCTATTTTGTTCTAGTTTTGTACTTTGGTGATGGTACATCATTGTTAGCTGTTGTCCAAAGGGCTCTAGTTAAGCTAACGTTAACTTCTGGAGCTTAGCTTCATTAGCTTAACTGTAATCGCAGAGATAACAAAAGTTGGCAAACGTTATGTTGAATGATTCAGTGTAAATACTGCAGCACCAAACTAACGGAGAGACACTCTTGGTAAAGACGGTAAAAAGGCCATTATCCCTTTCTCATATTCTGAGCCAAAAACCTTAACTTCAGTGGCACTTTACCTTGTTGTCTTTGATGGTGACGGCAACGAGATGCGGTTTATCACGCTTACACTGTGACCTGTAAATTTTGGCTTGTAATTTAAGCTTTTCATCGACCTTCTCAACAATAAAATGATCAATTTATTCCTCCAATGCGTAGTTTAGGCCCTTTTGGTTACTTCTCACTGACATCTGATCGTTATGTCCCCAAAAATCATCAATTGCCTCCTGCGAAATGTCGTGTACTGTGACACCTGCCATCGCACTGGTCACTGAATGTTGATTTGTCCGAGTGATTGGAGGGGGCGTGGCTTAGCCATCGGTCAATTGCTAGGTATGACACAGCCTTTTAAAAAAGTGTGATTGGTTGAAAAATAAAGATAAAAAGTTACTCTTAGTAATAATGGACATAGAATGCACAGTGAAATCTATAGGCCTTCTCATAGAATTAGACTCCATTAAGACATAGTGTGATTATTAATACTACTTTATGTCATGATCATATCTGCTGAATAAATTGTAAGCCATACTTACAGCCTACTTAAGCCTACAAAATGTTCAGAAACCATGCTTTTTATTCTAGAAGTTATCTAAGGTTGCAACAGACCCAGAATCTCTGCTGCATTTTACAGCTGCCAGATATGATAATAGTTAACCACTAGTAGGGATGCACAATAGTGGATATTTTGCTGTTATCCAATGTGCCAATATATAACAACTTATTTGATTGAAAACCGATATCGATATCATTATCGATATATCCACTTTTTTCCCCACCTAATTTTAGTAATCATTTAGTCTCTTCTGTAGCAGAATTAATATCATATTATGCATTATCACGGTGGCCCACCAGCAGATGGAGACATGAAACAGAATGTTTTTTAATGTATGTAATATTCATTCATTGTGCAAATTAAGAAAAAGCATGTCGGCCGATACCTATGACGTGCTGATATTATTGTGCATTTCTATTTTCTAGCACTATAGTGTTGGCTGGGAGATGTGAGCACATCTCCAATTAGATTGTGCACAAATGATAATCCTGTACAATCTAATATGTAGTGCTTCATGAACTCACTGTCATTTTAGGGACTGGAAAATATTTCGCCCACATCTTTGTCTTTCTGCAATTTACTCCTCTGCTTAAGAAACTTTTGACTTTGCTGATTTTCAGCCAGCTTTGTTTCACAACATTGTGGGTAGTATAACTATGGTAAACGTCCCTCCGTCTAGCCAGCACCCAGAACTCCCTGCTCATTTGCCACTGAAAATCCGCTGACTGGTTTTGGGCTGCTGCTCAAACTACAGATTGTACTTCCACATTGTCGTATGATCGCTACCAGAGACACAAAAAGTATAGAAGTGGATTAAGAGATCTCTGTAAAACTCAGACCAAACTCCGATCAAACTGTTAAAGCTGAACAGAGCTAATCAAATATAAAACAGAATTATTTAACCATGTTGCCTATTTCTTGCCTAAAATGTTTTCAGAAACATTTTGTTCTCACTGTTTGACTGTGCAACTCGCAGTACATTACCCACAAGCGGGAGCATTTCATGGTCTGGGGCAGTGCAGTGCATTCTGGTAGTTGTAGGTTTTCTCCCTCTTGAGCAAAAGCAAATGCCACAGTCGCTTTCCTCTTTCTTTTTTTTTTTTTTTGGTCATAGCACCAATTTCAAAAGTAATTGCATCTTCCTACTGCACAGACAGCCCAATTCTGTGAAAAGACCTTCTTTTTTTTTTTTTTTGCAGGGTCCAGTCTTAGAAAACATCTTGAATTTAAGAATTTCCTTTGAATTTCGTCACTAGAAGTATCTCTTTGTTCTAAGAAGCTTTATGAATATGCCCCAGGTCTCCTGAGTTTTCCCAGTCATCACAGTGCACCAGATGCACACTATGCACTGCTTCTACCCCACATAACTGATGCTTAAGGTGTTAATGATACAACATTTTACTGGATCTCTTGATATTTTTATCCCTTTTCCAGCAGATGGCACTAGTAACAAACAGACAGTGAAGTGTGTGTGTGTGTGTGTGTGTGTGTGTGTGTGTGTGTGTGTGTGTGTGTGTGTGTGTGTGTGTGTGTGTGTGTGTGTAAGACAGGGTTTAGGGATGACACACATACGTCCTACAGACAGGAATAGACGGCACAGTAGAGACAGGGAAGAGAGACTATTACACTGACAGGTAGGTGAACAAAAAAGCCCACCACCAGACAGACAGACAGACAGACAGAGACACACAGACAGCAGGCAGGCCACAGTCACACAGTTCACTTGATGCTGGTATCCTAATGAGAAAGAGGTGTTAGTGTTTGCAGAAGTCATATTTTATCATTTACCGTTTGACTCATCTTCCTAATCAACTCAGTTTTCTACATACACACAGGTAAGCAGATCGTCACCATCTGCTACCACACACACAACACCCGAGCACCCACACAAACACCCACATAATCAAGCTTGGCAAGAACAGCATGTCTGCACCATGTTTGATTAGGAGTGGTGTGTGTGTGTGTGTGTGTGTGTGTGTGTGTGTGTGTGTGTGTGTGTGTGTGTGTGTGTGTGTGTGTGTGTGAGTTTGACTGAGTGTGTTGATTTACAGTGTGTGTCAGGCCTTGCCCATCTGCCAACAGACCCTCCCTGAAATCTGCCGTCCCTGAATCTCACTTGCACAAACACACATGTACACACACTTGGAGAAGGTCCAGAGACTGCAGCAACTCCATCTATGTTGATCAGTGATACTGGTACAAGGAGGGCATTGTGGCTCAGTGGTCTGCACTGCCGAGAAGGTTGCTGGTTTGAGTCCGTCAGGTGAGGTCTGTTCTGTGTGGAGTTGTTGTTCTCTCCATATGTGTGGATTTTGTCCCGCCATTCAAAAATGCACACAAGGCAGGTCAGCCAAAACAGAAATTCTAAATGTCAGGTTGAAGTGTGTTTAAATGTGTTTTCGGGCGTATGGACCCTAAACAACACTGCATTAGAAAAAGCAAGGGAATGTCCGACCTAAACAACACTTCTTTAGTTATCTTCAGAGCTCTAGTTTTGTTAGTAGATGTCCTCAGTTTCCTAAATTGTGAGCTGATTCACCTATGAACACATTCGTCAAGCCAGTATCTGCCCTGAAATAAATGATTTAATGTACATGCCCAAAATCCATTCCCTGCGGCTGGTTTCTTTAAACTCTATTAAAACATTTGGGGAGATGGATCTGAGAGAGGAGATTCCTGAGGAACTTTGGAGGGGTGTCCTTGATAAGGTACACAAATCATCTATCGTTGCAAAACATGAACTGATCCAGTGTAAAATAGCACATTGCACCCGTTTCACAAAGGTTAGTCTCTCTAGGATCTGTAAAGATGTGAACCCAACTTTTGACAGGTGTAGCCAAGCACTGCCAAGCTATGTACACATTGTTCATTCTAGTCTTGTCCTGCATACACAGAGCTACTGGGGGGAAATCTTCAGATCACTGTCAAGGTTTACTGGAAAATCTGTTAAACTTAATGGTGTGATTGCATTGTTTGGTGTAACTCCACCAGTACCACTCACTTCCCTTTAGGCAGCTTTTACAGCCTTTGTTACCCTACTAGCCAGATGCTTGGTGTTATTCAAGTGGAAGTCCCCAATACCTCCTTCACACTTTAACTTTATTTGGTCTGTGACTTATAATGGGTACTGATCAAACTATGACTCAATAATTTATTCGTCACATGAAATCATACACGGTACTACTCCATTGAAATGCTATCCTGTCAGCTCCTTCCATTTTTGCAGTGCAATTTAATCCTTTTATGCCTCTTTTAATACTCTTTTCACATTATTATAATTGTCAGTAAGCCTGAATCATTTGTAGTTTGAAACAATTAAAAATCTTTAAAAAGCATCAACAGAGAAGCCAAGGGAGGGAAGGAGCAAGAGACACTTGTTATATACAACTTGTATATGAAATGTGTGTCGCTTCATTTTTTTTTAAACATATTTGTCACCTGCATCCAGGCGCTCTCTCAAGGTCACACAGTGGACTACAACTACCAAGATGAACGGTGATGCACTACAATCCATCTCACACAAAACTAGCAAACACTCACCGGACGCAATCAACCAGAAACAATCAAGCAGCTCTGTTTCCCACACATGCAGCACAGCACTGTACTGTACATGTGCTAATGCAGTAATTTCATTCATTTTACAGACTGATTTAACGTAGCAACATACAGACCAATGTCATGCTGTAGGTTAATTAAAGAGGAGCAGGAAAGTTGCACACAGGTACGGCTTTTCGGAAGAACAGCCTTATGTGACACAACTTGACCCTTGACGTATTGTACATAGTTGGTATATCGCCCAGCCCTGCCACAGACACATGCTAAAGACCCTGATTGGCTCCATCTCTGGGGGCATATGCCATAGTCTGTTTACACATCGTGACCTCAACAAGATGGCCACAGTCGCTCCTCCCTAACTCAAGCAGTGACTTTAGTTCTGCAGCAGCCTCTGAAAGACGTGTTCATTCCCCTTGTTGTGCAGGGCAAGCTGAAACAGGAAAGCTCCTCACAATACTGTTTTCACACCAGTTCTTATTCATCACAAAGCACATGCATCCTCCCTTTCTTTTACCACGGTCAGCAGAGCTCTGTCAGATCACCATTTAGAAAAAGGAGTCACCTGTTTAAGTGGCACTGTCCAGGAATTAGCCAGGTTTCAGTGAAATGAAGCATATCACAGTCCCTGGTCCTGCTGGAAACTGATGAGGCACTGATGTGGTCCAGTTTATAATATGCCTAGTGCCTATGCCTGCACAATGGCTTGCAGATGCTAGTTCAGGTGGTGCCCATCCTCTTTCCTACTTTCCTTTAAGTTTACTGATGTTTACATTTGAAATCCTTGACGTGGCTAGTAGAAGTCGGCAGAAGGAGAGTTTAGAGACTGGTGAGTTTATTTTCTCATCCCAATAAGTGACTCGCAGTCACAGCATCCACCATCCAATGTTGACCACAAAAAGCACCACTAACACTTGCAAAATAGACATCCATCCTTCGACTTTAACTGCTTATCCGAAGCCGGGTTGTGAGGGAAACAGGCGGAGTATAGTATTACAGATGCCCCTCTCCCAAGCAATGCTTTCCAGCTCCTCCTGGGGGATCCCAAGGCATTTCCAGGCCAAACAATATATATAATCCCCCCAGCATGTTCTGGGTCTGCCATGGGGCCTCCCACTAGTTGCACGTGTCTGGAACACCTCCAACAGGAGGTGCCCAAGTGGCATCCTGATTAGATGCCCAAACCACCTCAACCACCCCTTTTGATGCAAAGGAGCAGCAGCTCTTCTCCGAGTTCCCTCCAGATGTCTGACCTTCAACCCTATCTGTAAGTCTGAGTCCAGCCACCCCACGTAGGAGACTCATTTCAGCCCATCGACCTCATTCTTTTGGTCATTACCCCATGACCATAGGTGAGGGTTGGGACGTACTGTAGATGGACCAGTAAATTGAAAGCTTTCACAAAATAGACATAAGAACATAAGAATGCCGCTGCTAGATTCTTCACCAGGACCGGGACAGTGAAGCAAATCAGTGAGGTTCTCAGATCTTTGTACTTGCTTCTATTGTGTCAAAGAACTGACTTTAAAATTTCACTGTTGGTTTCTACTAATGTAGTCAGCTGATTTCCAGCCCAGGTAATCATTGGCTGCAGTATTTACACTGCTCAAAAAAAATTCACACTTCAGATCAAACAACAAATCTTGATGAACAAATTACTCAAGTTGAAAATTTTTACTGATGTACATTGTAGAATTTGTTGAGAACAAAATGACGTTTCAACATTCCATAAAAGTGGATGGTTTCCCGGGGGATCTCCTCCCAGACCTGTATCAGGCCATCAGTGAGCTCCTGGACAGTCTGTGACGGTACTTGGTGGCGTCAGATGCATGATACATAACATCCAATAGGTGCTCAGTTGGATTTGGGTCAGGGCAACAAGAGGGCGAGTCAATGGCATCAATGCCTTTGTCATCCAGGAACTGCCTGCACATTCTGAGAATTTCTATGACACGAAAGTCTGTGCGACCCTCCAAGCAGGGGCATAGCCATCATTTCAAAAGTGAGGGGACAAATTGTTCAGAGGTCTATTGAGTGATTTATCATCCTCTCGCATTCAATTGCACCTCTCCTTAGCGGCTGAAAAAACCACATAACCACAAACAGCCACAGTACAGCACCTGGGGGACTGGAGCTCTTTAAAATTAGATACTATCAAAATCTAAAGTTCTCGCTGCCAAACTCTGGTTTAGTTCCCCTCGAGCATCTACAAGGTAAGTAGCCAGACAATTAAGAATGAAATGACAACACTGAACACGAAAAGTTCAGAAAACACCATTCCTGTTAGAAAGTTATTAGCATACAAAATGGAATGGAAGAGACAAGGTAACAGGGTAATTAGCCACCTAATTTAATTTAATGGCCTGATGACAAAAAGTGACATAACACTAAACATATCAGCATCAAGATGTATTTTACATTTTAGTCAAATATGACAGCACAGATGTGCAAAATTAATCAAATATTTTTAAGCCTTCTCCCTGTGCTACCTATTGCAATGCAGACAAAAACATTTTAGAGCATCAATAAGAGTAGTTCTGAAATAGCTGTGAAAATTATTCTTAGAGTCACTCTTATACTATAGACATTTCCCTAGCCAGTTATAATTTGACCTTACCTGTGAAACCTTGGGCTGATGATTGGTGCTGCTGTCAGGTCCCTGTCCTGATACCTGCCTGGTTTCTCCCTGTCCCTCTTCTATCTATTGCAATAATATAGATAATAAATGTGCAAAGCAAAATTCATAAATACAGTTGAGAACAGTAGTGGTGACATGACATTTTTTCTCAGCCAGTTATATCCGCTTCTCACCTGTGAAGACCCTGCATGATCATCCTTGCTGGCCCCTGGTCCACTGTCTCCTCCCTGACCCTGCTCTTTCTATTGTGGCAATAAAGATTTAAAATAATATGTGCAAAGCAATAGTGAGCACAAGGTCTGCGCAGAAATGAAGGAGGTTTATTCCCTAGCTAGCTAGCAAGCGATTTAACATAGGTAATAATTAGTATTTTTGTTAATTATCTTAACTTGATATATTGGCATCTATTATTAGTCATCATTTAGCTGACATTATCTACATGCAACAGCATTACTCAACTTACACGGTTTGTTTGGAAGAAACTGTGCGAAGTTTTTTGCTTCTTGCTGGCTGGTTTGCTGAACATAAACCACAGCAGCACTGCCCAGCAGCACACGTCTTCCCTAAGCCAACTGGCCAATCATAACATAGTATCAGGCCAGCTCAGACCAGGGTCCGACAACAACACAGCTGTGCTCCGTTGACTCTAATTCAGTCGTTTCAGATTTCCTTCCCTTTCAAGCTGGTTTTGTGGATTTGGAGCTAAATGTTGTGTCTGGGGCACGTATTAAACATACTCTTTACATGGAGAGGTTGGAAATAGATATGCATTTCTTTCCTGTTCCAAAACCAAAAACAAACCCTGAAAAGTGTAGGATTAGCTAGCTAGCTTCTGAAGATACAAGCCTACTGAATGTTTACACAAGCTGCTTTTTAATAATTGTAACACAAAAAAAACTACCCTGCTGTACAGAACCCAGTGAAGGGAAGCAGGGAAACTGCTGATATTCAACCAGCTGTGTGTCATCTTCATTGTGTGACTTTCTCTGGATATCCCTGTTGGTTTGGCAGCAGAGGTCCGGGTGCTGGCAGCAGCACGTTGGCGGCCAAACACTATTCATCTGTGTGCACACCGATGCCACAGAGCTGGTTCAATATCAGCAAAGTTTCCCTTTATATTTATTTTCTTCTGTCTCAATCACCAGTGATGTGGTGGTTCACTTTTACACTGTGATCTGTAGCCTATAGTTAATAGTTAATAGTTTTACACTGTGATCTGTAGCCTATAGTTAATAGTTAATAGTTCCTAACTATCTTTGTCTTTTTAACCTGTTTTTGCTCCTAAGTGAGTTTGACATCCTGCATATATCGTTCAAGTGCATTTTGTAGACCCCTCTGTCCACTTCTCTCTGGAATCAATATTTCGTTTTTACAAAAATATGATAACATTTCTTCAGGGAGTGTAGTTAGTGTCAGTGTGGGCTCCATGCTTACTCCTACAGCTTGTCGGACCATCACAAAGGGGTGAGGCTTAGTGAAAGGTCAGTGGCAGACCTATCAATTCTGGTGTTCCCTGACGAATGCCAATCAAGCTGCACGGTGCTCGGCTGTGAGCACAGGTCCCACTAGAGGATGTTGGGCCCTCATGTCACCCTCATGAGGTCTGTTTCTGATAGTTTGGTTGGAAACATGCACACCAGTAGCCTGCTGGAGGTCATTTTGTAGGGCTCTGGCAGAGCTCTTCTGTTCCTCCTTGCACAAAGTAGCAGATACTGGTCCTGCTGCTGGGTTGATGCCCTTTTATGGCCCTGTCCAGCTCTCCTTTTGTAACTGCCAGTCTCCGGGTATCTCCTCCATGCTCTTGAGACTGTGCTGGGAGACAGGACAAACCTCTTTGCAATTGCACATATGAGTGTGCCATCCTGGAGGAGCTGGACTACCTGTGCAACCTGATTGGGCTGCAGGTACCACCTCATGCTACCAGTAGTGGCAAGGACACTAGCAGAACACAAAACTAGAGAAGAGTCAGTCATAAAAGGATAAGGTGAGAGCAGCTGTTTGTGGCAACCAAATGCAAAATCATTCCCTTTTAGGAGATTGCCTTGCTTTTACCTCTTCATTGCACCTGTTGTCACTTTTATTTGCACCAAAGCAGGTGAAACTGATTTACAATCACTTGTGCTTCCTAAATGATCAGATTGATATCCCTGAAGTTTAACTGACTTGGTGTTACACTGTAACCATTAAGTGTTTCCTATATTGTTTTGGAGCAGTGCAGTATTTTTCACGATTGTCAGAATCTTTTTTTTAATTTTGTTATTAGCCAATCAAATAAATAAATAAGAAAATAATGATTCTGACATTTAGGTGCCATCACCTCTCTTTGTCTGTATGTCCCCATTCTGTAGTAGGGCTGGGCTATATGAGCAAAATCTCATATCGCGATATAGGTCATTTCATGTCCTGATAATGATGTATATCATGATACAGCACATTTTCTGTAAATTCAATGAATAAATATTTTTATATAAAATGACCACATGGAAAGGCCTATTTCTTATTACATTTTAATTATATACTTGACAAATAAAAGGTACTTACTCATATTTGATTATTTTCTCCTTTTATTTAGAACCTTTGTGCAAATTTTCAATTAAGCATGTAACAAAATAAAAATTATTAATGTATCAAATATAAAAGGTAAATAGGAAACACTTTTCAACTGTAGTTGCAAACAAAATAAATATAGGACCAAAATGTGACCATGGTCAAAAATATCATAACAGAACATAATACTTTAATACTACATAAAAGTAGAACTGTTTAAATCTTAGAAGCAAACAAAAATAAATACAGGCTTAACATAAATATTGGTATATAAAATACCAAATGTAAACATTTCAAGTAGCAGCAAAATAAGGCTCACAATATGTAAAATATAACAAGTAAACAAAACACTCCTTCAAGTTTGAAGTGTAGTATTATATGAAAAGAACCAAAGAGCAAGAAGAACAGATATTTGGCAGCAGTGCTTAAAAATGTTTTCCTTGTGTTTCTGAATCTCAGGGAGTTTATTCTACAGGTTGAGAGCCAGGAATACAAGCTGGTCAACTCTTTCGGGTTTCAGTGATGACCTCTGACATGTCACAATGTTCCCACTTGTACTGAATGCCTGCTGGGATGGGGCACTTGCGGCAAGTATGTACGTTTGTCTCTGGAACACCCCCCACAGTTTGGAGATAAAGGTTGAGCTCCTTTTCAATGGACTATCTGCTTGACTGAGGGGCTGTTTGGCTTTGCTTTGCTGCCATTTTAAAGTAGCTGCTCAAACTCTTTTTTTGCCTCTGAGCAGGAACCTCTGGTTCATCTGCAGCAGCTGCAGCTGAAGTTGATGGAAGGGCGGCTGCCTCTGCAGACGCTGCCTGTTCAGCCACCAGGCTCTCCAGTTCTGCAGTAGCTCTTGCCTTAATATGGTCCACCCACTCATCTTTAATGTATGTGGTCTTGAACCCAGGCTCAACAAGAGAAGCCATGTTAAGCAGCTCCTTGGTGGCAGGGTCATCATACTTCTCTTTCAGGTAATTCAGGATGCCTTCTTTGATAGTCGAGGTGAGCTGAGTGTCGTCATCCTGAAGCTTGAGCACTTAGTTATTAAAAAGATGGAGGACTGGTTTCAAGTAGGACACACTGGTGTACTGCTCCCCAGACAAGGCATCAGTAAACTCCATGAGAGGACTCAATACCTTGATCATGGACTCCAGAACGTCCAAGTCCTGCCAAGTTAGGACCAGATGTTACATTTTCTTTTCAGCACCAAGGACCTGTGAGAGAGCTTTCTGCTGCTCTAGGACCCTTTCTATCACTTGTTGCAGAGTGCCCCACCTGGTGGCGGTGTCTGTGATCAGCTGACGAACAGGCAAGCCCAGTTCTGCTTGAACTTTGGCCAGTTCACGTCCTCTCTTCCATGAATTCGAGAAGGCACTCATCACCTTCTTATAGACACCAACTGCTCGATCCACTTGGGGTAGTTTCACACTTCGCCCTGTAAATAGAAGAGATGATAAATGTAACATGATATACATTTATTACTTTACAGGACAGGTAACACATATTATATTTTCTATCAAAATTTTCAGTCAGTCAGGGGAAGTATTCTGGATTTTAAGTTTGTAATCTAGCTTTTAAATGCTCAGAAACTCAATTGCAGAGATATTTTGCCATGTATGGCTGTTACTATAAAAAAAACAAAAAACTTTTCCATACATTAATCCTCCTGCTGACAGCAGTTTAAAATGCATCTTGCATTTGTCCCATTTATAATTGGTTAATTTCAATTGATAGACTGAGCTCTAAATAACATTTGTGACAACTGGGTTTAAGAAAAATACAAAGTGATTTGTTTGGTAGCAAACAGCTCACTTAAAACGGGATTTAATTAGACTGCAACCCCATTCATCCAAACTTTAAACAGGCATATCACATAACAACATAGCCCCTTCTAGACAGCAAAATTCTATGTGGCCTACTATAAGGTTTGTAATTAGAGAAATACATGTTTACATTGTTTTAGACACTCACCAATGGCTAAATGAAGACGGTGGCCAAAACACTGTAAGGGTGTCCAGGCATTCAGCTGCAGTGCAAGGATGTTGTTTGTGGCGTTATCTGTGCTGGCACAGACTAGGTGTTCCTCACACAGTCCCCACGACTCAAGAGCTTCCCTGAGACCTCTGGCTATCATCTCTCCCATGTGGTCATCTGGGAAATAGCCTGTCTTTAAACACCGATTGCAGAGTGTCCAGTCTCGGATGAAGTGTATCGTCAGACTCATATATGGATGTGTCGTTCAGCTCATCCACATATCCGTTGTTACATCATAGTTAAACACCTTGTGGATTTCCTCCTCTACTTTGGCCCGACACCCCTGATATAAACGAGGCAACTTGACTTGAGTGAAGTGTTTTCGGGTTGGCATTGTGTAGCTTGGGTTGAGTATTTGCACCAACTCATAAAACCTCCGTTTCTCGACTGTGGAAATTGGGGCCATGTTTTTGCAGATGTAGGTTGCAATGGCAGCCATTATCTCCTTCCATCTCCATGAATCTTTGCTATATGATGTGCCGCAGACAAAAGCCTCTTGCAACGTCTGAGTCTGTGGTTTCTTTTGAGCTGTACTTTGGTGGTTCTCACCCGTAGACTCTCCCAGTACTCTTTGACATGATTTTTGCGAAGGTGGTAAAAGAAGTTAGTGGTGTTTGACTCTGATGAGCTGACCGGTCTGTGGCATAATTTGAAAAGTACAGTTTTCTGGTCCGTGTCAGACTTTTCATACCCAAACCACGTCCATACGACAGAAGTAGCCCCTCTTTTAGGTACGAGCTCCTCATTGGTGTCCTGTGCACTCTTCTCCATGTTTGTTTGTGTCGTCTTTCCTTTGTCCTTTGCCATTGCCTCACATCCGGCTGTGTGGAAGAACGCAAAGCGTTGTCCAAATGATGAAAAATATTGCCATAAAGAGTGTGACTTGCGATACCACAAACCAAACGATACACCATAAAATGAAACGATATACGTTTTTCTCTCGTCACACGATATATTTTGTCGTATCGCACAGCCCTACTCTGTAGTCTTGCTCAATGTCCTGCCCACAGCACTGATTATATATTATATGTCACGAGTAATAGCCCAAAGACAACCTGACTGGAGCTGCTCCGGTGAGTTAGCAGAGCTGTGTGCCAAATAGCTGCAAAAACATCCAGTGGTCAGCAAAAAAAATTAAAAAGAAAAAGTATGAGAGAACGGTAGTTCACTCCAGCTCTTGCACTAAATTTGACAATTAATTCATGTCCTGCACTGCATTATAATTTTTACTCTCCCATTTAATTTAATTGCCTCATAGTCAACCTTATTCTTGTCCCTCTTTTATTTTTACCAATATGTAAAATGTATATATTGCCTGTTTCTTTTAATAAAGGCCTTGTGTGTAGGATCCAGTAGCATCTGGCATATTGCAACCAACTGAAACTTCTCGTCTCATGTGCCAAACGTGTAGGAGAACTACAGTGGCTGACACAAAAACGTGAATGGCCCTATCTAGAGCCAGTGTTTGGTTTGGCTTTTTGGTTCTGGGCTTCTGTAGAAACAATATGACAGACTCCATGGAAGAAGACCGCTTCATACTGGAAATGGCTCATTTCAAGGCAGGAAAACATGATTCTGTGATTCAGGAAGGGGTGTAGACTCAAGTCACATAACTTAGATTCAAGTCAAAAATTTGAAGAATTTAGACTTAAAAAATGACTTTGACTTGTTTGGGACTCAGATATCAAAGTTAGGACTTGGGACTAGGCTTTGAACTTGTCAGGCTTGACTTGTGACTTTACTCAGAATTAGCCTGTCTTGATTTAGGATATGACTTGCGACTTGAGTGCAAAGACTTGAGACTTACTTGTGACTTGCTTAACAATGACTTGATCCCACCTCTGGTTTCAGGCTATTCACTGACAACATAGGTATGAATATTATACTCCATTTTTGCCAATACATCCCCCTAAATCATGTGCACTTGACCTTTAAGGTCTTTTATTTTCTATGTAATACATTTTGAATTGCCTTGTTGTTGAAAAGTGCTGTACAAATAAACTCACCTTGCCTTGTTAACTGCAACTGGCACTAAACACAGTGTTTCAGTCTAGGTAATTCCTGTCCAGATTGGATAAGAGATTTTTTTTCACTTGGCTGAAAGGATTTTCAGGTCTTAAATTAGAAGGAAACTCCAGTTCCTGAAGAAGCTGAATGGAAAGTAAATTGACCCTCAACCTCAGTTGGATGAGTCCATTTGTAGACATGGAGCACTGCCAGCGTCTCTCTCTCTGAGCTATGAAATGAATCTCATCTGTCTCTCACTGCCCTCACTTTCTTCTCCTTATCTCTTTCTCTCCCATTCAATTTCAGTCTAATTCACACCTGCTTTATTGGCCTCACAAGAAATAAACTTGCAATAAACTTGCTATATATAAACAGTGGGCGATTTGTTAATTTTTAACCATTTCTTTCTTCAGCACATTTGTAGATAAATGTGAATTTCTGTCCACATCTTGATTTTGGGTCATTTTGGGATTTGTTTCATTCTAAATAACCAAAGTTTTGGATTTCAGAATATGAAACTTATCAGCATATCCAGACAATAGATACAGTTTTGAAGCTCGAAAAGGCATGATGACAGACTAGCAGCAAACACTTGTCAGCCTCACTCTGGTCCTACTCAGTACCTCCATCCCTCCATGTCTCTGTGAAATTATGAATAAGAGGCTTATGGTCCAGGACAGTGGGTTTTTGGCTGATTTCAAATAAGCAAAATCTTTCAGAATGTTAAGACCTCTTAAAACCCTCCTGGTCACCACTGAGCTAGTTCTAAGTGACTTGCATCGTCCATCAAAATATAATGTCAAATATTTAAACTTTTGTCAATATGGACCCGCTACACAGTTTAGTTTATGAAAGGCATGAGCACCAAAGAATAATTCAGATTTACCAGTCTTGCAAACAAGACAGACCAAGAAAAAGTGGTGACACCCTACCTTTGAACTAGTTCTAAATTATGAATATGTGTCCATTTATTGATTATTTACATTCCTTTAGTCCATGAGGGTCCAACGATCAAAAGAACTGAAAGAGATCTTAATATAAAAAATCAATCTAAGTTTTGAATGTTGTCATGTGAAGTCTATTACTTACCATGTATGCTTACTTCATTCGTCAAATGGGCCGCAGTTCGTCAGACATAAACAATATTTTTTTTATCTTTCTGCACTGTTTTGTTGGGTATGCTTGTTTTTGTTACCTTGTTGGCTTGAAAATAAAACAGTCCCTTAGCTTTCCAGGGTATTTTTCATTCCCAGCCCCTGGAGTACAGCATATCTCCCAGTTTAGAAAGCCAGTGGGCTCTGTCGCGAATCTTTGTGGCCACCATACTTTACTTTACAACAAACTTACTATTTTCTAAATCATAGCTCAGTGACTGTCATCATGTAATGTGATGTGTTTTGATTAATATAATGACACTGATATCACAAAACAGCTAAGAATGTGCTCAGTCCAAAAAAGGGATGGCTGGTTAACAAGGGTGAAGAGTTTTAGTCATTTTGCTAACAAAGGCATGGCATTCCCCTCTTCCCCACTCAATCGCCTACTGCATACATACATAGTGTGTACATATCTATCTATCTATCTATGTACATATTATGAGTGTGTGGTTTATTTGTTAATTTGTGGAAACATCATTGATTTGTGTTTGTTGTTGAAATAAAGGTCAGCTTAGAAGCTGCTTGTGGTGTGTGTAGAGGCTGCTTGTGGTTTTACTGTGTGTTCTGGGTCTGACTGAGGTGGCAGATGGCACAGGCCTTAAGACACACACACATACACACATTAAAGTTTGTACAACTTGTGAGGACCCTCATTAACTTACCCTTAGCCTGACCTCACTTAATGATCATCTCAGAGCTAAGAAGAATGTCGTGATCATATCCATCTCCCTCACTTTGATTTTCTTCTCTTGCTGTAGCTGAGTGTGTGTACTGGATGAGCTTCAGATGACCACCAGAAAGTCATGTCTGCACTCACACAAACAGCAGGTGGCAAGCACACACATAGACACACATACACCCACACACATTCACAGTTTAAAGACAAATGGGGAGGAGGAGGACAACACTGACATCATGACCACTGTTCATTCTTCATTAAATGATCATATACATTCCCTTCATGTGCAGTTAGACTTTCAAGAGTAATGTAATGTTTGTTAAGGTTAGATTGTTACAGTAAGCCAATGGCAAGCAGCCATGAAAAAGACAATGGGTCACATTAATGAAATGTTAGTAAATCTGTGAGTAGATTTGCACATAAAAAAAAACCTTGGTACTAAAAACCAATCATGGATTCATGAACACTGCAGAAAACTCTGATTTGATCGTAGGCACGTGTATGATCGCCAATCAATTGTAAATTGACGGTGCGCTTCTGCTAGTCAGCAATCAGCATAGATTCCTGCCCATGAATAGCCAGTGACAGTGTTGACCTGCGAACATAGAGCAAAGAAAGAAAGAGTGAGAGAGAAAAAGTTTTTTGACGCTGAGATTGAAGTTATTTTAGATGAAGTGGAGTTGAGAAATATGTTTTATTTTCTTCTATTAGTAGTGGTGTGACTATTTCTTTTTAATCTATCCTACTATTAAATGGAGAAATCTCTGTCCCTCCGTCCCTCCCTCCGTCCGTCATCATCCGTTTTCCTCCTCACTGCTTTGACCTACTTTTCTGAACTTGGACATAGGCTTTCATCTTGGTCATGTGCAGACAGCCACGATGTCATTTTTGCATTTTTCCCACATTTCTACAGTTTATATTTGTGTTTTTGTCCACTACCCATTCATACTGTGAGCACCATTAGCAGTGCAAGCTGCGCATGCGCGCTGGGACCACAGTTTGGCTGGGAAGCCTTTATCCAACACTTAACAACACAGATCGAAACCTGTATGTGTGTACCTGTGTGCCCGTGCACGGCCCTGCACACGCGCGTGCCTCCGTGCCGTCAGCCAAAACTATGTTCCATGTATTTTGCCATAAAGCATGTTTCTAAACACAGTGTGCATTGTTTGTTTTACATTGACATTTATTACACAGTGCATTTACAGTGCTCTGATTTTGCATCTCCTCTAATAAACTGTTTTTGATTTCTTAACACATAACACATCCCCGAGTATGAACTAGTCTTACTATATAATGACGAAAACTCTGTCTGTGGGTGTGTCTGTTCCATGTTTTTCTCCTCAGTGACTTGGTCAATCCATGTGAAATTTGGCACAGTGGTAGAGGGTCATGGGAGGATGCGAATGAAGCAATATTACATCAGTTGGCCAAAGGGGGGCGCTATAGCAACCGACTGAAATTGCAAACTTTGAATGGGCATATCTCATGCCCCGTATGTCGTAGAGACATGAAACATGAAATTGCCTCAAGAACCCATAACTTCCGGTTATATAGATTTTCCATCATCTTCCTAGGAAGTTTGACCGATCTGAAACTCGGTGAACATAATCTAGAGACCAATGTCTAAAGTTCCCTCTTGGCAAAAGTTTCAAAACTGAGCTTCTATAAGGCTCATCACATAAAGGTGTATAACATCTCAAGAGTTTCACAGATCACCACACAACTTTGTAGGCATATGACCACACATAATCTGAGGGGACCCCTCCATTATTGACCCCATCAAACAAAATGGGGATGTTAGAGAGCTAATTTCTTATGTAGGCCTAACCACCATATCGATTTTTACTAAACTTGGTAGATATGTAGAACAGGACGCCTTAAGGTGACTGGAGAAATTTAACTCTAATTGGCAACTGGGGGGCACCATAACAACAGAAAAATGCTTAAAAAGGGCTAAAATGCGACTGATCGCTGTGGCTCCCCCTGTGGCCGAATGTTTTGTTTATTTTTCTAATTTTTGTTAATGGCCAAGTCATGGTATGGTATGCTGTACATAATCACGGAAACTTTCAGCGTGTCATTCTGTCAGTCAGTCATTCTGTCTGTCCCACGTTTTTCAACTCACTGACGTGGACAATCTATGTGAAATTGCACATAGGCATTAAGGATTGGCATAGGTAGAAGGTGACAAAGCTACCATTGGCTAGTAATTTTATATTTTAGTTTTTAAATTTGGCCCATGGTATCAATTCTTAATTAAAAGTGTGCTGTTTGCCTGACAACCACATTTGAATCAACCCCTGCCCTTTCCTCTTCAGTTTTCCTTGTGGCATCTTCACGCAAATCAAGCGTCCTGCAGAGCAGCATGATGTCTCCTCATCCGCCATCATGGACAGCCACGTAACGTAACGTTAATGTTTGCCCTGAGCCTTAGCATTCTTTATCTCTGTTGTGAATTAAACCACTATTAAAGCATCCCAATACAGGCAGTCTAATGTAGGCAATACATTTAGTTTAATAATTTAGTGTAACAACAAGAGAGATAGTCTGGTGTAAAGCCACACTGTCTTCCTCCAACTATCTGCCTGATTCGGGTTTGCTAGCTGCCTGGTTTGAGTGGAGACAGACGCTGAATTGCTTTCCCATGTCCACCATTCTTTTTAAACCCCAACTTAATTTGAAATAATGTTTACATTTCCCATGTCACATCTGTGATAATTAAACAAACCTGACATGCAGTTTGGGGCTGTGGTGCGTTAAGAGGGCAACTAATTTAACTAAATGTGTTACATTTCTAATCCTTTGACATGTTTAACGTACTTGTCCACTAACTACTTTCAAAGGCATCTGTGTATTGTGAACACAACAGAGCACAATATGGATTAAAATTGTAATTTCTAATAATGACAATCAACATTTATGTGAAATATATTATTTACACAACCACTACAAGCAATAAGAAGCAGGTGTAGATTTTGTTAGTACCTTCATAAAGATTGGAGATACTAACATATTGATGAATGGTGAAATATATAATAAATAATAAAGAATTTGTATAACATTGTATGTTGATAAAACCTGTGAGTTACATCCCCATTGCCATCCATTGAAAATAGTGACCTGCAGCATATCTGCACGGAGCATTTTCAGTGTTTTTCAGGCCAACTTGTTCCCAACAGTGTTGTCCACTTGACTGCGTGGACAGGCCAGTTTTGCTTGGATCTACTCTCTTTTCACTCCAAGAACCGTGCACTGAGCTGATGCTGACTTAAACAGCACCAAAAGCATCAGTGATGAGTGTGATTCATTTTCCTTTGGGTCCAAACAGAAACATTCCACTCGATTCTGCCCCTATTCCTGCTGTCTCTCCCCCACCATCTGCCCTCAGGCCCACTCATATTATGTATGGCCCGCCCTCTTGAGACTGACAACCAATCAAAAATGACAAATGACAAGCTGAGCCCATGACACTTGTCATGACATAGAGCTTTGCAAAATCCTGAAGACAAGTTGAAACCTACAAAGACTAAACAAGCCATGCAGACTGTTTACTCCGAGATGCACAGAATCTTTTAAGAGAAGAGCTTAGACCTTCCAACTTATTAAACATCGACTTTCCCCATATACAACCATCATGTCAGCTGCGTTCTACAAGGCATGTCTTTAGGCCTGTTAGATGATTATCATCCCAGAAATAGTTAAACTATATTATTGTCACTTTGGGACCATTTTATGCCATGGATAAGTAATAATATAGAAGCATAATAATGCATGTACACCCTTTCAAAGAGCAATGAACCTGTAATTCTAAAAAAAAATCAAACATTGTAATTGGAATATGAAAGAAAACATTTAATATATTTTAAAAAGTAATTCAGATCTGTTAATATAGAAAGTATGTATACAATGCCAGTATCTTAATAGGAGTAGTCTTAAATTACTTGGTTTGAAACTTAATACAAAATTTGGCCAACAAACACAAATCCAAGTACTGCCTCTTACCACTAATAGACCATCTTAGCATCTCTGTAAACAATGAAGTTAACTCCATCATCTGGCCAGTGTACTGCAGTGAGTCAAATGGACGGCCTGGGGGCCAGGCAGCTTGCTGGTTGATTTACAGAGTAGAGAATTAGGTCGTTGGGGGGTAAAAACTGCAAATGACAGATTTTGTGGCTTGTTGGCAGGTTTGGCAAGCTAACAACTATCAGGACTGTGCATCTTCCACTCCAAAAGTTCAGTTGCAGGCTAGCCGTAAGCTACACTGTGTCATCTTTGAAGTGTTTATTGGCACATCCTGGTGACTAAAATGTTGGTGACATTCTTATGTTAGAAAAAAACAAAACATTCTTGTGGCCTAAACACAATTGGCGTTATTGAGAGCAGCAAACTCAGGGGTAGTCAACTTGCGGCTCTGGAGCTGCATATGGCTCTTTAGCCCCTCTCCAGTGGCTCTATGTGGCTTTTACAAAAAAATTATATGGAAATGGAAACAGCTGTTTTTTTTAACATTTAATTTGAATTCTTCATTGCTGGAGGCCTGAAGTTATTCATACATTTTTCAGCTGTAAACATGAGTAACCTATACACTAAAAAAAAAAAAAAACTGTTTTAACATTCCGTCAATTATAGTGTGCATCATATGTCTATGATCTGGTCCCTTCTCCTAAACTTTGGCGAACCTTAATAGTGGTGGCTAGTTAGTGGTGGAGACTTCCTCACGAAGCTAGCTATTGATTTCAAATCCAAAAGAGAAACCGTCTCAGAGGAAAACAGAGAACTTAATAGGAAGTGGACAGATTTTTTTGCTTCCACCACCAAAGTTGCACTGTTTAAGTATAAAATAATCATAAATAGCTCACTGCAGAGTAAATGAATGCTAATTAAGAACTATTCGTAATATTGATAGGCCAATTTAGACCTCAAAGGCTGTGTTACCTTTAATATAAAGCACAAATATCTATTGCGGCTCCAGACATGTTAAACAAACAAACAAACAAAAAATCACGTCCATTCTTAGTACTATAAGTTGATAACATAATTATTGTGACAGGCACTTTTATGTGGGGCTGTAGTCTCCTGATTGACTGGTCGATTATTTGGTCGATGTGCTCTCGTCCAACCAAATTGTCATTGGTCGAATAATCGCTGTGTTACTTTCATAACGAGAAAAGTGCTATGCTATATCAATAGTTTTCCAGGAATAATCCATTATTTCCTGCGGCGGGGGGACAGGCTAAGTTACCTGTGAAAATGGGGGTGTTTTCAAAACATACCCTTTGTTTACACAACATTGAACTCGCCCACCCTAAAGGCGCTTGCAAATGACCAGCATTAAAAATCTCTTCATGCCCACTGTGCCATTGTTTTCCTATGGAAGCTGACATTAACACTGATGTCAGGGTACTTTTTGACTTCGGCGTCGCATTGTGGGCTTCACAGGCATTTTGACCTGACGCTGAAAGTTCAATTTTGTTGAACTTCGACCCCATTTGACGCTGTATTTTCCGTGTAGAGCCAATGATTCCGGCGGCTGTCAGTGCGTGTGTATAATCAGCGTTGGGTCAAGCCGACGGTGAGCGCTGTGGCATTGGCAAATTGGCAATCATGTGAAAGCGTCTTAACACTCAGCGTTGCGGTGACACGGACCTCCTGACACCCTCCTGTTTCTGTATACTGACACCATTTCCCTCAGTGGAAACGCAGCTTGCATGTACTTGTATTTCACAGATAAGAAACAATAAATTGTGAAGACAGTATAGCCTCCACAAAATAGCATTTTAAGTCTTGTGTGTGATTTATCCTTCAGGGATTTATACTTAGGGATTTATCCTGGCTTCGTATGAGCAGAGGAAATTTCCGCTCGTCGCTAGTCTAATGTACACAATGTAAAATGCCAGGGTTGCCAACTCTCACGCATCTGGAGTGTGACACATGCATTCACTTTCCCTCCGTCTAACTCTGCCCAACAAATTCTCACGGCAACAACGAATGCTGGACAAAAGGCTGGCAGCTGAGTACTTTAAATTAATTTCAAACAGCTGGCACGCAGGGTGGACGGAGTCGAAGTTTGCAGCCAGACTTCAGAGAGGGGAGACGAGAGGGGCAGACTCCGCCTGACCGGCATACCGGCTGAGTGAAATGGAGTGCAACCAAATGTTTCTGTGGAAAACTACTCTCTGATTGGTGCGCAATCCATATTTGCTCTTTGATTGGGCAGCTCTAGTCTCACAGTCAGCTGACTACAGGCTGTTTCATGAACCGGGGAGGACGTGGCTTTTCAAGTGAACTGAGAGATGCTTGACTGAACTTGAAGAAAGGCAAGTCTGCTCACTGTTAGTTTGATGTCTTCGGTAGCGCCCGGACCACATACAGGAGTCGGCGCAGAGTCGTTCCGTCCCGTGCCGGGCATCAATGTACACTGGAACTTTAGCGGCCCACACACGAGCGGCTGGAATTGTCGAATCACAAGATCAAAATATCACGCGATAATTTGCAGAAACCCTGGAGGTATAAAGCAGGGCTGGACTAGGACAAAAAAATGTCCCTCGCATTTTTGGCCATGGCGGCCCAGTATGATTGATGAAATGCCATATGCATAAACTGCCCTGTTACCAAAATTAAAATATATCTCAGTACCCTACATGCCCTGGAAGAGAGTACCAAGGCTAGAAAATTGATGTGCTCATTCACTTCTCATATACATCCGGGTGATAGTAGATGGCCCCAGAGTACACAATCCCTATGGTGAAAGCACTTGCCAAAAAAACTCTACAAGATTTATCATTTAAATTTTTAATAAAATGTGTGCAAGTAGAAGATACAGATACATAAATGTCGGCATTTTTTTTTGTCCCAGTCCAGCCCTGGGTCATCGAAAGTCTTTTTCTATTTCTGTATGAAATTGCATGAAAATAGGATTTTGCCGTGTGAATCACAAAATTTTCTGAAGGCTTAGGCCTATAGATATGAATATGTAAACATACACTTATTTCTTCTGTTTGCTACATGTGCATATTAGCGCTTTTAAGGTAAAAAACAAAAAAAACAAAACGTGCCGCCGTGTCCACATGACCATGCACGCACAAGCGGATATTACGTCACAAGCTAAAATCTCACTCCAGCCCTCTGACCAAAGTTAGCAACCCTGAAAATGCCATAGGCTGGCGCTCATAACGTTAGCATGTTGTATTTGTTTGGAAAACGTGTTTAGTATAAGACAGTTGTTTTGTCAGTGAATGTTGTGAGTTGTAATGGAGTCAAATTGAGTGCCCTTACCTGTGTTAAATGTTGCTGTTGTCCCTGGCTTTATATGAGAAGAGAGAAGGATGGCTAGCCGCTAGGCTAATTTATACAATGTAAAATGCCATAGACTTGTGCTAATAATGTTAGCATGTTGTATTGATGGGGGAAATGTGTCCAGATAAAGACAAGTGTTTGTCTGTCAATGCTGTGATTTATAGTGAAGCCAGTTTGCGTACTTTTATTTTAAATTGTCCCTATGAAGCCATATTTAATGTGTATTTTGAATCAACTACACTTTTCAGCACTTCACACAAAGCTCCACCGCGGACTAGCATTTTGGAGGTATAACTGTAGAGTGACACAGACACCACAGCAGAAGTAAAAATAATGTGCATATATATATATATATGTGTGTGTGTGTGTGTGTGTATATGTATATATACTATATATTTATTTATTTTTTCGAATCGACTGATCAATTAGTTGAAGATTATGTACAACTTCAGTCGACCAAGATTTTCTTTGGTTGACTACAGCCCTACTTATATGACAAGTGAGCCATCCATTCACAGAAGACCATGAGATGTTGAAAGTGTCAGTAAAAAAGAAATTTTGTAAATGGACTTTTGAGTTAAGATTATTCTGTGCGACAGCCATAACCATAATCATAATCATAATCATGTTAGCCTGGCAAAAAGTTTAAGTACGATGATTCAGTTTAAAAAAAAAACCTGTTACTCAACTTGTCAGGTCCAGCAAATACTGCTGTACCTTCCCCTCCCTCCATTCCTTCACACAGCCCTGTCTCTCTCTCTCTCTTTCTCTCTCTCCCTCTCCTGTGTGAGTGTGTGTGCGTGTTGGCCTTGATTGGACCGATCTATGCAATCAACAACATTTATCAAACTTTAGGCCCCTTAATTCACTCATCTATCACACTGGTCGTGGGGCATGATTATAATTAAAAACTCTCATCAGTCAGACTGCCTCTGAATTAGTACTCTAATTGAACAAGTAGCAGCACTACATAGACTGATGACTTCTCCTTTCTTCCCAACACATTCGCAGACTTTCTCTCATGAATTATTCTGAAAGGCCCAGGCCCTAAAGACGAGGAAAAAGCAACAATGCTTGTTTGATGGATATGTAATCATTTGCATTTTGGGTGAAAAAAATGGAGAGCTCATTGTGAGTTAATAGGCGTTAGGCTGTGTAAGACTTATTTGGATCCATATCCCATTTTCTGACACCCTCTTTATGACAATACTCAGTAATCACATTACAACACACCCACAATGAAACATGCGTGGTAAATTTAGCTTGAATTGTCAGTGTTAACAGGTTCACTGTATGTGTTCTGTCGCAGCCTCAGGCTTATGTAACATGCAGTCTTTTTGATCTGCTTACCTTTAGCTTGCTTCATCACATTTCACAATTGATCTGAGGGGTTTAACATGATTTGCTCGGCTGAGAGCCAATCTCATGGAACAGATGTGGTGGCAGAAACATGAGTATCATTAACATCATTATCAGCACTGCAGCATGTGCTGGCTGTGGTGATAGCAATGCAACATGTGTTAAACCTATATTAATGCCAATACTGACATGAAACACTGCTTCCCAAACAACACATAATACATTTGTTGATAGGAGTACTGTTTTAAGTTTGGGGAGACAGTTTTTTTTTAATTCCAAAGGATTTTTACCTGAACACACACACACACACACACACACACACACACACACACACACACACACACACACACACACACACACACACACACACACACACACACACCTCCATCACTCCCCTCTCTGTGATGCAAAAAATAAAAACATCTGGTGTTGTAACAAGCAATTGGTGCCTAATTATTGTAAGCAATCTAAGCAATAAAAATGTTGATTTTTCTAAAAAAGAAAACCAATAGGTTGTTGTTTTTTTTTAAGAGACCTGTTATATTTTCTCTTGCATTTTTATTTAAAAATATCAATTTTATCAATTATATATTACTTGTTTGGGGGAGTTAGTCAACATGCTAATGGTGAGTCTAATTTTGTGGCCAGAGGGAGGCTTAGCCATGACTATGCACCCCCAGATAAGTATACTGTATGTGTTCTGTGCTGTGTGTTGCTATATATTGTATATGTTATTTGTCTACACACAAAAAAAGTCAGTGACTGAGTGATTATGACTGGGTGATGATATTTCACCATTGGTCAGCAGAAGGCAGCCCCTGCCTGTATCTTTTCAAATTAAAAGCCCTTGTTTCAAACCAAAAGCCCTCTTGCATTTCATACATAGTCCAGCCATTTACTAGATTTGGAATATTGGCTATTAAATAATCGTTTTCCTGTTCCAAACTATTGTTATTATATTAGCATTTAAAAATACACTATAGGTTGACCCCAAAAAACAGTTTTCCTCCGTTGTTCACATGGAAGTGAGAGGGTGGGATGACAGAGATGGGACTATGGATATTCAACATTTCTCTGTGGTAAAGTTTGTACTTGTGTTTCCATTCCTTGATGGCCATAGATGAAATAGAAACTCAGAGGTTCCACTGTTGCAGTATCCTCCTCCACCTCTCCCATGAGCTGCTTCCTGCTTTATATTCACAAAACTAGAATTTTTGATCATCTCTCACAGTGCACAAATCTCTGTCAGTCACATAAGGCTGCAGCTGCACCACTGCTGCAGTTTTCATTTTTATTCAAACGTTTCCTTTTTATCTTAGTGTCCTAATTACACATAAGCTATCAGTTGGTGCAGATATTGGCTTTTTAGCAACCTTTTTGTGAGAGAAGATACTAGTTGCTCCTGATGTCCAAATGAAGCTTCATAAACCACCAGTTGTATTTGCTGAACCCACTACATGGCGTTCTTGGTGTAATGAAAAAGGCTCAAGGGATGGCAATGCAGTTTGGTTTCAACTGGCAATGGCCAAATAAAGCTTCATGAATCTTTCTGAATCTTTATTTTTTGGGTCCACTCTGGCACTCTTTGTTAAACAAAGGGTTGAAACCAAACTGCATTGCCATCCCTTGAGCCTTTTTCATTACACCAAGAGCGCCATCTAGTGGGCTCAGCAAATACAACTGGTGGTTCGTGAAGCTTCATTTGGACATCACTACTAGTTGCTCAGTCTGCAAATAAAATGTAAATGTACGGTAAAACTCTGTTCAAGATCCACTTAATCCACAGCTACACTCAACCCAAAAAAATCTAGTAAATGATACTACTACTTATGCTATCTACTGGTCCACTAGTTCATTTTTATAGCAACCCTCCTTTTTCAGAAAAATAAAAATTTTGAAATAATAAATGATAATAATAATAATAATAATAATTAGAATTAGAATTCTGTTTTGCCTCCTACATATAAAAGACATGAGACATGTGTACAAGACCAGGCCAGTTGTTAGGAAATATGGGCAGGGGAACAACATTTTCCAGAGTGGGCCCCTGATCCACACCCACCGGGTGGGGATTACCATACATGTAACTAGGCAAAATTTTATACTCCCAGCAAATATAATCAAATCAATCATATTTCCACACCTATTTTGTATCTACTCATTGTTAAGATCTTATTTTCCTATTTTGAAAAGCAGAGGTAGTCACATGTGTGTCCTGGGCTGAAAAATGCTCTCCAATGAATGATTAGAGAAAGTCAAATCAAACATTGATTGAAGAAACTACTGCAAAGTATTAAATCATCAAGCAGAAAAATTTAAATACACCATTTTGAAAAATAGCAATACCTAATAGCAATTTAACGTGATTTGGAGCTATGGAGGTATTGGAGTTATTTAGCACCCTTTTTGACACAGTAGCTTAACATGGTTGGTACCAATGAATGCCTTACATTCTCTAGTTTAATATAATACCTGTATTTTTACTGTAGTTTTAAAACTATGCCTGATACAGAAGGTTTTATTTTCCAAAAAATTAAGTTTGCCTCACTCTTCACCTTCAGCTCTGCCTGTAATAACTAGTGCTTCTTCCCATTTTTTATTTATTTTTTTGCCAGACACTTGACCAGTGCATCTCCTCTCCTTTCATTTTCTTGTTTTCTCTGTTATAGCTTTTCCTTTAGGAGCCTCTGATTTTTGATGAGGCATTCTGAGTTGGCTAGTTAGGCAGCAGTCTGCCTCATGTTTACAACAGAAGTACTTGTGGGTCCTGCGCATCTGACCCGTCTGACCCCTGCTATTAGATGGACTGCACCATTTCGCAATACCTGCAGGATGGGAGTATCAGGTGGCACCTTTAAATTGTGTTGTAATGATAAAAAAAAATCATGTAAATACATATAATACATATACATATAACTTGTTTTGCCCGTGATGTAAGTCGGTAAGTAAATTGTTGCACTTGATCCAATTTAAGGGTCAACCATAGAACTTGTCATGCTAGTCAAAAAGATTATAAAATTTTGTTTCAAGGATTATGATGTCAATGGTAGCAGTAAGAAGAGAAATGTGGTATGCAAGGTGTGCAGCTCAAAAATCAGTAACTCAACCACCACAGCATCCAACTTCATCCGTCCCTACGAAACCAACAAAAAAAGATACAAGAATGTGTCTTTTTAGCTACTAAACTTTTAAGGTTATTGGCTGGCTGCAACAGCTTTCATCAATGTTTAAATAAAACTGTGTAAGTGATATAAATATGAATGCTGTGGTTGATCAACACAATTTCATGAACTGTTTTGTCTTGCTTGAATTATAGCAGGGGTCCACTTGACTTGAATGATTCTCACCACATTTACTTGGACATTGCTTTTGACTAGAAGGTTAAGACTTGAGACTTGCTTGTGACTTGCACATGTGTGATTTACTCCTCTTACCCTAACCCTAACCCTCAAGTATTTCTCCTCTGAGATAACATTAACACTATATAGGCACAGATCACGAGCCAAACATAAAAAGGTGCAAAGACAAATTGTTCCCCCCTTACAGCTTGCTATTTTTTCAGCTCATATGTGTTTCTCTGTTCTAGCATTTCTGGCAGCAGAGGGAAGATAAAGTCTCTTCCCCGCATCCAGCCACAGAAACATGGACTGTGGGATGGAAAGCAAACCACTGGCCAGAAAACCACCAGATGCATGTCCTGGAAGAGAGATAAGGACAGCAAAAATAAGAGGACAGATCAAAATACAAACAAACAGTTGGAGAAATCATAATGTATACAATAATGGTAAAGACTGAGGCAGGACAGAGGAAAATTGACAGAAGAGAAAAAAAACTGGTTCACCAAGAGAAGAAATTTGCTTTGGAAATCTGAAGAAAGAAAAAAAGTGTCTGCTGTTCTGTAAAATCAAAAAGTAATCAAAGACTTGTACCTACCAGAAAAAGAAAAAAAAACTTTTACAGCTCTTGACAGAAAGCAGATTTTTACCTGATATTAAACAAAAAGTACATATCTATTACTGTCAGAAAAAGATTTGCACTGATCAAAGGTCACTGTGAAGACATCTTGAGAGCAGCTACTGACCTCTACCCAACAAACCAGCCACTGGCAGCTCAACTGCTACTAGGGAAAATGAGACCTACATTAAACAGCATTTAATTGAGAGACATCAAAGGAAAAAATTCTGGTTTTGAATCTGCAAGCCAACTGGGGCCTTCCTGAGTAGGTGATGCCTAGGTTTAGATGAATGGACGGATAATCTTAAAGAGATATTTTGGATTTATTTGGAACAAGGCTGTATGAGGTACTCATTTATAGTCAGTAAAATATCTATGGGAATACACTAGCTATAGTAATACACTGATAATAATGTTCCTGTTTGGAGAAGCAGACGGGAGTGTCACCATGGAAGTTAAGCAATGTCCTTCTCTGGATGGAGGTTGGTGCAAAACGTATTTGAGTCCCTTTAAAAAGGAATAGCAAAAGAAATAAGTAAAAAAAACAATAGCAGTCTTAATCGATGCTAAATTGAGAATATTTTCACTTCTTTACCTTGCCATCAGACAGACCTTTCTTTGGCACTACATTTTCTCAACCTTAAAACACCCGTATTCCTACGCATGAGGGCAGCTGTGCCTTGCACTGCATTATGCTGTGGGTCTGCTGTTTGGCTCAGACTTTAAGCAATTCACAGAAGAGACAACAAGGACAAGAAAATTAAAGAAACCGTGATTATGAGAGCAATGACACTGTTCCCTGTGGAGACAAAAGGATATGTTTGTGAAACCAGAGTATGAGGTGAGGAGGAATATTCTTTTGTTTTCTGAAGGTGTTTTTTATGGAAATGTGAATCTTTGAGATCAATTTGAGGAGTGCCTATGGTTCGTATGTGCCACATTTTATCATAAGTGTGTAGGACTGTTCTGGTCTTGGTCTTGACTGTCTCACCCTGCCTTAGTCTTGGTCTTAATTCAGTCACCATACACTTTGGTCTTGGTCATGATTTGGTCTCTGTTTAGGCAGTCTTGACTACCACACTGGGGCAGACATGGTGAGCATAGTTGAAAAAGAAAATGAATGACAGAAATTAAAGAAATCATGGCCGGACTTACAACCCCAACTACTAAAAAAGATGGGACACTGTGTATAATGCAGATATAAACGGAATGCAATAATGTGCAAACCTTTTAAACTCTATTCAACTGAATACAGTTCAAGGACAAGATATTTAATGTTCAAATGTATAAACATTATTTATTTTTAATAACATTTAATCTGATTTTCATGCCTGCAACCTGCTCCAACACAGCAGGGACATAGTTTACTACTGTGTTACATCACCTTTTCTTCTGACAACACTCAATAAGTGTATAGGACATTAGGACACTAATTGTTGAAGTTTTGAAAGTGAAGGTCTTTCCCATTCTATATCTTGCAAGGCAAATAGGGTTCAAGAGTCATGATGAATAGCACATCTTTAAACAAAACAAACATTTTTTAAATTGTTCGGGTACAAGCTACAGATGATTGCACCATCACAATGTACCTTGAAAACATTAACCACATCCAGTCCCAAGAAGAAAAGCTGCAGATGTCTCTGTTGTCCAATAAGACAACACTTGCCATTTATGTTAGAAGAGCGCTATTTAGGGAAATGAATTCATCAAAAACAAGGAGTGACCTTTGCAGGTTTGTGACAGAAACTACAGGTGAAGAATTAGAGAATGTCAATGAAAAAAATAGTTGGAAATGGTAAACATCAAGGGACAACACTACATGCAGCTGCACATATGAGCAGAAGGTAAAGGGGTCTGCAGTCACAATGAGAAAGGTTTAAATGTCCAGTGCTATGCTCCTACTGGAGAGCGCCAAATCAAGCCAACTTTTTGTTGGGTTTTCAGTTTAGTTGAGATGTTATACATTTTCATAGCCTCATCTACAAAGTTCAATGCTGATGTTGTTGATCTGTTCTGTACGACATCTACTGCACGTCTGTCCGTCCTGGAAGAGGGATCCCTCCTCAGTTGCTCTTCCTGAGGTTTCTACCGTTTTTTTCCCCATTAAAGGGTTTTTTGGGGAGTTTTTCCTTATCCGCTGTGAGGGTCCAAAGGACAGAGGGATGTCGATATTGGGTTTTATAAATAAAATTGATTGATTGATTGATTGATTGAATGCAGCATTTTTGAAAAATCAACAATCTTTGTACATACCCTAGCCAAAGAGTAGGCTACATGAGCTAAAAAAGCTGTCTGACACACAGTGCAGCAACTTCAGGACATGGCTGAGAGTGACCCACCCTGGACTCTGCAGCAGGTGATGCTCTGATGCGTTTGTGTTGCATAGATTTTGAAGTGAGACTGCCATTGCTGATCCTGCATTTTAAAGAAGGACTTTCATCTGTCAGGAGATTATTGACAGAATTGGTAATGTAATGGGTTAAAGCAATGAGGAAAGATGAGTAATTCAAGGTCCTCTTTTTAAATACCATAGAATAAGCAAGGGCGGCTGGCACTGAGGTCCCTGATGAAATACCTGACACATAAAAGCCAGACAGAAAAAGGGGTACAACATAGCTCCCAATCTTCTAAAGGACCATCAAGCTCAGAGTGTGGCGTAGCACTACCTGGGAAAAGCGCTCTTTACCCTCTTGACATCCTCTCCAAGGAGCTAGACCAGTGATCTAAGTGGAAGGATGTACCATAACTGAGGCAATCCTATAGGGTCTTAACAGCCGTTCATCTCAAATCACTAGAAAGGCATGATAGATGACGGAGCTGCTTTATCTGATTGGAAATGTTTTTACCATAAACGGTGCCCCACTGCATGCAGTTTGTGCCCTTTTCTTTTTCTTTTTTTTTTGCCTCTGCCCTACAGACAGCCCCAATCATCTGCCCCACGGTGGATCTGAGCTGCCTTCACACATGAGAAATCAAAAAGAAATGATGCAGCATGCGATTCAGCATTATTGTTATTTTCATTTAAGCTCAATTATATGAACCTCATTAGAGACGGCCCCCTGGAAGTGCACCAGACATTGGAGCCATTGGGAAAGAGACATCTGTAAATTTGCAGATACATTTTTTTGAGAGTCACAACCTGAAAAACCAGCGAAATGATTTGTTTCACTACTGAGTTTTGATCCATTCAGTCCAATAACATTTTGAAAGTCTAAGATACTGAAAGTATCTGTTTCGGATGGCAAAGTCTGCAGTGCACTTGCTCTATGGGTCCAATGATAAGAAAGATCTGGGCAATTTTAAAAGCAGGAAGTTGTACTTTTGGGCTTCATATGCCACTGAGCAACTTTACCAGGAATTAACTGGATCCCATCTGGATCTCATCTCCAACACTGTATCCACCTCTCTTTATATAGCCAGGATTAGAGCTGTACTAAGTTACTGCAAATGCTAACCAGAACATCCTACTGCTGCTGTTTCACACCAAGAGCATTCAGCTGGCAAACTATGGGGCGGCTTTTGTTGTGACTGTGATTACTAATCAAATGTGTCTACAAAACAAGACAACAGTCTTTTTGGTCTTTTTAATTTTAAACATTGCAGGGCGTAATGGGACATAAAGAACAGCCACATTGAGCTGTTAGATGCAGAGCTGTAGCAACTCCTCAGCAAGGTAACTAACTTTCTGTGTCCTGCTGTTGTGCGGAAAACCACACAACAGCATGAAATCAGTTGGAGGGTGTTTGTTGGGCTGCCCTGTAAAACGATGCACCAGGTGCTATAACTACTTATTTCGGACAAAGTAGCTGCACTACCAGTGTTTGCTGTTGCAAAAATACACACGTGTAACTTCAACAAGAAATAAAATCACAAGAATTACAATTGTAGAAAAAGGCTTGCAGATTCACCGATGTGAGCAGCCACTGGCCTCTATCTATAAAACCACAGACTAACCAACAAGTGGTTAAGGGGAGTGTGTTGCCTGGTGTGGTAACAGTATTCAATAAATAAAATAAAATTTAAAGATTATAAAAAGCTAGTTTCTCAAACTTTTCTACATCTTCAGGAAAAAATTAAATACATTTCTAAAAAATTGTGTAAATGTGTTGGTCATTCATAATAAATCTGTGGAATTCTGAGTCTGACCATAATTAATTTTGCACTTCCTTTGGCCTCTTTTGGCCCTTTCTCCTCAACCTTCTTCAGTGGAATCTAAATAAATTTAGCTCACTAACCTTTATTTTGCATACTGCCAATCTATCTTTATGCTTAAGAAGCTTCTTTTTTCAGGTAGAGCAGACAGCTTGTTCTAAACCTCCACACCTCCACCCAAGGGCAATGTACCAGCAGACTGCAGGAGAAGCACAGATACATGCAGAGGAAGAGTATCTCCAATCTACCCACCTCCACCTTTCTTCCGTTTTTCCCTTACTATTCTGAGGTGGTTCTGGATTGTTTTTGTCTGCTGTGTGTGTGTGTGCGCGCGCGCATGCGTGTGTGTGTGTGTTCCCTGTCACCATTTTTTTTTGTCTTGAAGCTGAAACTATTTCTGGCCCTTACACAACAAAAAGGTCTCTGACTGTTTTACATTTTACATAATACAACTGTCTCTTTTTTGTTTTATACATCAACAGCAGCCACTTTACACTGACGACAGTCCTACAAAACTTTCACAGCACATACTGGAGACAAGGTGTGTGTGCGCGTGTGCGCGCGCACACACACACAGTAGGGGGTATATATAGTGTTTGCAGTGCAGAGCAGGCTCTCATCTCCTGGCAGTAAATTCAGTTGAAGAGCACAGGATCGCCTCCAGACCAGCCAGAGCTAACACCATCTCTTAAAAAAGAACTCATACACACACCCTCTCTCTTATCCACAAATATCTTCTATCTTTCAAAGATACACAGGGTCGTCACAATAACTGGAACACCTGCGCTATATAATGTGGGTTTCTCAAGCAGTAGTTCCCCAAACATCCACAACAAAATCCCAGTGTGCTCAAACAAGCTGGTTCATACTAAGGATGTCAATGTTAAACTGCTAGTCGCCGAAAAACATTTTTGACTGGTTACACATGCTAACTAACTCTTCAGTCAGCACTGCACACCACTCAGGTCTGGTAGGGGGAAATTACTGCTAGTCTAGTAATGCTGTCCAGGCATTTTCTACACACACACACACACACACACACACACACACACACACACACACACACATATATACACACACATATATATATAATTTCACTCTCACCCCTTGGTGGGGTGGACAAGTCATCCTCAAGCTTGGACCTGGGATTTTGAGGTTCTGCACCATATCTTAACAGTTCCTAGGACTGCACTCTTCAGGACAGAGACCACTATGTCTAGTTGGTTAGCTAGCAACTGCTTGTCAGTCTGGATCTTAGCCTTGTTGTTCTCAACCACTCTCTGTGGTGTGTTCCATCGAGACTTGATGACTTCTCGTCCATACTCAGCACAGATGTTGCAGCACACTATCCCAGCCACTCGTTTGTGTCTCTAAATGTATGCTGTCCCAGCTTGCATTTTACATCCTGCAACTGTGTGCTGGACTGTCTAAGGGGACTCTTTGCTAAGTCTGCATTGGGTGACCTGTCTGCTATGGTGGACACCTGCCTCTATGGATCTGGTGTTCAGTGCCTGTTCTTTTGCTGCCATGATCAAGACCTCCGTACTGTCCTCCTTTTCTCGCTAATGGTAGGATTTCTTGATGTCAGCCACTTCCTCTATCTGCCAATGGCAATCCCATGGAGGGGTTTGGCCTTTCATAATATTTCCTCTTCCTCCTTATCACCCTGCCTCTGTGCAGGTTATCCTGGGGGGGGGGGGGGGGGGCATCTGATCTACTCTTGGATGCTCCTTGTTTCATCCTGAGTTGTGGCTAAGACACTCACTAATCCTCACCCTCCGTCTTTTTGCTTCTTGTAGAGTCTCATGTTGCCGGACTTCTGGTGGAACCCTCCATGCATTGTAAGGAGTTTTCTTGTCTTGACATCAGCGTCATCCATCTCATCCTGTGGTCAGCTCACTATTTCAGCTGGATATCTAAGACTAGTGTACATGATGGTTTGAATCTTATCTCTCCCAATGAGCTGGCTTCTTAACACCTGCCTTACCCTCTGTAGGTATTTGGCTGTGGCTGGCCTACTTGCATCCTCATCGTGGCTCCCATTGGCCTGTGGGAAACCCAGGTACTTGTAGCTGTCCAGTATTTCTGCTATCCTGCCTTCTGGTAGCTGCACCCCCTCAGTTCTGATCACCTTCCCACTCTTTGCTACCATGCAGCCACACTTACCCAGTCAAAATGACATCCCACTGTCCTTACTGTAGATCCTGGTGAGGTGGATCACTGAGTCTATGTCTTATTCAGTCCTGGTATACAGCTGGATTTCATCCATGTACTGGAGGTGGCTGATGTTTGCTCCACTTTTGAATTTGTATCCATAGCCACTCTTATGATGATCTGACTGAGGAGAGCCAGGGCTATGGAGAACAGCAACAGGGACAGTGCATCACCTCTGTATATGCCACACTTAATGCTGACTTGTGTGATGGCCTTGGAGTTACCTTCTAGTGTTGTTTTCCACAGCTGCATTGAGTTCTTGTCATAAGTCTTGTCTAGTGCCAGGCACTCCAGTATCCATGTGTGGGGCACTGAGTCTCAGGCTTTCTTGTCGTCAATACAGGCAGTGCTCAGTAGCTGGTGCTTTGACCCACTGATGTTGTTTCCTAGGCCCTTCTGAGCTTTGCTCATGTATTGACTCATGTGCCTACTCAGCTTAGCTGCTATGATACCTGAGAGGAGCTCCATGTTGTAGAGAGGCAGATTATTGTTCGTAGTTCAAAGGTGTTGCACCCTTGTGGGGATCTTTCATGATCAATATTGTCCTGGCTTGTATCAGCCAGCTTTTTCAGCCAGTAGGAGTGGATCATGTCAGGTCCTGGTGCTTTTCAGCTTTTTATGCCTGATAGATGTTGGATGTCTGCCTTGGTGATGGTGGCTGGTCCTTGTTCTGGTTGCTGTGATCTGCTCTTAGGTCCACCAGCCACTTGACATCAATGCTGTGTGCTGCTAAATTATGATCATGACCTATTATGCACGGGGCAATAGTGGAGGCGAAATGACTTTAAACACAGCTTATACAATTGTTGAATTACCTAGTTTATGCACTAATTGCAACTTTAATCCATTTAAATATCCTGTTTATTATTGGTACTAGCACAACGCACAGGCCTCAGACTCTCAAAACGTTGTTTTACATTTTATTAGCCTAGATGTTTTCATTTGAACTCATTTACAATTGATCAAAATGGCCATTTCACCAACAAAGAATGCTTGAGGTATTACAGTAGTACAATTTGAAATTTAAAAAAAAAAGTAAAAACATTGCAGATTTAACAAAACCTGAGGACAAAACCAACCAATACCTCATTTTAGACTAGAATCAGTTCTAAATAATGAAAACAATACATCTGTAGCCATATTAACAAAAGAGAGATTAAGTGTGTGCTAGGCCTACTACTTTTCTTTTATAGCATCAGTTACTTAAAAGATCCAAAGGAGTCTTTCTTGTGTGTCCTTACACAAGCTGAGCTAGCATCCTAATCCGTTGCTAAAACACTTGGTCTTTTTTGGTGTTTTTTAGAAAGTACTAGCTGTGCTGTGACTTATGGATATTAGGCTATTATTAGTGACTTCACATGACAATATGGGCTACATAGCCAGGCCTGCGCAGATTCGATCACTGGTGATCGGCACACAGTACATGCCGGTTAGTTTTGTGTCCAACTTCATTTGGACTTGCTCTGAGGTTTTACAAAAGTGGACGGCGATAAAACCGCGAGAGCGAGGCAGCCGCAGTTTTTAGAGCCAGGCGCTGCAGTTGCTCTCCACCTACTGCACCACCTGGCTCTCACCTGATCTAACAGGTGACTGGTTTAGATGTCGACTCAACAATATGACGTTTTAGATAAACTATTCATTTTTGTTGAATTTCAGAGATTAAAACATAAAAAATATATATAATATGCTTTTGGCCAAAGTGTGGGTGTTACAGCATCCACATCCCCCCCTGTCTGCAACGCACCTGGCACTGGGGATAGTGTGTAGAGCTGTATTCTCATCTGCAAGCATCACCTCTGATGGGACTTTCTCAGTGAGCCGGGGTAGTCTTATCCAGGGAAGGACTGTGTTTAGTCTGTCCACAATTTAAAATCTCAACTTGTTGGATCCAGGTGTCATGGCTGATGGTGGTGGTGGGTTATCATAAAGTTATTTAGCACAGCTCTTCTCTACTGCAGTTAGGTCAGTATCCCCATGGTGTTCTGAAGTGTCCCCCTTCTGTTGGAGTCTCTCCAGTTCCAGCTGTGAGAGTAGTTTCTTCATCTTGATGTTTCAGCAATGGGCTACCAGCTGCTTCTTGGTGAGTATGGAGGTGAGTCTTCTATTCTTCGATAGGTCCCACATGCGTTGCATGTTGCCCCTCTTATTGGGTCTGCCGCTGCAGCAGCATTCCATCAATTCTGTATTCTCATCTCTTGTTCATGTATGTCGTGTTCCCACTTCCCATCATCATGTCCTCAGCCCTTGCGACAGATTTTTTTTTTTTTTTCTGCACTTTGTGCACCATAGCCGAGTCCCAACTCTTTCCAATATACTGGAGAGAAGGCAGACATCTCTATGGCTGATATCTCCAACACTCAACAACTCAACCAAAACAAATCAATACCCTATTTGCACCAAAATTAGCATGTGTGCAGGGTTTTTTGCAAAAAAAAACAAAAGGCTATAGTCTCTTCTTTCCTTTTGCCAGCAAACTAGACCTGCTCTGCCGCAGATGAGTATGTCTTCGTTTATTTATTTATTTAATTTTTTTGTTTTACTGGTGTGTCACAATCAACATTAAGGACAGGCCGGAAAACAGATTAGAAAACAGTAGAAAGCAGCACAGAGGTCAGTGAAAATGTTACAGTGCTTACTTATTTTTCTATCTCTCTTACTTATTTAGTTTCTCTGAAAGTCAGTGCAGACTAATTTGGAATGATGTTTGTGTGTTGCTTGGACAGAGTGGGATGGTAATTTGTGGTGTCGCATCATTGCATCTCTCTGGCAAAGGAGCTAAAAATAGCACATTCACTCGGGTCCTGTGTTCCCATCAATGTTGTGAATGCTGATTGTAACCTTTCCCATTACATACAAAAGCCAGATGTTAGTGAGTGTTCGTTTTTTTGTGCAGTGGGAAAGGGGCTTTAGGTTGATAAATACCATTACAGGTAAACTGAAAAATATGTATTTTAAATTTGTTGCTAAAGTGTCCCTTTAAACATTAACATTCCCAGTGTTGTCCCTGTATTTTATCTCATGCATCTTGTGTAATTACAGAAAGGGCCAGCTTTGACCTTATTTGATTAATATGCAGATAACATCCTAGTCTAGAGCCAAATGAGAAAGTGAAGGGCAGAATGTACAGGAAAAGAGGCCATTGGCTGGAGTGGACAGAGATGTGATATCAAAAGGAAACCTCTAAAAGTGGGCATGTGTTTGAGTTGAGCAAGGCTCAACAGTCGAGCAGACAGCTTCATGCTGGTTTGATGTGGGTCCTCTGTCTGCCAGCTGGTTGAGTGTGTAGTGTGTATGTCCCTCACACTACAGTGTAAGTGCAGAGCAGAGTGTGTTTCTGTATATGAGTGTGTACATGCAGCTTATGATTGCAGCCTGCAGCTATTTTCTAAAACACAATGGTGCAGGAGCAGTAATTATTTTTGGTCTTGAATGGCTAATATACTTTTAATTGCTTGCCATTTCCCAAGGAAGGGTTTTTATCTCCCCTGACGTGATGCCAGAAAAGCGTTAATCATTTGGCCAAGGTGAAAATGCCAAGAGGATTTTACAGTGAAATATTTCACTGCACTGTGCAAAATACAAGTAACCATCCTTGATGAGGTCCTCAGTAATGTAAATCCATCATCATCACAGACTAAGATGAACTGTGGCTTTTGTTCTGCTGTTTAGTAATGTTCAATACCATTTTCCTCTTTATTAAAACTGCTGATCTGAAAATCCTCCAGTTATCCAGATAGCTTTTAGTTTGTTTCATTCAAATTCAGTTGACTTTTGGAGCTAATATTTGTGGATTTTTAGGTGAAGCATCTTTAAAAAATAATTCAACAGGTTAATATATAAATTAAGCAGAGTTTGCCTGTTTCAGCTTATATTAAGATTATTCATATATGTTGGCAGTTAAGTAACAACAGACAGCATTAAAGAAATGCCAAATATATGTTTTATGGTGATTCAGGAACCATGTCATTAACAATGAGTTCTCTGAATTTGTTTTGTGTCTCTGTTGTGTTACTGTACTTTGAAAAGTGTTTTTGCTATTTTGAAAAGAAAAATGTATATATTTGTCAATGTGCCATATTGGATTATCAAACTCTCAAAGCCATTTTTGATTTATAAATATTTATGTAAAATTGAATTTAAAGACAAATGTTTAAAAATGCATGACTTCAAAACAGATTGTCATACCTAAATTCCTTTAATAACTTGTCTGTAGATGATCCTGCCAAAGTTTTGGAATGACTGGACAAATGGCTTAGGCCAAGTTCATGTAAGTACAGTATGTTTTAAAGAAAATTGAGAAAAAGTTGCAAAATTTGACATTTTTGACAACAGCAGATTCGGGGCAAAGATGCAGATGAACTGAGTGGTGATTATGTTGAAAGAATGTTGACTCTAAGCCAAGCCACCCTTAAGATAATAGTAAAACCATAAACTTGATCATTACAGTGCCACAGTTGGGTTTAGGCATGAAAACTACTTGGTTATGTTTAGAAAAAGCATGTGCTTTTGGTTTAAAGAAGTGCATTTGTTTTGTATGGGATGCAAGTGATGGAGTCAGTACAGTGAAAAATACCACTGAATTTTCTTTTTACATAGGACACACACACTGGTCTCCTGGGTGAAAGTCTTGTGTTTGTTTGACCCATCCACTACCCCAACCTTCCTCTGTATGCAGACTTTTGTTCTCTTTATACTACCAATGGAGCTGTAACATTAATTACTGCTCATTGTGTGATGATGATTTAATCAGGGCATCTGTGTGTCCACCATGACAAAGAATCCTAATTGACTTTCCACTAGCATTGTTTTCATGGTGCCGGCATGTAATTTTAACACATACTTGCTACCACCATTTGGTCATTTCACATATTTCTGTGAGACCAGGCTGGAATTAACTAAACACATAAACACACTGATGCAATATGCAGGAGACATAGTTGGTTTTAGACTGAAAACCATACACTTGCAGTTTCATGACAACAGAGTATTCACTAATGAAGGCCAAAAGATTTGGTCAAGGGTTCTGGGAAAAGACAAAAAAAGACATTCTTACAGAATTTCCTTCTTTTTAAACAATTAACAGCCACTCAAAAAGGGGACACCACAAATCCACTTGCTCCCCTGGCAGAGATGCTCCTTTCCTGCTTGGTGTGCTGTGTAGCTGCTTGTCATTGGAAAGAACCATCTGTGCTTCCTCCTCTCCAGTCCCCTCTCGTTTGTCTGTCACTCAAACTTCATGCCTCTGCCTTCCATGTTTTTAATTCATCCTGTATTTTTTGCTCGACCCATCTCCCGCTCAATCACGCTTTTGCTTTCTGCAATCCTTTTTTTTTCACCTTCATTCTCCCATCTCCCTGTCCCTTCTCCTCTATCCAACTCTATGTGGCAGTGTATGTGTGCCCCTGATTAAGTTTGGATAAAATAGGCCAGAGAATAGCCGGCTTACATTTGAAGCTTGAGGGAAGGGTGGTGGGAGAATAATGATGAGCCTGGAGAGACGGGGAACTATAGTGGGAGGAAAAGAGGATAAAGTACAGAAGTGGGGGAGCCATCTTATTTCAATGCACATTTGAAAGTAACCAGGATTAATCCTGAGCAGGAAGATGTCTGCTTAACAGTGAAGTCACATTCTTCCAGATTCAAACCACAGAGCATTAGGATGTGCAATAATGCAGGTAAGAAAATCAGTGAGCTACCGATGCACCATAAACTCTGGTACTCAAGTAGAATGCCAGAAAAATGTATTACTTTAGATTCATTTTTGTCCCTGTTTTTGTTAATTGCAGTATTTTACCTGATTTCTTCAAATGGGCTACTTTTGATTACATCAGGCCAGTAAAAATAGCGTTGGGCTGATAGATGAAATGTAAGGTGCTCTTGACAACAGTTGGCGGGGTTTTGAAAATACTGTAAAAACAATATTACCAAATAAGCTGTCATTTCATCGTCAAAAACATGCAAAATTAAGTAAACTTCATTGTGTCCAGTGACTCTTCCCTTTCATTATCATCACTGACATTGGCTCTATTACGTAAGTGCTACAACCATATGGGTTTCACTGTACAGTTGTGCAGGGATGAGTCCTGAAACCCTAAAATGAGTTAGCATTTTAGCACTCCCGGTTTCCTCATCTCAAAGTCAGGGAGTTTCTTGAATGGGTTTTTGGTAAGATGCCTGAAATAAGGTGTGTGGCTAACATAAGCCTAAGAGACTTTCACATTATACATAATACGTCAGTAAATACCCCACACGTCAATTTTAAACCTTTCATGTGTCTTAAAAAACATAGTTGTGGTGGCAGCATTAAGTCATGCAACCATGGTGTAATTCGTTTATAGCCTAACATTAGCTTTTTTATTTATGGTGGTATTCTCTCTAACTTGAGGAAACCACTGGCACATCAGTGAGCAAACTCCTGTGTATAGGTGTGATGTGCCAATTACAGAAACACTGCAAATTTGTCAGTACCTATCTGGGGCTTGTTGACCTTCTTGGTGCTAATACTAATGGAATATTAGGTGCAATTGTTGCTTTTCTAATAGATTGTGGCCTGGACATCAAACACATAGTAGGGACTAGGGCTGGGCGGGATGACAAAATGTTCATATCACCTTTTTTTATTTTATTTTATTTTTTAAAATCATATCAGTTTCACGGTATTTGGCGGTAATTTGCTTGGGTTTGGTCCACTTGACATGTTGCTGTGTTGTGCTATGGCCAAGTCAAGTGCTTGCATTTGTTATTTACGTGACAACGCCTGAACGCAACATAGGCTCCACTTCATTAGTGCCGTGCTTGGCACTCTAGTGTGCTCACCTATGTGTGTGTGCGCACGTGTCTGTGTGTGTGTTTGTGTGTGTGTGCGCGCGCAATGGGGTGAAACTCAGCAGTGCGCGTTACAGAGAGCAGAAGAGAATTGTAAATGTGCTACCATGTAGAGACCGTCATGTAAATAAGATAAATAACATAAGGCTATTTAGTTTGTTTAATAAAAGGACAAGGTTTGGACTAGAGGTCGACCGATTAATCGGTTTGGCCAATTAATCAGTGCCCATAGGATGTTTTCCAAACTATCGTTTTTTCGGTGGAGAAAGGCTCCAATAGTTGACGATGGCTGCAAAGTTTTTGTTCCCTGCAGTGCAACAAGCTGTTTCCTCTCCTCTCCTCTCTCTCTCTTTGTTCACTGAGGGGAGGGGCTGCTAGAGAGAGCCAGAGAGCGAGAGTGAGATGGCAGGCACAGCGAGTGCAGATGCCGCAGGGGTAAGGAGGCGTGGGGAGTCCACCTGGAGATAAGTGGTAAGCGTGATTCTAAGTGCAATAAAACCTTCACGAGTTAAAAAGCCAAAAAACATAACCTCCTTGTTAGAGGTAATAAGTACCACTTGTTTAACAAGCACAAATGTGCATCATATTTCAGCATTAACAGTGATATTTCCCTGTGCATGTTTTTTATGACCAGTGACTACAGCATGCTTGTTAAGTAAACAAACAGCTTGTTCAGAACACACTAAAATGAAAGCTGTCTGTGTGCAGTCTGTTTATCTTTGCCACAAATCTTAAAATTTGGCAAATTCTTGTGAACTTTAGCTGCTGGCTGAGACAACCACAAAGCATTTTCCGGACCACACCTGACCCAAGTCTGGCACAGTTTGTTACCTGACAAAGTTATTGTTATGGACAGTGTGTAAATAACCATGAACAGACTGCTGTTACACACAGACAAACACGCTGCTCGCACAGCAGCGCAGCAAAGCACTGTATGCACACTCAGTTGGCACGGAGCCTGTGTTGTGTTCAGGCGTTGTCACGTAAATAACAACTTCCAGCACTTAAATAGGTCATAGCACAAAGCAGCAGCATGTCAAGTGACTTTTTACTTTTATTATGTTCAGTTAAATTGTATTTTCCTAAATCTTGAAACACCTCATATGTAAGCTAGACAGACATTTCACCTGTTCATACTGTGCACACATGTATTGTATGTATTTAGTCCTAAAGAGCCCTTCTGGTGCCAGTATACATAGAAACATCCCAGCAGGCTGTGCTTTGCAAGCATACACAAGGTTTCATGCGTGTGAAAAAGATTTTTCTTGCGTGTGCTTCACCTCCGCTGCTACAACTCCATCCTTGGGGAAACACTGTATATAGTGACTTTGCTGTTGTAAACTTGACTGCTCCTGCTGTAGAAACAATATTTAGTTTATTTAAATATAGAAATCAATTCTAATCCTGTTCTGAATTTTTTTTTTAAATGTTAATTAGGGAAACCCCAATTCTTAGATTAATTTAGTATTGATAAAGACCCAGACTGTTAAGACTAAAGGCCTGGATATGAAGCGTCCATAGCGCCAAATAATATAACGGTAGTTTCTAAAGAGCTAAGAAGAAAAACAAAAATCAGCAGCAGTGGTCATATTTCAGCAGCGGCAGTGCTTTGGTATGAGTTCTTCAGGGTCATCATGTTCTTCTTCAGCAACGTGTACAGTTGCTTCGCTTTCAGGACTCTTTCCTGCAGCCATTCTCGCCTCCAAACTTTTCTTTATGCTCTCACTCTAGCCGGCTCTAGCACCCCTGTGGTGTGCAGTGGTGAAATGGGTCCCCACTGAAACACTTTCCTGCGATCATATAATGCCATGGGGCCCAAAAATACTTCTTTCCCCATAGACATACAAGGGGAAAAAGACATCTGTAAATCAGGGGATACATTTGTCACAACCTCCAAGAAATGACTCGCTATCAGGATTTGATTCATTCCATCTGATAACATTTCTAAAGTCTAGGGGAGCTGCATTATTAAATCATTTTATTTCTTTTTCAGATTAGCAGATTAGAAGTCAGCCTCTTGCCAGACGGGAGTTAGCTATTGGCCACACTCGGTGGTGCTTGCTCTGTGGGCCCCATAATGCAGATAATCTTGGTGATTATATACCGCAGGAATGGATCTTTTTTGGCTTCACACTGCCTCTAATGCTGTATCCAGGTCTCTTTATACATCCACGATTTCTACAGATGAGTCAAGTGTTACAGTCAGAAAAAAAATCACTCAGTTTTAACACTGCTTAAGCAAAAGCACCTATCCCACAACTTTATCATTGTGTATCTGTATCTGTTGTATCCGTTCTCACAGTTGAGAAACTTCCGAGAAGTCTATGAGCACAGCAAAAGAACTCCTGCTGCATAAGTCTTTTGCTCCTTACTTCTTCTAAGGGGAGGAAGGTATCCAACTTTTTCAAATCATTTTGATTACATGGTCAGAGAAACTTAGAACTGGTTTGCTTATTCAGCAAAATAGCAGAGTGGTGACATGAACACTATACGATGGAGGCTGTCTGCTGAAGTTGAAATTACTCTGCTCCGTTGGTTAGTGATCTCAGACCACATCGAAAGAATTTCAAATCAAGAAAATGCACTGAAGATAAACTTCACTTTGGTATCGGATGCAGAACACTGCTAGTTAGCCAGGATTTTGAATATGATGCACAGCGATAAATCAAGTATTCTTTGACGCACTTTGAAGGAAAAAACTGGAGAAGGAGAAAACTATGAACAAATACTTCCAGCTGGAAATGGGAGACACCCTGGATGTGATTAGGGATCTTGAAAGACTGTATGTCTTCATTGAGGAGGGTTTAAAACATTCCTAAAGTAGACCTACTCAGTCAGTTTCTTCAATATGTTACAACTCCATTGTTACTGAAAATGATACTCCAATACAGGTAAATGTTTCATGGGTTTCCATTCAGTCCATGATCAGAGACCATCTGGTTTGGAGAGACTGTTAGATATTTATTGAAAAAGGAAATATCTGTGATTAAATGCCAATGACAGGCTTATGATCCTGAAGCCACACTGGATGGTGCATTTCTCACAATCTAAACCTGGTCCTGAACGATGGATGTCAAAATGGGGCACAGATAAAGGAATCCTATGATACTGCACAAAAATTATGTTGTTTTTTTTCAATCACAGCAATAAAAGATGGCTTCTTGAGTTACGGGTTATAGTGACAAGGCAACCAACACTTAAGCAGTTATGCCCAACACTCTGAGCAACCAGAAATAATGTGCACTCACGGCATCTCTGTTTCCCAGATGTAATGAAAGCACTGAGGAAAATATGTCTTATCTAAAGAGCAAGATGAGCGTGCTAGGGCCGAGGGATTATAACAACGCATAAAAAATGTCTCCAAAACACAACATGGATATTTTGCAGGCAAGCAAGTATCTTACTACTGCAGATCCTCACTTCACTCAGAGGGGAGTTTCGCAGTCTTAAAGAAACTCCCCCAAAACCTTGCCAGGTCATGGCCATGCTGCTTCATTTCCACAGAAATACGCTAGGCACACCAAAAGACATTCTGATGAGTTATGTGAAGATGAGAGGCTATTGAATGCAGAGGAGCTCTTCAAAATGCCAGTATTTTATGCAGTTTAGATGCACAGGTGACATGTAGATTCCATGGCATGCAAAAGGCAGCATAGAGGTTTGGGTTTTTACATCCACCAAAGGGTTTTGTTCAAATCCGGTGATGAAATGTAAAACAGCAAGTACAATGATTAACATGTAAAGAGCTATGTTTCAACAAACAGTAACACCTTGACTTGTTCCCCATTTTATATCATGCTTGTGTAAGCCTCTTTTGCTTGACACAAATACAAATATATGTGTGTATGGTACAGTTTGTAAATTTGGTAAAATACCACTGTGTAAGAAATGTGCCTTCCACAGAAACCCCTGCACTTTCTGCTTTTACAGACAATGCATATATTTATATTCATGTACATGACACCTCTGTGCTGGCATCTCATTCACTTCCCTCTCTTTTTCTCTATCCGTTGATGTCTCCCTGTTGGCGCTCTCTCTCCCTCATGTTCCAGTTCAATTTGAATATCAAATGCCTTGTCTTATCTCTCCACTCTATTATTGTCTCAGGAAGACTGCAAGTGACTCTTGATGTTGCCAACAAACAGTTCATTGCTTTGGAGTATAAATACCGTTGTGGCATCAGTACAGTCCACCGGTGGAGCTGCCTGTAATTAGAAGGCCTCTGGGGTATGTGGTGACAGTCAGGATGGAAAACTGTGCGATCATGATGAAAAACGTGGAGGATGATAATTTAGGGGGGAAAGCATTAGTGATCATTACTGTAGACCATTATTCACAGATGATATCCCATTCTAGTAGCATTATTATCTTGTTTTTATTACAGTGAGGGGTTTTGTATTGTGACCATTGAGTTCCTCTGAATCCTTTCTAATTCAGTGCCAAGTGCGGCAATACCTCCTCGCCACTTGGTGGGAGGGGAACTGCCTTGTTTGGCCTTAAATGTAAACTGTTTATATGTAGAGTATAACATTGATTCTGTTGCTTTGCTCTGTTGCCTCACTTATGGAACAGCCTGCCAGAGAACATCAGGGCTGCAGAGACTGTTGATGTTTTTAAAAGGAGGCTCAAGACTCACCTTTTCAATATGAATGTAATATTTTGTTGTATGTTTTTATTCTGTGAAGCACTTTGTGCTGCATTTTTAATGCATGAAAAGTGCTATATAAATAAAGTTTGATTTGATTTGATTTGAACCTTTAACCATTTTGTCACAGCCTATTTCCAGATATTTTTCAGCTATTTGCCCACTTTAAAACATTTGTTAGATAAGTAATCTATAAGTAATCTAATGTAATGACTTTCATTGCTTTGATGAAGAAATTAAAACCGTTAAACTACACATTTCATTTTTAACAGGGTAACTTGTGATCTCTTACGTATTACATTTCAAAAGTAAGCTTCCCAACACTAAAAACAATGACATCTGTTTGCACCTGCAGTGGGTGTATCTTATACTAGAAGTAATTAGAAATTGTCTTATATGCTTCATTTTCTGTATTAAATTGCATTTTACTATTCCTCATGAACCTCACCTTTGAAACAAAGTAAGCCTAAATTAGGTCTGAATAAAAGCTCTGTAACTGTTAAAAGCTCCAGTGTGTAAGATTTAGAGGAACTGAGTGGCAATAAATGGTGAAGTTTGCAGATTATAACCAGCTGAAACTTCTCCCAGAATTTCTTTAGTGTTCTTGGTTTTGGTTTTGGTTTGTCCATTTTGGACTATTGTAGAAACATGGCACTGCAGCATGGTGATCTCCATACACAAGGACCCGCTCCCTATGTAGATATAAATAGCTAATTCTAAGGTAACGAAGACAAAATAAAGAAAACTGCCACAAATGTACACAAACAAATCAACACTTTTAGAAACTAAAATGTTCGTGGAAGGCCTTTCAGAAGATGTCAGTGTAAGTGCTTAGTATCCCAAAGTCAAAGCTGTGCTTTGTGCTATTTCTGGATATCATGTGCAGCACATGTAATCTACACCATCATGAAGCATACATCCAAGGATAGGGATGCACCAGCCTTTATATGGGAGGTGACTGACCAAATAGTCAAGTGCAAAAGCCTGGTGTTAAAGAAGTTCGGTAGCCCACTGGGCCTTCTGCATGCTGTTTCACAAGAAAGTGAGACCACATGGAACAGCAGGGCGGCAATGCTGAGCTCTGTCGTCAAGCCAAGGGAGATCCTCAAACTGCTTTAAGGGGCAAGAACAGCACATGGAGGAAATGCGGATGGAGGACACACACATTCACAGCCATGCAGGTGTGTTCTTAGACAAATAGATTAAGATCACCTCCACCAATAACACTGCCACCTTTCTTTCTCCACGTTTAAAGACGTTAACTAGAATTACCTCCATGAGAGAGTCAAGTTTCTCCTACAGTTTACATCCATTTCTGTAAAAACATGGATACTTCACACACATTGTCCACCCAACAGCAAAAAAGATCTACACAATCCGTACAAATTCAAAGTGGGCACCCAAGATGAGTGTCACCAATCAATGTGTCACACCAAATATTTCCCCTTCGGTTCCTGAAACATGGCATTGAATAATGGTCAGAAAAGTGTTTTATGCAAAACATTATGATATCACTAGATATCGTCGGCCTCACCTCGACACATAGTTCCGGCTCTGGAACCCAAGTCCTTGAGGGGGGGTGGACCTTCTTCTTTGCTGGAGTTGCTCTGGGTGAGAGGCAGAGGGCCGGGGTGGGCTTTCTGATAGCCCCCAGACTCTCTGCCTGTACGTTGGGGTTTACCCCAGTAGACGAAAGGGTTGCTTCCCTGCGCCTTCGGGTCGGGGAACGGGTCCTGACTGTTGTCTGCGCTTATGCGCCAAACAACAGTTCAGAGTACCCGCCCTTTTTGGAGTCCCTGGGACGGGTGCTGGACAGTGCCCCAACCGGGGACTCCATTGTTCTGCTGGGGGACTTCAACGCTCACGTGGGCAATGACAGCGAGACCTGGAGGGGCGTGATTGGGAGGAACGGCCTGCCCGATCTGAACCCGAGTGGTGTTCAGTTATTGGACTTCTGTGCGGGTCGCAGTTTGGCCATAACTAACACACGTGGCACCAGGACAGCCTAGGTCGCAGGTCAATGATTGACTTTGTAGTCGTATCATTTGACCTGCAACCACATGTTCTGGACACTCGGGTGAAGAGAGGAGCAGAGCTGTGAACTGATCACCACCTGGTGGTGAGTTGGATCAGATGGTGGGGGAAGACGCCGCGCAGACCTGGCAGGCACAAACAAAAAGTGAGGGTCTGCTGGGAATGCCTGGCGGAAGAACCTGTCCAGATGATCTTTAATTCCCACCTCCGGGAGAGCTTCAACCGTGTCCCGAGGGCAGAGGGGGACATTGAGTCCGAATGGGCCTTGTTCCGTTCTGCCATTGTCGAGGTGGCGGCTGCAAGCTGTGGCCGCAAGGCAGCTGGTGCCAGTCGTGGCGGTAATCCCCGAACCCACTGGTGGACACCAGAGGTGAGGGGAGCCGTCAGGCTGAAGAAGGAGGCCTACAGGGCATGGTTGGCCTGTGGGTCTCCGGAAGCAGCTGGCGGGTACCCGCGGGCCAAGCGGAGTGCAGCGGCGGTGGTCGCGGAGGCAAAAACTCGGGCGTGGGAGGAGTTCGGTGAGGCCATGGAGGAAGACTATCGATTGGCTCCAAAAAGGTTCTGGTAAACCGTCCGGCGCCTCAGGGGGGGAAGGCGGCAACTAGCTCACACTGTTTACAGTGGGGGCGGGGAGCTGCTGACGTCAACTGGGGACATTGTCGGGCGGTGGAAGGAATACTTTGAGGAGCTCCTCAATCCCACCAGCACGTATTCCAGTGAGGAAACAGAGACGGGGGTATCGGGGGTGGGTCGTCCAATTTCTGGGGCAGAAGTTGCCGAGGTAGTGAAACAACTCCGAGGCAGCGGAGCCCCGGGGGTGGATGAGATTCGTCCTGGATATCTCAAGGCTCTGGATTTTGTAGGGCTGTCTTGGTTGACACGCCTCTGCAACATTGCGTGGACATCAGGGGCAGTGCCTCTGGAGTGGCAGACCGGGGTGGTGGTCCCCATTTTCAAGAAGGGGGACCAGAGGGTGTGTTCCAACTACAGGGGGATCACACTCCTCAGCCTACCTGGTAAGGTCTACTCCAGGGTGCTGGAGAAGAGGGTCCGGTCGATAGTTGAACCTCATATCGAGGAGGAGCAATGTGGTTTTCATCCCGGACGCGGAATCGTGGACCAGCTCTTTACCCTCGCCAGGGTGCTGGAGGGGGCATGGGAGTTTGCCCAACCGGTCCACATGTGTTTTGTGGATTTGGAGAAGGCTTACGACTGTGTCCCCAGGGGCATCCTGTGGGGGGTGCTCTGGGAGTATGGGGTTGGTGGCCCCTTGCTAGGGGCCATCCAATCCCTGTACCGAAGGAACACGAGTCTGGTTCGCATGGCCTGCAATAAGTCGGACCTGTTCCCGGTGAGGGTTGGACTCCGCCAAGGCTGCCCTTTGTCACCGGTTCTGTTAATAACTTTTATGGACAGAATTTCTAGGCGCAGCCAAGTGGTGGAGGGTGTCAGGTTCGGTAGCGGGAGGATCTCGTCCCTGCTTTTTGCGGATGACGTGGTCCTCCTAGCTCCATCAAACAGTGGTTGGCACATAAATTCTTGAGTTATGACAAAAATCATATTTTGTAAGGTTACATTGACTTTCCCCTTTGACCCCCAACCACAAAATTCTAATCAGTTTATTCTTCAGTCCATGCGGATGCTTTTGTCAAATTTAAATTCCCTTAAACATGCAATATGTAATTTTCTGCCGCTAGGGGTCTCAAACCAAAACACTAACAGAAGACGGAGTTGGACGTCACAAAGTAGCATGGGATCATGGGAGTTGTAGTATATAACAGATACAGATCTAACGTTCCTCACTCCGTGTAACTGAAACCGACCGTGGCAGTTTTTATGGCAGAGCGAGCTTCAGCAGCAGAGAAATGCTCATGGACGAGGTATATTACTGAAGTTATATTCACTTTATGTTTCACTTTATGCAAATGGGGTCCGATGGCCGGTGTAGCAGCCCGAGGCGATCTGGTACCTACACCGGATCGTCAAACTCTGATCTATCAGTAGTAACGTTACTTAGGCTGACCAAACGTCCTCTTTTGCCCGGACATGTCCACTTTTCACGTCCCGTCCGGGGTGTCCGGGGTTTTTTTTATAAACTGATTATAATGTCCAGTTTTCCATGTGTAAGTCAAACACCCGGTGGATGAAAGGTTGGCAGTCTAAGCAGAAGCTTAAAGAGTAACAGCAGCCTTCATCCCAACCCTGCAGGCCCAGTTTGAGCAAACTAGATGAAGTGTAGAGAAACTTCAACCTGTTACATTTCAGTCTGTGATACTTTATTAAATATGGGAAGGGGGAATGGGAAGATGCCCTGGAAATAATCGAGCCCAGAGACAGCATTCCTGTTCATTTTGTAACTGCTATTCCACATTAAAGAACACTGTATGGAACAAGCTGTTTATTTAGACGAAATTTACTCATTATTGTGGTTGAGGGAGACAGGGCACTGTGGACAGCTCTCCAGCTGTAGCTGCTACCAGCAGCAGGATCAGCACCTTGGAGAGCGCCACAGCAATCTGGCCTTTGTCTTTGTCTTGGTCTTGGTCTCAGTCGGTTGTCTTGACAACTGTGATTCTATACGGTTTACGGTTTGGAGGTTGGGGTGGTTTCTGGTGGTAGATTAAAGGGATAGTGCACCCAAAAATGAAAAGTCAGCCATTATCTACTCACCCATATGCCGAGGGAGGCTCTGGTGAAGTCCTCACAACACTTGCGGAGATCCGAGGGGAGAGTGGGTAGCAGCACAACTCCACCTAATGCAGGCTGACAGCGCCCCAGATTAAAACGTCCAGAAACACATAATTGAAACCACAAAATATCTCCATATTGCTCGTCTGTAGTGATCTAAGTGTCCTGAAGCCCCGACATAAAAAGTTGTTTGGAAAAACGTCATTTGAAATCTGTTTTTAGCCTCATTGTAGCATGTAGCTCTAACTGCCTCTCTGTGCACTGCAGGCTGCATGCTCACAATACCCCGCATTCCTATCTGGAACAAAGACCAGCGGACAGTAGGCTGACCCCAGTTAGTCTACCGGCCTCTGAGGCATTGTGTTCCTCCTTGGCTGCTGTTACCTTGCGCCAATTCAGAGCACCCGCTCTCCTTTTCTTTTTCTCCCTCTCTGTCTCTCTCTCTTTTACTAACCTACAAGCACACTGGCACGCACACATGTACACCTCCTACTTATGGTAAAGTCACACATTGCCCTGTGAGCAACTCCTTAAGAGAAGTTAGCCATTACCACAGTCTCCAGACACACGTGTTGGCACAGCTACTTTGTTAGAGCATACAGTGTGTTTGATTGCGCTGGATGCCATCTTGTGTGTATTTTAAAGGAGCACAGGAGGTCTGTGGTTTTATGACCCTTTGTCTTTGTCACTCTTATCAGTACCTGGTGACGTGTTTCGCGGTCGCCATTTTAGGTCTGTGGTAACATGACAAACTGAGACAAAGATGTCCCCCATTTTTACTAAATAACAGTTGGTCATTGATCCCTGAATCCAGGGTGGTTCCCCGGAATTATTAGTTTAGCCTACGTTAATAATTTAATTTCTTTATTAATTGCAATCAGTAATTACTAATCAATAACCAACTTACCTTTACAAAATCCCAACATTATTGATATCATATTTACTAATGTCAAATCATCACCACAGGAAATTATAAGGATTTTGGACTTAAGGATTTTTTAAATGATTTGTCAGTCTCTGACACTAAAAGTATTTTTTTCTATTATGGATCCTGCCATGGCACTGCAAAACTTTTCAAAATATTTTAAAGGTATATTACGTAGTTAGGCTCAGACACACTATCTGCACTGAATGTCCACAGACAGCTAGGGTGACGCAGACATGCATGCGCTTCTATTCATAGTACAACTGAGGGTCGGCATCAGCCCCCGACAGTAAACAAGAGAGCTGGGAGGTGAGCTTACTGTCCTCCTACTGCCAACATTGGGTGAAAGTGTAACTAAAAACACACTGCTTGGTTTGGAATCACTTGTTTGAATGCAGACAACATTAAAGCAGTACATGCACTAGATGTGTTCACAACAATGGAATGTTGTTTGCACAGACAGTTTTACGCTTAAAATACTAATATGTACAACACAGAAGAGAGGAATTAATCTCTTTTTGCTATTGATCTTCTTGATGCAGTACGTAGGGCATTTTGTTATCAATGTGCCCACCCCTACTTGACGACACCAACACCCGAATGCGCACAGCGAGAAAGGAGAAGGAGAGATGCCATGCTGCTGCCAGAGGAGCCCCTGAATAAGTTCCCTCTGAGTGGGAAGTCACTGAAAGAGTCTGAGAAGGACTGGGGCTGTTCATAAAACATTCAGGACGCCGCAGTTTTCATCCACACTACTGAAGCTGCTCCTCCTTTTGGGACCACTGCAGAGTCGCTAATAATTTCACTTTCGGCCATGCTTGTTACTGCCGTGGATAACAGCATGACATCAATATGTTAAGTCGAAATACTGTATCACAATATGTATTATCATATTAAAAATTATACCGGTATTATCGTGAACGATATGATATGGCCTACTCCTGTCATGGTGCATTAGCCATTTATATGTAGTTCCTGTTCACATGGTTGTAATGATAACAATCACTAGGCTAATAAAGAAGAAAACACCACCACGCCTAACACAAAATTCACCGTTAACATGAAAATACCAACATAGCATAACAACATCAGGCTTTTTCTCCACCCAGCACTTGTCCAGTAATGTCCTCACATCCAGGCAGCCGCTCTGTGCTGGGGGACTTTGTTTGGGAGAGTGTGTGTATGCTACCTGGTCATTTCTTCAGATGGGAAACAGCATCCTGCCACAGCGCCCATCTATCAGGCCCAAATGAGATGTCAAGGGTCAACTGCGACGCAGAGCATCGCATCGCCCTTTCTCCACAAGCTGCCTATTTGTCACCACAAATGAGGAAAACAGCGTTCTCTGGGGGTCCTTGACACACACACACACACACACACACACATACACACACACATACACAAACACACAAACAAAGACACACAGAAACCAGACTCACACACACACATTAATTAGGCAGCCCACACATGGCTGAGCGTCTGCCATGGAGGCTGACACACACACACACACACACACACACACACACACACACACACACACACACACGCACACACACCTAGCTCTTTAGATGGAATGTGTGGAAGACACAACACACATCGCTTTTCTTTGTTTTGTTTTTTTCATCTTCCAGCTCTCATAGCTCCATGTGTTTCTGTGTCACACGGGTATTGCAGTGTGCTGGTATTAGCTTGCTTTTAGCCATTGTTCTGTTCATGAACACTCAAACAAATGTGCACAAAGTGTAGGCCTACAAATGATGCTGCTTCCAGATGAGGCCCTGCTGAGCAGGCCAGTCTCACACCAGCATGATGAAATCTAGAATTTTATTTATTTTATACACACTTTTTCCTAGTCTCAAGATACCTTGTGTGAATTATGGGCGCAACCTCAGATTACTCCTTTCACTGGACCAGCGTCTGCGAGAATCAGCAGTATCCTACAGGTATTCCCTTGTCTTAGAGATTCTGGAGCATTAAATGATATGGGAACTCAGCCTGTCACACCTTCCCTGATGTGATCACACTATGTCTATACTGTAAGGTAATAAATCTAACTATCATAACTTCTCAAATGAAAGCTTGTATTTAAATAACAGCTAGCTCTTAAATACTGAAATAGCCATCATAAGCAGGTGAAGGAATATTCAGAATACAGATGATCAGTTATCTGCAGCTAATATGATATTTTATGGGTGATATAGGTGAGGTCGATGAATTAGTAACAGGGAGAATGCCTAACATTCAGACATTGTCCTGTATGTATATGTTAATTAGGTTATAAGGCTTTATTTTTTCACCAAGACATGACTTTGTCACTTTGTCTTTCTTGGCATGGAAACTAGTTAAGTTGCTAGCCTAACATATGAAGTTTGAAATGTCCAGCAAGCACAGTTTTAATCTACAAGCCCAATTTAATCTATGTTTGCTTCCAAGGAGGAAATATATTCCTAACAAATGCAAACAATTTCCCCATTCCCAAGCCACCTGTGTACATATTTATATTTTCATTTCACTCAATCACAATTTATCCAGCTAAGTCCAATATCCAACAATTATATTCCATTTATCACCAATTCCTATTATCACCAACCAAGGCTGCATCTGGACCCTTGGAGAAGGCCAACGTGAAGAGCAATGATCCCAGTTAAACCATACTCACATCTTTGTTGTTTAAAAAAAAAAAGTCCTTGAAAGGAAAACAAATGGAAAGATTTAGGTGAAGAGCAGTGGGAATGGGAAAACAAAAAAGAAAGCTAAGCTCAGGGTGACGGATGTGAAAGCTGCTTTTCCTCACCCTCTCCCTACAGTGAAGTGAATGGCTGTGTGAAGCAATAAGCTTCTGGCTCATACTTGGTAAAGACAAACAGAAGCAGTCCAGGGCACAAGTACTCATAGTAAGCCACTGAGTGCACATGCACATATACAGCCTGTGCAACACACAAGTGAAAGCTCAGAGTGCTGCAGTACAAAATGACTCATAGTTTAGTCACCCATTTTAGCACCAATTGCTAACTGGTTGCCACAACAGTGATTACGTCAGCGAAGCCCATGTTTGGCCTTTACTGCACAGCTGTCAGGACATCCAAAAGTCAGTCAGTCAGTCCATTAGTTTGCAACACCGACTCTGTGGAGGCAACAAAGAATAGTCCATTGATGATGGACTTCTGTTGACCAACCACAAAAAGATGGAAGTAAATAAATAAAAGGAAAGTACGTAAAATTTATTTATGTAGCACTTTTCGCAGACATAGGTCACAAAGTCCTTCACAAGGGCAATATACAACAAGACAGAAATCATAGAGACAAAGTGACTACGTGAGCCCCACAGTAAAAAGTACACAACTAGTAAAACTTTTTGCAAGGAAGGAAGGACAGAACACTAGATCAGGTCTACACCAGCATTCCTGGAGCCTACAAAGCCCACCCCTCCCCTCACCTAGGACACTCAGACCATCTTTCCCTGTTCCTGACACCAGCTTATAGGCCCCTCATCTGCAGGTCTAAGCCACAGTACAAGGCAGTGCAGTGCTGGACTGAAGAGGCCAAACTGTCCTTGCAAGACTGTTTTGAGGACACCATGTGGGAGCTCTTTGAGGATCCAGACATTGAGCACTACACCTCCTCTGTGCTGTCGTACATTAGTTTCTGCATGGCCAATATAACAACAAAGAAACAGGTGACAATATTCCCCAACCAAAAACCCTGGTTTAACACCAACATCAGAGCACTACTCCAGGCCAGGGACACAGCACTGAGGTCAGGAGACGGGCAGGCCTACAGGAAGGCTAGAGCAGACCTGAACAGAGGCATCAAGGCTGCTAAAACAAAGTACAGAAAGCAGATAGAGGCCAACTTCATGGACAACAACAACAACACTTCTGGACCAGCTTAACACCTTTTTCTCCCACTTTGAAGAGGACAGCAGACAGGCAGAGGACACACAGCAGACACTGTCAGAGCATGACCAGCACCTCGCCATCCAACAACACCAAATACTGCAGATGGAGCTCCAGAGAGGGTGCTGAAATCATGTGCTGATCAGCTTGCTGCAGCATTCACCAACATCTTTAATTGCTCACTGCAGCAAGCCACAGTCCCCATCTGCCTGAAAACTGCCACCATAATCCCCGTGCCCAAGTCCTCCGGCCTGTGGCCCTGACGCCGGTGATCATGAAATGTATGGAGAGACTGGTGTTACAGTACATCAAGGCCCATATCCCACCTGGCTTTGATCAACATCAGTTTGCCTACAGGTCCAACAGATCCACAGACGACGCCATCTCCATCACCCTCCATACCGCTCTCAACCACCTGGAAAACCCCAAAACAGACATCAGGATGCATACAGGGAAGAGGTCCAGGCGCTGGCAGCCTGGTGCAGTGACAACCACCTCAACCTCAACACCAAGAATGACAAAAGAAATCATCATTGACTTCCGGAGGTCCAGGACCACACTGCACTCAGGCCTGAGCATCAATGGGGAAGAGGTGGAGCGTGTCTCGAACTTCAAGTTTCTCGGACTACACATCTCGGAGGACCTGGGGTGGACTGTGAACACCACCCACATTGGGGGGCTCGAAGTTATGTGTTCAAAACCATAAGTCTCTGCAAACTCCTTGACACTCTGGCTGCTAAATTGAGGCCCATTGTCACTTATCACAGTGGATGCAATCCCATGTTGTGCAAATATGGCCTATGTGTGTGCAATTACATGTTCTGCCATCATGGCGGACAGCTAACAGAATTCTGGGTAATTGCTGTGATAATCAATCACAAGTAGGTAATCCTTGCCTTTCAGCTGAAATAAGTCCATTCCAACCTTTTCCCATGGCTCCTGTGGTTTATTATGTGGCATCATTGGCTCCTTAGGCTGTTGGTATTGATGTCGCTGGCAGACCTCACAACATTGCACCAATGTTTGAATGTCTGTATGCATGTTCGGCCAATTCAGAACATCACATGCACGTCTCTTACACTTTTCAATACCCAAGTGTCCCTCGTGCACTAACTTCAGCATCTTTGATCTCATGGAGGTGGGGACTACTATCTGTGTGCCCTTTAACAGAACCCCGTCCACCACAGATCACTCACCCTTAAAGTGCTGGTATGGCTTGACTAGTTTCACGTTGTCAGGTAAGCTAATCTGTTTGATCACACTCTTAAGTGTTTCATCCTCCTGAGTTTCTCCTGCTATTTCTGTCCATTTTGCTTTTGACACTGGCATTTGTGTTCTGACATAATCCACATGGATTTGTACATCATCCTCAGTAGTGCTTTTGTCATGCTGTAAACTGGCCCTGGCCTTAATGTATCAGCTACTATTAAGTGTTTGCCACGTGTGAACTCGAAGTTCAAGTCGTATTTTTGGAGACGTAGCATTAGACGCTGTATACGCGGTGGCGCATCTCCTAGTGGTTTCTGAGATATGGCTATAAGAGGTTTGTGATCAGTCTCTAAAATAGCTGACCTCCCATATACGTACTCATGAAACTTCTCACAGCCGTACACTGCCCCTAGTGTCTACTTTTCTATTTGTGCATAATTCCTCTCCGTTGATGTCATAGTGCGGGAGGCATATGCTACTGGTAACCACTCCGTGTCATGTTTTTGGAGTAGCACAGTAGGCCGGCTTTTGAAGCATCTGTGGAAACTTTAAGTGGCCTTTCTTCGTCATAGAATCTCAGGACAGGCTCTTTTGTCAGAGTGTCCTTTAACCACTCCCACTCATTCACATGCTCTGTGGTCCACTGCCACACTGTGTCTGTCTCTAGCAGGCTTCTCAATGCCCTCGTGTTTTAAGTTAGGAATAAATTTCCCTAGGTAGTTTACTAAACCTAAGGCTCTTTGCAGGTCCTTCTTGTCTTCTGGTATGGGCATTTTTGCTATAGCTCGGATTTTCTCGGGGTCCGGCTGCACCCCAGCTTCTGATAGCTCTTACCCCAGGTAAGTTATGTCACTCACACCAAATTGGCACTTCGTTTTGTTCAGTTTTAAACCTGCTTCTTGTGCTTTGTTGAGCACTTTTCGAAGCCTGTCATCATGTTCCTGTTTCATGTGACCCCAGATTACCACATCATCAGAGAATACACCAACCCCTTCTATTCCATCAAACAACTGCTGTTTAGTTTTGTGGAATACTTCGGGGGCAGAACTTATACCAAAAGGTAGTCTTAAGAAACAATGCCTCCCGAATGGTGTATTGAATGTGCATAACTTGGCACTTTCTTCATCTAGCATTATTTGGTAGAAACCAGATGAGGCATAGAGTTTGGAAAAGTAGCGTGCTCCACTCATCGCACTGGTTATGTCTGATTTGGTTGGTAACCTGTAATGCTCGCGCTGAATCCCTTTATTTAAATCCTTGGGATCTATGCACAGTCTTAGATCACCATCTGACTTTTCTAGTATGACTAGGGAATTAACCCATTCTGTTGGCTAGGGATGCACCGAATATTCGGTAACCGAATATATTCGGCCGAATATTGCAAAAAACACACAATCGGTATTCGGTGGAATAAGTTAAAAGCAAGGCCGAATAATAGCAGCATGTTTTGATAACGCAATCAAACAAATGTTGACTGTGTGGCAATCCGTCACTCACTGCACTCGCATTTGCGACTAAAAATAGTTTTGAGCGAGCAAAATAGGCTTAAATCATTCAGCACGCTGTGTGAGCAGCCTACGGATTTCAACCACTCGCAGAAACGATAGGCGAATCCCACCGGTTGTGGGTTGAACGGGGGTCACAGACACAGACAGTAATGTATTCCTGTCAAATACGGCGGCCATCTGCTTACCGCGATGGAGAAGTCGTCTCCAATAATATCCTCTTCTTGGCGTCATGACTGCCCAGTAGTACCTGAACAGCCGAGCCAGCCGAACACAGGTATGTGGCATGTCAGAGGAGAAACGAGCCGTTCACATTTCTGTCATTGTGGCAGGTAACGGTCCACAAACCTCTCCGCACTTTAGGGACTGTTCTTTACTTATGGAGAGACTGTTTTTTACTTGTCAGGGGAGGAGGGTGGCTGGTTGATTCTTATTTTATTTATTTATTTTATTTTGATCCCCCCTATGTTAATCACTTATTGATGCTGTTTTTGAAGTATGAATAAGTCAGTAAGTAATTTATTCCATTGAAATATCATTGATGTATTATAGAAAGGTGATTTATCTTTTTATAAATGACAAAAGGCACATCTGCCTCATTTTTGCTGTGGTATCCTGATACTACTCAGGACCGTGATATTTTTGTTGGTATCGTACAGTGGGTCCCAATTTTGGTACCGTGACAACACTAATCTGGAGGAGGTTCATCTGCAAAAACTAATGAAAAACTAAACAACGATATTCTGTATTCAGTACTTGGTATTCGGCCAAGCGTTTAATATTATTCGGCTTCGGCCCAAAATTTTCATTTCGGTGCATCCCTACTGTTGGCTCATCAATCCTCCTGACAAAGTTTTCTTCTATCAGGGTATCTAGCTTCGCTCTCAGCCTCTTTTTGAGTGCTACTGGCACTTTTCTTGCTGGGTGTACGACTGGCTCTGCATCAGCCCTCAGCTTAATTTTGTGTTCACCTGGCAAACGGCCCATTCCTTTGAACACCTCTCTGTATTCTTTAACCCAGTTATTGGCTTCTGCTGTCTGCTTTTGTGTCAATTTCTCTATGCTAATGACATGGACTCTTTTTATTAGTCCTAAAGCTATGCAGGCTTTCAACCCCAGTAGTGCTTGCCCCCAGTAGTGCTAGTGCATTCACATTCTTACCATTGCAAGATAGGTTAGCTCTACATTCTCCTTTTGCAGGTATAGGCTTGTCATCATAAGTTCTTAGATTTACCTTTTTTCTCAGTCTGTAAAAGTCTTTCATTGGCAGGATATTTACCTGCACCCGTGTCTAGTTTCAGTGAAACATCTGTGCCATTCACATCCACATGTGCTATTCATTCGTCCTTTGTAGCGCTCTCAGCATCATCGTCGATGTAGATTTGAGGCTCCTCTTCCTCTTTGTCACTCTCTTTATCCACGAGCTCGACTGTATCCACGAAGAACGGTGTCTCATCCTCAGCACTGCTGCTGTCACTCTTGTTCTCCACAAGCTGCACTTTCTTCTTTGCGAAGCAACATTTGGCCAAGTGATTTTTACCTCCGCACTTTCTGCAGTCCTTCCTGAAGGGCTGGGCACTGTTTAGGCGCGTGCCTGTTGCCACATCGATTGCAGCCCGCGCTCTCCTCCTGTTGAAGTGCTTTTCTGTTAGACTTAATGTTGCTTTTTCTGTTTTCTTTCAGTCGCACAGCATCCACCTCAGCTGTTTCTGGCGCGGCGCCGTTGTCAAAAGTCTTAATTTGCAACCTCGTGCTTTCAAATGTTTGGCAAATTATTATTGCCTTCTCTAACGTGAGATCCGTGTCTTTGAGAAGTTGCATCCTCACCTTCTTGACTCTCACTCCAATCACTATTTGATCTGTGATCAGGGATTCACATAATGTCCTGAAGTTACACAAATGACTTTTTAGCCGTAAGTCCGTGACATACTGTTCAATTGACTTTGACTGCTTTTGGAGACGACTTCTGAAAACATACCTTTCATAGGTCACGTTTTTCCTCGGTGTGCAGTACTGGTCAAATTTCATTATTACAGCCTCGTACTTGTCTTCTTCCGTGTCCGCAAAATCAAACATGTTGTACACATCCAGTGCGCTGCGTCCTGCTACTGTTAGCAACAATGCTATTTTACGCTTTGGTTGATCGTGTTTAGACCGATAGCAAGAGTATACAGTTCAAAACTTTGCTTGAAAGCTTTCCAATTTTCGTCGACGTTCCCAGTCAACTTTAACTCTATTGACGAGGCTGTGCACACCGGAGTCTTGATTCAGATTGTTTTTATTCGTGGCTCTTTCCACATATATATCACTAGGATGGCTCAACATCCTTACGCTACTGCCACCTACTGGTGCAGTGGTATAACAACATAAACTGATACTGTATGTACTTGTCATATCAATACACAGACTCTGTCTGTTTGTCACCTGTATACTGTCATACACATTTAACTTAACATATTTCTAAACTGCATCAAAACATTTACAAACATGTTACAAAATTTGCAGGACTTGAGGACAGATTGATCGGTTTGCAATTGTCTAATTGTTGCTAACGATCATTTGCAAATTAATTAAACATTAAAACAATGAGACCATTTATTATATGTTGGTAACAAATGACATGGTTAAAAATGCTTTTCATTTGCACATAGCCTTTGCCAAATCAACAAAAGTGTTCACTGCACATTTTCTCACCAGACAGATGGCCACACACACACTTGCACACACGCACGTATACACATGCACTGCACGTACACACACACACACACACACACACACACGCACACACACACACACACACACGATATATGGGGACAGAATTTGTACAGGAAGTGCACAGTGTGACACTAAACAAGCTGTGCTCTGGATGTTGGTTAACCAGCTAAATAAAAGATTAAGTTATCACACAGTTGTGCTGTTGGTGTCCAAAATGGGTACACAAGGTGTGATTTCCCCTCAGATGTACCTTATCCTCCATAATAAATTCATCAAGATCAAGTCAATCTCAGAGTCAATCCCTGTACAACTAAGGATAACCTTCAGAACCTCTGCAATGTACATGCTTGACTTACAAGCCACACAATCTTCATGTGGCTCTCCTGCCTGCTCCTTAAGGCATCAGCATGCCCCAGACACAGTGCTTCTTGAATTGTCAACCAGCGTCTGAAACCACAGGCCCCCACACCGCTGCAACTAACAGAATTAGGGGGAACTGGATCTGACCGATTAAGTAGCGTCCTGAAACCAACAATCTAAGCATGTCTACTTCATGCAGGTGAAACAGAAAGATGGTTTTTATCTTCTCTCTACAGCTCTCTCTTTCCATTCCTGACACAAATACTAAGGATGTCCTGGGGCACCCATTACCTCACGTGATAGAGCAGGCACCAAATGCCATGTCCTTGCTGAAGCGGCTGCGGGTTCGCTTCCAACCCAAAGTCCCTTGCTGCATGTCATCCCTCCTCTTTCTCTCCCCCTCATGCTACAGCTGTCCCACCAAATAAAGGCAAAAAGCCTAAACACTATCTTACAAAAAAAAAAAAAAAAAATTCCTAAGGATGTCCTGACTCAATCCCATGGATCCCATTGGGGTTGATCTGGGTTTATTACCTCCACCAAGGAGGTTATACTTTAGCCGGCGTAAATGATGAAATTTTGATGAAATTTTCAGGAAAACAGTTCAAATTTTGGTGTTGATCGGTTGAAGCAAAGTGGATAAAATGGCGGGAAATCCGAGCTGCCTGGCCGAGGTCTGCGCTCCCTGAGTGCTTTTCTAGTTTATACTTCGAACTCTGCCAGTGTCTACCTATGTATTTTTGCTTATTGTGGTGATATTTATTGGAGAATTTTCAAATGCTTCATATGCCTAAAATCTGTACAACCTAAGCTCAAAGGTTATGTAAGTCAATATACCATAATAATTGCTAAAAGTATTGAAACTGTCATAAAACATACAAAAGACCCCCCTTTTTTCCCATCACATTTTACAAAATAAAAACACAAAAATAATTATTTAAAAGTTTTTAAATGTAGAAACATAAAGAAAATATTTCATAAAGGAGACCTACTATGCTTTTTGGGGTTTTCCCCTCTTCTTTAGTGTGTCATATAGCATTTTTCAGCCTCTATATGATCTGCTAAGAAAAAAAAAGGGCTAAAAGGACACACAGCTCCTGACCTGCCTAAAACAGCTCGTTTACTTCCGCAAAGTTATTTCCTAACAATGTTCAAATTAGCATGGCACACAGTGCCCGCCTGCCGGACACTGAGCCGCACCCATGCTCCGAGCGGAGGCTGCAGAGTTTGAACCGTTGAGGAGATGTTGAGGAGACACCATGTCTCGGAGACACTGCTTTCTTCATTGTGACCAAAAATTACACTTGTTTGGACTGCCAAAGAATGAAGAAACAAAGAAGAAGTGGAGGGAATTTATTTTTGATACAATTCTTCCACAGTAGAACCAGCACATTTTATTGTGTTCCCTCTACTTTCCTTAGGACTGCTTCACAAACTGGCAACAGTTTACTGCTGGATTTTCACAGCAGTTACTGCTGAAAGACGGAGCAGTTCCCTTTGTTGGACAGATCTGGAGATTCGGGATCAAAACGTGTCCTTTGTGAGTTATGAATTTGTTGTGTAAAAACAAATTATGAAGCTGCTACCCAGTGTTGGAGTAGATGGCTGTAGAAGCTAACTTCAGGTTGTACACCCAGTGTTTACATGTAGGCCTCGGCTAATTGGCTAAACAAAGCTATTGATTTGAAATGCTTTCGCTACTCGACATACAGTTACAATGCTAGCTGGGTGGCATCAGTAAGACCAATTTAATGACTGAATTGTGGAGAATCTAACAGAGCTAAGATGTGCAGCATGTCCATATTGACAAAAGTTGAAACATTTCTATGTGTAATGTTGGAGCTCAGCAGCTACTGCCGCTAGCTGAAGCGTTTAGCCTGCAGGCAGCAGTCAGACCTGGGGTGTACGTGACAGCATTTATTTGTCAAACTGTGTGGCTGTACTCGGAGTTTGATTGTGGATCGGCTTTTACCATACGTATTATGGACAACGTACAACGTGTTTTTTTACTTGGAGTTCTGTTACATAGAGGCCGTTCACTATCATTACTAAACATTGTAGTTAGTCTGGGTTATTCAGTTGAGGAGATATTTAGTGTGGTGAAAGAACGTTATGTGTGTGTCTGTCTACATGTGCTTGAATACGTATGTTGGTCTGCTGATTTTACAGGGAAGGGAAACACTGTTTAGCGTTTTAGATGTTGACAATGGATGAGTACCAAAATCTGGTACTAAATTAGCCTCGGGTCAAAATTTTCAAAGACCGTAGTCAGTGTCGGGTAAGGGTTACTTTAAAAGTTAGTACCTTACTGCGTTACTTTTTAAAAAAGTAACCAGTTACTTTACTGCGTTATTCCCTGAGTAAAGTAACTCAATTACTTTAAAAGTACTTCCAACATTACTCCCTGAGAAAAGTAACTCAAGCACTTTTAAAGTACTTTTGAGTATTCTACATTTCCTATTGGGCAATGGACCACAGGGTGCTAAGCCTACATTTTTTTGTCTCCAAAATTAAAGTTATGGACCACTTGCCCTTCACTGAGATCCAATTCTCCCATCACAGCCGTCACTTTGACCAGTAGAAACACAGAACCATCTGCTGCCGTAGACAACTGTATGACAACAACACCCCAGCATTTTTAATATTTCCTCTAGGGATGTTACCACACAGAGTAAAAGGGGGAAATGATGGTGTGAAACAGCAGAGGCACTTTGTCAACCCGCTGAGTTAACGTTACTGTCATTAGCATCAAGCTAGCAAACAATGCTACATCCTCACGGTTGGACATAAAGTAATAACATTATGCAAATGCAACCCTACACTGAATAAAACCCAGTTCTGATGTTGCTCTTGTTTTAGGTGGAGAGGTGTTTCAGAAGCTGCATGTCATCTTTACAGACTTAGACCACAGCACATCCTGCTGTATGCCAGCGTCATTTCTCCATGTGAGGATGGCTGAAAATAAATCAGTCCTCACAGTGATAGAAACATGACTGTGGTGTGTGTGTGTGTGTGTGTGTGTGTGTGTGTGTGTGTGTGTGTGTGTGTGTACAGTGTAGTAGCCATCCTTCCATGGTAATATGGCTGGCACTGACAGCTGTGGCAGTTCCAGTTATTGAGTCGATGGGTAATTGGTCTCACAGGAGATAAATGAAGCAGTGTGTGCGTGCGTGCACTCTTGTGCGTACATTTATCTGACATGTTTACGTGCACACATATATGTGTGTATCAATTAGCATCAGGAGGAAGGGAAAATGATGCACCATCTTGAGGATTGCCCAAGAGAAGACAATCAGAACTGAACACTTGGACGCTTGAGCACCGTTTGTCACCCATTTAGGAGACACATACGTTGGGCACCATTCTTTCACTGCTGAGAAAGAGTCTTTTTGCTCAATTATCATTTACCATAAAAGCCAGAAGTATATATGCTTAACCTTTTGAACTCTGCAATAGAAATGGTCAACCAGCGCCTACAATGGTACACTGCTCAAATAAATTAATGTGTTACTTAAGTAATACATCATATCTTGATGAGCAAATTATTTAAGTGGAAAATCTTTACTGATGTACATTGTATAATTTGTTGAGAACAAAATGGCGTAACAGCTGTCAATGGAAACAGAAATCATCAATCCACTGAGGGCTGGATTCAAAATAAAATAAGGTAAAAGGTAAAAAATTTAAATCACAGGCTATTCCAATTCGTATGTATTTTATCACAATGACTTATAATGTGACTCCGCAGTGTGTATAGCCTCCTCATGCCTGTATGCACTCCAGACAACTTCTGGGCATGTACCTGATGAGTCGGCAGATGGTCAGGGCATCAGTGAGCTCCTGGACAGTCTGTGGTGGTACTTGGCGGCATCAGATGCACCTATACATAACATCCCATAGGTGCTCAATTGGATTTAGGTCAGGGGAATGAGTGGGCCAGTCAATGGCATCAATCCCTTTGTCATCCAGGAACTGCCTGCACACCTGCCACATGAGGACGATCATTGTCCTGAACCAGGAGGAACCCAGGGCCCACTGCACAAGGTCTTACAATCGCTCTGAGGTAGTGTTGTCACGGTACCAAAATTGGGACCCACGGTACGATATCAGTGATAGTATCACAGTTCTGAGTAGTATCACGATACCACAACAAAAATGAGGCAGATGTGCCTTTTGTCATTTATAAAAAGATAAATCACTTTTCTATAATACATCAATAATATTTTAATGGAATAAATTACTTATTGACTTATTCATACTTCAAAAACAGCATCAATAAGTGATTAACATAGGGGGGATCAAAATAAAATAAATAAATAAAATAAAAATCAACCAGCCACCCTCCTCCCCTGACAGTCCCTCCATAAGTAAAGAACAGTCCCTTCAGTGCGGTGAGGTTTGTGGACTATTACCTGCCACGTCTCCTCTGACACGTCACATACCTGTGCGCCGCCACGGCTCGGCTGTTCAGGTACTTCTGGGCAGTCATGACACCAACAAAGAGGAAATTATTGGACCTGGAGGCAAGCTTCTCGGTCGCCGGTAAACCGTTATCTTGTGGTGGCCATAGTGCTCCGCCATATTCCTGTCTGTGACCCCCGTTCAACCCACAACCGGCAGGATTCACCTTTCGTTTCTGCTGCTGGTTGAAATCTGTACTCGCACCGCGTGCTCCTGAATGATTTCTTTTGCTCACACAAAACTATTTTTAGTCGCAAATGCGAGTAAAATGCTTGCTAACACTTAAATACAGTGGAAAACAAATCACTGTAGCATATATAAACAAATCTAGCCTACAAGTAAAAAGAAATAAATAATAACTTTCACTGCTTAAAGATACTCAACAGCTCAGCTAATACCTGAAATGTCACTGGAAAACAAACCACTGCTGCAGCATATTGAGTGAAAGGTGGCCAGCTTGTGGCCTTATTGGCCAGCATGCGGCCTTATTGGCCAGCGCACGCCGTTATTGGATGGCGCATGGACACTCACCCTCTTGCGATTAGACTTTAAACTTATCCCACAGTAGTGGTACTACGGTATTCCAACATTATGGTATCATATGTACCGTGGTGTTTTAGTATCGCAGTCTACCATTGGTACCAGTAGACCGTGCAACACTACTCTGAGGATTTCATGCTGGTACCTAACAGCAGTCAGGGTACCATTGCTTATGACAAGGAGGTCTGTGCGACCCTTCAAGGATATGTCTCCTCAGACCATCACTGATCCAACAAACCGGTCATGCTGGATGATGTTCCAGGCAGCATAATGTTCACCACAGTGTCTCCAGACTCGTTCACACCTGTCACATGTGCTCAGTGTGATCCTGTTGTCATCTGTGAAGAGAACAAGGCGCCAGTGGCAGACCCGCCATTTGGTATTCTCTGGTAAATGCCAATAGAGCTGCATGGTGCTGAGCTGTGAGCACAGATCCCACTAGAGGATGTCAGGCCCTCATGTCACCCTCGTGGAGTCCGTTCCTGACAGTTTGGTCAGAAACATGCACACCAGTAGCCTGCTGGAGGTCATTTTGTAGGACTCTGGCAGAGCTCCTCTGTTCCTCCTTGCACAAAGTAGCAGATACCAGTCCTGCTGTTGGGTTGATGCCCTTCTACGGCTGTGTCCAGCTCTCCTCGTGTGATGGCCAGTCTCCTGATTTCTCCTCCATGCTCTTGATATTGGAAGGATAAGGAGAGAGCACCTGTTTGTGGCCCCCACATGCAAAGCCATTCCCTTTTGGGGGGTTGTCTTGCTTTTGCCTCTCCATTGTACCTACCAAAGCAGGTAAAAATGATTGACAGTCACTTGTGCTTTTTAAATGGCCAAATTGATATCTCTGAAGTTTAACTGACTTGATGTTATACTGTGTAAATAAAGTGTTTCATACGTTTTTTTGAGCAGTGTATTTTTGCTCATTGTGTCATTTCTTAGAGGATCTTAAGCCAAAAGGTTATGCAAGTTAATAAACCATAATAATTAATAAAAGTATTCAATTGTGTAATTTAAAAGAATAAAATATCACACACATTTTTTTCCATCAGATTTTACAAAATATAAACACAAAACGATCAAATGATCAAATAGATGTTTAAATGTTAGAACATCAAGAAAATATTTCTTAACACTCCATAAACTATGAAATTATTTAGTTTTAGATACCTGTATGCTCATTTTTATGAGCATAGTCAATCATCATTCATTCCTCTGGCGCCTCACATAACATAGCATAATGACATCATTATGAGTGCACAATGGAATGACACAGAGAAAAGAAGCCTTAGCTTTCTGTTGCAAAAAGACTGAATGCTCTAGTTATTATAGTTTTTATTTTAGATTGATATATAAAGGATTATGCAAACAGCAATCTCCAGCAGCCATTGCAGTGGGATTTCCTGGGACACTTACAACTAAACACTACATTTGCACTGCACTTAGGGTAAGACATCATAAGGTGATAAGGTGATGATGGGGAAGACAGAAACCTTAGCTTTCTGCTGCAAAAAAGAAAAAATGTCCTAGCTAATATGGTATTTCAATCGATGTATGCAGGATTATGCAAACAGTGATCTCCTGTGACCATTACGGGGAAATAACGGAGTAAATACAGTAAAATACGGCCGTGATGACATGCAAGACAGAAGCCTTAGCTTTCTGCTGCTGAAAGAATGAATGCTCTAGCTATTATGGCAATGCCATCTATAAATAATGATGACATATTAGGGTCTTGAAGCATTGAACTATTTCATAGGGGTGTTAATTATGAGTTTAATTCTGATTATTTTGTAACTTTGCCTGCCTTGATTTTTGTATAAAACTATTCAGACTTTATATTAGTTTAAATAAAAGTGTAAAATCAAATATACATATAAAAAAAAATCAATTCAGTAGTATTTACTGCCTCTCATTTACTGAGGATCTGGTGCAACTGTGGATTGTTTTTGTTTTGTTTTGTTTTTTTCCTTTATTTATGCATTTTAATTTGGGTAGGTTTTCCTAAAACATACTTGAGTAACTTGTCAAAAAATTGAGAAACTTTCTCCTTCTAAAAAAGAAAAATCCATTTGTGTCCCATCACATTTGATGGTTCAAGTTATATAAGAGGTGTCAAGCCATGAAAACATGTTAATCTCTCGGGCAACACAGCAGGAAGCTGGCAGATTGGACCTGTCAGGCACTGAGAGCTTTTCTAATAGCTACTAAAATCCACTTTGGATATTTGTGAATTGGTTGACATTCCCAAGCAGGAGGTGGGATTCCCTAACCTCTGAAGAGAAGCATAACACTTGCACTCAAGAGGTCTGTACATAATGTGTGTGTGAGTGTGTTTAAGCATGCATGGTGCTGTATAAAGTCTAGGTGTATCACATGGATGAAGCAGAGCCCAGAACTAAACGGATGTCTGCTTCAGGATGGCTCAGTTATTTACTGGGTGGATTTCAAGGTGTCAGCCTTCAGGCTAGCTGAGTAAGAGTCTTAGGGAGATCAGGCACTCAAACGCACACACAGACACACACACACACAGACACACACACACACACACAGATACACACACACACACACACACACACACACACACACACACACACACACACACACACAGGCCGTATTAGAAGTGGTCTCTGCTGGCAGAGACACTGAGCTTCTGTTTGTATCACAGCACAGCCCTTTGATGTGCAGTACCATTTTGCATGCTGCTGTTCCTTTCCCCTTTCTGTCTTCTCTCCACACACACACACACACACACACACACACACACACACACACACACACACACACACACACACACACACACAGGGAGCCAGTTGAGGGAGATGTCCAAGTTATCTAATGTGTTCAGTGCATGTTGTGCTGCCAGACTCCATCTGGACTGAGCCAATTCCTAACCAAGGACCAGCCAGGATGCAACATCAAACGGCATGTAAAACCCTCTTACTGGGTGCCCAGCTTAATTTGTGTGTGAGTGTGTGTGTGTTTGGCAAAAACATATGTGCAGAGATTTGCAAGTCATACTCAGTAGTTCATTCAGAATGACAGAAAATAGTGTCGGAAATAAAACAACTTTCAACCAAAAAAAAGAGAGACCTACTGGCAGGTATACTGGAAATCAAGCCAAGCAACACTTTTCACAGTAGAACTACAGATTTGCCACTGAAGACTGAATGATAGTTTAGCACAGCTTATTAACCAAATGTTGTATTTTTTTTAAATACACACTTTAAATGAGCAAACACTTTCAATAACAACCACCTAAGTTGGTTATTAAAGAGTTGGCATGAAAATACACACTCACTAGGACAATTTACATTGATCACTGATTAAATGGTGAACAAACTACACTCACTGGCCACTTTATGTATATTTTGCTAGTACCGGCTTGGAACCCCCCTTGCCTTCAGAACTGCATTAATTCAGATTCAACAAGGTGATGGAAACATTCCTCAGAGAATTTGGTACATATTGACATGATAGCATCAGGTATGCTGCAGACTTCTGGCTGTGCATCCACAATGCAAATCTCCTGTTCCGCCACATCCCAGGGGTGCTTTATAGGATTGAGATCTGGTGACTGTGGAGGCCACTGGAGTACAGTGAACTCATTGTCATGTTCAAGAAACCACTTTGAGATGATTCAAGCTTTGTGACATGGCGCATTATCCTGCTGGAAGTAGCCATGGTCATGAAGGGATGGACATGCAACAATACTCAGGTAGGCTGTGGCCTTTAAACAATGCTCAGTTGGTACTTAGGGGTCCAAAGTGTGCAAAGAAAATATCCCCAACACCATTACACCACCACAACCAGCCTGAACCGTTGATACAAGGCAGGATGGATCCATGCTTTCATGGTGTTTCCGCCAAATTCTGACTAGAATTGTACAGATACCGATACCAGTATCGGAAATGCCTCCGATACTGCCTAAAATGCGGCATCAGGCATCAGCCAGTACAGCCCATGACCAATCTGATACCACGTAATGCCTCACGTCATTACACATACGCAGTCACATCACAGGATATGCTCTGTTTTCTTTTTTTTTTTTAGAACACGTAAACTTTTGTTTTGCTTCAGAAAAGCAGCTCTGAAGCTCCACTCGCCTCCCTCTCTGTCTCTCTCTCCCTCCCCCTCTCATGCACACGCTACAGTCACTGTAGCCCATCTTCTTCAAGGTTTGATGTGTCGTTTGTTTAGAGATGGTCTTCTGCATATCATGGTTATAATGAGTGGTTATTAGAGTTACTGTTGCCTTTTTATCGTCTTGATCCAGTCTGGCCATTCTCCTTTGACCTCTGGCATCAGCAAGGCATTTTCACCCATAGAACTGCCGCTCACTGGATATCTCTCTTTTCGGACCATCCTCTGTAAACCCTAGAGATGGCTGTGCATAAAAATCCCAGTAGATCAGCAGTTTCTGAAATACTCAGACCAGCCCATCTGGCTGAACAGGTGTGCCAAAGTGGCTACTGAGTGTATGATAGTGAAACTGTTTCCTAAACTTACATTTAGCATTTCTGTACTTCAGTTTCTAAATCTATGATAAGCTAATGTTGGCAGATAATACCAATATTAACTCTGGTCTAAATCTAGGCAACTTTTAGACATTTGGCCCTTCATGTAGCCCCACCCCTTTGTGACAGTCTGTCAAGCTGTCGGAGCTAGCATGGAGCACACAGTGTCAAACTGCATCTAATTTTTGGGAAAATGCGTATGTCAAACTCACCCACTCACTCAGCAAAAACAGGTTTAAAAGATAAAGATAGAAGCTAATGCTAAAGGCTACAGATCTCAGTGTGAAAGTGAACCACCAGGTTACCTGGCGACTGATACACAGGACACTAAAATCAAAGGAAAACTTTGCCGATTTTCTACCTGCTTATCACAGTGTGCAGATGAACAGTGTTCAACTTCCCTCCTATGCTGACAGCTCCTGAACCTCCACTGGCAGATGGGTGGGGAGCTCCAGAAGAAGCCGAACACTGTTCATCTGTACACACTGCAATGACACGTAGTTGGTTGAATATCAGCAAAGTTTCCTTCCACTGTTACTGTGAGGCAGGGTAGGTTGATTTTCACTGTTACACTCATTTAAAAGAATAATTTCACTGGGGTATAGCATATGACGGTGTTAGTGTGTGCTGTAAACCCTGTGCAAGCTCTCTTTGTTTTTTCAGTCTAATACATAATAAGCTCACAAAACGTCAAGAAAGGTAAAATTCTTACACGTATTTTCCTTGTTAAACAGAAAAATGAAACCGTACACCCTCTGAATTCCAGTTTGTCTGTTTTACTGAACAAAGACTAACATTAGCTTAACTGCCCAATTAAACTCATCCTAAAACACACCTCATTCAAACTCAACAGAAATAAAAACATGCTTTAATGATTTATAAATACCCTGGTATATGGTAATACTGTGATAACACCTAACCCTAGTGTATGTATTTACTATATCTTCAGCACCTAGCCAGCTAACCCTAAATTTTTCAAGGTTTGGTTTTGGAATGGGGAAGAAATGTAGGTCTCCTCCCAGTCTTTCAGGGTAACAAGTATCAGTATTAAACATGCCCCAGGCTAAGGCTGTACGATTATGGCCAAAATTATATGCACGATTATTTGAATAATATTGCAGGATTTCCCACACATTCATTTATTTTTGGCAGCCTGCCACGATTCAAACATCTGCCGCCACAAATACATTTTCTATTTTTGGAGCTAGGCCATTCATTAGGAGTGCTATTAGTTAGTCATAGCATCACACTGTCGGTGTGCAGTGCACGCTCTGGTGAGACATGGAGCAGCAAGCCCCCACTCTAATTCTGAATTAGAGTGTATGTTTTGAGATCACGATTATTTATCATGATGCTTGTACTTCCACATTTTGTAAACATATACACGAATATGTTGCATCCAGGCTTGATGGAGCAGCCCTACCCCAGGCCCAATATTTAACCATGACTTACTCAAAATCCACAGTACCAGCCTAAAAACTACAGAAACAACTGCATCAGCTGTGTGTTGTCGGACTGTGTGGTTGGAGCTGGCTGATTAATTGGCCTGTCTGAAGTCGAGGGGTGGGACTTAGCGAAGGTCTACCTTGTTTTCTGTTGGGAGTCTTACACAAATTATCTGGTTAACTGCAGGCACTTGAAATATATATAGCACAGCTTGGGTGAACCCCCAACACACTGAATCAGGGACTTGACATGCCTTTCACTGCTGCTTGTCAGGTTCTCATGTTCAGTCAGGGTAAACTTTTTCTCAGTTCACTACGCCACTTAAAAATAAAATACCACTAAACCATATTCATGCCACCACTACAGACCTTATGTCCAGATTAAAATGTGCACTTCAACACATGACCAGCATACAATCAAGTCAATTTTTGCAAAGAGCATTCAACAAAGGCCCATCTTGTCCAAAAACATATCCAGCTACTCCTGTTTCCATTCCCTGTTGCTGATGTGGATTTCCCATTCTTTCCATTTTCAAGCTCTTGCTCAGAATGATTGAGGGTGCTGTGCAATTCTCATTGGGTCCCAATGCACCTCACCCCCAACAACCTGCATGGGAATGAAGAATGCGCCATAAGCTGCACCTGAGCATCTGGCAATCCTGAGGCGAGATAGTGCCACTTTTACAAGATGAAACAGGCGGATGTTTAATAATGCACTTTTTTTCAGCCTCCTTTTCTCAGGAAGACTAATGTTTCCTTTCAAACGCATTAGCATTTTGATAAGCCCAGCTGAAGACCTCTTTCCTACTCCCTCTCCCTCTCCTGCTGGAGCGATAAGGAGGTGCAGTCCGGCTTTATGACAGCATGGAGTAATTGGAACGCAGCATGGAAGAAGTCAGCGTTTAGAGAGGAGGGAGGGCAAAGAGAAAAAGCTCTTTCAGGTGGATAAAGTTTGCTGATTCAGTAAGTAAGGAAATTAAGAGTGAGTGAGTGAATGAAAGAGTAAGACAGACTGTATGACACTGTAGGCAAAAGACTGGCAGAGTGAGGGAGAGATGTATAAAAAAGTAAGATTATTCAGTCACATGCTGATATAGGGAGTTCATTGGAGGTGGCATTCAAGCCCTCAGGCTCAGTTCTGCAGAGAGCTTTCTGCCCACTGAAGGTGGCTCTGCACTAATTATGTAAAGATGCGTGAAAGGCGAGCGTCAGCACGAGCTTTTTTCTCTCTGGTGTCAGGTCTTGATGCTTGCAAGCCCTGTAGCACAACCTATGTTACCTTCCTCTGCTAAGCGTTTTTTGTATGCACTGCAAGTGGTCATGGTCGCACATGTCAGACGTGTGCACAGGGCACAGACTGACACCTGGCCCTGCTGCACAGCTCAGTGACCTGTGTACAACTGGATAATCAAGACATTCTCATCCATCAGATGGAGGTACTGATCAGCAGCCTGTTCCCAAACATCAATAGTGATAACTCTAATGATTTTTTAACCTCTGCTCCAGGTAAAAAATGCATTTATTACTTTCACTGCTCTGTGGCAGCATAGAAATTGATTTTTTCATGTCTGTGCTAAAGGAATACTTCACCCATCACATGAAGATTTGTAAATCAATTACTCACCCCAATTTACATTGAATTCTTGAAGAAAATGTTGTTGTTTTTTTAACTTATGCCTTTATAGCGAACAAAGAATCCAAAATCAGAGAAAATCTTTGATGAATTAAAGTTATAGGATCCACATATAACAACAGCAAAACTATATCGTAACATCTGTTTAAAAATTCTAATACAACTCATGCAGTATAATCCAAGTCTCATTTATCCAGTATTTATTTATGCTCAGTATTTAAGCAGTCAAAAAGCAAAATCGTTTCACCGCTAGGTTTGCTGTTGTGCACTACCTGTAGACCAAAACAAAGTGTGTCATGAGCCACACCTCCCTCTACCTCTACCTCTGCTCTCCACCGCCGAGCTCCGAGTCAAATTGTAGCCCCTTTAGCTCTCGCAGTGCTCTCCACCTTGGAAATGCAAGGCCAATGTTAATCTGGGTTTTGTCCCTTTCTTTATCCGACAACTTCTTTGCCAACGACCGTTGTTTCTTTAGAGGTAATGTCGGATCCTGGTCGTCTTCAGGTGAACGTTTCGTTCCACTCTCCGCTATTTTGCTTCAAAAATACGTGCTGCCATTGCTCACTGGCTGTAGCCTTTTATAGGGAGGGAGGGCCAAGGGCTCCGAGAGGGGGGAGGACGCGGCGATTCACATGAACGTACATGAACGCGCAGCAGGACCGGCTTGTAAACAAGGGGCTGGAGATCAACACAGAGAGAGGGTGTGTGAGGTCATGCTATACTCCAGATGAAATTACTTCTAGTTCTTCACATAGCAATTTTTTAATTCCTTCAATCTAGAAATGATGAATTTCCGCTTAATGCCCCTTTAAGTAGACAGCAATTTCTGATGAGGAGCTCAACTGAAAGTGGAAACTATCTATGCTCTCTTCAAGGCCAGACTCCATTAACATAAACAGTAATTTTAACTCACTGACCAAAGAAGCTGCTGGTCTACCACTGCCTCGATCGGGGTTTATGTTATTGTGTGACTCTGGTGAATGCAAACTAACTCTTCAAAGGTCGAGTGTGTAGGATGTAGTGGCATCCAGTGATGAGGTTGCAAACTGCAAACAACTGAAACTTTTCGCATGTGCCAAGCGTGTAGGAGAACTATGATGGTCAATGAAAAAATGTGTATGGCCCTGTCTGCTAACGTACTTACTTTTACTTACTATGTAGAGGAACTGACAAACTATAAGAAGTAGGGGTGTAACAATACACACTTGTATTGAACCGTTTGATATGAGGCTTTTAGTCCGGTGTGCATTACAAACTGAACTATCCTATTACATTTGGTAAATAAAACAGCTTAAACTGTGTTTAATATAATGTTCATAGTGTCACTTTGCTGAAAAAGAAAACCCAGATGAAGCAACGGGCAACATGCTGTCAGCCCCTCCCACCCCAAAACCAACACATTCTTCTCCAGTCAAACACACTGGGAGTGAGCTACACTACACTAGCTCCATGCAAGATGGTTGGTAACACCATTACCAGACCAGAAATAAAAGGTCCTCTGATAACCTGCAGATCTGGGGTCTCATTTATAAAACAATGCATAGGATCCATACTACAAAATGTACGTACAAACAAAAGCCCAAAATGGTGTGCGCCAAAAAATATTTGACAGTTTCTACAATCTAGATTCCACCTCACCACTTGCATTGCTAATTACCCATTTCCAAAATGTTGGCAAGCACGGGTCAAAGTTTCTCTCATTAGGTCTGTTTTTATATAACACAACTTTTGCATTGAAAGACCTCACTTTGTTCATACACAATGTTTATAAGTGAGACCTCTGGTGTTTGGAGCCACTTTGGTTCTGCTGTAAATTATGAGGATGATGGCAAGAGAGAGTGGTGGATTGAAAAAACAAACAAACACAGTAAGTCACATCTGCTACATAACAGTAGGTTACATTATTGGGAATACTTAAAACATGTCAACTCATTTAAGCTGAAATCACCCCTGTGTGTGAACTGATGGAACTACACCAAAACAGGGAGCAACAGAAACACTACATGTTAATGTTATCCCAAGAGCATTAAGGCAGCCATTCCCAACTAAAACAAACAGGGCAAAAGAAATCACCGTGGTGATTGGAACATTATCTGATATCAACCCAACTCTGGAGTGTAAAACACAGGCTTTATGAACATGCTTAATGTTTCATTTCAGCCAGAATGTAATTTCTACTTTGCACAAAAACACAAAAGCCCAAAATAGGTAAGTTTTTATTACGGCGATGCAAATGATTGATTTTTTTTTTTTTTTTTAAAAACATGTGTAATTGCTGACTTTAATAGTTCATCTTTATTGTATGTTTAAAATTCAGCATTTGCACTTTTCAAGAGTTCCAGTTTAATTGCTTTCTTTGATTCATACTGTGTGTGAAGCTATTCCCTGCAACGGTAAGGCATGTTACTGTTCACAGTACTCCAGTGTGAAGATGTCCCCTAAACCCAAGTATGCAGTCAGTTGTAGGTATTATTATAATTATCACAATTATTATGCATTAATTAATTTCACACTATAAATGTGTAAAATCACATGAACACTCCTTACAGATCTTTAAGTTTCATTTATTTCCATGTGCTCCTGCTTTTTCTTTTATCTTGCAACATAACAGTGATGGTTATAAGTATGTGTGGCAACTATTTTGTTCATGTATGAAAATATAGTAGCCGTACAACCGGGCTTGGTAAGCTTGGAGTGTTTTTAAGTTGATGTAAAAATAAACGACGAGCATTTGAAAAATCCCGTACTTGTGTGGACGTGAATTTTTATGCCTGTCGTCTCACTCCAAAGAGCTACACGGACCCAAAACCATTACAACCTCACCGTAGCGTTTAAAATCGTGGTTAATAGTGAAATCAAGTAATCGTGACATCCCTTGTCAGTTTCCACCCATTTAGCAATTACTGTAGATAGCTTCCTCGACTTAGTTTTGTCCACAGGTCTGTGGCGATTCCCACACTACAAAATAGTGCTTTGCTGCTGATCAGTCTGATTAGCTGCACCTGTATGTTCAGCTCATAGGGGGTCGCTAAAATTCAAAGTACTTCGGTGATATTTTAATTCCACTTGACACAAGGTGCCTATTACTCTTGACTTGTCAAGTGAGCTGTCTGGGAGTTTTTTTAAAGTGAAATGAGCCATTCAAAAGCACGATGGTGGTGTTACTTTCCATCACAGCATCAACAGGAAGCAGAAAACCACTGCATCGCCTTGACTAAGGTGCATTAAAGGGACAAAACAGGAGCACACAATTAATGTGTTTTTTTTTAAAAAAAGAAGCAATATTTGGACCTTAAAAGCATTGCAATTAAGCCATTAACCCTGATAGCCTTATTTTTTCTTATTTTTCTCTTGAGAAAATTTCTCTGGCATTTCAGAAACAGGTATGTTTCTTTTGATTTTATTTAACTACAATACTACATTTTAGATTTTATAAGGAGCTGTTTTTGTTTTATATGCTGCTTAGAAGATATCCCAGAAGATGGGTCACTCAAGTATAAATCCATCATTGTTCAAAGTCAAAAAACATCATATTTGATATTTTTATAAATTAATGAATTAAAATAACATAAGATAAAAGATTAAAGAAGTTAAAGTCAAGGAAATTTCTCTGATATTTCTTCTTTTTGTCTGTATTTGTATGTACACTATTAAGAATTTTAACAAAACAAGAAGTGTGTACTGCCAGTTTTGCCCAGCATACACTGACCATTGCAGTCAGTCACTGACTATTTGCAGTTTACATCTGAAGATGATACGACATGACTTGATGTGACCTTATGTCCGCAGCTGTGATGCGTCATCTCCCTGCTCATGGCTCCTTCACTGTGAGAGGATTGAGGTTAACTCAGATCTGCTGACAGGCTGCATGTTACTTGAAGTTGCCACAGAGTGAGGAGGGAGCATGCTTGTCACATGATAACTCCTCTCACCGGATTAATCTTTCTTTTAAAACACCCTGATAGATGACCAAGATATCACTCTGATACTCTTGCAGAGACCATGAAATGTGATTTTTCTCATTTAATTTATCTATGCAGATTGAAAAGTGCAAACTCTGTGCTTCAAGTAGTTAAAGCAAACCCTTCTCTGAGGTTATGTACAGGTTGACCAAGGCCTGTATGTGACCTTAGATACTGTAAGTCGATAAGCAGTGAGACAGTGGTGGATCACTGTAGTGCATTAGTGCCATGAGAGCGTGACTGTGCCGACTCTGACAGCAGCACACTAAAGGGAGCATTTAGTTGTGTCATGTCACAACAGTGTCCGATCACTGCCGGGGCCAGAGTTGTCAGATGTGGTTCGGGCTTGGCTGAGGGCTTGATGTGACAGAGTCATGCACACAGGAGGGAGCTTAGCATGCTAGTGAATACCAGGACTTGTACTAATAAAGTTTTTATCTAAGATGTGCTTAAGTGCTCCGAGAAACCTCTTAGATAGACTTCTAAGGCGAGGTGACGTACTGAAAGATTTCTCACACAGCTGGAAGACAGGTACCGTTGTCATGGTGATACTGCTCCTGCTCAGGTACATCAAACACTGATTGAAGTCAAAACATTTATTGCTGTTGATGTTTTTATTTTGTGACTATTAAAAATATCTTGTGAATTCTGAGGAATGTTGAGGCCTTACTTGAATGAAGCAGAGAAGCTTGGGTTGTTAGATAAGATGCGCCAAAATAAGTGCTGAAAAATAGGGGTGAGCGATATACTGAATATACTTGATGTATCACAGCTTGTTCCACATGGAAAGTATAAAATGTATAGTATAAATGGTCATTCTTTTTAAGACACTGGCATTAGACTGTCTTCAGCATTCCGGTTTTCTCGCTTTTTGCTATGGCTCTCACAGACACAAACACACACACACATTAAGAAAGCATGTGAGCAGGTAAGGTTAGTTTCTCACCTGCAGGGCTACAAACCGCTACTGTTTTGCAACTGTAGAGCACCAATGCGACTTGCAGATATAAATAAATGGAATGGAGAGCTGTTAGTTTATTCCAAGCTTACAGTCAAAAAATCATTATGTTTTATGACGCAGTGGTAACACTTTAATGAGATTAACGATACCATGACCAGAGGAAGCATGTGTCTTAGTACCTGTAGGGCCTAGACCACGACTACTTTGTGACCATGGAACATTAGTGTGGCTTGCAAATACTATTAATATATGAACTAGAGAGATATTAGTTTGTTTCCAGCTTACAGTCAATAAATCATTGTTTATGGCGCAATGGTGACATTTAAACTTAATAAGATTAACAATAGCTTTACCAGAGGAAGCATGTGTCTTGGTACCTGTAGGCCTCCAGACCATGTCACATTTTATGACCATGGAGCACCAGTGCAACTTCCAAGTACGATTAATAAATGAACTGGAGAGATGTGTGAGCGTGTCTCCAGCTCATAGTGAAGGTTACAGCTGCAACAGTTTAACTTTCTGCTAACCGCCAACATCTGACTGTTCATTGAGCTTCAAGTTAACAGGAAAAAGCCAGGTGCTTCAGTGGTTTCACTTTAAGTATAACAATATTCTATTTAACTTTATTATAGCAGTACTTTATCTACCTTTATTACGACAGTAGCTACTTTATTCAGCTTTATTGTAACTGTAGTTTGTAGTTTAAATATCGTGATGTATATGATGTATTGTGATATAGCCTAAACATATTTCAATGTTATTTTTAAGCCATATCGCCCTGCCCTATTGCAAAATAAATAAGACCCAGTATGAAGCAACACATAAAACTCTCAAATGCATCATAGAATCTGCACTGTTTAGAATTCATATGTGCGCCAGATTACAACACAAGTCATTTAAGGTTAACTTTCCTATAGAACAGGTCTATACCTTGTCCTTTTATGTAACACACTAAATAGCCTTGTGTTATTTATTTTATTTACACGATGGCATATCATCTCTGTCTCTATATGGTTGTGCGTTTACAATTCTCCTCTGCTCTCTGTATCGCTCACGGCAGAGTTCCACCCCAATGCACACACCAGGTCCGAACCTGACGCGAGCCCAACGCAGTTTGTTACCTGACATTGTTATTGTTATGGACAGTGTGTACATGTCCATCAAAAGGCTGCTGTTACACAGTCACATACATAAGAAATTCCAGCACTTGACAAGGCCATAGCACAACACAGCAACATGTCAAGTGGGCCGAACCTAAGCAAAATTTTTCATTTGTTGTCTGAGGCTCTGTGTGCCAAGGTAGCAGTGTCAGCAGAACGGCACAGAGGTCTTCGAGGACCACCACTGACAATAACCTCAAATTATTTGGTTCGTACAGGGTACCCACCTTCATGAATATATAGTCTATAACTACAAACATCCCTGCAATATGATAATCTCAATCATAATTTTGGCTTCCCACAATTAAATGAACATGAAAACATGAAAACTCTGCTTCTTATCAAATCAATTGCTTCCTACACTAACAGCCAGCCTCCACTGTTGGGGAGCTGCCATGCTGCTGCATGTGCATCCTTAGTGGCAACCTGTTAAAAACTTTCCTGAATGTTGGGGCTGCAGTCCAGAGGAGAAGAGTAAAACAACAGAGCAGATGCACAAAACAAAATGTCTGGAGCATAGGGCGAAGAGCTTGTCTGACAAAATGGATCATCTGTTGTTCGGAATAATGACACTAACTTTTAGGGCTGTACCCAACACAGAATTATGTCAGTCGAATCAGATTCGGCTGTTCAATGCGAGTTTGAACAGGTTCAGCGGGACATTCAGTGTGACAGTGACGTTCATGTAATATAATAAACAAGCAAAACCTGCTAAAAGCAAATCAGAAACATGCAATGACCATTTTTGCCAACACTTTATCAAACTGTAAATTCACCACTTCTAAGCAAAAGAGAGAAGATAATGTTATCTCAGAGCCTTATGTTGCAAAGTCTCTCCTGGTGTGGGCTGCTGCATTGTGTTTGTAGCTGCTTGAACCAAAGAGTAGCGTGAAAGTAGAGAGAGCTCACTCTGCAGCAAAATCTGGGGACCAAAGCATCCCCACAAGTACACAGCACACTGAGTCAAGCACTCATTTTTTATTTATTTTTTATTTTTTGGCTAGGCTTGAAGCAATCTCAGTCGTCCAAGCAGTCTGCAACTGATGCAACTGTCGGAGGCAGCCCTACTAACGTTACCTGATGTTACCTCATGGAATCCCTGTCCTTATCCAGCATCAACTCAGGCATGCAAAACAACAACACTGTTCACCATGTCACCGTATCCATTGAGTTCTCAAAGACGGACTGGAATAACCAATTTAATCACGTATTGCCAAAATATGTGCCCAATAAAAACTGTTTTCATTTGGTTGCATTCTGTGATGGCAGTTTATTTTGAAATAGCTTACAATTTAGGTGCAGTTTTATTTATATTTTACTTCCTGAAGATGCAGTGAAGGAAAAAAGTGAGAGCAATGCTCCATTGATTCAATTTTTGGTTAAACTCTTTGGTATAATTTTACCTATATTTTGCCTCTAGGAGACACACTGAATACAGGCCGGTCTTATTTTGATGCAAAGAGTTGTACATCTGTGGGAATGTAGCACAACATGGAAGTTAAATGGTCTAAAATATTGTTCCTAAAATCAATGAATAATCGCAATAAATAATCTCAGTATTGATCAATATAATCCAGTTTCACTGGAACCCACTCTAATGACCACTTGTGGGTCCCGGGGACTTACTTCATTGTAAACCTATCAACATCAACATAAATGCACTACAATCAAGGAGATGGGACTAGTTTAGGTGTGTGTATTGGCTTTAAAAATGACTTAAACTGCTGAAATAATGAATCCATTATTGATTTATTTTCATGCCATTGACAAATTGATTAGTCAACAAATTGTGTCAACTCTACTTTCATGACACTAAGCTGAATACTTTGAGATTTTGAACTACTGGTTGGACAAAATAATACATCTGAATTTGTCAACTTGGGCTTTTGGATTTGTGACGGAATTGTTTAACTGTTTTCGGAAATTTTACAATGTTATGGGCAAAATAGTAGCAGTATTTTAGTGCAGACTTTTTCATTGATTCAGTATACAGAACATTATCTGTGTATATCTGTAGTTTCCTGATGCAACTTAAAAAGGTTAATTGACTCCGCAGCTTTAAGAACCACAGTGATGCATTTTTTCTTTTAGAGCCTCGTAACAACTGTTCCAGCCACCTGCCTCAACAAGAACAAAACTAAAATAACAACCGCTTCATGAATATTTACGTGCACATAGAAAATGACCCCAAAATGAAAAAAAAAAAATTGTCAGATGTGGAGATAGACTATGATGATGGCTGCGTTAGTTGCTGCTTTTCCAGCACTGTGAAGCCCATGATGATTAGTCTAATGCCTGTTTATCACTGCAAACCGTGTCTGGATTCAAAAGACCAGATCTGAGAGCAAATCCATCATTGCATGAAAGGCTGCTCCACCTCTGCAGGAGATACTGATACCAACACACAGCCCTCTCTCTCTCTCTCACACACACACACACACACACACACACACACACACACACACACACACACACACGCGCGCATTCTTGTTAGCATTCTCTTCTGTATCCCACCTACTGACATTGCTATTGATTACAGTCGGGGACTTTAATGACCCTGCACAATGAGCAACCACCATAAATGCACAATTTCTTCTTCCCCAACCCCAGGGTAGACTGTCTGGCCCTGTGAGAGTCTGTCAGAGGCTTATCAGGATGAAGAATGCCATTGTTTTAGGTTTGGCACATTATAAAAGTAGATATGTTGTATCTGCTGATGTAAACCCTGTTTACCCAACATAGGAACAATAACTCAAGTGTGTACATAAAGATAAATACAAAACCATACACCCTGCAGCAACAAACCAAAAAGTCTAAAACCAACTTTAACTCAGTAATGAGAAAAAAAAAAAAATCTTGAAAATTTTGAAAATTAAACCTTATTGGCAGGCTTGGGCTGTATTTATTTCTTGATACCGTCATACCTTAAGTTTCACCTTGGTATATGGGAAATGACAGCATTTGTGTGCAGCACTACTGCTAGGTTGATTAATATGGCAGGGAAGATAATGGGTGTGTCCACACCCCTGACCACCCTTCAAGCTATTTTTGAACAATCAGTGACAACACAAGCTCGTAAAATTGTATCTGATCATGACCATGTACTGAATCCTGAATATGAGTTATTGCATTTGGGTAGAAGGTACAGAGTACCACGCTGCAGGTATAACAGGTACAAGAACTTGTTTATTCCATTGTCAATCAAGTTGATTAATGAGGAGTGTGTCTGACGTATATATTATGTATTTATTTTGATGCACCGAGGCTAACTGGGTGACTATGTGTTGCAACGCGTTTTTTTCTTTTTTTTTATGTTGGTAACTATATGTTGATTGTATGTAAGTGTATGCTGACCCCTAGCTCCAAGACAAATTTCTTAAAGGAGACCAATAAATGAACTGAACTGAAATGAACTGAATACTGCAGTCTCTGTCTGCTGTTGTTTACAGTCCTGTAACGTTATCCCCACCACTCGCAGTCACCATGTTTGCCAGCTCAGCTGCCTGTTTCATCGGTAGAGACTAACCTCTGGTGTAACATTATGTGCACTACTTAAAATATATCCTAAATGAAGCCTCTCAGTGTGAGAAAGATAAATGTCAGAAATCTAAAAATAATTCTTAAAGTAATCGAAAAATTAATCGTTAGATTAGTCCATCACGTCATGTAAACAAACCACTTACATAGCAGCTGAGGTTTCAGAGTAACCACTGAAAAAATGGGTGAGTACGTACGTCCTTATTATTCATATTCACATCATATAGATAACTCCGCATTTCAACCTCATGAATCAACCATTCCTCATCCATTCCTGCTTTTTCAACGGGGTGACAGGAACTGCATTAGCATTAGTTCAGGCAAGATACAATGTCAAGCTCAGCTCACATTCCAGCTACATCAGCTGATCTCAAGCAGCCCAATCAACTGATAGATCAGCTGACTGATGAAAGGGAGTCAGCTGATAGATCCCGATTCCTTTCTATGCAACCAATTGTCAAATCTCATTCAGGGCACCCCATTTAAGCCCTCCGTGCCTTAGGCATTCCATGTAGGCACATGGAAGGGCAGGAAGGTTTGCTCTCTCCTTCTTAAGCTTTCTGCGTAGACCTACCAAAGGCATAGAGGCCCTCGAACAGAGGCATACCACAAAATATAATACCGCAAATAGAAATAAAGTTTTCTTTGACTAAAGTGGTCCTGACTGAAGTAAAATAGAAACGGGGTGTCCAACAAAAGTTTTGCCCAATAGGGAGTGCTGCATCACGCTGCTTTGCTCAAGGGCAAACAATAGAAAACAATGCAATCAAACTGATTTAGTCACTGCCACTCACTCCCGTTGCATCCAGTTTGGACACAGTGTTAGGAGTGGAAATCTCTAGGCACCTTATGACTCGGTTCCGATTCAGAAGATTACAATGCAGTGCATCTTGATACATCAAAATTTTGATTTTCATCCATGATTAATTTTTTCTCACTGTGTGACTTCTTGCTACTTTTCAAACAGAGTATATTTGTAATGATCCATAATTAAAATAAACAGTGGTTCCCCAACCATTGCCTCAGGGGGATCACAATGCATCCATAAACTGTTTCCCCTCACACCCTTATAATTTATGCAGAGAATGTGTAAAAGGAGGGAGGATTTGAACACCCAATCTTCCTTTTTTTTTCATTCTTCAAACTACCTCTGTGTGAAAAACCAAATACCACACAATGAATGCTTTGAAGGAGAGACTGTCTGAAAGTGTGCACTGCTATCCTTATTTGTACAATTCGTCATTTCTCTTCCCTCTCTGTGACAGGCTCTTCAACCCGCCTTCAAGTGTGTTTATTCAAAACAAGTGTAAACATTTATAAATTTTGGTCGTGTCCTACCTAGTTCTTATTAAGCATACAGAGACCTCATGACCCGGGCTGACTTTACCAGAATGCCCATGCCAGACTGTCCTTTACAAGAAAAAAAGTTAGTTAAACTGACTTAAGGTGGTTTGACCAACATGTTTCAGTGGCTGTCAGTAAAAATTATGGGACAACTCACTGGTGTGGTTTTGTGGAAAAGGGGAAGTCAGGTCTGGTGTCAGCGCTACATAGTTACAGAGAGTTCTCATGGTTTTTGTCCGTGTTCAGCTCATCAGCATGTAACAAAGGTCTTCATCTTCTGGGCTCAGCTGCTGCTGTTTCTGCCAGTGTGTTCCTCTGTGGCAGCAGCATGCACATTTTAATCACTTGCTGGCAGACAAAAAAAGGGGAGTGGGAAAAAAAAGATGAGAAATATCTGCTGCTTCCTGAGAGATGGAGGAAGAGGGAGAAGCCCCTTTGGGCTAAATAGAGGGAGAGTGGAGAGAGTGTGTGTTCTTGTTGACTCTGCAGCGACAAATATTAATAATGAGAGATGAAAGATATCATTCACCTTGTAGAGTGAGAAGTGGGCACCGCTGGGCATTTATTGCCTCTGCCAAACAATGGCATGTGTGAAAGGCTTCCTGTAGAGGCAACACCTTTGACACCACATTGTAAGGGCTTGTGGAGATTAAAGTACAAACAAGAGAATGGAAAGTCTACTAGAGCAGAGGAAAGTGCATAGTGCACATACATCAGAAGACCTCTCTGATTCTGCCTTAAAAAACTGCTGTGTGTATTTTAACAATTCCATATAATTAATCGGGTTGGGAATCACCAGAGGATTCACAATACCATATCATCCCGATACTTTAGTCATGATACAATATTATTGCAATTTCAAATATGTTGTGATTTGCTAAGTATTGTGATAAAATATATTGTGATTGTTACCTTTTTTTATCTGTCAATTTTGTCCATCAAGGAAAACTTAATCAACATCTTTATTATCTAATAAGATAAAGTTTACAGTCTGTTCATCTCACCTCAGTCATTTTTTGCAGCATAAAAAATGTATCTTGTGCACTGAAAAAGCAAGTGATTATATTATTATAGTAGGCTACCTAAAGTTTCATTTGTATTTCATTTATATAAATAAAGATAATTGGCACAGTGTGATGATTACCACACAAAAATATTGTGAAACTATGCTGTTTCAATTTTTTCCCCACCTAATAATTAAATATCAGTGTATGCTTATCATCATTTGGTTGAGCAGCATGACATTTTTCACAACTGTAACCTCTTCATACAAAAAGATCACGTTACTGTCACAAATTAATACAATACAATACATTACAAATGCAATATGTAATTGCATATCTATAAGAACACATGATAATGTAGGTAAAAATGCACACAGAACATTTTGGTGCGAATAGCATCTGTACAGTTTGACCTCTTTCTCAAAGAGGGAAAAAGAAAATCACTGTCACTTCAGTTATCTCAAGCTGCCTTTCCAATATAAGTCAAACCCATACAGAAGCATCAATTAGGGAGAGTCCTGAGAAACCACTATGGCCATGGCCATGTTAACCTGCTCGAAGGGTTCAGGGCAAATGTACAATATGCTGCTGAGCTCCCATGTTTCCTGTGTGGGAATTTGATTAAACACAAATAATTTTAAGAATATGCAACAAATAAGCATATAACTTGTGATTATAAAACAATGGAAGGTGTTTCTATTAGATTATGACAGCAGGACCCTCAGGATGAGAAAAAAAAGGCAGGACCCATCTTAAGGCTTATCATGTCAGTATGTACTGTGCGACAGTAGTGTATATTCCCAAACAGATTTGAATTTAATTAGCACAAGCCAGTTAACACACAGTAGCCTGAAGAATCCCTGGAGGTAACTGAGCTAGGTGGCCAGTTTAAGTCCTGCACAGAGTGCGGATTGGTAGAATGGAGGTTACAAGAATACGTACTAAAGGGTACTGCATCGATTTTACACCAAAGTGTGTTTACAAGTCTTGGAAAGTACTTCTGCATATGTAACAAAAACATTTTTTTGCACAGAGCCATATGCAAAGTCAGTGCAAACTGAGGTTGCAACTACTATTGCAACTATTACTTCGAGTGTCAATTAATCTGTCAATTATTTTCTTGAAGAATTGATTTATTGTTAAGTCTATAAAATGTAAGAAAATGGTAAATGTCTATCAGTGTTTCCAAAAGCCTAAGATGATTGCCTCAAATGTCTTGGTTTGTCGACAACCCAAAAACATTCATTTCCTGTCATAGTAGAGTAAAGAAACCAGAAAATATTCACAATGTTGGCATGTCATAGGTATCAGCCAATATTGGCTTAAAATGAAATATTGGAATTGGTCAACATGCTATTAATATCAGATTGTCATCTGTCTGAGCTCTAAGACTTAACATACTGTACAGAGACTGAGGTTGCATCGGTATGAGATGTTAATGGTGTGATAACCACGTCAGAAAAAAAAAAGTTGTTTCATGGTATCACGGTATTACAGAATTATTATCATCATTATTATTATTATTATTATTATTATAACCTGTCAGAATGACCCTTAAAAGAATTAAAACAGAAGGCTTTTTTTGGTAAAACAAAAGTTTTATAACTATATATGACACTTGAAACCATTTTGTTATTGGAAGTATGTGTAAAAAGTGTCCTTTTTGAAAATGAAGATGAGTGTTTATGTGCAGTTGCTTTTTCTTTTCCAATATCATAGATACGTAAGCAAATGTTCCTTAAAACCGGTATGCTGCTGCAACCCTAACAGAGACAGAACAAAAAAGATGAGGACTTGAAGAAAAGTGAGCAAAGCCATTGGACTATGTGGTATGTTCCAAAACTATGTATTTGTTACTTTACTACGAACCAAGGTAGTACTAATATTTATGCTGGCTGCCTTCCCCAGTTAGTTAGCACAACCATTGGAACTGGCACTCCAGAGGCTGTATTTGCATGAGTAATGCAAGGCAAAAATTTTCATTTGCAGTTGGTGTGTGCACACCTTTAAAGACATTGTTTTTTAGACACCTGTTAGCCGTGCATAGAGAAATTCTCTCCCATGGTTTGAGTCATCCGATTAGCTCTTCTGATCAGCCTTTATAGAGATCACGGATCAAACTATTTAGAACAAATATTACTAGCCGATTGATAAGAGCACCCTTACTGCCTGGACCACTATTTTATTCTTTAAATAATGGTCCAGTAAAATGTAAAGTAGACCTGATTTTTAGAAAATTGCAAGAAACTGGTACTATATTCTAGTGCTGCACGATTAATCTAATCGCAGTTGTAATCGCAATGTCAGGCTGTGCGATTACATAACCTCATAAAAGGCTGCGATTTGCGATTTAATGTAAATAAATGTTAACATGTGTGCCTGTGAACGTGACTACCTCTGCTGTAGTGTGTGGAGTTTGTTGTCATTACGCCCACAAGCTATCCTGGTGTGTGCAGCACGTATGGTCTCCTTACTACCCGGCGTGCAGCTGTGACCAACATGGACGCTGAAGAAGAGTATGAGCACGACCAAGAACAGGCTGAGTTGGTGGCAGAAAAAAACGCAACGTCTATTACATGACAATACTTTGGATTCAGGTACAGCGACATTGAACAGAAAGACATGCTGTGTAAAACTTGCAAAGTTAAAGTCGCCATGTCCCACGGCAACATGACCAATCTATATCAACACTTGAGACAGCACAAAAGTACGACTGATGCATGCAAGAGAAAGCCAAGCCGTGTAACATTATAGACAAAGAGACAACTGAAAGCCGCCAGAGCCTCATAAAACAACAACAAGCACAATTATGCATACATTTGTAAGTGTCAGGCCATACGACAAGACCTCAAAGAGACACAGAGAAATCACAGACTCAATAACAAACTATAAAATAACATGAAAAACTCAAACCAAAATCGCAATCGCACATTTTTATCAAATCGTGCCGCACTACTATATTCTATGAAGGCTATGTTTTAACATAATCCAGACTGTTTAATTAAAATGAGCCTGAATGGTGATCTTCCTGCTGACCCATAGATGAGCACAGAATAACTGATCTCATCACTGATTAGTAGAAATGCATGAAGCGTTTCAGTGTCAGCAGGTGGACATGTTTTGCCTCAGCTCGTCTAACATTAACTCAAACCTTGTAAACAGTTTCAGTAGCTTGTAAATCCTCTCCCCAGGACTCACCGTGTGCTGCTCAATTATAGCCTGCACAGTCTGTCAGCATGTGATAGTTCTTTCGACAGCAGTACAGTTTCATGAGGCAATCAATACATGGTCCCTGCATACATGGCAGTCAGCTTGTTGCGAGCCAAACAGCAGATGCTTCTCTCCCTCATTTTGCATATTCACCACATGAAAGATCACTGCAAAGCAAAAGAGCTTTCTCTCAACAAGGTTCAAATATACTCCAATTATTTTTTAATACGTTTCATTTTTCCTCATATTTCTGTCTCAATGAAATTCTGAAATTCGTATTTCCTCTACAAAATCATAAAATAAGCCCATGCAGCAATGCTGTCAGCATGAAAAAATATGTCCAACACTTAAGTCCTCTTTGGACTATATCACATATATGGGCCTAAGTGGAGGATTCCTTATTTAGGTGATTACCTGAACTTTTATATGGCACCACAGTCAGGCCAAAATGTCCACATACACTCAAGAAAAAATTAGCCAAAATGTAAATTTTGCAACCAGTTACATGTGGTTGGATAGATTAACCCTATTGGAACCCATTCCAATGCAAGAATAGAAAAAATGCAAGGAAAATTGTTTGGCCAGAAATACTGTTTTGTATCATCTAGGGTTAGGCCTACACTGCCAGTCACTGATCACTGAGCTCAACATTGTACCGATGACGTACTAATACTATCAGCATGTTGGCCTATTCTGATATTTAATTTTAAAATCAATATCAATGATGTGCCAATATTATTGTGCATCCCTAGTAACAATTCTGTTTCATCAGCAATGTGCAGACTGATTTTATGAGTACAACTGATGGCTGATATGAGGGTACAAACATTTAGCGCATTAGAAGTGATGAATAAATTCACCCTTGTGGTGATGAAGATTTACAGTTGTCACCAGGGGCGTAGCCATCATTTCCGAAGTGAGGGGGACAAATTGTTCAGAGGCCTATTGAGTGATTTATCATCTCTCACGTTCAATTACACCTCTCCTTAGCGGCTAAAGAACCACATAACCACAAACAGCCACAGTACAGCACCAGGGGACCGACTTAAGTTCTTTAAAATTATATACTATCAAAATCAAAAGTTTTAGCTGCCAAACTCTGGTTGAGTTGACACAGAATGACCCTCGAGCATATACAGGGTAAGTAGCCAGATAATTAATATTTAAGTATTAGTGCCAATACCTGCCTGGTTTCTCCCTGTCCCTTTTCTATCTATTGCAATAATATAGATGATACATGTGCAAAGCAAAATTTAGAAACAGAATTAAGAATAGTAGTGGTGACATAGCTGTGGAAATTAACCTCAAAGTCACGTTTATGCTAAAGATATTTTCTCTCAGCCAGTTATAATCTCTCCTCACCTGTGAAGACCCTGCATGATCATCCTTGCTGGCCCCTGGTCCACTGTCTCCTCCCTGACCCTGCTCTTTCTGTTGTGGCAATAAAGATTGAAAAAATATGTGCAAAGCAATAATGAGCACGAGTTTTGCGCAGAAATTGAGGGGTGGGTTTATTCCTAGCATGAAACTAGCTAGAAAGTGATTTAACATAGTTAACAATAACACTATAATTCTTGTTAACTACCTGAACTTGATATATTGGCCTCTATTAATTAGTCATCATTTAGCTGACATTATTCAATGCAACAACATTACTCAACTTACATGGTTTGTTTAAAGGAAACTGTGCAAGATTTTTTGCTTCTTGCTGGCTGGTTTGCTGAACATGGTTAACACACGGCAGCACTGCCCAGCAGCACACGTCTTATCTATACAATTGATTCAGATCACAACATGACAGCGTGTGGATGCTGCCTGGCGCCACCTACTCATGGTGCATTTATAGACGGCTTGGAAAAACACTCTACCACATGTAAAAAAAGAATTGAACTGTTGTAACAGCTGTAAAAAGTGCGGGGCACAGAGGGCACAGATACGGGAAGCGTGGGGGACATGTCCCACGCGTACCCTGCGTCTGCTACACCCATGGTTGTCACTGATCAAAATCCACTCATATCCGCTGGGCTGACTTTTTTTTTCTCTCAAAGAAAATTTCATATGCTAATTCCATAGACATCACCCAACCCTAGAGTGGAGCTTGCATATAATTGGAACAAATCAGAAAATAGACTTGTGTATAATACAATAAAGTATTGTAGGCAACATCAGTCCTAAACAGCAACACCAGAACGGCACTGCAAATGCCTTAACATTTGTTTAGACCAAATAGGAAGTGCGTATAGATGCTGCCAATTCACTTTGCATTTGGTCTAAACACACCTTTAGGCAGTTACAGTAAGTTGTGTACAGCCAGCCAATGTCACAGTAAGGGCTTTCATTACAAATTATAGAAGCATCTTGCCTTAGCAATCTCTGATTTTGTAGGCTAGCTCATTCACCGCCAAGCAGGGCTGGGGACAGGCTTTTCCACTGTATAGCCTGGCTGTCAGTTTGGCAAATAGGGGCATCTTTATGTCACCCAAGTCCTCCTCTTTTTTTGTGCAGGATGAAAAGTACTTCGAATTTATCGGAACGAATTACGGCAGTAAAAAAAGCAGTAAAAAACAAAAATGAACCCTCGTCTAAATCCCTGAATAATTATGTGCAGGTGGAATACTAAAATGTAAACTTCCAAGCACAGATTTGTCAATCTGTTTATCCAACACATAGACCAAATCACAGTGATTTTTTATGGTAATTTCCAGAGGGAAAATCCCTGTTTGACGTATTTTAGCCAAAAGGCCCAACTACAAAAATCAATATCAGTTTACATGTATACTACACCACATTACCTTGCCAACTGACAGCCCTTTCTGACGGGCAACTGACGCATCATCTCAAAGCAACCAGATTCCATTGACAAAAACAGTTATTTTAGAACATAGACAATGCTGTTTTATGGCTGCCTCAATCAATTAGTGTGTAAGGTAAGTCAGTGAAAACAATAGCGTACACTTAAAATGATAACGACTTTTTTTAGGTAGCTTTAATACATTGCTGCGACCCTGTCCACAGCAGTACATTGCTTAACTTCTGTGCCAGTAGATCTGTTTTATAAAGCAAGACAATATCTAAAATAAGCACAGCAGAACCATCATGTAGGTCTGACCACCATGTTTAGCTATATCACACATTTTAGAACAGAAAGAACAAGTTTGCCGATTTGACATATCTCCACAATTCAAAACAATTGCCACCTTAAAATGTTCGCGTGACATCATTGGTGGCTAGGTCTATAGAACTAAACTGTGACCAACACGGCTGATAACCACAGAGATGTCATGATGATGATGATCATAATATCATTCATGACAAAAATCACTGACCAGCACAAAGACTATCATTGGAGTTCACAACATGAAACTACATCATCCATTCCACAGCTGTTAATGTTACTAACAAAAACACATTATTGAGAAATCCTCAATCAAACTAGAAGGGTTGAGTTCATTTTAGAGCCGATATATAGACTAGGTTTAGTGGAGCAAAATGGCAAGACACGTACAACAACCAAAATAATTTGCTCATGTTCTTCTTATTGATTTTAGCTCTGCTTTTAACACTAAGCAAATTGGCACTCTTTTAGAACAACTTTTAAAGGTGATTGTGAATGGTGGTCTTATTCATTGGATTAGAAGCTTTTTAATTGACTGCCCTCGGAGAGTTTTAATGAATGGGGTCTACTCAGACAAGCTTGTTTTAAATACTAGAGCACCTCAGGGCTGTGTGCTGTCACCACTGATGTTTACCAAACCTGCAAATTCAATGACTGCCCACAGCAATAATGTCAGGCTGTTTAAATATGTGGATGTGGCTCTGGTTGGTCTTCTTCTGAAAGATAATGCCATGTATGAAGAGATTTACTTCAGCCAGGTCACCGTTCTTCAGAACTGGTGTCAGGCAAGTAAACTGGAACTGAATGTGGCCAAAACAAGAGAACTCATCATACAAACAAAACCAAATGGAACCATTCATATCCTCCCTGTCATACTCAATAATAAGCCTGTAGAAAAAATACAACAATTTAAGTACTTGGGCACAAACATTGATCAGACCCTCACTTTAATGAAAATTCGGACAGCATTTTTAAGAGAGCAAATCAGCACCTGTTTTTAATCAGGAAGCTGAAAAGCTTAGGTGTTCACCAACACATACCTGAAATAGCATACAGAGGCCTGGTTAGAAGCATTTTACCAAATCATATTACAGCATGGTACGGTAACCTGAGTGCAAAGAGAAAAAAACAAGCTTTCTAGGATTCTCAGTATTAAAGGGAAGGTGATTGGCAAGTCACAGACACAACTCAGCAATATATTTGACAATGCTGTACACAGGAAGGCCAAACATATAATTGCCGATGCCTCGCATCCATTACTCCCACAGTTTGAGCTGCTCCCATCTGGGCATTGCTTTAGGGTCCCAAGAACCAATCGCAACATTATATATGAAGTCCTTTATTCCCTATGCCACACAGCCAATGAACACAGAATGAGTGTATCAGGGAACACTACTACTACTTTATAAAGATGGTATCTTATTATTTATGTAACTTATTACTCCTACCTGCCTTGTATCATATATATTTTTAAATTGTATGTTTTTTATGGTGTATTGTGTTAAGTGTCTGCATGTACCTTTTATGTTCTGAGAGAAGCTAAAGACAAATTTCCACTGAGGTGGACAATAAAGTGATCATCTATCTATCTGTCTGTCTGTCTATCTATCTATCTAAGTTGATATCAATCACATCCTGATATAACCAGCATGTTGGCCAATTCTGACATTTAATTTTAAAGCCAATATCAGTCGATAATATTGATGTGCTGATATTATCTTGCATCCCTACTATATATCAGGCTTTGATACACAATATTTGTTCGTAGCACCAACTCATTGTCGGCTTGGTCTTTTAAATATGTTTACAATAATAAAAGCATTCAGTATTATCAGAATTATGCATTGCAGTATCCAAACACAATCGCCCCTCGTAATATCATTTTCATGAGCTTGTGATAAGTGTTTTCAGCTGACAGAGACACTATCATAATGTGACACATCAGAAGTCCATCAGAATACACATAACTGTACAGGAAGAAATGACGAAATGTGGAGATTGGGCTAAATTATGAGTCATCTGATGTCAGTCACTAAAAAAATCTACTCCAGTACACTCAATGATCAGCAGGTACACATCCAGTCACATCTTCCACAGAGGGACGTTTATCTCAAGTAGCCAAGAGAGACGGACAATAGAGGTTTTGAAATTTATCCAGCCAGAGAAATGGGGCAAACACTCGTGAGTTCCCGTCATGGCAGGCTATAGCACGGGCTTCAACTTAACGTGACGCAAAAAACAACAACTTCACAACAAAGCCTAAATAACACGTGAAGCCCTCCATCATCATCATCATCATAATCATCATCATCATCACCTCAGCAGCTCGTCAACTTCGGCTGAAACACCATGAATCTCGGTGGAGACACCACGGCAGCCAGTCGCCTCAGCCAACGGCCACGAGTTAACAAAGTAACACATTTGTATCCAAGTGTCGGTGAGCAGACAGTTAGACAGGAGAAGGCAACCTGCGCGTACCAACACCTCACCTTCCTACTTCATCTCAGTGAGAAGCTTCAGGCTCGCAAAGCACTGGTTGAATTCGTGAGAACCAGAACGAGGGGGACGCCGCAGGTTCTCTCTCCGGCTTTCAAACCGCGGTCGCCGCTTCACTTACCTGCCTGAGCGCCGCTGGACACTTGGCGGTAAAGAGACACTGACAGCTGTTGAGACCCGCTCTCTCTCTCTCTCTCTCTCTCTCTCCCTCTGCTCTCCTCTCCTGCTTCAGCACCAGCGACCAACGAAAAGCTCCTCACACTGACTCCCACAGACCGGAAACGGAAAGATAAACTCTTCAAAATAAAGGCGTGTTTTTGAAAAGTATGGCTGCAGGCTAATCTCGAGGATTTTAGAGTTACTTTTGTTTCCTCTCATTTTGAGGTCAATACTTTTTATTTTATAGTTTCCTAATAATTTCTTAGAAATTTATGTATGCCATTTTCCTCTGGAAAGGACTAATTTGGTATTATAATAATAAACTTTATTTATATAGCACCACAGCTACAAGGTGCTGTACAATAACACTAAACACATCTAAAACACAAGGACACAACATGTCATAAAATGTCACCAGAGTCGGCTAAAGGATAAAATAAAAAGGCCAGAACTAAAATCAAGATGATAAATATGTAATAAAATCAATAAGATAGCAATAAAATAGACAGACAGCTCATGTAAACTCAAGATGCACTTTAGAAGTATGTTTTTAGGTGAGACTTTTTATAGTTATGTCCCATTGTTGTTCATAATATTTGTGATTATTTTATTCACTTAAACAATCAATATTCCTATTATTACTATCCAAATGGTCATCAGTGACTTGAATGCACTGTCAACTGTCATTGTGATTTCTGATAGCTGTCAGACAATATGTCACATCAACAAAGCCACAGAGGATTGTGGGTCAGAATAGCCAGCAAAGCATGCTGGTTTATATACATGCAGTTTGTGTTTCTGTGGGCATTTCAAGGCTATGCAGCATATTCAACAAGCTTTTCATTGCACAGGTTCTACAAGCAAGTAAGTGCATTCACTGGGTTGTCGTACAGTCTTTACATTCTGTAAATGTATTGTGATAATATACAACAATGTGTTGACATTAAAAACAAAAAAGCACTTTTAATACTACAGTATTTTTAAAAGCAAGTGCTCCAGTGCTTTAACTCAAGTAATTTGATTCAGCAACCTTCACTTGTATTGGACTAATATTGACTACGACTATCTATACTTTGACTCAAGTGATAAAGTTGGGTACTTTGTCCACCACTGCCAATGGGTGATGTCACAGTAGCTACGTCTATAGCTTTATGCAGTCTATGGTCTCAGACTTTCCGCCTGTCCCACAACTGCATTCACCTATTGCCAGTGTGGTCATACACAATATTCCAGTTTACAAAACTGACAGCTACAAAAAGCTTTCCTATTAGCTGTGTCACGCCATCGATTTTGTATAACTATGCTCATCCAAATAAGTAGCAACACCATCTTTTCTCATTGTATCTATTGTGCTGTGAACAAAACCACTTCAGCCAGCTGTAGCCACTACACAATCTGCAACTCATCACTTGGTCAACAAGCTTTCAGCACCACCACTACTTTGTGAGGAAGTGTGAATGACTTTGACTGTGCTGTGACCAACATTTTTTTTTCTGCCTCCTTTGGGTCTTGTAGACACCAAGTAGTGTTTGTGCTTGTTTGTTGTCTGAAGTCCCTGCCAACTGAAACCAACACAGCTGCTGATGATGACATGTTTAAGTATGTATGCAGCTATTTTCAATCCAACATGTGATGACATATACATTAGCTCTTGTTTCTATGGAGGTCAAATGCATGGACAAAAGGCACCCACAACATGAAATTAATGTAATGTATTTATGAACTGACATTTGCTGTCCATCTATTATTATAATATTGGAGGCCAGAAGGTGTTAGAGGGCCTCAGACTGGGCTAGTACCATATACACTGGGAAACCCTTTCCAAATACATTTATTCATAGAGAGAGCTTTATTGGCAAGCAGCCTGATAACTCAGTAGGCTGTCTCAAAGCAATTTAATGCTCGGATGATTATTGCCAGACTGCTGTAGGCTAAAAGACAACGCTCACATTAGGATTCCCTCAAAGATAAATTGAGCAAAAGAGAGGTACAGTACATGGGAGGTTAACACATGTGACTGCACATTTGTTGTAACCTTGAAGAATGAAGACAGTCATGTAAGGACAATGAGGATTTACTGTTTAAAAGAAAGGTGGAAAAAAACAACTTGTTCATGTTCATTAATGCAGATGCACTTTCATCTGCACAAGCTCAAATCTTTACCACAGGGGAGTGTCTTTTATACATTCACAGTGACACATCACAAGATTTTCTGAGAATCCTGCTTCTCAGGAACCACATGTATGTTATATCAACACTTTTTTAACTCTCCGTATATTCATCCATCCATCCATCCATACATACATACATTTTCATTTGCTTATCAGGGACTGGGTTGCGGGGACAGCAGGCTGAGCAAAGTACTCAAGACATCCCTACTTTCCAGCTCCTCCTGGGAGATGAGGTGTTCTCAGGCCAGATGAGATATACGATCCTTCCAGTATGTTCTGGGTCTGCCCTGGGGCCTCCTACCTGTTGGACGTGCCCAGAACACAGAACGCATCAGATGCCCGAACCACGTCAACTGGCCCCTTTTGACATCTCTCCGGATATCTGTGCTCCTCACCCTATCTCTAAGGCTGAGCCCAGCCCTCTTTTGAAGGAAACTCATTTCAGCTGCTTGAATATGCGATCTCATTCTTTCCATCACTACCCAAAGCTCATGGCTATAGGTCAGGGTTGGGACATAGATGGACCAGTAAATCAAAAGCTTTGCCCTTTGACTCAGCTTTGTCTTCACCATGACAGTCTGGCTCAGCACCCGCAACGCTGAAGACGCTGCGCCAAACCATCTCATGCTTAATTTTAAACTCAATCATGAGCAAGACCTTGAGATATTAGAACTCCTTCACTTTGGGCGACTACTCTCTCCCAACCCAGAGGAGGCAATCCTCTGTTTTCCAGCAGTTTTCCATGCACTCCCAACTTTTCAAATACAGCAGCTTTGTCAGTGGCCCTACGCCTCAAACTATGGCACTCTGGGTGTCCCTCTCACATCCATTTTGGACATGTCAGTTTCTGTGTCAATTTCCCCTTTTTACATCCCATGGTGTCTTTCAAAATAAACTTCTGTCTCCATGAGAGACGTAGGTTTTGCTAAAACTACTTTAGGTTTAGGGAACAAAACTACTTGGTTAGGTTCAGAAAAACAATCATTATTTGGGTTAAAACTACTACATTTGTTTCAGTAATTTAACAAGTATGTCACTTGATAATCTCTATACAGACTCTACATTCAGTGAGTGTAGAGTCTGTAGGCAAACCCCAGAGATCTTGCCTCCGGAAGCCCTGGTTTCTGGTGCTAGGCTGTTTGTAGTCCGCATGATATTGATCAATCACGTTTGAGCCGGCTGCAGTTGTTGCCAGGTTAAACGCTCCGTGCGGTGAACTAAAGAGGCAGAACATAATTGGCGTCACTTCAAACTCTGAATACATCGCAATGGTTCAGCATATTTACTTATATATAAACGGAAGTTGGAAACGGAAATTCGCCTCCTCAAACCGGAATGCCAAAAAATGGGGGGTCTTCCCCCAGAGGCTGTATCGCCGTCTGCCGGAAGTCAGACACCAAATACTGCCGATGGGTTCTGAGAATGGTCGCTTGATGACTGTATCATACACACACTTGGACACATAAAAGTAATACGGCACTCAAAATCATGCTGTTGGACTGATATCAGTGTGGCTGCCATTATCTTCAACCTTGTGCCAACAGAATCATAGCTGTCCTGATATTCAGCACAACAGCACAATCTAAAGTGTACTATTGCTTAAATATCATCAAACAACTGGTGAAATATCCCATAAGTCATATGATAAAGTCCTACAAAACAAAATATCTATGCACCATAGCATGCACAGGACACCAACATTTTCTACTCATAATATGATAAGTATCTTGTCAACGCATCACCTACTGGTAGCATTTTACTTCAGACCTTGTACCTGTAAGCATTATCTGTCCAGCCAGTCGGTTTCAGCCTTGGTGAATCTATTAAGGATATTACTTAAGTACATGTTTGTCCTGCCGACAAGAATACTGGAACTCTCTGAAAACCACTGCATCTCTCTAAGCCTCTGTGTGTTGGTGTCCCACAGGCACATGAGCATTCAAGCTTTGAGCCTTTCTCTATCCTCTCTTTTCTCCCTAGATTCTCCTTCTTGTCCTCTGTTTCACACAGACTTTTCTGTGCTGAACCATCTACCATCCTGGGACCTCTCTCTCCCCTGACTGTCCCTGTTTCATTCCAGATGTGTTGGATCTGGGATCCTCGTCCTCTCAGAGATTCAACCTTTCCTCTTGTCTGTCCCTTGGGTGCATGTTGTCCTTGTACATCTCTCCTTCTGTGTTTCCTTTCTCCTATATGTACGAATAGTGTTCTTTAACTTTGCCTCTTTGATGTTTGTTTAGCCTGTCCTCTTTCCAGGTTTCTGTGGTGGCGAGGGTGTCATGTGGCTCAGGTTCTCTCTATTTGGCACCTGGAAGCCACTTGACATCCTTCAGAATCCATATTCTTCCTATATGTTTATATTATATCTATGTATTTTTTTCTGATTTACCATACTGTCATTTTATGATGTTTATGATGTGACCATTTTGAACACACAACATCTATTGCATGTCTGTCCATCCTGGAGGAGGAATCCCTGCTAGTTACTCCTTATGAGAGTTTTTCCCTGTCTGAGACAAGTATCTAAGGCCAGAGGGTGTTGTGTGCTGTACAGATTTTAAAGCCACTTTAGGCAAATTTGTGATTTGTGATACTGGGCTGTATAAATAAAGTTGACTTGACATTTTCCATGAGCCTCAGTACTTTGTGTTTATTACTTTTTGGCATGCTTACATGCTAAACTGTTAAGCTATAGTTTGCAGTTTAGTCTGGTAAAGTTCCTTATGTTGTCTGCAACTTGAAATGTTCCATTTGAGTGGCATTTTACAAATATGCACATCAGTAAACATCTGGGAAATAAGCATCCAGCTCGCCATTGTGCAGGTGTTAGATAACAAACTGGATGGCCTCTATTCTAACATTAGTTTCAAATGGAATATCATGAATGATAACATCCTCTGTTTCATTAAAAAATAAATCCTGGTCAGCAGCATTCAACCAGGTGACTTTCTAAATGCCAATCTGACAGAGCAGAAAACTCTAGTGAGAGAAGGAGAGGCAGTACGTGCTTTATAGTGAATTAGGACTAGTGTGACAGTGGAAATATGAGGCGGCGTCCTGTTCCTGCTTGCTTGTATACACCGTTTTGAGGTGGCTGGAAAGAGCGACCATGTGGCCATCTTGTTGAGGTCAAGATATGTAAATAAACTATACTGGAGTCTGGATGAAGTCAGTCATAGTCAGGGGCACGTTCCAGGACACCATCATCAGCGTCACCATGACATTAATGTATTCTGATGAGCAGATACAGAGACATGAAAGTCTAAACAAGAACAAACCTGACAAATTCGGAGTTGATCTGTAAATTAACCTCATTCCAAGACGGACCATTGGCTTTATGTAATTTTACATTTGATAATTTATCATATCACAACATAAAAGCATGCAAGCTTAACTGGAAATGAACCTGTTAAAACTTGTGACTAGTAAGAGATATGCACTCAGCTGCCATGATACATTGAGCAGACAGGGAGAGAGGGAGGTGACATTGTTGGAATGAATGATCCTGTGCCAGGTTTAATTTGTGCAAATGTACAGAGGTGTGTGTGTGTGCATGTGTGTGTGTGTTGTACCGAGTAAATGGCGGTGTGTGTGTGTGTGTGTGCGTGTGTGTGTGTGTGTGTGTGTGTGTGTGTGTGTGTGTGTGTGTGTGTGTGTGTGTGTGTGTGGAGATAACATAAATCACAGTGGACAGACCCAAGGAGGTATGCCAGTCTAGGACTGTGACATCACTGCACCACTTTACATGTCTACATGCCTGCTGGCCTTCATGTCTGCCTTAACTGGCAAATGTTATGGCAGCATGTCTCACAATGTTCAGTTTTCAATGTTGATTCTCTAACACTAAATATCTGCCCATATACCTGTCCCATGTTGTCTTAAAATATTATATTTTCATCATCTGGTCTCCAAAATAAAACTGGTTGGTTGGTGTTAAGGAGAGCCATCTACTAATTACATCTGGTAAATTTCTTGGAGCAAAATCACACAGAAATGTGCTCTGCTCCTGACAGAGTTAAATTCATTGCAATTGATATCAAAATCAATAAAGCTCCCCTAGAGAAATGTATGCCTACTAAACAGGATACAACATTTGCTGTGAATCTGACAGAAATGAAGAAGTATAAATCTCACAAAACTGATTAATTTATGTATTAATAATATGCTTGACCCTTAAATTTAGTTACATTGAATCATTTCTGTGTTATTTCCACATTAATTAATTATACATGACAACGTAAGACTGGCATGATGTAGTGTTTAGTTTTCTTAATCTGCAATTTAATCCTGTACTTGCAGCTGTCAGATAAATGTAGTGGAATATACATTCCCCTCAACATTTAATGGCGTAGAAAAAAATACAGATTCATGAACCTCAAAATTGTCCCTTAATACAGTGTTTTAGTTAATGAACTTTTACACGATTTGAAACAGATCAATGGAAAATTATTAAAACAAGACTTGGTCTAAACCTAATATATGGCTGGATCATGTATGAAACTCTAGTGGGCTTTTGATTAGAAATGATGGCTTTGAATTTTGAAATAGGAAGTGGTGATGTTCACTTAGTCACAGCCTTTTGCGTACTGCAAAATTACAATGTTGACGGCGGGATTTCTATGCCACTGTGTTGAGTTTCCGTAAAGTATAATCAAGTTAAACACGGTATTAAACAAAAGTAAAAAAGAAAATTAAAAAAATTGGCTCCATTATTATTCACAAGGTTCACAGACCAAACAGTTCTCTTATACTAGGCCTGTTTTTCCCACATATACATGTCAATATTATTAGCATAACCCTATGTCATTTCCCATTACATAAATTAGCCTAGTAGCTAGAGCACTTTTCATTTACTCAGATGGAGCCAAAATAAAGCAGGAGACATCTCTTTGTCATTGGACCAACTTTAAGTTTCTTTTTATTTTGGGACAAAGACATAGAATCAGTTAAAAGGTACAAGTTTATGTTGGGCTCCATGGTATTTCAATGATTACTTTCCTCTAGATCCAAGTTCTTTGGCTTGGTATGTTTTTATCCACCACTCTCTCTCACCATTGCTTTTATAATTTACAGCAAAACAAAAGTGGCTCAAAATGCCAGACCTGTAGGTTATCAGATGATCTTCTATTTGTGGTCTGGTTATGGCCTTATTAACCATATTGCAGCGAGCTAGCTTGGCCTAGCCTGCATTCCAATGTGTCTGACTGGAATAGAATGTTTGGTTCAGCTTGTTATGTGTACTAAACCGAAACCTTGTACCAAACCATTCAATACAAATACGGACTGAGTGGAGCCCTGCGGGGATCAGCTGTGAAGTCTGGTGGGCAGTGGCTGCTTGCTCCGCTGCCATTCAGTGGCTAGTGAAACATCCTGCCAGCGACTATTTACTTATAAACACAGCCATTCCAAGCTTTCAATGTCCGATAGTCCACCACTAACATTTTTGTTATGTCTTGTCTCATGAATGAAAATGAAACATAGATTTCGTCTTAGTTCTTATTTTTAAGATCTATTCTTAGCTCATCATCGTCCTGTTTTCATCATAGTTTTCGTCAATTTAACACTGGTCACAATTTGTTGGAGCCAACTAACAGCAGGGACACCCACAGAAATGTGGCTTGACAGATTCTTACTCAAAATACCATAATAATAATAATAATAATAATAATAATACATTTTATTTGTTTGGCGCCTTTCAAGGCACTCAAGGTCACCTTACAAGTTAAAAACAGAAAACATAAGAACAGTACAGTAGCAAATAATAAATATACAAATAACAAACATGCAGAACATAGAAATAGCAACAAAAAAAATGTACAAGTAATAAATATAGAGAACATACAAATAGAGATGGCTAAACAGATGGATAAACTATTGGGATTAAAGGGAGTCAGCAGTTTTGAAGAGGTGTGTCTTGAGGTGTGACTTGAAGGTATCAACTGAGTCCAGATTACGGATGTGTAGTGGGAGAGTGTTCCAAAGTCTGGGAGCTGAGCAGCTAAAAGCACGAGCACCAAAAGAACTGAGTTTGAAAGGAGGTGTGGTGAGCAGAGCAGCAGATGAAGAACGGAGTGGACGAGGGGGGATATATGGGTGAAGCATGTTAGAGAGATAAGGGGGGGCGAGATTATGGAGGGCTTTGAATGTTAACAGGAGGAGTTTATATTGTATTCGTTGCTGGACAGGGAGCCAATGGAGCTGGATGAGTACTGGAGTGATGTGATCAGAGGACCTAGTGCGAGTGATTACTCTAGCAGCAGAGTTCTGGATGGTTTGTAAACGGTGAATGAGTTTGTGTGGTAGACCGGTGAGAAAGGAGTTACAATAATCCAAACGAGAGGTGACCAGTGCGTTGATGAGGACTTCTGTAGAATGCTGAGAAAGGGAGGGGCGGAGTCTGGAAATATTACGGAGATGAAAAAATGCGGTGCGTGAGGTGTTGTTGATGTGGGAGGCAAATGAAAGGGTACTGTCCAGAATAACACCAAGGCTTTTAACTTGTGATGAGGTGGGGACCAAACAGCCGTCGATGGGAATACTGTGGGGGTGGGCTTTGGAGAGTGATGACTTGGATCCAATGAGGAGAACTTCACTTTCATTGGTGTTGAGTTTGAGCATATTATTTGACATCCAGGTATTGATGGCTTGCAGGCAGTCAGTGAGGGCAGCTGGTGGTAAGGTAAAGTCGGGTTTAGTGGAAATGTAAATTTGGGTGTCATCGGCATAACAATGGAAGTGGATACCAAAGTGAAGGAAAATATTGCCAAGGGGGAGGATATAAATGATGAAGAGAAGAGGGCCTAGGACTGAACCTTGTGGAACACCGTGAGTGAGTAGTGAGGGTGACGATCTGGTGTTTTGGCCTTGAATGAACTGTGAACGGTCGGACAGGTATGAATGAAACCAGAGAAGAGCAGTACCAGAGACCCCAGTGCCAGCCAAGCGATCGAGGAGGATTGAGTGAGATATAGTGTCGAAGGCGGCACTGAGGTCAAGGAGTATGAGAATGGTGAGAAGACCAGAATCTGCTGCTAGAAGAAGATCATTTGTTATTTGAATGAGAGCTGTTTCTGTGCTGTGATTGGGATGGAAACCAGACTGAAATGGCTCAAGGAGGTTGTTTATTGACAGATGGTCTTGGAGTTGGGAGGCTACTGTGCGTTCTATGACTTTAGAGATGAAAGCGAGGTTGGAGATGGGTCGATAGTTGTTGAGTTCGTTTGGATCTAGTCGATCACCATAACCAGTGATTCGGCTCCAGATCACCTCTTGGCTAAAATTTAAATAAATTCACCAGAGGATTTTAGGCATGATTTTAGCATGATTTACGGCAAACCAACAGTGAACCTCTACAAGGTCCTCTGTTGGTTTGCTGTTGGTGAATGTGTAATGACAGCAAGGTCCATTCTTGGATAGGTGGAAGAACACACACACACACACACACACACACACACACACACACACACACACACACACACACACACAATAAATATGCCAATGGCCTAACACGGTGTGGTAAGCAGGAAGGTTTATACATATTAAACAAGGTGATTCTCATCGCTTCACTGAGCAGAGGGAGTGTACTGACTCTGACTACAGAGGACACATACATGGGCTCACACACACACACACACACACACACACACACACACACACACACACACACACACACACACACACACACACATTCTGACACATACACACATACTTGAACAGTTGGTACTGTATGTTGATATATAGGGACCTGCTCTGAAGTTGATTCAGTGGTGTGGCGCACAGGGGACGTCATGTAAATCTTGATTCAAAATCAAGCCTTCATCCAGCAACAGGATAACAGTAGTGTAAAACGATACAATATAATAAAGTAAAGGGGGTCTTTGGTCAACCCAATCACCAGAATAAATGCTGGCATTGTATGTTTTTGAAAACCATGGATATGTTACATTTGTATGTCATTATATGTTGCAGAGACATTGAAACTTTATGTATCTTAAGTTTCAGCATCACTGTGGTTATAGTTAGGAAAGATCACATGTTGGTTTGAAATACCCACTTTGGTGCTACTATGCCAGCTGGAAATGCAGCAATGTTTTGGTACAAAACAACCATTTTTTTTGCGGCACTATCCCCAATGGAAACATAGCAATGGTTTGCTTAATAAACACCCATATTTGTTGGCTAAAGTTCAGCTGGAAAGGCAGCAATGATTTGCTAAAAGCAATCAGTTTTGTAGTTTGTTGGTCTCAAACAGTGATCTGTAGTGGTCTGCAGCTTGGAAAGAGTCTTGCCTTGGTGAAACGCCATTCACCATCCCCACCAGCCCCAGACGACAAAGTCAGCTCAAAAACCATTTCGCTTAAGAAACAATATAATACATATGAAAAGTACAAATGTAATGAATTTGTGGTTTGGAGAAACATACAATGCCAACATTTTCTTTTGGTGACTGGGCTGGTTTGAGAATTCTGACAATCATCACTTTAATCTGCAACTCCTCACAGCTTCATAGAATTTTATGATATATCATGTCCAAGGCTACCATACAAGGTGCCACCTCCTACTCAGCTGACCCAGAGCCAGTCGCGGCGCACGTCAAGGCAGAAATACGCCCGCCGGGAGCCGTTCAGCACCACGGAGAGCTCCCCACACAACCTGGACCCCAGAGTTAATAACAGGAGGTTATAGTGTTTCATTCTCTCCTCTCTATGACCAGAAGCCTACTTTTGTTGCGTTTGCTGATCCTCCATGGTAAATAACAGTATAGCCTAGTATAATCGCATATCAGAACAACGGGACATTGGACTAATGGGCTGTCGGACCAATGACGATGTACTTCAAACTTCAGTTGGTTTCATGTGGGACACAAACCCCTCTAACTGAAAGAGGTCAGAGGAAAGCCAGAGAGATCAAGGAAGACATTTACATCTTTCATTGGTGTGCGAGACACGCACGCCAGCGCACGCCAGCACACGCCAGCGCACACATGAATGCAGTGTACAGAGAGGCAGTTAGAGCTACAGGCTACAATGAGGCTAAAAACAGAGTTCAAAGGACGTTTTTCCAAACAACTTTTTATGTCAGGGCTTCAGGACACTTGGATCACTACGAATGAGCAGTATGGAGATATTTTGTGGTTTCAATTATGTGTTTTTGGACATTTGAATCTGGGGCACCATAAGCCTCCATTAGGTGGAGTTTTGTTGCTACCCCCTCTCCCCTGGGTTCTCCGCAAGTGTTGTGAGGACTCTAAAACTTCACCTGATCCTCCATCGGCATGAGGGTGAGTAAATAATGGGTGAATTTTCATTTTTGGGTGCACTATCCCTTTAAGTCCTCTCCATAAGGTTTTCTTAAAATGTTCACTTAAGTATTTATGGTTTTCTCCTTGTCTTGATCTAATACTTAACGAATCCCTAGACCATTGCACAAAAGACCTTAGCAATGAAAGCAGGGTTAAAAAAAAAACCTCTGACTCTATCTTAACTGTAACATGGCCGATGGTGATAAATGGAAAAAAAAAAACGAACACACGCCAAGAAGAGTGTTTTGCGGCCAGGAGGATATGCTTTTGATTTTGCACTATAGATTTGACGAATTAATTTTCGTTGCTTCGTCCTACAATGATTTGCTGGTATTTGGGGATCAAATTTAGTTTTTAGTATGTGCTTTCTGTGACTGTGTTCCTCCAGAAGTATAATCTTTTTCTCCTCTGACCATTTTGAGTTTCACGTCTTCTTTTCTTCTGCCAATTTTTCAGTATCTAACTCTAAGCCAATTTTGTGAGACAATAACATGCATCACAAGCATGAGTCCAAGCAAACAAACATGGAAACTTTTACCACTGTAAAATCTCTGTCAACGCAGTAGGTGATTTAAAGTTTTTCCTTAACTAAGGAAACCTTTTAAGGCATTCTGTGCACCTGTGTAAGTCCCTCAGCTAAGGAGAAAAGAAGCCCTGAAGTGTCATACTTAAGGAGAAAACTTAAGGTGTTCTGTGCAACCGGTCCCCGGTCCTTAGGATGAAACTCTTATCATCCACTTTTGTACCCACTGGCTCTGATTGCCCCCTGGACCTGTTGCACCATTTATAAAAATGTGTCCTATTAATCTATTGATTAATTTATCTATTGACACTCGAAGGATGATGGATATCCACAGCAAATATAATTGCAATTTGGCCAGTACCAGTGAAGATACATGAGCTGGACAGATGCACAGACAGACTGTCCAGCCAATCCTCACTGCCAGCAGGGCAAAAATAAATTGCAGAGCTTGGATTTAAGATTTTTCACAACAATTACTAACTAATTTACTGACACACACACACACTCATACACACACAAACAAACACAGAGCTTCCCAGCTTCCTGCAGGGAGGCTTGATCACTATCAGCCCCAGGAAGGCACACCGAGCGGCCTTATCTAATTGAAGCGATGGCGCGGTGGTTAAATTAACGAGCTAAGCGCCAGCATGACAAGAGCTGTCGCTGCGTATCGCAGGCAAATCATCATTCATGGTGCTGTGCAACAACGGGAGATAGTGAGTGGTGCAGAGAGAGTGAACACACACCTCTGGGACTGCAGAGCTTGAAGGAACATGATGCAGGTAGTGAAGCGGCAGAGAAAAGATCTGTTTGGTAACAGCAGTGTAGGAGGAGTGGAGGATATATGATTTGAAGCCAATTCTTTGTTTCACTTGTAGTTGAATATGAAAGCATATGTACATGTGCAGCAATGTGTGCGAACTTACCGCAGGTAATAAAATCCCAGATGTAGCACGCTGCAAGTAGGTAAAATGCTGCATGGGCATGCACGAGTGGGTGTATGTGTAACAGAATGCATTTAGTGGGATAGCGTCATTACTAAGATGATAACGGGGGGGGGGGGGGGGGGTGGAGAAGAACATTAACCTTCCAGCTGTATTTATAATCATATCCCACACATGCATACACACTTGCATCAGCACAAGCAAAGCAAAGGACCAAACTTGCATTTCACTGGAATTGTACCTTATATTGTGATTATATGTTAGAAATGCATTTGTATGTATGGCCCATGTGGGTTGTAAATGCATTTTAAGGGATTGTCCATAGGTTCTGGAATGGCGCCAAACTAGCTGCCCACATGAGTGGGTTTACCCAAGTGGGCCCAACATGGGTTATGCTAGGGCTACCTGGGTACCAAGTGGTTATAGGCCCAAAATGGGCATCTTATTTGAGACCCACTTGGGAAAACCCACCCATGTGGGCAACTGGCATGGGGCCAATATGGAAAGCTGTGGCTCAGAGGTAGAGTGGGTCGTCCACCAATCGAAAGATCAGTGGTTCGATCCTGGGCTCCTCCAGGCTGCATGTCAAAGTATCCTTGAGCAAGATACTGCTACCGACATGGGCCCTAAATACAGTGTTTGCTGGGTAAAATTGATTAATGAATTGATTGATTGATAATCAAAGATGCTAAGTTGTTATCCAGCACCCTTCAACACAGCTACTGTATACATGTATACTACATGAATAAAACGAATGTGCACCTTTATTTACACAACAGATGTTCAGGGTTCCACTTGGTTCTAAGGAACAGAAACCTAACCAGACACCTAAGTCAGATTGGATCCCAGTTATACTAACTGGGTCAGGTGGGATCTGGATTTATAACCAAGGGACTGGAGCAAAATATTGGTGACCAACTCTCTACATTTTACAACTTTCACAGAACTTTGATCTCTGAGACAAGAAATGCTTGCAGAGACTCAAGAAGGCCATGGATGGACAGGCCAGCCACAATCCCCCAATTAATGACAGTATGGGCCTCAAACTGACCTGACCTACTACCTTCCAAATTCCTGTTCAATTCATTTAAATTCACTTCCTCATGTCTTATTTAGTGGGTGATATCAGGTGTTACCATACCATCATACAAGTTGGGGAGCCCAACTTTCAAATATGTAAATATGAGAATAGAATAGAACAGTGGTATTGAAACAATTGAAAATAAAATAAGTTAAGAATAAGTCCATAAAGAGAAATGGAATTACAAAAAAATTGTTCACTCCACAGTCCAGTCCAGTTGTGGCCAAAGTAATGTGTGCAAGTGTGCAAGTGTGCAAGTGTGTGTGACTGGATTTAGGAGGTGTTAAGCAGTCTCATTGCTGTGGGGACGAAGGATCTTCTGAAATGCTCTGTTCTGCAACACAGTGAGATGAGCTGCTCTTCTGTGGAGAGGGTGTCTGCTATTGTCCATTATAGCTTTCAGTTTGTTCAATTTGCCCTCTCCACCACAGTTCTTAGTGGGTCCAGTCTCCTGCCAAGCACTGTGCCAGCTTTTTTAACCAGCTTGTCCAAACACTTGGTGTTTTTGTCTGTCAAGCTGCTTCTCCAACACACTGCAGCGTAGAAAAGTGCACTGGCCACCACTGTGTGAATATGGTCAACATCAAACACACACATCAAGGGACCTCAGTGTCCGCAGGAAGAACAGGCAGCTCTGTCCCCTCCTGTAGAGGGTGTCAGTATTAGAGGACCAGTCCAGCTTATCAATCAATCAATCAATCAATCAAAACTTTATTTATATAGCACTTTTCATACATAAAAAATGCAACTCAAAGTGCTTCTCAAGATAAAACATAATAAAATAATGAAACATACAACAACAAAAAGTGAAAGCCCGTCCCTCCCATCCCCACATGTAAAATGTATAAAAAAAGTGTTAGGGTTTAGAAAATTTAAAAGTAATAGAATGCACAAGACATAAAATAAAATAAATAAAAATAAAAATAAATACAATAAAAAAAAAATTAAAAAAAAAAAAGATTAAAGGGATAAAAAGTAGTAAAATAAGGGAGATAAGAGAGTAAAAGAAATCAGTTAAAAGCGAGATTAAAAAGGTGAGTTTTGAGCTTCCTTTTAAAAATATCAATAGTCTCTGCGGCCCTGAGGTTCTCTGGGAGGCTGTTCCACAGATAAGGTCCATAATGGCTAAATGCAGCCTCACCGTGGGTTTTTGTTTTAACTCGTGGTGTGGTTAAAAGGCCGGTGCCAGAGGACCTCAGGGTCCGCGAGGGTTGATATGATAAAAGCAGGTCAGATAGATAAGATGGTCCAAGACCCTTAAGACATTTAAAAACTAATAAAAGAATCTTAAAATCGATCCTGAAGCGGACGGGGAGCCAATGCAGCGATTTTAAAACTGGTGTAATGTGCTCCCGCCCTCTGGTCCTCGTCAGCACGCGTGCGGCTGAGTTTTGTAAAATTTGTAGATTATTAATATCAATATCTGTTCAATATTAATATCATCCATGAGGACCCCCAGATATTTGTAGGTGTGCACCATCTCAATGGTTGATGGGGTGACCTCTTCCTTCTGAAATCCACCACCATCTCCTTGGTTTTGGCTGGGTTAAGGTGGAGACAGCACTTACTGCACCAGTTCCTGAAGGCATCCACAAGGTCCCTGTACTCCCGCTCCTGATCACTCCTGATACAAGCAACAATAGTTGTATTGTCAGAGTATTTTTGTATGTGGCAGGACTCTGAGATGCACTTTAAGTCCGCTGTGTAGAGTGTGAACAGGAACGTGCTAAAACAGCCCTGGGAGAGACGTGCAACACTCCGTTAAATGTCATTCAGTTCATCAAAAAATATCCCAATTAAAATCAGTAGCATAATAAGCAGATATGTTCCGTGTTGTTTTGTTTAATTTCAACAACACAGAGAACAGCTTGAACAAGCTGCGTGTGAGCTAACGATCAGGGATTTCACTCTCAGCAGTATGTGACTGCGCATGTGTGTCTACTTCCAAAACACAGCGGTTGCAGTGCGTTTGATTTATTGTACTGGAAAGTTTGATTTTTCCACAACTGGACCACGGACGTAAAAAACGCTGTTTGCACCGGGACAGGACAAACAATAAATGAAACCAATGAAATTCCACACATTCTTCTGACTGGCTCAAACGCTGTCAGCGTGATTAAAATAGTAAATATTTAAATAGTTTATTGTGTTTATGGCGGATGTTGATCAATGTTTTTTACAACGAAAAATAGGTAAAGAGGAAAAGAGAAAAAGAAAGGACATGCATGATTTTAAGTGTTCGTTAAGGTTTCATACATGCCAGCACCCTAAACATTAAAACAAATATTTTACAATAGCTACACGTTGTGAAGTGTTTCTAATTTCTTTCTACTCCATACAGGTAAAATATTGAAATGTTTTTATTTGTTTGGTTGATTTTTGGCTTTGCTTTTTAAAAGTGCATGCAGCGAGGAGAGGTGAACAAATTGAAGCAATGAAGGGTATCGTAATAGCACTGGCAAGAATTTAACAATACTTTCACCCCTGGTTGTAGCTGTGGCTGAAGCTGCAGTAGTGGGGGAGGGGCTACTTCCAGGTGAGAGTGGAGCAGGAGCAGCAGCAGCAGGTGACACTGTGGAAGGGGAGATGGATGCAGGGGTAGGGTGAACACTGCCCCCTCCATCAAACCTGTTAAAGAACAGTTTGAAGTTGTTGGCTTTGTCCACATCACCGTCCATATCCTGGCTATTTTTCTTTGAATAGCCTGTGGTGTTCGTCATTCCCCTCCACACCTCTCTGGTGTTGTTCTGCTGCAGTTTACTCTCCACCTTTCTTTTGTAGTCCACCTTTGCTCAGCCGGTATCAGGTGCTTAACTCCTTAGCAGTTCCTGTCAGAGCCAGAAGATTGTCCCTCGTGTAGCTTTACACATCACATTGGAAAAATTAACTATCATTAAAAAAGAAAAAAACACACTCAAACATTACTCAAAAACAGGAGCTACTCAGACTTGCTGCCACTCTAACTGGCACATCTTTCATTTTGTGAAGCAAACAATGTTAAGTTTGTAAAAGAACGTTTAAGATGAAGAAAAGATGAAGAGCTGGCTGCTGAAAGAGAGAGAGGTGGAGATATCAACTGTTCCTGAATTACCACATGGGACATAGTGGACCCAATAAGGTCAAAAAATGTCTGAGCTCTGGACGAAAATCGATTGCCCACTCCCTCCAGCACAACTTCTCCTCTGGCCATTAGGACAGTCAGGTGAAACAATGCATTTTCATGTGTTAGTGGGGTGATGCTCTAGGTCAGTGATACTCAACCTGCTTTGCCCAGGGGCCATATTTGCAAACTGACAGGAGGCCAAGGGCTAGATGATAACAAACTTTATTAATACAAATATATAAATAATAAGATCAGACCTCTGTTGAGGGATCCAGGAGGTCTTCACCTGGCACTGTTTTTGGTAAACGAGCTAATTTAAATATTCTTAATGCACTCTGGCACCTTATTTACATTCAAAGTACAAAAAAAGGAAAAACATCCCAGTATGAATTAATGTAAATGGGTTTTTTTGTTTATTTGTTTTAAAGATTATTTTTGGGCTTTTTGCCTTAATGAACAGAAGAGAGTGAAATGGGGGGAGAGAGAGTGGGGTTGACATGCAGCAAAGGGTTGCAAGCCGGAGTCAAACCTGTGACCACTACAGCGAGGCATCGCCTCTATAGGTGGGGTGCCGGCACTATCCACTACGCTACCGACACCCCTAATGTAAATGTTATTGTGAATTTGAAAATGGTCATCACACCACCTGGCATCCTATCCCGTGCCAGATTTGGTAGACAAGTTGAGTATCACAGCTCTGGGCTAAGCATTAGCTTCAGGTTAGCAATGAACGTTTTTGTCACCTACCACTGTGGCTAAAAACCTACCAACCACTCAATAGATTATCATTGTTTCTTTGGCTGGTGAATGAAGCCAATCTAACAACCACTTGCATATTTTACCAGAATTGGCTGGTTGCTGGTGCTCACATTCATTTTTAGTGGAACCCCCCACAGTGACAAATTCATGTCAGAGACATAGGTTCAATCACAAATAATAAGATAAAGCTGGAAATGAAAAACAACAATGAAATGAAATGAAATAAGAATTCATTATATACTGTCACAAACCTGCAGATGAAGAAAAAAAGTATTGAGACTTACAACATGGGAATACTCAAAAAATGCCTCATAATACATGACAAAAAGATATGAAATAGCAGTGTAGTTAAAGTGTATGGGACTCACAAAGCATCACTCTCAGTAATATATGTCCAAAAACATGTCAACCAAAATATTTTGTATAGAGGGCAGGGTATATAAAACTACTCACTCTTGGTAATACTTATTCAAAAACACTAATAATATTAAATATTGAAAAAAAATATAATTATGAGGAAAAATCATTATCTGAAAGTATTACCACAGACTACAGTATAAGAGGCAATACTGAGGGAGATGGACAGCAGCACATGATGATGCACGCAGATGCACATGGAGTATGAGAGTGAGGATTCCCTGGGAGAGGTTCAGCACTATACAGGAGAGGGTGAGTAGGGAAGACTGAGAGAATCAGAGGTCTCTCATTAAGCTGCTGCTTTTCAGGCTCCCAGGCTCTGCACTACAGATCCAACAGCAACCATCACATGCCACGTACCAGTGAACAGAGCCAGTATGAGCAAAACGCTTTATCAATCTTTACCAGCTTATTTCAGCATTCCAGCAAAACCTGATAAGCACACCACCTACAGGCACCCTCTCTCTCTGTCTCTCTCTTGAAACACATTGATAACAATCTTCTTTGCATACTCTTTTAAAGGAAACTAAAACATTTTTTCCAAAATGTTTAAATGTTCCTTTAAGACTGTAATGTTTTTTATGCATACATGTTTTCAATCTCCTGAAACACCTGCCAAACCCAAACAGGCATGAAGCAGCCATCACTTTGAAATAAAACCCATCAGCTGGTGTTCATGTCCTTCTATTTTGAGGCTATGTCTTTACTGCTCATGGTAGAATGGGGAATAATGGAAAGGGGACCAACTCTGGACCATAACCATAATGAGTTTCAGACTGGAATTAGCCCAAAATGATTTCTCCTCCTCTGTGCTCTGCTGAAGCGACTATTCACCTAATCCTTTGTCTCTGATGGCCCCTCTCTCTCTCTCTCTCTCTCTCTCTCTCTCTCTCTCTCTCTCTCTCTCTCTCTCTCTCTCTCTCACACACACACACACACACACACACGATATACACTAACTCTCCTCACACAGGAACCTCAGCTGCTCATAGTTTCACAGTAATGGTTATGTCCATCAGTCAGCTGGGTTGAGCTACAGACACCTGACACAATGGACAGACACTTGCCTACTGACACTCCACAGAATTCTGAAAATTTTCATTTTGGATCACTGCTTGAAATCCAATAAAATATCTGCAGATTCCTGCTTATGAGACACATATGCAATATGAACATAATTATTTGGCACAATACTGGGCTGTCCAAGGAGAAGTTTAGCCTGTTCATTTCTCAAGCTCACTAGTAGCTGATGACACATCTTGTTCTGGACTGCTGAAGAGATTGACTTAATGATCAAAAAACAATACCATGTGTAGGAAAATAATACTACACTCCTTTATATGGCAGTCTTTACCAGCTGAGAATATAGAGGCTATGTCTTATTGCCTATGGTTAATCTGCAGCTCGATTAACATCAAAAGACACATACAAACGTATTAATATTCATGAGAAACTAGCCAGGCAGGAGTTTAGGGATATAATACAGTAGTTCCTACCCAGCATCTCCTGCAATTACATTTGTATTCCACACTTCTGGTTAAATGATTTGTTGTTAGGTCAAGGGGATTTAATTACCACTGAGCCAACTTGAGCTGCACCAGCTGTACCATCTACTAGCAGGACATCACGCACATCCCCAGTGAGTTTGACTCACTTTTTACTGTCTCTCCACTCGTCCCCTGCAGCGTTGCCCCCACCTGCCACATAGTGGCACCGGCTGGTCCTCTCCTTGTTTTGCCAACTGTGCACCAGGTTCTTTTTATTCATTAGGTTTACAGATAGACAGAAACTATACCAAAATACTTTCAGGATGAGGGTTATCAGTCATTGTCTGTCAAGTTCTCAACAAGAATTGCACTATCAGCAGCACACCACTCTCCTGTTTTCTTTTCTATTGTCTCTTCCTCTGGCAGGCTCAAATCAGATAAGACCCACCTTCTTGAAGCTTGGTAACTAGTCAAAATGACAAATGACACCTGTGAATGTTACAATAATCAAACTCCCAATCCCTACCATTTAGGTTCCATGCAAAGATACTGTAGAGAGAAAAAAAAAAAAAGTTTTTTTGTTCTTCATCCAGACAACATAGAGATGTCTGTAATTATTTTTGTTTTTTAAAGATTGGCTGTTCCACAAATGACAAACTGGTGTTTAAAGATGATTTTATTTCCATTGACTGCAACAGTTTATGATAGAATTCAAGATACTGTTAGAAAATCTGTTTTTGAGATACAATTCCATATATTGCCAGACTACTTTTACCATGACATCAAAATTTTTTCCTTTTTTTTTTTTCATCAGACATGTATTGTGAGCACTGGCAGTAGCTGTTCACAGTTTGGTGTGCACAGAGACAATATGAAGATGCAGTGTAATGAGTTTGGTGTCAACTGAGCAAAACTTGCAAGTAGATAGTTTTGGGGTTTTTTGTTTGTTTTTTTACAGTTTTTGAAAAAAATAAAAATAGAGTCATGGACTTTATAATTCCTATTCACTAACCATAGCCATACCAATAAGATGAAGATTTCAAACGGTTTATTGCATATGATGGATTGTGGGTTTGGAGGAAAGCATGAAGGGATGAGGATCAAGGGATTAGGGAGTGAAAGGATAAAGATGGAGGGATGGAGGAATGAAAAGATGACGGTCAGAGATGAAGGGTGCGGGATGAAAGGATGAAGATGGAAGGATGAGGGGGTGAAGGGTGCGGGATGAATGTATGAGGGTTGAAGGGTTGAGGGATGAAGAGATGAGGGGATGAGGGTTGAAGGACCAATGGATGAAGGTTAGGGATGACAGGATGAGGATCAAAGGATGAAGAGTGAGGAATGAAGGGATTAGGCTTGAGGGATGAAGGCATGGAAAACTGAGGGATGAAGGCTGGGTTTCTGGGTCGTAGGCGAGTGTGATGATGGGTGTGTTGGACAAAGGCAGGAACGCAGGAGGGTGAGGGATGAAGGGATGAGGGTCGGAGTTGACAGGACAAAGGGATATGGGCCGAGGGATGAAGGGTGAGGGATGGAGGGGAGAGGGTGAAGCGTGAGGGATGAATGGATGAGGGTTGAGGGGATGAGGGGTGAGGGGATGAGGGATGAAGGGTTGAGGAATAAAGGGATGAGGGTGGTTGGAGATTGTGATGATAGATGTGTTGGTCGAAGGCAGGAACGCAGGAGTGGGACTGAGTGGGGGAGTTGTATCTTTGTGAACTCGGCTTCTGATAGAGCCCCTGAGAAAAGCTTCAGGAGTACATGGGTATTTCAGGTGTCGTTTGAATCATAGCGTATATATGTGTGATGTTCAATAAAGAGGGCAGTGCCCTAGAATTTTAATGTGATCAAGAATTTTCTGCCTTTAAGTGGTTAAGGTGGCTCCTCTGCGAAGTGGCAACCCAATTCAAAACAGTCTAAAGAAGGTCAAAAGCTGGTGCTTATTTCATCTGTACAGTAAAGGCATGATAGGCCTATGCTTCGAAGACCATGGGGGTAAGTTGCGTATATAGCTTTTAATGGTTTGTTGATTTCTCAGGTATGTTTGAAACATGGGGGCATTCATTACTTTATTTGAATAGTCAATTTGTATGTTTTTGGTGGGTGAGCTAGTTGGAGATAGCTTTCTGCTACTCGCTCGTTTTACCAAAGTGTTCATGTCTGCCTACAAAGAACCTATCGGACATTATGATAACATTTTGAACATTCAATGGCAAAATATTCTTAGAATATATGAGGATAGTATCTGTTATAATACAGGCATATAATCTGATGAGAAAATACAAAGTAGATTTTGTATCTGACTCGGGTGAAGATTAGATAAGAAATCCAGATGGGAGTCGTAAATTAGTATGCATTCCTGAGCAGAAATTAAGTTTCTTGATCGAAAACGAGATGCTGCATCTGAAGGGGCTATCCTAAATAAATTGAAATTTTGTAACCAACTTGGAATGTCTCTTGAAAGTAAAACTATACATTATATCCATGTTCTAACATTGTAACTGTGCATAATCCTTGTTTGTTAGTTGAATGATATTTTTTTCACTCTTGTAGGTATGAGGGAGTTATAATAGCATGTGTTTAATCCCTCATGTAACATGGAGTCATACTGCCATCTTGTGACGATAGTTAAGAAAGGTTTCCGTATTATATTTCGAGTTAAAATACAGTTGGATTGATTAATCAACTTGTAGCCTATTTATCAATATGTGTTTTCTCCTAGGGGCGTCGGTGGCTTAGTGGTAGAGCAGGCGCCTCATGTACAAGACTGCTGCCGCAGCGGCCTGGGTTCAACTCCAGCCTGTGGCCCCTTGCTGCATGTCACTCCCTCTCTCTCTCCCCCCTCCACGCTTGTCTGTCCTGTGAAATAAAGGCGAAAAATGCTCAAAAAAATACCTTTAAAACAAAAAAAATGTTTTCTCCTTTAGTATGTTGATGCAATGGCAGACTAGTTTGTAGTGTTTGTGCACGAAACATTTATAGGCCTACTTGTGCTCCTCTGATATTCAAGATTCAAGATTCAAGAAGTCTTTATTGTCACTAAGCATTTACATGTCAATGAAATTTTCAGTGCAACCCCCGTGTAAGATAATAAAATAACAAACAAGATAAACTAATTGGCATGCAATAAAAAATAGAATAAAATAAAATAATATAAATAGAACTATAAATAGAACTAGAACTATACAAAGTGCAGTGTGCATTGGCTCCCAGTCTATTGTCCTGCGGTGCAGGGGCTGATGGCTTTGACAGCTCTGGGAAAGAAGCTGTCTCTCAGTCTGTTGCTGGTGATGCGGATGTTCCTGTACCGTTTTCCTGATGGAAGCGGTACAAACAGTCTGTGGCCCGGGTGGCTGGGGTCCGTGGCGATGGCTCTTGCCCTCTTCCTGACCCGGCCTGCATATATCGAGTCCAAGTCAGGGAGGGGGCGGCCCACGATGCCCTGTGCAGTCTTAACCACCCGTGCCAGTTGTTTCCTCTCCTGTGCCGTGCAGCTGCCATACCACACGGTCAGACTGAGGCAGAGGATGCTCTCGATTGTGGCCCTGTAGAAGTTCACGAGCAACCGAGAGGAGAGTCCAGCCCGTTTCAGTTTCCTGAGGAAGAAGAGCCTCTGTTGGGCTCACTTCACCAGGCGGCAGGTGTTCAGGGACCAGGAGAGGTCAGAGGTGAGGTGGAGGCCCAGGAACTTGATGTTGTCCACACGCTCCACCGCTTCTCCGTCCATGAGGAGGGGGGCGTGATCAGTCTTCCTGGACCTCCTGAAGTCCACGATGACCTCCTTGGTCTTCCCTGTGTTCAGCACCAGGTTGTTGGCTGAACACCACTGTGTGAGCTGGTGTATCTCCTCTCTGTAGTGGGTCTCGTTGTTATCCGAGATGAGACCCACTACTGTAATCATATTAGATTTAATTTAATGTAGAAAGGAAGAATATGTGTCTATTGTGTGTAACATGTTAAAGTATGTAATCTCACAGAATAAAGTATCGTTTAAATTCATTAAGTTTCCTCCAAAATAATGTCTAAACTTGCCTCAAACATGCCCACTGGAGCTGGTCAGATAAAACTATAGAGCTTGGCGCATCTCGGCACTTCTATTTACTTTTCTTTCTTTCCTGTTTCCTTTCTTTACATTTTACTTTTTCTTCTTCGTTCTTTTGTCGTCCCTCCTTTTTTATGCCTGAACCTGTTACGTTTTTAAACTCAGTTCCTGCATAACCCTTTCTTTTCTTACGACTGAAATTATTTTAAACTTTTAAGTTTTGCTTGAAATGGCCAGAATTGTTTTGTCCGTTCTGAGTTTTCTTTCTTTTTGTCTGTGCCTTCAGTAACATTATACCTGAAGCAACAAAGCCAGCCGATTGCAACCTTTTTTTTCTATGCGTGTATAATGACTTTATGAAAATGGTGGCATTCCTGTCCCCTCCTTATTCCCCAGGAAAAACACCCAAAAGTCTCAGAAAATGACATAAAATATACATGAATTGTTTTAATGTAAGTGTTGCATTGTTAATAAATGACAAACAAGACAGATATATTGCAATTTTTTTTATTTTTATATTGTTGAATATTGTCAGTGCCATTAAATTTGCTTGTCCCTCGCGTAAGGAGTCATGATTTAGTGACATTTTTAGAATTAAAATAGGCCATTTTGTCATAATACAAAAGGAATATGTTATAGTTAGTCAGCAGACTACTTTAAAAATCTAAAAAAAAAAAAAAAAAAAGTATTAATATTAAAAATAATTTACAATAGATAGCCGTCCCTTGATTTCATGTCACTGCTGTTACTGTATTTAACCACCACCTTGGAAAAACTACAACTTCCTTTCCAATTTCTTCCTGGTTCAAAGATTCATTGGAGGAGTGGCCATCTTTCAGGTGCAAGGTGATTCTGCAGTTCCTCTTCACATTTTAACAATTTTGTGCTTTAGGTAGTTATTTTATGTGAGGACTTAAGATCCGTCACTGGTGTTATACAGTTTATGGTCAGGGGAAAGGGAATTTGATTACAATAACTGATGAAATTGCATGATTATGTGATTTATTTACAATTTAAGAAATGTGATGTGACCTTGAGTGGCCACCATCTTAACTACACCATCTTGTCTGCAGATTTGTCACTGGTGTTACTGTCACTGGTGTTACTGTTCTAGTTAGTAACACCAGTGACATGAGGGTAACACCTGTGACAATACAGAACACTGTACTCAATTTTTTTCCTTCCAAAAGTAAAGTTCAAAGCATATTATTGTTGTTTCAATATTGTAACCACATGGCTTTCCTTTTTATAGATATGGCAAAAAAAACTGCCAGTGGCAAAAGGTCTTTTGGAATTTGCCACGGTATCTGGAAATACTTGGAGGAGCACCTGACTGTGTGGCACAAGCACACACACATCACACATACTCATACCACGATGAAGTCCTATCCAAATTAAAGTAGCAGTCTTAACAACATTTCTCCAATGGTGACAGACGGATGTGCACACGCCATAAGTACAGTACGCATCTTAGGCGTGATGTAGTTTGCACATGTCATAGTACGCGTGCGTGTGCGCGCCTCTCCGTCGCCATCAGAGATGGTATGTAAATTATTCACCGCCATTGTGATGACCTCCGACCTCACATTCTTCGCAGAGCGCCTCTAGTGTTCATGTCAATATTGCATCTTGCGTACGCGTCATGCTACCTTGCAGCAAAGTGTGCGGTCTACGCGCCAAACGACTACAAAATACACGTGGCAGCCAAACGTGCATGAAAACTGTACGCGCACACGTTTGTGTTGCAAGTATACTGTAGTGTCCGTCAGGACGTGCGGAATGATGACGCGGTTATTCAGCAACCCACCGTTTATTTCTTACAGTACAGGTTACTGTTGGCCGTAACCACGCCAAAAAAACAACGAAAAGAACTTAGCCGTAACGTTAGCTCACAAAACATGTAACCCTGCTCTCTCCTCCAGCTCGCACACACACACACACACACACACACACGCACACTCACACATCCCTCATTCCCGTCCCCCATTTATACATACTGTTGATTTTGTGTTATTTCATATCATCCTCATTTACTATTCATTTACTCAGTTGTTAAACATTTAGCCTAAATAAATCTCTAAATGTACATTTATCTCCAAATCTTTCAAATATTTTTGAGCAGGAACTAAGATCACTGTATAGAGAATTCATAACCCAGATATTGAGATTGATTCATGATTTATAAGTGTACTGACGAATTAATAATTGGTTCCCAGAGTTATTAATTTGATTAGTCACTTCCCTCCATAGGAGATGGGCCAGCAACATATTCGATAAGCTTTTTATTCTACAGGTTCTACTAGCAATAAGTCAGTGAATTCACTGGGTTGTTTTAGAGTCAATACATTCTGTTAATGTATGTATGTATGTATGTATGTATGTATGTATGTATGAATACTTTTTTTAAGCAAGTACTGAAGTAATAATTTGACTCAGCAACTTTCACTTGTATTGGATTAATATTTGACCAGCAGAATCTATACTTTTACTTAAGTAATAAAATTGTTTACTCTGTCCAGCACTGGCAGTGACCTCTATTGGCTGTAGTAATTGTGGTGATAGAAAAGGAGGGAGTCAGGTAATGTAGTTTAAAGAGTGACAAAATTTGATTAGGGACTCTACAAAAGGTAACACACATTACTTCAGTAACAAAATGAATGTACTTATTTTAACCTAAACTATGATCTTTTTAGGTTTTTTTTCATCCTCTTATCTCCCTGCCTTCTTTTTGTCTTCTCCCTGCTTCTCCCTTCTCCTCCCCAGCCTCTCACCTCTGTCCCCCTCTTTCCCTCTCTATCTCCCCTCCTCTTTCAGAAGAAGCAGGAATTGCGCTGTCAACCTCTAGATTGACTCCTCTCCAACAACACTAATGACTCTCCCTTTCCTTCTTACCGTTGTCTCAATCTCCTCACCTCTCCTCATTCTCTCTCCATTCCCTCTTCCTCCCTCTTACTGATTATATCTCTTAGCTAAAGCATAATTGAGTTTGAGGCTGCCTTTGACCTTGACTAAATAGATTTTCTCCGAGTATACTAGTCGACTCTTCTCCCTCCACTGTAGGTGTCTAACGTACATTTTTTGTGTACATTCTCAGCAGTCATCTTGGTACAACACAGAACATACAATTTTGCAAAGTTCATCAAGTTCTTGAACTTTGAGAATCTAAAACTCAGTAGCAAAGAACTTGTAACTGGGTAGGACAGGTGGACTGCACGTGAACAGCTCAGAAAAACACCAAGCATATAACCGAAAGCACAAATTGCAAGCACACAGGTTGAGACAAAAGTTCACATTTACCTGAATCAGGAAACGTGCAAGGGTCAAAACCATGAAGGTCAGAATAGGCAAACCTATCCAAAAGGGAGGCAGGCAGAGAATCATCAAACTGTGGATCAGACAAGCAGAACAAAGGATGGAATGCTGGGGAAGAAGCAAACCAGGCAATCTGGCAGGGGATCAGTAGAGATGGGCCAGTATATGCACTACGAGACTCATTAGGGAAATGGAAAACAGGTGAATAATTGGGTGGAAAGGGTCAAGTGATGGTAAAGGCAGGAAAGGGGTTACTGCAGGGCAGGAGGGAGTGTCTGGATCTGAAGCAACAGCAGAGTCAGTACTGTAGCCTTCATCGCAGAGAGATCAGATGTTTTTGTGAAATGTCAATCAAACCTGTTTAAGCTGATTTTATCCTAAAACTGGCTTTTATCAGTTGTTGTTGTAAATTAGCTGCGTGTATGTCACACCAGAATTTTAAATTCATATTTACTCCATTTTTTCTCACAGAGGATCTCCAGCTATTCAAAGAAACAGAAGCAAACCTTGCAAATCCCTCCATGTCATTAAGCATATACAGCACATCAGTGAGTTTCCTGTTGTCCACTGGAGGGCAGCACAGCTTCACTGTTTATACAGTCTGAACCATGTAACTGACAATGGAGATACTTATTCACAGTAACATTCAGTACTCCTAATTAGTAATATTTTATGCTCCTTAGCACTTGGAAGATAATATATTTTTATAATCATACAAAAATCTTTTCTTTTTTTGGACCATTATAAACAACTTACTTTTAGATGCTAATTTATTATTTGTAGCACTTAAGATTTATTATTGACACTGGAAAAAGTAATTAATGTGGGTCATCTAACCACTCATCATCATCATCACACTTTGTCCTGCAGATTGGCTTGATGGTCTACCTCAGGTGCTGGTAGACAGTGAGGCCATTACTCTAACAAATATTGTAATGAGCTGCCCCCTGCTGCCAGGGACTTCATGTTAACCATGAAGTCATGTCTATTTTATTTTTTTTAGTCTATCATTCACTAGATGTGAACAAAACTTTCTTTATGATGATCAAAATATTACTCAAACTTGGGACATTATATGGAGCCTTAGGAATATACAGTGTTAAAACAAATATAAGAATGTAAATGTGAGGTAACAATTTGCACTCAGCTTGTTTGAGTAGATTTCGTCTCATGCCTTGGGTAAAGAGTAGCTAAATGTAACAGCTTTGACACATTAAAATGTATTAGGTAAAGTATTTGAGTAACTAAAAAATACCTAACATACATACATACATAACTGATTACTCATAAAAAGTGAATGTTAACTTTTCACCCTAATTGACTGTTAGGTTTGAGCCCCAAACCATCCATCCTTGTGACAAACAACAACCCAAGAGAAGTATGCACTGTCTGCTTACAGCTCATACTCTTTAGTCCCACAAATGAAACTGACTTTGGCCTTGCTGTATAGGCACTGACACACGTGCACACTGCAGTGCATGTCACTCACGACCGAACAAGGACCTCAACCCAAATGCATGCCTCGGGACAAAAAAAAAGTACCAAAGTACAAAATCAAAGTTTTATTAAGTAAAAACACAAAATGAAAATCACTCTTGATGGACGAAAAACCTACACTTAATCTAAGAACAAAAATGATCTACAAAATAAACACTATATCTTTAAGAAAATAAAACTCACTGATTAAAGCTAGACTAAGAGAAATCACTCTACTGAGGCTGTACTACGACTAGGAAAAAACAAACAGAAATCAAACATGAATAAAGTATCAAAATTAGACCTGGCAATGGCAGTGGCAAATGGCATGGATACGATGTTGGTTCACTGACATGAAAGAGAAGACGAACTGGCACAGGACGAAAAAAGGGCACAGGTGGAAACAATCAGGGGCGAGGCAGACAATCAGACCAGCGGGAAAACACACAGGGGAAGGAACAACTTGCCTGAAACGAGAGGAGAGTTAGATCACAAAATAAAACAGGAAATAACGAGACAACATAGACAAGAGACAAAACTAATTAAATTAACTAAGCAATGTTTCTTAGACATGGCAGTGCAGGGATTATATAATATCTCTGAATATGTTTCATGTTTGTTTGTTTTTTGTTTGTTCTTTTTTTGCAGTTGTTACTGTTAACAAATAGGTAGAGTTGGTATGATTTATTAGGGGTGGGAGGAAAAAATTGATATAGCACAGTATTGTGATATTTTGCATGGCAATATTGTATTGACACATGGATGCCAAGGATCCATCTTTTATTATATACATTATAAACTTTTGCTAATATATAATCAATTGCTTTTTTAGTTCACTAGATGGTGCTAGTGTTTTTTTTCTTGGTGAGGTCAGCAGAGGTCTCAGTCAGCAGCATTTGGCAGGAAGTTAATCAAAACAAAGATGGAAATCAGAAATGTGCCGTCTGCATTTAAATCAAACATCTGGACTTATTTGGAGGAGTGCCATACTGTCCATGTACCAGTGCCATCTGGTTGGCCAGCTAGAGGAGGGGTGTAGTACAGATAGCCAAACTACAACATGTCTCCTCACTTCTTCCAAAGCTCATGACAGAGCAGGGTGAAGTGGCTGGCAGTGCTATGGCAAGTTTTTGGGTGGCCAGGTGCCATCTGTGGCTGTCGCAGTCCATGCTGCAGCCAGAGGATAGAGCGTGTCTGCTCAAAATGCCTGTTGAGCCATCTGCCTTGTTTGGGCCTGATGCATCCATGATGATTCAGCAGGGCCAGGAAGTCCGATGCTGTGCGAAGGAGGTGTCAGGCACCTCGAAGCGTGGTCATGGCTGGCAGCGGCCTTAGCCACAGCAGCCCAAGCAACCTCAGCCTGCTATCAATCTCTTCAGCCTGGGTCTCTGTCCGCAGAGAGAGCAGCAGGCAGTGGTGCTCTTCACTGTTCAGCTTTATGCAAATCTTGGGTGGTGGCAGGACCCAGCCAGCATACCCAGCCTCGAGGGGGAGAATGGTTGGTCCAATACTACGTCGCCAGGTACTCTCTATGGATGCGTCCCTGGAGGGATGGGCGCACTCCATGAGGGAAGGGTCAGTATATCAGTGCTCTAGAACTGAGAGCCTTTCACCTGGCCCTCCAGCATTTTCTCCCGAGTCACAGCACGGTGGCAGCAGCATTTGTCAACAGGCAAGGGGGCCGGGGCTCCCAAAATCTATACATAATAGCACACAGGCTGTGGACCTGGGCATGGACATGGTTCCTGTCTGTCAGGGCCATGCACATGCCCAGATTGGTTAACTAAAGGGCAGACCTAATCTCCAGGGGAAGTCCAAGTTCAGGGGACTGGAGGCTGCACCCTGAGGTGGTCGGGGAGATCTGGCACTGCTTTGGCAAAGCAGTGGCCAACCTGTCAGCAACCAGGGACAATGCCTTCCATGACCTTCTCTCCTTCTATCTCTCTCTCGCTCTCCTTTGCTAACACCCATGTCCTGTTACTGCATCTTGCTAACTCTGTTGTACTGCATGTCACTAACTCGGCCTCTTCTCCGAAGCCTATCTACTCCACTGTCTCGCAGGTTAACCTATCGCAGCGGTGCCTGGATGGTGTGATGTGTGTGGTTGTGCTGCTGCCGTGGTCCTGCCTGAAGCCTCCTGCTGCTGCTGCTGCTGCTGCTGTTATCATTAGTCATACTTCTACTTTCTCATTTTTTATTTATTTAGAGGACAGTGCACATTAATGAACATTGCTGTAAATGTGCCGGTGTTAGCTAAAGGGTAATTTTCAACTGTAGTCCTCAGGCATGATGTTAAAAAGACCTCAGGCCATTAAAAAACACAAAAATAGAAACACAGAAGTCATAATATATAAAACAACAAATAACAAACAAAAACAGCAACACATAAGTTACTATACACATATGATTAGTGTCACATATGTATACTATCAGATATAAATATATACTTTCAACATATTGTACCACAATAGCTGTAATTATTATTCTAATATTATTACTTTAATTAATGTTGTTGTAAGCTAATATCATTACTATTAGTAGGGTCCAGAACCTCAGTTCCGTGACCATTTTCTGGCTAACATGTTTTGATGATTGATTTGACATCTATAGACCTTTTATAAAAAATGTAGCTCCCAGGTCCCTCCCAAAAATTCCGGGCTTTTTTGCTAGAGCACCAAATCCAAGATGGCCGCCAGCAGCCATCTTGAAAAATTAACTTTTTAACCAGAGCACCTAGAATCATGTATGAAGACACTTTTTCATATAAGTTGACCATGAGGATTTCAATTCTGACATCAGTTTGACGTTATGACATCATTTTGACCCAGAAATGCAAGATGGCTGCCATCCAGTAGTGTGAAAACTTAACTTTCGAATGTAAAGGTTTTTTCAATGAAAATTATTTATAAAAGACACCCCCTAAAGTGCATTTTACTTTTACCTTTCAAATGATGTATAATACACCAAGTTTTAAACAAAAATGACTTTGTTGACACAGTAAAAAATATCTTAAGACATGTATTAACCATGTTAGTGTGTGTGTGTGTGTGTGTGTGTGTGTGTGTGTGTGTGTGTGTGTGTGTGTGCGTGTGTGCGCGCATGCGTGTGTATGTGTGTGTATGTGTGTGTGTGTGTGTGGTGGGGGTACTGTAAGCTGTTAGGCTACTGTTGTGGTTAGCCTACTGTCCCTTTAAATATGTTGTGGTCACTGCACTTTAAGAAAATTGCTGTTACTCCCTGGTCATATTCTAATCCCGAGTAAGTATCAACTAAAATAAAAATTGAATCATATTTCATAATCTGAAACATTTGTTAATAATCATCATATTTGCTAGCTTGATCACAACCGCTACCAGTTGCTAACTTTAGCTATCATGAGATCGCAGATACAAGCAGCCAAAATGAGTTTCCTTTGAAGGAGGACTGGACAAAGCCTTAGAGCTAGGGTGAGGAGCTCAGATATCCAGAGAGAGCTCAGAATAGAACCACTGCTCCTTTGCAGCGTAAAGGGCCAGTTGAGGTGGTTTGGGCATCTGATCAGGATCCTCCTGGATACGTCCTGTTAGAGGTGTTCAGGCATGTCCAACTGGTGGGAGGCCCTGGGGCAGATCCAGAACACGCTGGAGGGATTAAATATCTTGTCTAGCCTGGGAATGTCTTGGGGTCCCCCAGGAGGAGCTGGAAAGCATTGCTGGGGAGAAGGATGTCTGGGGTATTTTGCTCAGCCTGCTCCCCCAAGACCTGGCCCTAGATAAGTGGATGAAAATGAATGGATGGATGGATGGATGGATGGACGGATGGACAATGCCAAAAATGTTACAGCTTTTGATGGAGTATGCCGTTGGTATGCTTACTGCAGGAATATCCACCAGAGCTTTTGTCCATGAAGTGAATGTTCATTTCACTACCATAAGCCGTCTATAAGCCGTCACACATTGTGTGAATTTGGCAGTACATCCAATCGTCCTCACAACCACACACCATGTGTAACCACACCAACCCAGAACCTCCACATCCAACATCTTGACCAGCCGACACCAGCCACCCAAACAACTGACGCAAAAACTGGTTTGCACAACCAAAAAAATTATGTGCAAACCATCAGAAGATCTGCACATCTGCATGCTTGTCATCCTCATGAGGATCTTGACTTGACAACAGTTTGCTGTCATGACCGACTTGAGTTGGCAACAGCTCACGATGGTGTTTGGCACTTTGAGGAAATAGTCTTTTCACAGACCTCCAACCTCCACCCCCTATGGCCGGCCCTCTCTCTCTCTCTCTCTCTCTCTCTATCTCTCTCACTCTCTTTCTTGTGTGTGTGTGTGTGTGTGTGTTTGTTAGTGTGTGTGAGTGTGTGTGTGTGTGTGTGTTCATCTCTCTCGTGCTCTGTTTAGATATTACTCACTAATATGTATAGCCTATATTCCTGCCCGGCTTGACACATTCGCTCGCGGCTCGTGCAGAAAAAAAACCAGACGCCAAAACAGTTGCTGCAGCACCGGCTGCGGAGCTGTGTGGCACGGCTGGTGTGGATGACACAATTGGTTAACATGGGCGCGGAAAGGAAACTGGCTTCGCTTCTCGCGCTTCGAGGCTATTCGCAGCGCTTCCGTGTCCGGGTGGCCCTGATGTAACATGGATTTTAACAAATTCGCAACCAAAATTTGCGAGAAATATATCTATCGAGTGCATGAAAAAAGTCTTTAACTTTAACCTGTGAAAAATGAGAGCAAAAGTAAAAGTGTTTAAGTGTGTTTGTTCAGTATATGTGACTTACCAGCTTAACTGTATGTACTTACCCTGGCCTATGTCCTGTCAAATCCTTCCACCAGGTATATCTCATACCTCGTGTACATGCTGCCTCCATCTAGCTCTTGCTATGTAAGACATTTCATTTATCTTTTCATTCTTGTCTGTTACCATGTATTACCTCTACTTTTATCTCCACCCAGGATCCCTGACTGAGATCTCTCCTCCAGTATTTTTATGTAATGTAGCAGAATGGAACTTAACTTGGCAGTATTTAAGCAGTATTTGGGAGTATTTGAGCAAGGAATGCCTTTTTACAGTTCCCTCAGGCAACAGTGGATGAACTCTGTTTTATAGTCTTATAAAATTATCTTTACTGTGTGAAGAATCAATAACAGAGCCTGTAAAATTTGTCACGGTTTGTTTTTATTTGAATCAGAGTCTTTCATAAAAATTCTAGTGGTGCTGGTTGTGTCTGCTTACCTGTAATAAACTTTAGTTTAATGTCTCCGCTATGAAGGCACACACACACACACACACACACACACACACACACACACACACACACACACACACACACACACACACACACACACACACACAGAGTGGGACCAAATGCAGGCCCTCACTGACTACATTATTTTCCTGACCTTTACTCAGACACTGCCCTCAGTTTATGACTAATTTTAAACTTAACCCAGAAGCAGACATTTAACCTCCCTTTTCCATCAGGTCAAATTGAGTCAGTTGGACAATAGGTGACCTTTGACCTTTGCCCTCAGTTGCCTTTAGGTGCAGCCTAGAGAGACTCTGAGGACAGGTATGTGGTGTGTTTTGACCTCTGACCTTGTTGAAACAAACAATTACCATTTAAGAAGAAGGTGAAACACGACCCCTGGCAACACACACACACACACACACACACACACACACACACACACACACACACACACACACACACACACGAACAAAACATACCGAGATATCCAGACTGATTAAACTGTGAACACACAAACACACACATGTACAAACTAAGTGTGGAGATTATCTACATGGGAGCAGTTATGTTGATTCTGTGGCCAGTGTGCCTGTTTGCTTTAGATTACCCATTGTTTGGCTCATGAGTATAGTGCCACAAGCACTTCTGTGACATAATGACTGTGCTTCGTACAGGATTTTGTGTGTGTGTTTTTATGATAAAGTAATAGAAGTAGTAAAAGAGGAGGAAGAAGTTCTGAAATATATTTTATAACATTTGACTGTTATATTTTATGATCTGAGCTATCTGCATATTTTAATCCCTTAATATTTTCTACAATATCTTTTCTACAAATATTTAACAATCTTTATTTTTTGCAAGTCACACCCAAGTCTCAAGTTGAGACTTACTATCACTCAAGTGACTCAAGCCCAGAGTCAACCCCAAGTGTTAAAGTGAAACTATGTAACTTACATACAGAAAGTACATGACAACATCTCTTACAGACAAAAAATAGATTTCTAGGCAATGAAAATGATATGACCATTTTCCACTTATTCAATAAGTCTCTGAACAAACTGAACAAAAATTTAAAACACTTCTGTTTTGGCTCCCATTTTTCACAGGTTTAAGTTAAAGATCTAAAACTATTTTCATGCACTCAACAAATATATTTCTCTCAACCTTTAATCACAAATTTATTAAAATCTGTGTTAGTGATCACTTCTCTTTTCCCAAGATATTCCATTCACCTGACAGGTGTGGTATAAAACACTGCTCTAAAATGTGCAGTTTGATCACACAACACCCACAGATGTCACAAGTTTTGGAGGAGCATGCCATTGGCATGCTGACTGCAGAAATGTCCACCAGAGCTGTTGCCCATGAAGCAAATGTTCATTTCAGTGCCATAAGCTTTCTGACAGCGCTGATGACCAACACCTTTCTGCTTTGCGTGCTGACCGTTGTCTCTTTCTCTCCCACAGACACATTGCGTACTGAGTCAATTTTATTCCAGAAAAGTGCTAGCATTACTACTACTACTACTCTTATAATACTGTCCCCCACACTGGTGCCAACCTGTCACTGTCACTACTACTGCATGAGAAAAGGGAGCAGTGGATACAGTCCCTTTCAGACATACCAGCTAGCAGGGCCATTTCTAACTTTTTGGGGGCTCTATGGAAAATTTTGTTTTGCCCCCATATGTAAGTCATTCATGAATACACAGCTAATCTTTGTCATATTCTTTATGCATATGAGACCAAATGCTCTGTTTTTCACATATAAAAAACAGTAATTTAACTTTGCTGCATTGTTAATATTAAATTCAAAACTAAGTGTCCCAGACCCCCATCAAAAAAAAAACTTGGCCCCCAGCCTGTGCCAGGCCCTGTCAAAAGGTACTTGCCACCTGGCCTAACAACTTTTTTGGGCGAAACCCAGAGTACTTTGATTACTTTTTACAGTAACGAGTAACCTAACGCGTTAGTTTGCTGTTTGAGTAATCAAATACTTAAGTACATTTTCAAACAGACATCAGTTACTTCCGTTACTTTTAGAACGCTGGTCCTTCAGCTCCGAAACAGCAACGGCTGTCGTTTGGTTCTAATAACGGAGATAACGTTAAACCTATCAGTCTGAAAGAAGCCACGGAGCTTGTGGCTAGCTACGTAGTCGGAGAAATGCTGCCGTTGTCTACAGTGGAGTCTAAATAGGTGGAGGAGGACTCGCTGACAGACATATTTCAGACTCAGGACTTGCATTATGCCTGGTACACGCTACTCGCTGGTACTCACCAATTATCCCCGGTCGTCTTTCACGGCGTGTGTGATGTCATCAGGTTATTCTTGTCCTATTTTCATTACTTTCACTATTATTTGAGTCACTGCCAGAACTGTGTGTGTTCATGTGCCAGCCGACATGTTGTTGTAGTCACCTAAAAGCCTCAGCAGATGGCAGGAGCTACATTTGAAGCGCCATATGTAAACTGTCAAGCTACTGTATCTTCCACAGGAAGTTGTGACAAATGTTTCAGAATAAAAGCCTATTTAGAAAATGGAGGGATTCTCTCTAGAGGGTGACACAGGAGTGGATTTTCAGTCCCGTCCCATCCCACTCCCACAAAAATAATCCCATCCCATCCCAAACCCATGAAAAAGGAAAAAACAAATCCCGTCCCGTCCCAATCCCACAAGAATGACTCCCGTCCCACCCTGCTCCCATGTTGTGTTTCAGTTACAGTAAAAAAAAAAAAAAAAAATATATATATATATATATATATAGTACACAGATCACACAATGCCTACCTTAGTTGAATATAAACCCAAATATGACATCTAATGTTGTGTTTTGATGTTTATTGCCTGATTATTTTTACATTCACTCCACCTTGAAGCTGTTCAGAATGATAAACACATTTGATTTCTGATGTGGTCAGACAACACGTCATAAGAACCAGTTCTGAGAGAGAAAAATGTCGTTAGTATTGCAGTAGAAGCAGTGTTTGGCTCCTCTGACTGTTATTATTATATATGACATCATTAGATTATTAATACTGAAGCATCAGTGTTAGAGCAGCATGTTACTGTTGTAGCAGGTGTGCAGTTAAGTTGGTCGCATTTGCTCTTTTTGTTGAGATGGTTTTAGAACAAACCCGGCACACCGGCTCGTCCAAATAACTGGGCTGCCCTCTGTTATTTGGTTTAAATCTAAAACACTCCCACACAGGGGCCGTGGCATTTGGTTTAGGAACAAGTTCCCTGTCTTTCTCTTATGCACAACTCTCTGTTTTCTTCTCCACCTCGTCTCCCCCTCACGAAGATTGCACTGTGTGTGTGTAGCCCATAGCCCCGCCTCCCCCACAGAGACAAAGACACTCGATAACAAGAGCGTTCCCTCCGTTCATTACGCTAATGAACCAACTCACCTGGCTGCCAGACGATGCAAGAAAGTGAACGCTCTTGCCATCCAGTCTCTTTGGTGCAGAGAGACGAGGAAAACAAACACGCATTAATATGGCAATTAATCCCTTTTGGTGAGTAAAAGCCCCGCTGCTATTTGTTAATGTTATTACTTTATGTCCGACCGTGAGGATGTACCATTGTTTGCTAACTTGATGCTAATGACAGAAACGTTAACTCAGCGGTTTGATAAAGTGCCTCTGCTGTTTCACACCATCATTTCCCCCTTTTACTCTGTGTGGTAAAAAACACTGAGGTATTGTTGTCATACAGTTGTCTACGGCAGAGATGGTTCTGTGTTTCTACTGGTCAAAGTGACGGCTGTGATGGGAGAACTGGATCTCAGTGAAGGGCAAGTGGTCCATAACTTTAATTTTGGAGACAAAAAAATGTAGGCTTAGCGCCCTGTGGTCCATTGCCCAATAGGAAATGTAGAATACTCAAAAGTACTTTAAAAGTGCTTGAGTTACTTTTCTCAGGGAGTAACGTTGGAAGTACTTTTAAAGTAATTGAGTTACTTTACTCAGAGTGTAACAGTAAACAGTAAAGTAACTGGTTACTTTTTTAAAAAGTAACGCAGTACTTTGATTACTTTTAAAGTAACCCTTACCCAACACTGGTGAAACCCTGCATTGAATGAAATTGCACCTATACTGTAGGTGAAAATGTAGTCAGCTAGCCAACGTTAGCTATGGTAATTTTTCATATGCAACATAAATCTATGATGTTATAATAAGGAGGAGAGGGGTTGAGAGGAAGAGATGGAGAGAGAGTTGGAGAAATTATGCGTATCTCAGTGGTATCATTTGTTTGATCAGCTAAACTGCTCATCAAAACAAGTGCTTTTATTTCATGATTTCGCTCCGACCAGCATAAACTACCTGTTAATTTATTAACCAGGTACTATTTTTACTTTATCTTGAGTGGGCTTTTAAAAGAGTAGTTTTTAATTTTACTTGAGTCATTTTTATGGGAATAATTTGACTTTTACTTGAGCATAGATTTTCAGTACTCTACCTACCACCACTAAATCCTCACTGAACATTTAACAACTTAGCAAGAAAACAGGCCAAGAAACAGTGTTTTGTGGCCCTCTCTGTTGTGTCAATCCTGTTTAAGCTGCAAATACACCCAACAGTTTCATCATGGGGCCTTCAGGTACACCTGTACATGGGCGCAGGAAGGTGGGTGCTGAGGGTGCTGCAGCACCCCCTTTTGACCTGGTGGAACAACACATTGGGCTCTAGTTTCGCAGACCGGGTGCAGCGGAGGCGCAGCGCACCTGCGCTTCGCCAACTGGGTGTGGCCAGGTGGATTTTGCAAGTTTGGCACACCATGCGCCCTGGCACAGGCACTCCTCTTTCCCACCTCCATCCCTCCTACCGGCACAAGTCGGAAAGAGGGAGGAGAGAAGGCGTGGAGTGGATTTTACACACATCATACCAATCAAATGAGCCCCTCTCCTCCTTAAATGCGCCACGCAAAGGCGTAATGAGAGTTTACTCAATTCGCCATGGCAGAGGAGAGCAGCAGCGTCAGACAGCCAAACTTATCCCAGGAGGAAACTGATGTTTTGGTCCGGGAGGTCCAAGCTCGCAGTGTCCGAATATACGGAACTGTGAGCAGACCTCCATGGGCTGATGATGCAAAGGTATCCTGGGAGGAGGTCACCACAATTGTAAAGCCTGATTTATGGTCCTGCGTTTACTCAACGACGTCACTACGTTGTTGCCGTGACACCGTCGTGAACCCTTCGAACTTCTCTGTCACTCCGTTTCGTTGCGGTGCAATTCACCACCAGAGCGGTAGGAGGCTACTTTACTTTCCTGAGTGGTTGTCGTCGTCTCTAGTTGATTCTTTGTTTAGCTTCCGGCTTTTCCGGTCACAGAGAAATGAACGCGGAGCACGGACAGACGGCTCCGGCCGTATCCGACGTGTAGTTACATTTTTGGGGAGGTGCACGTCAGGCTACGCCGGGGGCTACGGCGAGCCTTCTGCGTAGCCCCGTACCCTACGACATAGTCGATTCAACACAGGACCATAAATCAGGCTTAAATCAATGTTGTGTTTCTTTCGTGCACGCGTGCGCTCTCTCTTTCTCTCTCGCAGTCTCACTCTGTTTCTTTTCTTTTGACTTTTCTAAGATGACAGATGCTGAATATATACTCCCTATCTGATGCTGTGGCTGCTTGTGGTTTGCTGAGAGGGATGTGAACTCATTAGTTTGCAGCAGTGTTAATTAAATCAGGTTGGGTTTCCATTATGCGTGCCAAACGTGATGAACGGTGGCAGTCCCCTTTGATCTGACATCAGATGTGACACCACACCCATCTCAGCGCACCTCGGTCTGCCAAACTACCAAACTGAGCGCGCCTAGGGTTGCGCTGCTCGAAACTAGCTCTGCGCGGGGTTCGCCACCCTGCGCTGCGCCGGGAAACTAGATCCCATCATGGGTTATCTGTGCATTTGTTTTACATTTTGAACAGCACATGATACAGTGCCTGACAGAAAATTCAAATAGAGTTTTATAGCAGCTAATGATGAGTGGAAGATGAGCGGACATAAGGGACATATGATTATGATTTGCCAAGAGGACGTGAGTGGCCTCAGCACACAGACAACTGGATGTCCACCATCATTCAAAAGGAAATATTAGAAATTTTGGCCCATGCAGTCAAGATATGAATTGTGTCTGAGGAGAGAAAGCACACATTCTTTGGACTAATACAACCACTAATGTAAGTATGTCTGAGTAGTTTTCCTGTAGCTCCTCAACCCAATCGCAATAATAAATGTTTGAACTGTAGGTTTCTGCAAATATCGAATATGTAACATTTTTACCTTATTATGCAGCTGATTTTTTGAAACTGTTGGGTTCAGGCAGGTTATTGTTAGGGGAATGATCTGGTTTTGGTTTAATATACCCACCTTTGGTGGCACTATTGCAGCTGGAAATGCCATCAATGTCTGCCTGAAAAACAAGAAGCGGTCTGCAGTTGGTAGCTTTCTCACCTAAGTGTGTGCACATTCAGAATAATGCATGCACATTTATACTGTGTAGCACCCTCAGAGAAAATATGGCCCTGTGCACATGCACCTGTATTTTACTGCAGGAAGGTGAGAAGTTAAACCACTGGAGGTCAGCAAAAGAAGGACTTTAGGCTACTGTCAGGTAGACGTAACCTGAGGTGGGGCTACTAACATGTGCAAGGCCAGAGGGCTTTAGCAAGCGTCAGTGATCTGGAGAAAAATGTTGGGCACCCAACACCCTTGGCAAATCCTGTTATCTTGTTGTCAGTCAAGTGCTGGTTACAAGTGAGAATAAATGACAATGCTGATTTACACCCCTTGCAAATGTGTTAACCCTTTCTCATTGGATTGACACATTTTCCCCACCCTTTTGCAGAACAGTTAACACGGATGTCTTTTAAGCAGTCCAGACTCCATTGTTTTAGCTATGGTAACCAAACAGAAACCATCTGGTCCTAACTATTAGAAACTACCTACATCAGTATGAAATCACTGAAGCACCTGTCTGACACTCCTTCACACAAATCTTCAATTAGCAATCAGTCTGCAGGCCTTAAAAGGTGCAGCTTCTGTGTTGTTCTTTGCCAACATGGATGGAAGAGGTCTAAGGCAGGTGAGAGTGAGAGTAAGAGGTAGAGGGGTCCGAGGAAGAGGAGTCCTAGTGCGAGGTAGAGGTATAGTTGGAAGGGCTCAGGTTTATGATGAAATTCGGGCAACTGTTATTGAACACGTTATAAATCATGGCCTTTCACTTAGAGAGGCTGGACAAAGAGTCCAACCTGTTCTAAACAAAAACACTGTCGCATCCATTGTCAGAATTTTTTGACAGGAAAACAGGTAATGTTGCTGTGCAATATATACAGAAATATCCTCAGTGATATACTTTATGTAATTGTTTCCTCATTCCTGTTACATGTATTCTTTATAGAATCCAAAGGCTACCATTCTCTGGTGGTAGAGGGAGAATTTTTAGTGCTGAGCAGGAGGCAGCCGTTGTGAACATGGTTGTGGCAAACAATGCCATAAGGCTGCGTGAAATCAGGGCAGCAGTGATGGCAGATCAGGGCATGTTTAGGAACATCAACAACGTGAGCGTGACCACCATTGACCTCATCCTAAGAGGGAACCATATGGCCATGAAGCAGCTCTATACACTTACATTTCAAAGGAACTCTGATGTTGTGAAGGAGGCCAGATGCCAATATATGGAGGTAAGGAAACATTACTACAGTATACTGTAATGCCTTGTCATATCATGCAGTTAGAGTCAACCGGAGTCACTTTTCATTGTCATTTTGCCTTTTTGTTACTTAGAGAATAATGGAGCTTGAAGCTGAGGGGGCACATCATGTCTTCATTTATGTTGATGAAGCTGGCTTCAATCTCTGTAAAGTGAGGAGACGTGGAAGGAATCTCATTGGGTACAGGGCCACTATCACAGTTCCAGGACAGAGGGGCGCCAACATAACCATGTGTGTTGCCATCTCCAGTGATGTGGTGTCCTATGCCATATCCCCACTATTGGCCCATACAACACCGAGCACCTCACAACATTCCTGAATGTGCTTCATGACAGGCTGATCCCACCTGAGGAGAGAGGGCTGTTGAGGCCTGGCATGCCACTCTTCGTCATTATCTGGGACAATGTGGCGTTCCACCACTCTCGCCTTGCTTGGAGGTGGAAGGTTTATGATCACCATCCCTATGAGCAGATGCCCTTGCTGAATGCAATGACTGCTGCTGCCCAGAAATAGGTGCAGAGGAATGTCAAGGTTGGTTAGGGCATGCAAGAAGATTCTTCCCTCGGTGCATTGCAAGAGAGGATATTAAATGTGATGTGGATGAAGCCATGTGGCCCCATCGTCAAGACAGAATAGACTGAGGATCAATAGTGGCTATTTCTTGTACTCTACAGTAATAGATTTTTATACTTTACTGTAATAGATTTTATTTTATTATATTTATTTTGGTTTACATGTATTTTGTGTAATATTTACAGTATTTCAGTTTTGAGCCACAGTTTGAAAAAACAATCAATGGAATCAATAAAATTTGCATCAAAGCATTTCTGATTCTGGATCCAATTCTTTGCAAGAAGGCAAATTTGACAACAAATGGCACTGGCATGAAAGCTAAGTATAGTAATAGGCTACAATGACAAGCAATGGTGCACTTATTCGCACTGAGTGTTGTATTTTGTTGTCCAGTGTGTAATGGTTGATTGGAAGAACTCATACACTTGCTTGCAAGTTGTGTTGTTTGAAGGCAAAACGGATCAAATCAAATAGGTGAAGAAAAAAGATAATGTTTTGGTTTAAAATAAGTACGTTTGTCACGTAACAACAACACATGACATGACATAAATACATCAGGTGAATGATGTCAGTGGACACTATGAAAATTATGTGACGCTACAGTACATTAACACAACATTGACTTTTGATTTCGCAATGGACACAAATTGCAGTATCCTGGGTAAAAGTCATGTTCTGTTTAACCCCTTCCACCTTCACCAAGGCTATATCTCCTTGGTGAAAATTTGTATTTAGAATATTGAAAACCACCCAGATAGCACACATATACATCTGGCCGACGTCAGCCCGATGTATCAGGTTTAGATCGTTAAGACGTAGCAGGTAGAGCGTTTGCTCATTGCCAAGACGTCGCTGAGACGTCGGCCTTAAATCGAAAATGACTACCACGTGACGACAAAAGAAGCTGCGCTCAGTGGGCACTCCTTCATTAATATTCATGTGCTTCATTAACTACGACCTTTATTCATTTAGGTCGGACCTTTCAAACTACAAATATTTCACCATTCAATGTGAGAAATCAATGCTAACACTGTAAAATAGCTGACTGTTACCCTATTTCGTGTGTAAGTGTGCACAATGAGAGACAAAAGTCAATCTGAGAAACTTTATTTTCAAATTTCCACAAACAATATCTGATGGTTAGTCCGCTTCTCCTGGCAGCTTGCAAGAGACAGAAAAGACGATGAGCATGTGTTTTTTTAGCATTTCAGCTGTCTTTTAGCCAGATTGAAGGCTTTGGGTCCGTCACTCTGCTTAATTTAGTGTTGAAACTGTTAAATAACAGGATCCGGCATTAACTCTGTTACCTGTTAACAGCAGCTCAACAATCAGTCCTTCATCTCGGAAAAACAGTGGATTCAAAACTGCGCTATTATCTGCAGTCAGTTTGCTTTGCAGAGGAGGAGACCTCGACTGAAAAATTGCCCATAAAATCACATTAACAGCATGCCGAAGGCATCCTTAAACTTCACTATTTCACCTCCACGCTCCTCTCCACTCCTCTACGCTCTTCTAACCCACACTTGAGCACCCGTTCTGGGATACACAGTGTCGGCCTGCCCCGCCTGACCTCCGCGCTCCTCTCCGCTCCTCTATGCTCCTCTCACCCACACTTGAACACCTGTCAGGCCGGGGGGCCGGGGGGCCGCGGGTGGCAGCTCTGGGCACTTCCCAATTAACCCAAAACGAGTGCTCACAATAACCAGATGAGCAGATAACGTCAACTAGGGAAAATAAAGTGAAAACACCACAGTTGTAGCCTGTTAGCTAACATGAATTAAACCGCTAAACTAGCTATCAGCTAACGAAAGATAACGTCAGCTGGTGGGGACATGTGCTATATACACCCAGTCGTGCCTCGCCACTCACCAGGAACCTCTTTTAACGGCCACAGAAGAAACAACATAGCTATTTCCTGCCAATTTATTCCAGTTAGCTTACCTGAAACCAGCTGCGATGAGATGCCGTGTCCTGCGAGCTCAGTTCCAAACAAAGACCGTGGAGATGAAATTCCGCCTCTGTGGCGACTTCCGTATGTGGGCAGACATTCTACGGCGCTGGGCCGACCTAAAGCCAACGTAACAGAGACGTTTGATGAGCTGGGACAAAAGAGTATTAAATTTAAAGATATCCACCCATGCGGCCGACTCTTAAGACGTTATAAATTCAGGGCCGATGTGTCGTCCTCCAGCCGACGTCGGCCAGGTGTATGTGTGCTATCTGGGCAGCCTTCTAACCTGTGCTCTGATGATTCTAAGGTGTTGGAAGGAGCCTCAAACTCTTACACTGAATATGTGGATAGTTCAAATGATGGAAACTACTGCGTGTGAAAAGATACTGGGGAGATTGAAAATGGAAAATGATATGGTTAAAGAACAATGGGATAGTTTCAGCACATATACTGTATGTCTGAAGGGAACAATTTGATCATGTTAAGGCACTGAAGATGTAATATAGTACCACCACAACTGATAAGCTTTTCCTGTATTATTAATGTCTGTCAATATTTGCTAGACTTCTTGCCTGTTTGTTTGTTTGTTTATTGTTGCGTTATTTTGTTAATGATTCTCGCGGTCTTTCCTCCTGATGTTGCTGTTGCACAGAATTGCTACACCACCACTGCCTTCTTTTGTTTGTCGATCAACACGATGTCTGGTTGGTTAGTCATCACCAGTTTGTCAGTCTAGATCTGAAAGTCCAACACGATCGTAGCTTGGTCATTCTCAACCACCTTAGGAGGTGTCTTCCATTGTGACCTTGGGACTTCCAGCCCATATTCAGTGCAGCTGTTCCTGTGCACTATGCCAGACACTTTGTTATTTATCTTTCTTGACTTTTGCAATAGTTAACTGTTATTCTTATTTCCTCTTAATATGTTAATTACATGCACCAGCCGAGGAAAATGTCCAGTCTTAGTGCCATATTTCATTTGTTTGCATTACAATATGCAATATGTGTATGACATAAATTTATTTCTGTCACAGTGTGCACTTCCACCTGTCCTACATGCTATTCTCTCAGATGATCTAGGATGCGTCCCAAGTCTCTTATTTTTATAGAGCTACTGCTAGCTCCTTGCTTGAACCAGAAGTTGTTCGAGGTCCGCCATCTTCTAGGCCGTCCCAAGTCTCTTATTTGTTTGTTATTTGTTATTTGAGCTAGCAGCAAGCTTTAAGCAGCTACGAGCTAGGATGGTCGAGAGCTTCCTATCCGAAGAGTTTTTCAGCTGAACACCATGACATATAACACACACACACACACACACACACACACACACACACACACACACACACGTTTGCCCATCATTAATTGTCCTGCAAGTCATGTGAGTGGAATGTTTAATAGCTTGTAGGTAATATTAATTAGCCTATTAATATCAATCAATATTAATATTAATTAATATTATTACTTTCATTAATGTTGTTGTAAGCTACTGTCATTACTGTCTGTCCTGCATGTCTCTCTCTCTCTCTCTCTCTCTCTCTGTCTCTCTCTCTCCTTATGTCTCAATGTGTCATATGGATTACTGTTAATTTATCATGCTGATCTGTTCTGTACGACATCTATTGCACGTCTGTCCGTCCTGGCTTTGACAATGGGACTTGGGATATACCCATAGTAATGCCAAATGCTGGCTCCGTTATGCAGCAGATCCAGCTGTGCCGCCGTCATCAGGAATGGACGTCGCTTCACGTGACGCTTCAGTGTAAGGCTGTCTGATGTCTCTTAAACCGACAATGCTCGCTCATCGCTCCTAGCACTAGCTCCTCACATTTTTTCCTAGGTGGGAGGGGTTAACAGCTAGCAAAGTCGGCTAGCAGTAGCACTAGCAGTAATTTAAGAAACTTGGGACAGACCCCTAGTTAATTTCCACTCTCCCAGCCTCTCCATCACACCTACCCACCAGCCTATCACCTGTCCACACATCTCCCACTCCTGCCGGCCAACCACACCCACCTCATCAAGCCAACTCAGCTCACCTGTGCCTCAATTCTCCTTGCCACTATAATACTTTAGCCTCACAGACTCTCGTGGCCAGATTGTTTCTTTGTTATTCCATGCAAGACTTTCCAGTGTGTTCCCAGACTGCTTTCTCATTGCCAACCTCTCCTGTCTCTGACTCTCCTGCTTTGCCTGCTCCCTAATAAACCACTCAGCCTTCTGTCCCCAACCAAGAGCTCTGCTTCCACCTTCCTAGTTTCTGTTCACCTCTTTCCCTTGGATGTGTGGAGAGATTACCAGTCAACTCTATGTTGTGTCTTTAGTTGTTCTGTGGCCTGGGATTTCCTCTCTTGTGGATTATCATGTTGCATGGCTGCACATTCTGCCTTTGTGTGTGCAACACAGGATCCACTCATCATCACCACTGGTTCCTCGACTCCTCGCCGGTTCTTACCTATCGCTGGCTCCTCACAGGTGGGTTGGCTTCCCATGTGTGTTCACGTGGTATTGAACCCTCTGCTTATCTGACATCACCTTCTGTCTGCTCCCTCGCGGAACTTTTTGCTGTTTGTGTGCATCCAGCGCACTCCACTGACTCACCTGCTCTCTGACTCAGCATGTCATACCTAATGCTTGGGACTAAACCTGCGTCTTGGAAGGCTCCGAGCCACAAAATTGACCACTCATCTGTGTTTTGACAAAAGGTATATTGAAGGTCATTACACACTGTCTTGGCCGCTTTTGGTGCTGCAATTGGGTTCCTACCACACCCAATTATGATAAACAAGGTCTGTCTACATGTTATGCAGTCCATTTTCTTTATCTTTTTTTTTTGCAAAACTGAATATATAGATATAAATAAAATATTTTTCATTCATCTTTGGGTGGTGGACCTGTCTTGTGCTGTGTCTCAAATCAGATACTTCTTTACTTATAGTTGCTATTTTGAGATCCTAATTGTGTTCTTCTTAAACAAATAAACGTTATTGTATTGTATTGTAACTCACTGTGAACCTATGTTGCATAATAAAGATTTGCGCCCCCTTGTAATTTTTAACCGCCCCCTCAGTAACTTCATCCTGGCGCCAGGCCTGCCTTAACCTCAATCACTGCGTGATTAGTATATAAAGGTAGAAAAATAAATAAAATACAGAGGATGAGAATAGAATATGAAACAGCCTTTATTTCATTAAAAACTAAATGAAAACAACAAAATAGGAGCACTATTCCTGACCAGTGCGTCAAAAGACATGCAGGCCAGTGAAACGAAACAAACAACCCCCATGCATCTCTTTATTAATAGCCTATAAAATGACTTGTTTTCTCCTGCGGGACGGGAGAAGACACAAAATCATCAATCTCTATTATTGTGCGGGCATAAATTCTCAGAGTTTTGCGGGTGCGGGCGGGAGTGGACATACACATTGCGGGAGCGGGCGAGAGCGTATACACACGTTGCGGATGCGGGCGGTAATGGTCAGAAATTCAGCGGGAGCGGGTTGAAGAAAACAGTCCTGCGCAGGGCTCTACTGTACAAGAACACTTGTGTATTTTTCACTACCACTGTACTGTCATTGGACAGAAGTTATCGGCTTGCTTAGTTGGATTAATTCTGTATCATTTCATACCACAAATAATAGCACACATCCTAATGTTACCTTGTCAGCTAGCTAGCAGTGGCACATATTATTATGGAGCATTGACTTTACATGTATTGGAGCATAAGCTTTACGGTCTATGGCCATGGTTTATGCATGTTATGCATGTTAAATTGTTGTCTTCACTTCTGAAGATTTAGTATTAGATTTGTAATCACATGCTTGACAAGTTGTAAATACTTACACAATACACCAAATAGACTATTTTTACTTTTTCACTTTGGATCTAACCTTATATTTAATACAGAACCATTATGACAATGGAAATCACCCCATTCTGGCACTTAAACACTTATTTGACTTATTTGATGATGATTCTTCACAGTTAAAGGAAGAACATCTGTATTTACAACAAGTAACCCATATAAATTATACCAAGCATAAACATGAAAGAGTCTCTAACACTTCATCCATGCTGGTTCAGTCACACAGACACTGTACTTCACTATCATGAAGGGCATGAAGTCATGTTTCTCTTAGTGTACCCATGCACGCTTAATCCCACACCAACACTGGTGTTTCTGTAGCTTGAACTGAAAGAAAATCCAGTCAAGCCAAATATATACAAACACACACTTGCAGTTGAGAATTTCCTGCGGGATTACTGTGTGGCAAATGAAGTCAGGCATTCAGGGTGGTGATACCATTTAACTAAAGTCAGCCCCAGTTGTTTGCACAGAGTTGTGGAAAGCACACTGCAATGATCTTTAAATGGACTATTAAGTACACTTACTAAGGGTCACGTAGAGTTTGATCATTAAACTAAATACTGTATACTACTGCCTACATACTGCACTGTTTAATGATAGGTTCCCAGTGCCTGTTGAGAGGCTGCCCCAAAGTGATGCAAGAACATCTCCCTGGGTGGCCTCCATGAACCCCTTGAGGGTGAAATGATAATTGGTTCTACAATTCCACACTTAAAAATAAAAGCAGATCATGAGATTATGATAAAATCCAACTGAAGTCAACCTTGTAATTATTTATTATAAACATACATTGTTTTCTTCCAAGTTTTACTTTGGGTATCATTTAATGTAGTTGGGTTTATAGATAGTGTATAAAGATTTGTGATAGTACTTTATGGATGATATGTGTAGGAAAATATAAATTTGTCTTTCACGGTTTTCATCTCATGGTCTTTATTCAGTGAATTAATAGGCTTAATGAATTCTTCAGAGAAGACCATGACATGTCAACATAGTCTCAGAAATATGTGAAATAAAAAGGACCTCTTAAACAAAACAACACATCATGTGGTGGTGAGCACAAATTTGTTGAAGTTATATGCCAGCAACACAAAAACAATGTCAATGCAAAGTCAGTCATAAATGGTTGCAGTTTGGTTGTGAAAGGGTTGCAAGTTTAGGTTTAGAGAAAGAAAAATACTTGGTTATGTCTAGAGAACAAAAAAAATACTTTGGTTAGGAAAATATTGTGGTTTTGGTGAAAATTGCTACATGTGGGACATAAGTGGTGTAAACTTGCAAACTTTGTACATAAAGTACATGCAGACACATAAGTACACTGAGTTTTGGTTTTATAGGAAACAAAAGTCTATAAGGCCAAGGCACACCAAAGTGACTCCAGAGAACTAGCAGTAATGAAGCCCCCCTGCTGTGTTGCCTGATGTTGCCGTGTCCCAGCAAACAAGCTGCTTGAACACACCGCAAAAACTACAGCTTCACACCAGCAGATGGCAGTAGTCGGTAATCATCATTCAAAAAGGGAATCCAGAAGAATCCTTGAGACTAGTTAGCCAGTTAGCACACCAATAACACAATCCAGGGTTGAACGAACAGAGGATATTTACTGTGCACCAGTGAACAATAACATAAACCACCATGAATGTTTCTGCTAAAGAGTTCAATGGCTGAAGAAAAATAATCTTACCTTATGTAACAAGCTTGTTTTGGTATCACTCCCTCTGGACTTTAGCTCTTTGTTTACTTTTCTCATTTCCGTTTCCCTTCTTGTGCGCTGAGCTGAACTTCCAATCAGAATGTTTTCAAAATGCACACACAACAGCACAAATTAGCGCCCCATAAATTATATTACATCCTTAACATAACGTTACGTAATGTTTCCTGGTTGAGGTGAGGTTTAGGTAAGTGAAGTGATTGTGGTTAGGTTTAGCAAAAGAAACATGAGGACGTACCTTAAAAGGATTCAAGGTTCAGTTAAAGTTTGACACAGCTCCAAACACCGGTTTCTCAATAAAGTCCTGGATAAAGTCCCAACATGCCGCCGAATTGGACCACTCGGGACCACTTTTCTCTTTACTCACGTCAGGGCATTCATGACGTAATTGCAGCCTTCCATATACATAAATTACACATGAATTACTGGTTCATCGTAACGTGGGAAATGTACAAATTTTGGTGCATTACTTTGGTACAGTGCACGAGAACAGCCTATTCTATGAGACTAGGCTGGACATGCAGCTTAAGGCCTTAAAAGCTAATAAGAGATTTCGTTGTTTTTGTTTTGTTTTGTTTTTTGTTACATACACTTTACATCAAGACTCCAGTGCCTTTATTGAAATATTTAACATAAAAGATAATCATTGGGTAGCCAACAATTTGCAGTGCAGCATTCACAGTACCTTTGTGATTGATGAATGGTGTCTTTTACAAACCTATAATTAAGTTCTTAAAGGCACTTCATTGATGTTCCACAAAGTTCTTTGAAGTACCTCAGAGACACAAAGTTTAAAATGAACATTTGCAAGACCATTCCAGGGTTTTTAGACAGTCAGATGAGACATTTTTCAATTACAACTGTAAAATTGCAGGTATAAACACACTTTTGAGTCATGATCACTCTGTATACCATTAAATGTAAGAATGCAAGAAAAAAAGAGTTTGGCATGTTTCGATTCTAAAATATTTAGATATCAGTACTGCTGATAAAGCTTATTCAGCTTCTAATCTTAAATTGATTCTTATTTCAGCTGGAAGCATTTCATCTCTTTCTACCAGTGAAAAAAGTGAAAGCCTTAGGAATGCTTTTTTAAAACTGAAAACCACCCAGACCCACACTGGGTAAAGTCTTCATTCGTAATGTTTCTAGATATATTCGTATCACCAGACAGGTTGGACAGATGTGTGAAATGGTTTAAATATGCACCGTCCATATATGCTGTACAGTATGTGTGCAGTGTGTGAGGTTAGGAATTTATTATTATCTTTTACAAGGCCACTGAGCAGCTGTTTATGCACTATAAAGGTGCTTCAGGTAAGAGTTTCATGTCAGAATACAGCTGTCTAATTATCTTAAATAATAAAATGGGTCTCCAAAAGACAAGAGTGTCCACTCATCAGTACCTGAACTTCTCAACATTTACTTTATTTTCTGAATGGTTCCAGTGGTCTCTGAAAGAAAGGGAAGAGTTTAAGTTTTTTTTAATGCAATCTTTGCTAGTTACTGAAACCTTTACTGCATTAGATACAAAAGGAGTGTATAATGTATGCTACATGGTGTACTATTAAAATGTTTTTCTATGCAGATGCGACTCAGTTCTCACACCAGATTTGATCTGATCCCATTGTCTGATCCCAAGTCTTTTCCAGAGGTCTCTTCAAAATTGGACTTGCCTGAAGTACCTCCAAAGGGAGACATCCAAGACACATCCTCATTCGATCCCCAAACCACCTCGAGTCAGGTAAATTTTATTTATATGGCACCAAATCATTACAAAAGTTATCTCAAGATAGTTTTAAAATAGAGCCAATCTACCTCATACTCTTTAATGGACCTCAAGTGGCCTTTGGCAACCCAGTCACCGACAACAAAACAAAATTGTTGGCATGGTACGTTTCTTCACACCATAAATTACATTTGTATGTCATTATGTAGCTGATATGTTGAAACTTTTATGTTTCAACAATGCTGTATTTAACTTGTCTTTAGGTCTAGACACAAAAGGTTAGGAAGATCATGTTTTGACTTAAAATATCTTGTTTTGGGGGTACAAATCCACCTGGAAAATGCCACGATTTCTTGGTAAAAAAACAAACAACAGCTTCTTGTGGCACTATCCCTGTTAGAAAAACAGCAATGGGTCGCTTAAAAAAGGAGGCCACGCCGAGATGTCTCGCCACCCCATCACCTCTATCTCTGGATGACAAAGTCAGATCATATACTTGATCAATTTAAAAATGAATATATGGTAAGTTAGCCTAGTAAGACCATCCTAATGACGTAAGTTCAAATCTCTGTTTTGCTCTCTGTATCAGTTTGGCCCCGCTGTCTTCTCAAACTCTCTTCAGAAATTAAAATCCAATGAGGGCCAATCAGAGATCCGCACCGTAGCTGACAACATAAGCAGCAAATCAGGGACTTTGTTGTAGCTGATGACGTAAATACAGGCCGCAGCTTGCAGAACAGTACTGGCGGCTCCCAAAGCCACAAGCACTTACTCTAATGTTAGTAGAATAAACACAGCAATAAGTGACATTATTGCAGAAATAGAGTCAATAACAGTAACAATAACAACAGTAGTAGTTCAACAAGAACAAGAGCATCACATGTACGGTTTCTTGGAGGAAAAGACATTTTTACCATTCTGCTGACTGGAATTGGCAAAAAAAATTTCAGTTGGCTTTACTGGTGATGAAGACAATGTTCCCTGGGGTTTTGTTATGCTGATTGGCTGAGAGAGTTTGTCAAGGTGAGTACTCCCACCTATTAAAAATGTCCAGACTGATACAGAGCGCGAAACATAATGTTGAACTCACATCATCAGGATGGTTTTACCAGGCCAATGGTACATATGAAACATGCAAATGTAACGTATTTATGGCATTCCCAAAACAAACAAAGTAAACATTTTCTTCTGGTTATGGGGCAGCAGTGGGGTCTCCTCCTAGCTGTGCTCTTCACCAGTGTTGGGCAGTAACATCACTACAAGTAGTGATGTTTCTAACTTAACTAATTCCTCAGGAGCGTGCTGGTAACGTCACTATTTTCTGAGTCAAATAGCTTTTCAGTAGGTCGTCGTCGTCCTCCGCTTATCCGGTTCCGGGTCGCGGGGGCAGCAGCCTCAGCAAAGAAGCCCAGACAGTCCTCTCCCCAGCCACTTCCATCAGCTCTTCCACGGGAACCCCGAGACGTTCCCAGGCCAGCCGGGAGATGTAATCCCTCCAGCGTGTCCTGGGGCGGCCCCGAGGTCTCCTCCTGGTTGGACATGCCTGGAATACCTCCCAAGGGAGGCATCCGGAAGGCATCCTTACCAGATGCCCGAACTACCTCAACTGGCTCCTCTCGATGTGGAGGAGCAGCGGCTCTACTTCGAGTCCCTCCCGGATGTCCGAGCTCCTCACCCTATCCCTAAGGCTGAGCCGAGCCACCCTGTGGAGGAAACTCATTTCGGCCGCTTGCGATCTCATTCTTTCGGTCACTACCCAGAGCTCATGACCATAGGTGAGGATTGGAACGTAAATCGACCAGTAAATTGAGAGCTTCACTTTTTGGCTAAGCTCCCTCTTCACCACAACTGACCGGTTAAGCGCCTGCATCACTGCTGATGCCGCCCCAATCCGCCTGTCAATCTCCCGCTCCATCCTACCCTCACTCGTGAACAAGATCAGTAGGGAGGTTGAGTAATTAACTGAGTAGCACAATAGCTGAAGTGCAGCAGACATTTTTTCTGCAGAGGTCTGGATAAAAGTAATGATAATAGAACTGAGGATAAGTAATGTGTCTAACACCAGCTCCACACTGAGGCATGTGGAAAGGGAAGCACTTCTGTGTGACATCACATAACAATCCTTCACTTTATTCTGCTCGCTGCTTCACTATTAGCTTTTCTTGGCATGACTGCCCTACTCTTCTTCTGATTGGCTACATTGCACTTCTTGATGTGTCTCTCTTGTGCCTTGCCCATAGATTGTATATATTTACAGTGGACACTGGAGAAATAGACACAACAAGGGCCAAGATGACGTGTCATTTGCAGGACATTTTTTCATGTTCTAATGTCCCAAAAAAAAAGAAATGTTGTCATTTAGGTCTGTTATTTTTATTGTTTATATTACTGTCTTATTTATTATGGTTGTTTTGAGTGAATTTTTTTTTTTTTTTTTTGAATTCTGTTTTTGAATTACTGGCATATCCAGATAACCTACTAAAAGAGGTCGAGACAGAGAAATGCATTAAATAGGAAGACGAGAGAGAAAGAGAGAGCAATGGGCTGACTGATGATGCCATGTCATTGGAGGACAAGTTCAAATGTTTCCCGGCGCAGCGCAGGGTGGTGAACCCCGCGCAGAGCTAGTTTCGAGCAGCACAACCTGAGGCGCGCTCAGTTTGGTAGTTTGGCAGACCGAGGTGCGCTGAGATGGGTGTGGCAGCGCAGCAGGGGGAGGTGTCCACAAATCCAGCTTGGCACAGTGACAGTTTCGTGCCAAAAGGCTTCGCCGAAGGTGCGCTAAAAGCTCGCCAGCTGAAACCACGTTGACTGTCAGCACAGGCTGAGCGCAGCCGATGTAAGTGAAAGTTTGGCTGATCGGCGGACAGTGCGCACACGTCACCAAAACCTCACAGGCAGGTTTCCAGAATATCAGGCACATTAGCGATGTAATAAATACCCACAAAAAACACTATTCAATGCAACTATCTGCAATCAGCACATAAATGTATCTTTATATCGACTGTCCCGTCACATCTGATGTCAGATCAAAGGAGATTGGCACCATTTGGCACGTTTGGCACGCATAATGGAAACCCAACCTGATTTGATTAACACAGCTGCAAACTAATGAGTTCACATCCCTCTCATCCAACCACAAACAGCCACAGCATCAGATAGGGAGTATATATTCAGCATCTGTCATCTTAGAAAAGTCAAAAGAAAAGAAACAGAGCAAGACTGCAAGAGAGAAAGAGAGAGCGCGCGCGCATGAGAGAAACGCAACATTGATTTACAATTGTGGTGACCTCCTCCCAGGATACCTTTGCATCATCAGCCCGTGGAGGTCTGCTCGCAGTTCTGTATATTCGGACACTGCGAGCTTGGACCTCCTGGACCAAAACATCAGTTTCCTCCTGGGAGAAGTTTGGCCATCTGACGCTGCTGCTCTCTTCTGCCATGGCGAATTGAGTAAACTCTCATTACGCCTTCGCGTGCCGCATTTAAGGGCGAGGAGAGGGGCTCATTTGAAACCCACTCCACGCCTTCTCTCCTCCCTCTTTCCAACTTAGGTAGGAGGGGCGGAGGTGGGAAAGAGGAGTAGCTGCGCCAGCGCGCAGGGTGTGCCAAACTTGCAAAATCCGTCCAGCCACACCCAGTTGGCGAAGCGCAGGTTCCGCTTCCGCCTCGCCCAGTCTGCGAAACTAGAGGCCGAAGTCTTTCAGAAAAAAAGAGAAGAGAAAAGTTTTAACATAAGTCTGTTGTTTATGATAAACAATTCAACTGAACATATTGTACCTGCGTATTTGTTTTGCTGATAGCTTTTCTGATATTTGGTGTTGGGTAACCAGTAGCTTAGCTCACCACATTTACCAAGTAGCCCAACACTGCTACTCTAAGAATAAGCCTGGCCAATTTATTAAATAATTTTATTTCGTTAAGTTAAGGACAGAATTTTATTACTTGCATTTGTGATCTTTTTTGCTATTAACCAAAGCTCATATGTAAAGTTCAGGACAAGGATCAACTGGTATACTGAGAGCTTTACCTTCAGGCTCAACTCCCCTTCACCGTGCACTAACAGACTTTAAAGCCTCACTGCCAGCATGGCACCAATTCATCTGTCTATCGACTGGTCCATCTTACCCTCACTTGTAAACAAGACCTCAAGATACTTAAACTCCTTCACCTGGGGCAGCTATTCAGTGCAAACCTGAGGGGGGCCATCTATCATTTTCTTGCAGAGTACCATGGCCTCAGAATTAAAGGCACTGACTCTCATTCCAGCCGCTTCACTCTTGGCTGCAAACCATCCCAGTGTGCATTGGAGGCAGAGGTTGGTCAATGACCACTGACCTCTCCTGTATCCTTGTCTGAGTAAAGAGCTGGTCAACTGTTACATCCCTTACTATTCCCTAAATGTTTGAAGATCCTTTGGAATAGCTGCTAAACAAATTAGTTGATAGCTTTTTTTTTTATTATTGTTTGGCTTTATTATGTATGACTTTTGTTTCCGCACCCAAAAACATTTCAGATATGTGGGTTAAAATGAACTTGTTAAAACCTGTTAAAAACCGGTGTTTCTTTACCCCAATGCACATGTTGCAGAGCAGTGTATAGGAGCTTCCATGCTCTGCAATCATGCTCGTGGGTGAAGTGTGATCATATTTAATGGACATGATGGGGAGAACTGTAAAAAATAACACCCAGGTTATCAGAAAAAAAGGTTCTCCTAAAATCTGATTCTTGTCTTCATGTATCATATTCCATCATGACTATGAGCCCATCTATCTAAATTGCTCTGGTATGTGGTGCCTGAATACTTTGGCCCTGACAATTCACTGCAGACATCAAGCACTGCACAAGAGGATTCCTTCAGGCGAGTTGGAGCACGAGCATGCAGACACAGACACAGACACAGACACACTACACACACACACACACACAGTTGTGGTCGCACTCACACATGTATATACACACAGATGCACCGTCTGGAACTATCGAGCATATCACAGGAAACAGGGCAATTTAGCAGCCACAGAGAGAGAGAGGGAGAGAGAGAGAGAGAGAGAGAGAGAGAGAGAGAGAGAGAGAGAGGAGCCAAACCCATGTGACTAAATTCCCACAGCCACCACAAAACACACACACACACACACACACACACACACACACACACACACACACACACACACACACACACACTCCTGTTGGGTCGGGGGGCTCTCATTAGCCCTGTGGCTCTGAACCAGGGAGGATTAATGCCACAGTGGCTTTTCATGATATGAACAGAGGGTGGTGTGTGTGTGTGTGTGTGTGTGTGTGTGTGTGTGTGTGTGTGTGTGTGTGTGTGCGTGCGTGCGTGTGTGTGTGTGTGTGTGTGTGTCCCCTTCAGTTGGGGTTTACTGAGCTACCTGAATGCAAACACAGTTACTTTCAGTCTCTGGTTGTTACACTGAATGAGGTTGAACTAAAGCAATGTGTCACTAAAGACAAATACACTGCAGCTTTGTTCATTCATGTAACCAGAAAAAAAAGGAATTATTGACTTCAGGACATTAAGAACTAATTATTATTGGAACGACATCATCTGACTGGGTGTTTATTAAGGTGAGGAATGTTGACTGTCTTTCAAAAAATCAGTTCTTACTACCTGTGAAAACACAATAAAAGCAGTAATCTCCTAACTCAGTCCAAAGAGACAAAAGTTCATCCTCTGGGGAATATGAGTGTGCACACAAAATCTACATCCAGTCCGCAGCATTTTCTTCCTTCAAACTACAAGAAAAAATGGAAAGTATAAAAACATGGGGGGAAATAAACCAACTCCTGAAAGAGCAGATACATAAAGAGAGGATGATGACACTGCTGCTCACATGACATCAAGTCAGAAGAACTCATGTTTTTAAATTATGAAATTATTCTCAAAATGAAAACTCAAGATTTTAATTAAGCTTTTCGGACATTAAGAAAACTCCAGCAATTATTTACATTAAATTAATGAAAGGTGAAAAAAATAGTTATCATCACTAAATTCCTATATGATATTTTAAAGTGATGGATGAAAATGCGCAAACACATTTTTTTGTCAGTGATGAACTGGGTCAGCCTGTACAATGTCCAAGTGCCCATGAATCTGTAATGTGTCATAATGTAGTGCAGCAATGGCCCTGAATGAACGAGTGAGGACTGATTTAGTCACATCTATTCGAGACCTTCACCAGCCACGGCCAGTGGTGCATTTATGTGCTCCTCAGATTTTTGTTCTTCTGACTTTGGTGTGTTTATGAGCTTTAAGTAGTAATGTGGGAACAACATGGATGTTTCAAAAATATTATTGCTCAGTGTTGAAACAACATGTTGATAACAAAGAGCAAATGAAATGCATCTGGTGAGCCATTGATCAGCTCTAATTTTTCGGATTGGTCCAATAGAACATGAATGCAGCAAAAGGCTGCAGAGGTAAATCACACCAGTGCCACCGTCGTGCGTAATGTGAAGCACGTCAAGTGCCACCCCTGGCACACACTGGACACGTCGCACTGCAGCTTGTCACTAAACAACCATGCAAAGTTATTGCAACTTTTACTGAAAGATCTGTTCTTCCTCCACCTCTGCATTAGCTTAAAATCATGTGTGGACAGCCCCTAACTAAACTTGATTTCTCACCTGACGAGCCCATCTCCAGAGCTATGACTCACCAGGCAATATCTTTCTGGACATTGGGCCTCATTCACAAACAGTGCGTACGCACAAATCTGTGCTTAAACTGTGCGTACGATGGTTTGACCTGGGATTCATTAATATTTTCTGACCCGAATTTGTTCTTACTCTGCGAACAAATTTATAACTGCCTCAGAGCATGCGTACGCACAAATGAGGATGGCCGAACTGACTTAGAAAATGCAAACACATACCTGTTAAGTACATGCAGAGTCTACAAAACCACATTCATGAAAAAGAGATTTAATTAACATTTTTTAAAATCATTAATTTACTAATATATTGGCCAAATGGATTAAATTACCATGAAATTGACACACGTTCACCCTCATCATCGTGACAGTTAAAATATTAACAATAACATGAACAGAAAAACTATCACTCACATCAGCGTGCAGATGATCTGTAATGCCAACTGCCATATCCTTAAGGCTGTGGCCCGCTGGCCAGGAGGCACCCACGACTCATTTACTTTGCAAAACAGTACAGTGGGAATGCGTTTGGAGGCAGGGGCTGTGAGAAGTGGATGGCTTGTTGGTGAGCATCTTTTGTTCTGGTCTTTTATTTCAGTTGTTTTAAGTTAGTATTTTCAGTAAGTCTCTATTCCGTTATGTTAAAATGTTATATTGTTTGGGTGACCAATATGGCCTTAAAACAAGGCTGATGACACCATACGCAAACCCTGAAACCCCTCAAGAGGTGCGCTATAATAACATACATGCCCACACACTCGCCGTAGAGCGCACTTTTGGCGTGCTTAAGGGCCGTTGGACGTGTTTGGATCAGATACGGCCGGTGGCAAACTACTTTATACCCCTGAGAAGGTGTGCAAGATCATCCTGGCATGCTGTGTCCTCCACAATCTTGCAATGACCCATGGCATTCCTGTAAGACCCGGCGCCATTGCTTCTAACAAACTGTGAAATTTACTACTTTTCTCCTCGCGTAACCGCTTCCTTCATTCATGAATCAACTCTAGGCAAGCGGTTTCCTTATATGGAGAAATGGGGGCGTGGTAGTATGCTGATTGCAGATCGCGGACACGCGCCTGTCAATTTAGAATGGTTCTGATTTACTAACATATGCATGGTGATGAGAACAAAATTGGCCGGTACGCACGTGTCATGAATCCGACGGTGATTTTGCGCAAGTACTTATTTTTTGTGGAGAGTAAGAACATTTCTGCGCAGATATTAGTGAATGAGGCCCATTGTCTTTTTAATGATAGGACTGTGGGTCACTGAGCTCGAGATATTTCTCAACCTCAACGAGACTCTCCTCAGCCATCCTTTGTCACATACAAGACAGTAACAGCTACAGAGTTCTCTTTATGCATCAGGGGTGAGGAGAGGAGTCAAGCTGCCATAGGAACAGAGAAAAGAGCTGCTACGGGAGCCGGTATGTACAAGCAGAAGAGTGAGTGGGGGGAAATACATTTAATTCCCGGGATGGCGAGGCCGGAAATAGAACAGTGGTGTAAAGTGCCTTGGGGCAGCATGTCCAGTAGCGCCAACGCATATCTAGCCGCCATGGATGTGAGGTTTTACATTGAAAATAATAAGATCATATTTTCTGATGTGCAGCATTCACTGACGGTGTGTTTTGGCCTTCACTGGGACGTCTGCTACTTGCCCTTCAAAAAGCACCAGTGACATTTCTGTAACATTGAGAGACTGACATCATATTTTACAAACAGCATTAAAACTCAAAATCAGGACTGTCAATCAGAAGACACAGAAACAGATTTGCAGGAGAAAGCTGGTAAACCCAGACCTGACAGGTTCCTTAACAACTGTTGCCTTTCATTTCTGTATTTGTTACAAGAGAGCACATCTTGCTGGACTGTTTCCAATTCTCCACACTGACACAAACCGTCTGAATGCTTGCCTATGGCTTTTAAATAACTGGCTAAACCCCAATGCCCCAGTCTCAGCCTTGTTTAAACAACATCGTCCCTTCTTCCAGATTTAATCATCCTCTTACAGAGGGCTGCAGAGAGAAGTAACATATGCCCCTTCACTTTTCTTTCCACTCTTTTTGCCACTGAAGCTCTTGTTTTACTTTGGGAAATGCTAAATCATTCACCCTTTCCCACCTGAACAGTCAAATCAATAGTTTCTCTTAAAAGAGCTTCCTTAGCCAGTTTATCAGAGATTTCATTTCCGACTAGTCCAAAGTGTCCTGAGGCCCACAGAAAGCTTGTTTAAAGCCACAGTGTGTAGGAATTTCTCCCATCTAACATTGAAATCCTATATTGCATTCAAACAGATGGCGCACTCTAGCGCCTCACTGTTTCAAACACGTATTGCAACAACTGTAGCCGTTGTGTCCCAAAAAGCTATGATAACACTGATGAAACCATGTCATCCGATACTACATGGAGTATTCATTCAGGCTGCTACACAGACACACGCGAAGCAAGTTGACAAACCCCCTCCTCACCATGCTGGCTGTGTTTACAACGTAGGACTGTTGGGGCGGGTGTAAATTGAAACAAACCAATCACGTCTTGTCCTTTGACAACTGACAAGTGGCTCAACCTCACACACCTCATCCCTCTCCTCGCATTACTGCGCCGCTAACAGCTGTTAGTGGCCAGCAGCACTACTGCCGCATAACAAAGTCCCACTCTTTGAGCATAATGCAGGATCATGTATTATGCAGCATCACGGGAGACGGAATCCTCGTCGCCAAGAAAGTGCAAAAGGGAATCAAAAAGGCAGCGTGACCGGCGAATTAAAAAAACAAGGGTCAGCACTGGGGTTGCCTTTCCCAGGTGGAGAGAGCTGCTGAAGGAGAAAGGTAATACAATCACAGGCCAGCACTAACAGCGGCTAACAGCAGCTTACAGCGGCTAACAGCGGCGCAGTGATGCGAGGAGAGGGATGAGGCTGTTAGCAACTGGCCGCTAACAGCGGCTGACAGCCAACAGCGGCGCAGTGATGCGAGGAGAGGGATGAGGCTGTTAGCCACTGGCCGCTAACAGTGGCTAACAGCCAACAGCGGCGCCGGCCTGTGATTGTATTACCATTCTCCCTCAGCAGCTCTCTCTACCTGGGAAAGGCTACCCCGATGTGGGCCTTTGTTTTTTTAATTCGCCGGTCACGCTGCCTTTTCTATTCCCTTTTGTGCTTTCTTGGCGACAAGGATTCTGTCTCCCATGATGCTGCATATGCATGATCCTGCATTATGCTCAAAGAGTGGGACTTAGTTTCAAATGTGCCAGGGTAGTAGCGAAGCGCCTCTTGCTCCTCTCCTTCGGCTCCTCAGTCACGCAGTGCTGGCCTGGCTCTCAACGAAAACGCCGAAGGCGGTGCTGTATGTCCCTTGCTGGCGGGTGTATTCTCAAGATGGCGAAATGTAATGGAACCCCACAGACGACTTACCCGCACAATGTACAAACAAATCCGAAATTCTCCATTTATGAGAATAAGTCAGATTATTGGTGGAGGTAATAGTACACCAGTGATGACATATTTATGAATGCAGACATCAATTTTTGCCAATAAACAACTGAAAATGTTACACAATGTCCCTTCAATAGCAAGGTCATAAATATAGACAGTGCAGGCAGTGTGACTGCTCTGAGGCCCCTGGGGTTGAGGAGCCCATATAGAGTGGGCCCTATAAGTGATTCAGATTGCCACCTTGGAAATATATGTGTTCAAAGATAAATGATAAAACAAACAAAATAAAAGCCATTTGCTTCATGCATTTCCTTAAAAAAGGAACACCCACGGTTTTGTTTTATTTTTCATTTTTAAATAGTAGCTATCTAAACAAAATAAAAAAAATAAAAAATACTTTTTCTATATGAGCTATACTTTCATTGATATTTTTGTCAGATATGCAATGATGATTGCTGGGTAATATGTGTGTTGATGTTGTTGACCGTACATGCATGATAGTGTGCAATAGGGCCGTCATAATAATGGGCACTAGGGCCCGTCCTAATTTCTTTATTCCATTGCTTGGCAGCTCAATCCTTAACAAGTTGCACAAGACCTCAAGGAGCAAATCAGGGCAGGCCCTTGACGTCTAACCTCTCAAAGCTAACAAATCAGAAGCAGAATCTTAACAAATGACACTATTAGGGGGGTTTGACCTCCTCTATCCACGACAAAGCCCATACAATTGCTTGACCTGAACATTATCTACATACATCCCAAAACCACTTTTCCCAGAGCTTGGGCCTTTTTCCACTGATGTAAGGTTGTTCCAATGGGCCCTAGTGCAGCTATCATGCACATATCGTTTTGTCACATGACTCATCACTCATAAGGGCATGTTCCCAACACATTGTTGAGGGGCCTACTCTCTCTATGGGCCCTCCACCTCATGGGCCCCAATGCAACAGCACTACCTGCAGTATCTACATTTACGCCCCTGCCTGAGACCAATGTGGAGCACCCTAAATGGAAAGGTTGATCACTATGTGGTAAGCAAGGGGCTAGATCGGCCTTTTCTGTGAGCCCGCTGGGTGAGACTGAACAGACAGACACTTCTCAGTCCTTCTGATGCCTTTGACTAGAGGGGAGTCAGGATAGACAGCAAAGGAAAGAGAAATTTGACTGAGGGTTTTTTTTTCCAGGTGTTGCATACGGCTCCGCCCAACAGCCGTCCGTCCTCCGCCCCCTGTCACCCCCGGGTCCGGGCTGCATCCTGCAGGCAGCCGAGCAGGGGGGCAGGAGGGGGGCATGAGGGGGGCTGGGCTACAGACACGCCGATGCTCCTGGAGTTCAGTCAGCGAGGACACGCACAGCACGGAGAGGACAGTGAGGACACAGCTCAGCCCAGTCGGCTCCTTGTCTGCACACATCAGCCCGGAACAGTGAAGCCTTATTTTTGATAGGGAATACAAGTTTCCCAGAGAGTTCCGCTTTATCTCATCTGGCTCGGAGCGGCATCACGGAGCCTTCTGCACTCAGTCAGGATGTCGGAACTTTCCGTGAATGACCACCTCGAAGGGATTTTATCAGATTTTGAAGGTATGTAGGTTGTAATATTAAATTACTTTATTGCTGCCTGTTTCGTTGGCATGTAAATGTGGAGCTGTAGCTTGAGGCTGTTCACCTTCTCTGTTCAGAGTGAAAACTCGTGTCTGTGTGGGGGGCTACATACGGCAGCCTGAACGGTACTACACGTACTTCTTGTGAAGTAGGCTGGTTTTCCTGATAAATGACTATTGCAGTCAGGTGCGCAAATATACACTGAAATTTCCCAGACTTTTAAAAAGCAAACAACCATCTGTAGCCTGCAATAAAAATCAGATTGTATTTAGTGCTCGTTAAAGGTAGAGCTGGGCACGATTAGTCCATCCACTTGTGTACTGGTTGATCACAGGAAAAGAGGAGAAAAAAAAAATCAAAATCAAGGGACTGTTCTTTACTTATCACAGGAAGGGGGTGGCTGGGTTGGGACTTGATTTTATTTATTTATAAATTTTTTCAATCTTGACCCTGAAGCTACAAATAGTTTGAAAGTTTAAAGTTAAGGACAGAATTCTGAAGTCAGCGATTTTGAATAAAGTGATTTTGATAAACTATCACTGTCTTTGCCCTTTGAACCTGAGGTCGATTTCTTTCAAAAATATGGAAGAAGGCAATGAGCACCGATAGAAGAAATTACTCAAACAATTGCAAGAAATGTAAGTAAAACCAAAAAAATTAGTAAAAATTAAAGTTAAAAACCAACAAACAAGGAAATGACCTGAAAAAAGTGCTTAAAAATTACATTAGTTCTGTACATAATTTTAGATATTTAACAACAACAACAATAATAATAATAATAATAAAAATATATAATAATAAATGTCAACAATATAGTAATAATAAGTATAGTTTTTCCCTTTCTGTTTTTTTTCACAGTTAAAATTTGTTTTTCTAAATCTGTTGGGTTTTGCTATTTGTGAGACAGTTCTCAGCAAGATGCTCGCTGCCTTTTTACCCTTGTTTCTGAAAGGTGTCAAAGGGTTAAGCTCAGATTTAGTTCTGTTTTTTTTCTGGAAAGCATTAGTTGAACATGATTCGCTCAAGGACCGTCGGATATTTGAAAATCCATTGATGGTTATGTTTTTCAATTTCTGGCTATGATAAATGGTGTAATTTTGACGATTTTAAAGAAAACATGCTTTCCAAACCTGCTGAAGGTTGATTATTTTCATGTTTCATTAAATCACACCCTCAAAAGTTTTCTATTAAAACAGGCAGTGAAATGCATTCAAAATACAGCCATCTAAAGTTATATGTCTCTATCCTAAGCCAGTGCTTAAAAAATATTAATAATATTTTCGTCTCTTTCATAGCAAAAAATTATTTGAATCACTTCATAATGTTTAGTTTAGTGTGCCTTTGAATGAGACTTACAGTATAATTACTGCAGTCAGATGTAAAATGGCCTGGGCAGGTAAAAGAGCAGCACTAATAACATAGTGCAGGCAAAGCCTTGAGCCCCTTTGGTTTGCGTGCATGTGTGTGTGTGTGTGTGTGTGTGTGTGTGTCTGTGAGATAGACAGAGAGAGAGAGAGAGAGAGAGCAGTAAATTCAACCATGTGAATGAGCTGGCTGTTTTCTGACTTAGTGCACACATTTGAAGTCTCTCTGCTAAACATCAATTGAGGCATGGCTGGCACTGATGTTTTTTTTCTGTGATTTGTACATCCCTAGATTTTAAATTTTTTATTGTTTTCCAAAAAAGTAACATTTCAGTAACACAAAAGTGAATACTTCTCTTAAAGGGAAAATGAAGAAAATAACTGGAAAGTAAACACACAAAAACTACCCCACAAAAAGTAAACATAAAAAAGAAAAAAATCACTATGTATAGATAGTGTGATATTAACGGATGCATTACAGTAAAATTATGTCATTTTCTGAACTTACCAAACAGCTCTAGTATTGTATATGCCTTTGCCCATGAAATTATTATAACCACATTACTGAGGATTATTCATCAAAATCAAATTCTCATCCGCAGTGATGTCTTGATAAAAAACAACCAATTTTTTTATGGCACTATCCCAGCAGGAAACGTAGTGATGTCACCGTAAAAATAAGCACTTTTTTATGGCACTATCCACGCAGGGAAAGCAGTAATGTCTTGGTAAAAACGGCTGATCTTTTGTGGCCCTCTCTCAGCAGGAAACACAGTGATGTCACAGTAAAAAACAACTGCTTGTCATGGCACTATCCCTGCAGGAAGCCATGGTCACCGCAGTGATGCCGCTGTAAAAAACATAAATGCTTTTCATGGCATTATCTCGACAGGACACGCAGTGATGTGACAATGAAAAACTACTGATTTTTCTTGGCACTATCTTGGCAAGAAACACAATGATGTTGAAGTTCAAACCAACCACTTTTCATGACACTATCCCAGCAGGAAACGCAGTGACATCACGGCAAAAACACAATGGCTTTTTATGGCACTATCACAGGTGGAAATACAGTATGGGTCATTAAAAAACACCCACATTTGGTAACCTAAAAGCCCCTGGATATGAAGCCATAACTTGCTAAAAAAAAAATAGTTTTTGCTGTTTATTGTGAACGGTGATCTGCAGCTTTGCGGGTGTCTCACCTACATGCAGGTGGCATACCATCCTCCATCACCTCCATCTCCTGATGACAAAGTCAGCCCATACACTACATCACTTCATAAATGTTGATGTGATACTTATAAAACATACAATTGTAACATATCCGTTAGGGTTGGGCGATGTCTACCCGACATATGACGATGTCCACAGTGAAACATCCCAATGGATGATGACATTGTTGTCTGGGGGTGTCAGAATAGAAAAGACTTATGTTCCAGAGGGTATGGACAAACAATGTATTTTGTTGTAAAATGTGGTGGACTTGTTGTTCTTTAATGCACTAGAAATGGATATTCTTTTTTACCTGGTTTTAGCCATCTGCTTTTGAGTGATATTGTCCACTCTATGTCATTAACTGTGGTGGCCCTGAAGTGCAAATCACAATGGCAAATCAGAAAACACAACAACAAAACAGAAAACACAACAACAAATCAAAAAACACAACAGCAAATCAGAAAACACAACAGCAAATCAGAAAACACAACAAATCAAAAAACACAACAGCAAATCAGAAAACACGACAACAAAACAGAAAACACAACAACAAATTACTCAACACAACAACAAAACAGAAAACACAACAACAAATTACTAAACACAACAACAAAACAGAAAACAAAATGACAAATTACTAAACACAACAACCAAACAGAAAACACAACAACAAATCAAAAAACACAACAACAAAACAGAAAACACAACGACAAAACAGAAACGACAGCGACATTAACCAAACCGGAAAAGGTAGGTACCCTTGGACGACATGAATCGTCGTTGATTGGACTAGTCCGTCCTTTGATCCGGAAGGACATGGTTTACATGTTTTCAAAATATGAGCGCTGCCAGTGACAACATACGAGGTGTTACTAAAGAGTATTTTGATGCAGGACATGGATATGACGTGATACTGGATATGCTGTCGACAACTCACAACATAAACATGAGTCTGTGTACGCTGAAGGGTACCTACCTTTTCCAGTTTGGTTAATGTCGTTGTCACGTCTGTTTTGTTGTTGTGTTTTCTGATTTGTTGTTGTGTTTTCTGATTTGCTGTTGTGTTTTTTTTGATTTATTGTTGTGTTTTCTGATTTGCCGTTGTGATTTGCACTCCAGGGCCACCAGAATTAACAGATTTGTTGAAGCAAAACCAGAAAAACGTTCTTACAATATAATGTCTAACAACAACAGGGGTTTCTGTCATATTACCGCCCAGACACAGCTTTTTGAAAATGCTGTCAAAGTGAATACTGTCAAAAGCTTGGTCTTATGTCATGTTGTGGACATGAAAAATACAAGACATATGATCTGACTGTCATGTGATCAACCTGTCACAAGCAGTCAGTGTTCTTCCACTTGCCAGCAAGCTGTCCGTTGCCTCTAATTTTCTGTCATCACTTATTTGGAATTCAAATATAACCCTACACTGGATACAGCTGCTGTGAGTGATGATAATGTAACAATTTGAGAATAAACAAAAGAGAAGAAAAATGAAGAACAGCTTCAATAACTCCTGTATGAGCATCTTCAGTGTGAGGACAGTGAGGGAAGGAAAGAATGTCAGAATGAACAGACTTTGTTCTTCCTCAGGGTGATCCATCATGTCCTGGGACCCTGCAGGGACAGTACAACAAAAGCTGCCCCATCTCATTTTGTTCTTACTTTCTTTCCACATTCCTCTGTTTAGACAGGTGTTGATCTGTGCCTCTAAACAAATTAGCGTAGCCTTTGGCCGAAGACCGCCACTGTAGCTGCTTTTGCACAACTGTTGGCTATTTGACACTTGAAACCGCTGCCATAGAACAGTCATTACCTTTTTACACTTTAAAAATGAAAGCTAGCTAAAGAAATAACAGTGAAGATTTGTACAAAGATTAATCATAATTATCCTTGTGTAAAACTGTGATATTTTTAAGCGGTACTGTGTTGACTACCTGAATATGGGGTCTCTGCTGTCATAGTTTGAACTTCATAATGTACCACAAATTTTCAGTGGAGGCAGGTCTGGACATCAGGCAGGTTAGTCTAGTCCCCGTACTCTTTTACTACGAAGCCACACTGTTGTAACACGTACAGAAAGTGGCCAGGGCTGGGTACCGCTTGCATTTAAATCAATACTGGTACTGGTGCTAGCATCTTGAATTTGGTACGGTACAGTACGGTACCTTTTTTGGTGTGTGTGTGTGTGTGTGTGTGTGTGTGTGTGTGTGTGTGTAATAGTTTGTGTGTAGATACAACTGAAAATATGTTGAATATGCACATGATGTAACAAACAGCAGTGATGCAAGTTACCCATGATGCTATGGACACCAACACACCCCCATACATCACAGATGCTGGCTTTTGAACTTTGATGCTGGTAACAATCAAGATGGTCCTTTTCCTCTAGTTACATCCATGATTTCCAAAAACAACAAATTTCCAAACACAAACAAATTTTAAATGTGGACTAGTCACACCACAGCACATTTTGTGTCAGTCCATGTCAGATGAGTTTAGGCTCAGAGAAATCTGCAGTGTTTCTGGATGTTGTGATATATGGCTTTCACTTTGCATGGTAGACTAAGATTGATTGGTACATTTGCAGATGCAGTGATGAACTGTTTTCACTGACAGTGGTTTTCCAAAGTGTTACTGAGCATGTGTAGTAATATTCTTTATATGGTCTTGCTGGTTTTTAATGTAGTGCTGTCTGAAGAATTGAAGTTAGTGGGAATTTGATATTGATTTTGGGCCACACCCCCTACGTACGGAGATTCTCTGAATCATAAATTAATATTATGGATTATAGATGGTGAAATTCCTAAATTCCTTGCAAATGTACATTGAGCAGCATTGTTCTTACACTGCTGGGCATGCTCGCACATTTCATTTTACAAAGTGGTGAATGTTGCACCATCCTTGCTTGTACACAACTGAGTCTTTTGAGACTGCCCCTTTAATATTCAACCATGATACTGTCACCTGTTTCTAATTAACTTGTTTACCTGTGAAATGTTGCAGGAGTTTTTGAATATTGCACAACTTTCCCAGTCTTGAGTTGCCCCTGTTCCAACTTTTTTGGAACATGTTGCAGGCATCAAATTCAGATGGAGTTTATATTTACCAAAAATAAAATTCTTACCAGTTTGAACATCAAATATCTTTGTACTGTATTTAATTGAACATACTATGTCAGATGGGATTTGGTAATCATTGCATTATTTTTTTCATTAAGGTTTTACACAGTGTTCCAACAATTTTTGGAGTAAGGTTGTATTGAATAAATTAACACTGAGAATGAAACATATGCTATTCAGCTTTCAGCACTTGATCTTTTATGCTAAAGAAATGATTCAGTCTTCCTGTAACAATCATAGAGGCTCCATATGATTCTGTATTAGAGGCATTGAATTTGATTGCTCCTGCAACTTGGTTAGGGTTGAGAGCCTCCATGGCAGGGAAATAGTCAGACGTGACGGATCTAAATTTGATTTGGTAACAGGAGAGCAATTGTTGATGCTGGGCTGGCCAGCCAGCTGTGGAATGCTGGGTGGAAGATGGTGCCTCATCTCCAGTGCCCACTTCTGTTTTAATCAGATGGACTGGAGCCACCACGTAAAAGGCATGTTATTTAAGGAACACTATTAAAAAGAGGGAGTTTTGTGTGTGTCTTTACACTCAAATCAGAGGAGAAGATTTGATCCACATTGTAAAAAACACTGTAAACACTGAAATAATGTTGGCACTTGAAACTTTCCAGTTCACTATAAATGTTCTCTTTGAAAGACAGAACAGAATTACCCATGCACATGTAGTGAGTCAGTGCCTTGAATAAGGTTTATGAAACACATTGGATGCTTTTTTAAAAGTAATGCGTGTAAACGGCTGGTAATAACAATAACAAGTGCAATAGTTTCTCAGACCCTCTCATCAGTGCATTGGTGATCGACAGTGTGAGAGTTACACACTCAGTGTGCACTTTATTACAACAGGTTATCTTTTTGCAAACAGATTAAAAGTAGTGATTGACAGGTGGGCACAGCGTCTGTTTTTAATGTTGCCCTCTGGCTGGGAATTAAATTTTACGGATAAGATCTTGAACTGACAGTTTCATATGTGAAACCATGCCTGTATGGGTAGGTTGTAAGTGATTTCACACACCTAGCGTTGGGCTCAGGGATTCTCCCTTTTTTTCTCTCCACTTCTGCACTTCAAAGATGACACAGTGTAGCTTACTGGGAGCCTGCAGCTGCACTTTTAGAGAGGAAGAGGCACAATTCTGATAGTCATTAGTTTGCCAACCCCTGGTAACAAGCAAAAAATTTGTAGTCATTTGTAGTTGTACCCTCTGATAACTTTATCCTCCACTCTGTAAATAAAACAGCAAAATGTCCAGTTCCTAGGCCTGCCATCCCCGGGAGCTGACTGCAGCACACCGGCCTGCTTATGGAGGTTACTGGTGTTTCAGAAGCTTCGCTATAGTCCGGTTAACTTCAGGTCGCCACACATAAGAGCAGTTTTTCTGTTTCCATTGGGAAAGGTTGTGGATGTACCAATCCTTTTTGGTACCAAACCTTTTTTTTTCACCCGTCTGTTGCGGTACCTAGCGCACTGATCCGGTACTAAAAGGTGGAGGTGGAAACACCGCAGTTCATTAATTGGTCACTCTCGCTCTGGGCAAGAGTGTGACAGGTTTTGTGGCTTATGTAACCCCAGTTCATACATTAGTAAACTATAACTATAAAACTAAAGGATGTTTTGCTGCCTCTAGCAGCAGCTATAGACTGAGAAAAATAAGGCTGCTGCCAGCAGCTACCAGCAACTTTAAAGGTGGAACATTTTCTTGCATGTTTCTGAAATTGATAACATTAATCCATCAACACACCTTCAATGCCAATGTGATAACTGAAACTGAATAATTGTGGACTTCTAATACTGTCCTGAGTACCACTGCTACCCAACCCTATATATTACACTTGCCACCACCTTTGATTCAATGAGCATTCGAGTCAAGCCCTAATAATTTTATATATACTTTCTTGTATATATTAACAGGCGTTAATTACTTTGAAAATGAAAATATTTTATTTATATTACAATTCTGATGTCAGAATATTCATAAGAATTGAATGATGGTCTTATTTACCAGAATGAATTTGTGTCAACTTTCACAGTAGAGCAGCCATTTAAGCATGTACGCTCCCCAGGTCCGCTGTTGTAGCTTGCCCTATTCTGTCTGTAGGGTATGTTTAATGTGTGCTACAAACATCAGTTGATACAATCCATTAATCCATTAATATACAGATATTTGCTGTGTTCAAAACATATGGACATAATGGCAAAAAATCAAGTCCTGGAACATGTATTTTACCACTGACTGGCTGAATAATGGCATTCTTGTGTAGACTAACTTTTTCTGGAAATAACACTAAATGGCATTTGAGTGTAAGGACTCTTTGTTTCATAGTCAGAAGTATATTTTCAAAGGTGGGGACAAACACAAGAGTTACTTGTGTGAATCAGCAGACTAAGTAGAGGCAGTGGATGGTGTTTACTTGATTGGAGGGAGAGACAGGAGGGCGTTGGGGCTTTTTAGTGACATGGGAGATTAGAGGAGGTCAGGGGGGCCAAGAGCTGCCCCTCACAGTCCTGTCACATCCTGGTACTGCACTCCGGCAGGGCGCGAACCCTGCAAAGATCAGAGGGGGTCCCATGACTTACTGACCCAGTGACCACACACCACACTCACACTCATTCACACCACACCACACCACATGCACACGCACACATCCACACTCACCCACCCACCCACATGCGCGCACACACACACATACACACACACACACACACACACACACACACACACACACACACACACACACACACACACACACACACACACACACAGAGAGCTTGTTGTCTTTGCTCATGACAAGTGGTACATTCCAACCTGTATCAATGCAGTGGAGCACAAACACTAACGAGAGTCACCAGTTTTTTGTGTTTTCAGTTTGCCATTAATACAAAATAAAAGAACAGAGAGCTATACAAGCAGTAATGCGCGTTAACAGGCATACACGTATTTTGCACACACACTTTCCCCAGATCTCATGAACAAGTGTTTCCAGCTCATCAGCCTAAATCCCTCTCTGTCTTGAGCCCATGATCCCACACACACACACACACACACACACACACACACACACACACACACACACACACACACACACACACACATACACACACACACACACACAGGTAGCACTTAATGTGTCTTGCTGCCAAGTCATTTTTCCATAATGGATCAGAACTTGGCACGACATCAGTGCGGGCTGACTGGTACCCAGACATGTCTGGAGTTGTCAGGCCCTTAAAACACACTGGATCAGTTCTAATGAACCAGTGAGAGAGCGGACACAAAACCATTACTGCAGGGAAAGTATAAAGAAAAAAAACAGGAAGGTTCAAATTCAGTATCATGATCTCAGGTTTGAATTTTCACAGAGCACACCTATGCAGACCCATTTGTATTCAAATATTCCTCAACTATATGCATTTTCCGGTACTTAAAGAATAGAATTAGTGCCTTGGTTGTATGCATCTGTGAATCTTAATCTTAAGTTGCAAAAACATGGATGTTTCACACATATCTAACCCCTCATTTCCAGGCAGCACAGACAATCTATATAGACAGCACAGTTTCAAGTTGGACATCCAAGATGAGTGTCACCAAGTCAGTATTTGACCAAATGTCTCCCTTCTGTTCCTGAGATAGGACGCTGAATAATGGCCAGAAAAGTGTTTTTGCAGATAATAATGATGTCACTGTGAAGTTGACCTGTGATCTTTTGATATAAAATGTCATCAATTGATCATTTTATCCTACAAGACACATTGACCTTTGACTTTCGACCATCAAATTCTGATCAGTTCATCCTGGACTTAAAGTGTATGTTGGTCCCAAATTTAAAGAAATTCCGTCATGGTGTACTTAAGCACCCTGAAATATCTCATCTGTACTGTAGTTTATATAGCTGCTTGACCCATTGAAGTGATACATAGCATCTTCCATTAAGCATTTTAGCTAATGTTACTGGTTTTTGAAAAAATAAAAAGACTAAATTCATCTGCAGTCTCACTGAAAATTCGTCCGGCAACGAAACTAGTGGAAAAGGTCATGGAAACATCTCCTAAATGTTGGCATACAGGAATTAAGTAGGCTTTCTGCTAACCTCACAAAAGAGGGGAACAACATGCTGTAGCCTCAGAATCATGACAAGACTAAACTTCCGAAGAAACCTTTGCAAAACAAACATTAGCCCTTTTGACACACAGGTTGTGCTGTAGGGCCACTATGAAGTCCCTTATTTATGTCTCCTTTGCATTTTACTCATAATCAAACAGCGGCGGCATCATGTCTCCCCTGTGTGTTTTTTAGACAGAATGCTGGCATCCCCAAAGCAAAAGAGGCATGATGCAACACAACAGTGTCTGCCTCTATTTTGACATATAACATGCATAGTCAATGCTTTATAAACAGTATGAAGAAGAAAAAGAAGATAGATATACTGTAAGATATATGATATAGTATAAGATATACCTTATTAATCTTAATTGTCATACACATAGGCATACATACATAAAATGGATAAATGGCAGTGAAGGGGCTGCCCATGGAGAGCCACCCCAAGCAGGGGGTTTGTGTCTTGCTCAAGGATGTCTCAGCAGTGCCCAGGAGGTGAACTCTCACCTCTCCAGATACCAGTCTACACTTCTTATTTGGTCTGGACCAGGACTTGAACCAGTGCCCCTCCACTTCCCAAGCCAAGTCCTTATGGACTGAGCTACTGCTGCCCATAACAATGGCATACTGTCTCTGTCATATGGCGGCTGATTTCCTCCTTTGTTCGGGCGGCTGATCTCGTCCTTTGTTTGGAGGGTAAGGAGCTCCCGGACCTTTTTACTTCCCTAATTTGCAGCTGCTGTTCTTCTCCTTTGAATTAGGTGCTAACTGCTATCAGCTACTTATTAAATCTGCTGGTTGTTGATTGCAGTTGGTTGCATGCATAACACGTCGTCAAAACGTCACACCCATGCTGCCCATGATCCCGGCCCGCTAGCTGCTTTGAATACAGACATAGTTTCGGCGCTGTTACTACCTCCATGACGTAACTCTGTTCACCCCATTCCATGATTATACCTTTTATACAGAACAGAAAGGCAGAATAATGGCTTGAAATTATTGCCTTGAAGAACCAGACTAATGTTATTAGAATTCATAAAAAACTAAAGAATGGAAACTAACCACCCTGCAGATTTAAAAGGTAGCTGTTTAAAGTTGTAGCTATGATTATCTTGTCATTGAAAACTGTGTAGTGAGGTCTGTGAATCATTCTTAGTAATATTTTTTTTTCCTAATTTAATATGTTACTGCTTTGTCAACAACAGAGACAATGCCAATCATATACACTGTACTGGTGTACAGATGGGAATTCGTACCTAATGTGGCTGGATAACACAGGGGAGTAATTGAAAATATTTATATATGCAACATCTGCCTGTAACCGCTGTGCTGTTCTTTCCTCTTCTTAACAGGCATGAATCCCTGGCAGTTAAACTTTGGACACACTGTCCCTTTAATAGACTCCAGTTTCTGTCTAATATTTTTCAGGCAACAGGTGCTTATGAGGCAAATAGTAGCCAGACATCTCACTCTCTGCGTGTGTGTGTGTGCATGTTTATGAGTCCTTAGGCACTGTGTTATTTTCAGTGTTACAACATTGCAACCATCTGCTTGGAATGTGTCTTCCAGATGTGCTTTTAGTAAGTGGAAGTTGTTTTAATGTGTTTGCGTTTGTGTGTGTGTGTGTGTGTGGCTGAGAGAGAGTGACTGACCGTCTGCACTATGTTGTCGCTGCAAAGTGTGGCTGCAGTTGGTCACAGTGTGCACTTTACTCAACATAACTCTCTGGGGAACTCTCTGTGGGTTTGTCTGTGTGTGTGTGTGTGTGTGTGTGTGTGTGTGTGTGTGTGTGTGTGTGTGTGTGTGTGTGTGTGTGTTTACACGTGTCAATGAACATGCTGTCTTGTCTGTCAGAGTTCTACCTTTGTGGAATGTGCAGACAAGGGGGGTTGGATGTGGACATGCCCAGACTCAGCATCCCCTCATGTGTCCACAGGACAGCCCCCCATCCTCCCAGCGCTTACTGGTTCCCAAATCAACACATTGGCCCGTAGCTAGTTAGTCAGCAGAGGGTTTAATTTTGTTAAGGATTTAGAGAATGCTTTCCTCAGTTTTATTCCCATCCCTACTGCAACATAACCTTGTGTGGTTTACTCCACCTGTTGAGATAAAGTATATTTTTCTAAATGATGTAATATTCTGGGTTTTCCTAGTGATCTGTAATATACGCCAATTCCTACACCTGGTGGCGCTGCTCTGGTATGACCTGGGCTGCCATGCTGCAGTCTTGTTAGTGTTTTGTTAGTTTTTATCTTTTTTACGCTTGACAGGTTTAGCTGATTGAGTAAGTTATGATAATCTTTTTGAAAGTACTGTGTCTGAGTTAAATTGTTGTATAAATGAAACGTATAACTGGTAACCTCTAGGGCTGAAAAATGAAGCCAACTTCACAGTGCCAAAAACTGCAGTTCCTCGAACGGACACTTGAGGCTGGCTCCAAGAGTGAGTCAATTCTCACAGACCCCCATGTTAAGATGTCCAACTTAACAGCAGAAATAAACATGTTTACAGCCAGGTACAAAAAAATGGTTTTGGTCTCTGAGGCCAATTTCCTTGTTGGTGACACACAGATGAGGAGTTTTTTTAATATAACTCGCTTGTTTATATTTTAGTAAGGTTTAATGCCTAATTCAGGGCTAACCCCTCAGTGACTGGTAAGGGCTGTTCGATGACAAGTCGCTACAACGGTGACAGTGTTGGTAAAGAAGTGATACCATGGCATAACACAGACTATACAGATTCACAGACTATAGGCGTAGCTGTCGCTACTTCAGTGTGTTTTCAGTCCATGAACGTTTCAGTTGCCTAGAAAATATCTTGTTGGTTGAACTAAAATACCCTCTAATGCTGTGTTTACACCAAATGTGATGCAAATTTTTAGTATGTTTTATTCATTTTTATTGTTATTCACGCTAGAATGTTCCGTGTTGACTGGCTTAATACATGCAAATAAGTCAAAGTATGTGAAATTACTGAATCAATGCATGGACTTCTGCTGATACATTACAGCACTGGTAAAACTTAATGAAAGTTGTTAATTTTAGGAAAAATTAAATAGTTTAACTATATTACAATCTCAAAGGGATAAAAAATCTGCAGATACCAATTAAGAGGTTTCTTCTTTTTTTTTGGTCCATCTATCTGTTTGTCCATCCGTCCAGGTTAGATTTTGGTGGTCAAAGGTCAAGGACACTTTGACCTTGCGTTTGTCTGATTCTCATTAATGCAATATTCATCATCATTCGTCTTGAGGTAGTTTCCTCAAATTTGGCACAAATGTCCACATTGACTCCAGAATAAGCTGATAAGAATTTTGTGGTTGAAGGTAAAAAGTCAAGGTCACTTTAATCCCACAAACAAAATTTCAAACAAATGTCTGATAGGATATAATGTTGCAGTGATGATGTTTTATTTTCAAAAGGTCAGCTTCACTGTGACATCATAATGTTCTGCATAAACACTTTTCTGGCCATTGTCATATATCAGGAACAGAAGGGAAGACATTTGGTCAGATACTGAATTCGTGAGATTAATCTTGGGTGTCCACCATGAAAGTGTGCTTATTGTATAGATCCTTTGTGCTGCTGGGGGGTGGGGGGGTGGGTGGGGGGGGGGGGGGGGGGATGTATCTATGTTTTCACAGACATGGATGTAAACTGTAAAAGAAACTTGACTGGTGCACAGAGGCATACAACTGTGAGAGGTTAATTCTAATTAATGACTTTGAATAACCTGTTCTGTGAGTTTCAGAGTAGATTTTCTTGCATATACTGTGATTGCTCGCCAAATATTAAGTGTCTGTTAATGTTCTGTTACAAAATACTCAAGATTATATTTTTGAATTTTGTGTTTTGACTGTAACATTGGAATAATCACTACTGTGCTTTACTACTACATAAAGTTAGAGGCCAAAACCTCATTGTCACCTGTTATTTAAAAAAACAAAAAACAGTACGTCTAATAGTTGATTATCATATATGCACTCAAAGTCAAACTTCAAGCTTTTGTGAAAACTGTGCTTAACCTAGAACCAGAAACTGCACGGGAAGTGTGCCATTTTACCTTCACAGTTTGTGAAATCAATAGTACATGTTTTGCTGTAAAGAATTCCCCTCGTCTTTTCTAATTTAGTAAGGGCATGTGGTGTTTACAAGGATAAAGGTATATGAACACACACACACACACACACACACACACACACACACACACACACACACACACACACACACACACACACACACACACACACACGGCATGGATTTCCTTTTGGAGGGAATCTGAATCTGACCAGCTGAACTGAAGGCCAGTTGTTCCATGTTTTCCTTCTTCTGTGGCCTGGCCTTTTGCCAAAAGCTGCAACAACTGCAGTGTTAATAGACCTCAGAGCACGAATAGACATTAGCCCTTTTCAGACATGCACTTCATTCAAAAAAGTCACTAAAGCAGTCTGTAGAAGTGAGACCTGAATCATTCATGTCATATGTTTTAACACGGCGCAAGCTTAAATTGAATGTTGTCAGATGAATGAAAAGACCGCAGCGGCGCAATGAGATGTTAAATGTGCACATTTTGTTCTGCTTTTTCAGAAATCTCTTACTACCATCAAACCTTCTGGTTTGAAGTTGCTGAGGAGATTCTTCTCATATCTCATTTCAAATTAAAAAATGCAACTGGGAAAAAAAAGTTTGAACAAAAACCACGTTAATGAGACTAGCGCCTCCTCTTTATAGTTTTAACATTCATAGATGGCATTATGAATATCCAGTCGAATTTTTGACACACAGCATGGGAAGTAATAGGAATTCAACAAAAATCCCAGCTTAACATCTTGTCATTTTCCATCGTCAGACTTAATACAACATGCAGCAGAATTCTGCTGAAAAGACCTATTGTAGGGTTCACTCCGTCATGGTCATGATGGTAATTTATTAGGGATTGCTCCATCTCACACACTAGCTGCTAAATTTCAAAGGGCAACCTCTTTCTGAATGAGTAAAAGCCATCATATGAACAGATAGATGAAGAAAGCAATGTTGTGTATTCCATTATTTAAAAGGACCATAATTAGTTAGCTGGTCACTATGCATTGACAACATCACAGCTTTAACTGACTAGTGACTGTTGAGGTATATGGAAGGTAACAAAAATATGACCTGCATAGATGAAATCACAGTTAGATATTAATTCTAGAGAACAGAGCCGTTCAGTGCATCTCCATGGACATATATAACTCGTTAATGGGGTTATTGTACTTAAGATAGTATTCAGGATATGGTGTTTACATGAGCACAAAGAAATCAGGTTATTCATATTCCCTGTCCTCAGGATAAATATGAGTAGTTACTGATTACTGCATTTGATTGCACACAGTATCGTAAATGGGTAGGGTTTGGTATCAGTATTTGATTCGATTTCATGGTATCATCAAAGTTACCCAGTACCAAGTAGTACTGAAATGTCTCCAGTCAAACGTTACCTGCTTTTGATCCGGACTGTCCTGACTCCTTGTCATACCAACAAACGTTTGGTTGCTGTCATCTCCAAAGCGGCTCTCATGTGATTTATTCATTTATGTCACCACTAACCATGCATATTTAACTCACTTTGACCCTTTCAGCATGTACAATAGATGTGGATGCAACAGCCTGTCCTGGTAAATGGTTCTAGTCATCTGGCCACTCAAAGCACTTTTTACACTACGTTCACCCATTCACACACACATTCATATACTGATGGCCTAGGCTACCATACAAGGTGCCACCTGTTACTCAGTTTTTAACAAGCTCACACACTGAAAGAACAGCCATTGTGAGCAATTTGGGGTTCAGTATCTTGCTCAAGGACATGCAGACTAGAGGAACTGGGGATCAAACCACTGATCTTCCGATTAGTGGACAACCCACTCTACTGTCTGAGCCACAGTCTGTTTTCCAAGTGTCTCAGCCATTCTTTGGGTGTGTTTTGCAATAATTGGTTGATTACTTTTGTTTGTATTCCACCGTAATGTTTCACATAGTGCAAAACAGTTTACCCCCCAAATTTCATTTAGAACAACAGTGAATTGCCTTGCATGGTCTTCAGCAGTAATAGTTGGAAAAGTTGCGGTGACTGGACCAAATTGCAAAGGCGCGCAGAATTGGTTGAATTTGCATTAGTTGTTGTGGTTAACATCCTTTAGGGGCTTATAAAAGCAGCTTAATGGGGGAAGATGAAGCACAGAGCATGGGAATGTGCACATTAAACTGTTTATACAGGAAGCAAGCTAGCATCACATATACTGACTCACACACACACAAACACACACATACACACCTTTCGGAGTGAACTGACCTGCAGTGGCCATGAAAGGATGCCTCTCACATCTACAGACACGCCTATACACACTTTCCCAGAAACTCAGACATAGCTGAGTGAATTTAGCATGGTGTGCGCTAATGTGTGTTTGTGTGTGTGTGTGTATGTGTGAAAGAAAGAGAGAGCGATAGAGAGAGAGTTTGAGCATCTCTCTTTATCAGATTGAGTTGGCATTGTGTAAGAGAGGATTAGGGTCTTCACAACTGTGAGCACAGAGGGAGTGGAGCCAAACGTAGCCAGCACACAGACACACACACACAGACACACACACACACACACACACACACAGTCACACACACACACACACACACACACACACACACACACAGTCACACACACACACACACACAGACACACACACACACACACACAAACACACACACACACACCGACACACACACACACACACACACACACACACACACACACACACAGTCACACACACACACACACACACACACACACACACACAGGTAGAACAGAGCGGAGACGGGGCGCACCACTGCCACCATAATTATTTCCCCAGTGTTTGACAGGGTGCCAGCAATTACCTGATACAAGGACTCCTTATCTTTTGTATGGAGGGCAGGTTCACACTCGTAGCCTCAGCGAACCCATCCGAGTCCACACAACCCTCCCCCCAACACTCACACACACGCACATACATACCCCTCCCCAGCCTGCCTGGAGCCTACAGAGACTGTGAGCCATAAGCTGTTCAGGTAGGAACTAATCTCTATAGACAGATATCTGAATATGTATGCAATACCGGTTGGCTGTGGAACGTGATTTTGGTATCTGAAGTGTTCTGGTTTCCATTTGTCCAAGTAGGATTAACCAGTTACATTTGACCGGCAGGTAAACAGTCCGTAAACCCTGGAACCCATCAGCCTTTGTCAGATGACAAGTTAAGCTTAACATTAGTGCTGCACGATTTGATAAAAATGTACAATTGCGATTTGAGTGGACAATATTGCGATTTGCAATTGCAATTACAATATAATGAAAAAATGGTATCATGAGTCTTCTTGCTTGATTCAGTGTTTCCCCTACATTATATTAGGGGGGCACTGACCAGACCTGACATAGTTATTGTTATGAACAGCGTGTAAATGACCATCAACAGACTGAGCACAGTCAAACACGCTGCTCACACAGCAGCGCAGCACAACACTGTAGGTGTTGTCATGTAAATGACAAATTCCAGCACGTGAATAGGCCATAGCACAACACAGCAGCATGTCAAGTGGGCCAAACCCAAGCCAAATTTTGCCCAATTTTTAATTTGTTATTATATAGTTTGTTATGGAGTCCGTGATTTCCCTGTGACACTTACAAATGTTTGCGTTTTCTCTGTGCTGTCTCAAGTGTTGATATAGATTGGTCGTGTTTCCGCGGGACGTGGAGACTTTAGCTTTTAAACTTTTACACAGCACATCTTTCTGTTCAATGTCGCCGTGCCTGAATCTAAAGTATCGCCATATAATAGGCATTGGGTTATTTTTCGCCACCAACTCAGTTCTTAGTGATGCTCATTCTCTTCTTCAGCGTCTATGTTGGTCACTGCTGCACGCCGGGTGGTCACCTGACCATATGTGCTGCACACACCAGGATAGCTTGTGGGCGTAATGTCAACAAACTCCACACACTACAGCAGAGGTAGTCACGTTCACAGGCACACACGTTAACATTTATTTACATTAAGTCGCAAATCGCAGCCTTTTATGAGGTTATGTAATCGCAGGTCAAAAATATATAGCAGTTACATTAGCAGTACATTACCTGTACCATGATGTCTCACATTATACATTCAGTGTAATTTCTACTTCCACAGCAATAATTAATTCTCTATGTAACAACTACTTTTGTTAAACTAGCAATAACAATTTATTTTTAGCCATCTGGGGACAGATGATACCCTTTCTGAACACTGACATATCTCTTAAGTTGATACGGTGAAGTTGTTGCTTACATAAACATCCAGCAGTTTCAGAGCAACATAATCATTTATGGAGTTTGCGTGCACCTGGTGAATATATGTACAAAATGTACTATTTTTTAGCTCAGTTTTTGGCCTTCACCAACTACTGAGGGAAATTATCTTTCTTTTTAGCTGCTGAATGCTCTCCTGTGTTCACCAGCTAGTCTCCAACTGTATCTGTCTGCTGTTTGGTGCTGAGCAGGTAGTGTGCAGTAGGTTTTTAGAACTGTTTTATTGAAAGCCTCTGCCTGTTGTGGCTGGAAATGATGCTGTGAACTGAAAGAGTGAACCAAAACAGTAGCGTTGCAGCCAGACAGCCAAACAATGAGCTAAAGTCAGGATGGGAATCACCATATCATCCACGATACGATGTTATCACGATGATTAAGACACAATAAAATATCAGTACAATATGCTGTATCGATTTTTCCCACCATCCCTACTATAAGCTGCATCGAGCTGGTGGGAGCTGCAGACTGAGGTGATGATTCTCTGTAGGTTCATCACAATGAATGACTCCTGTCATATTGTTACATTGTTTTCACATTGTTATACAGATTGATTATTGCCACTCAAGCTTTTTTTGTTTGTAAGAATGTGAAACTGCTGACAGTGGCATTCAACGCTAGTGCAGATATATATGAAAAGTGACTGGTTTAAAAAATTTACAGTGGAATAATGTGCTATTTTGATATTTTTGCAAAATGAGCCCTGTCTCTGACTTCAGACTTGACAAATACCTAGTTTACTGAATTTCTTTCACTAATCTGTAATATTAATAACACTATAATGCACCTCAGTAAACATAGACACTCCAGAAAGAGCTCAAAGGCCAGCATTAGTGACTTAACGCCCAGTGAATGCTATGTGCTTGTGTGTGTCACCGAGAGGTCGTTGGTCTGGCCACACAACACATAGAGACTGTGTTTGAGTCTTAATGACATGAGAGGAGTCCTGTGATTACACCTCAGCTCTCTAAGCTGAGCAGTATGGATGCACATGCTCACTCTCCCCTCATCTTAACAAGTGTGAATGCTCTGCTTTGTGTGTGTTGCACTGCTTCTCACCTTTTAAGGAAATGCGTAAAGGAAAACTGTGGTGTTTTAAGGAATATTTTACCCGCAAAATAAACATTTATAAATCATTTACTCACTACGTGTTACCTTGTTTTTGTGAAGAAAATTTTGTTTCACTCGCATGCCTCCACAGTGAATGGAGAATCCAAAAAAGGCAGTCATTCTTCATGGATTAAAGTAGGAAGGCATTAAACAACAGAAGAAATCATAATCAAAGCATTAGTTTACAAACTCTCACACAACTTGTGCAGTATACTAAAAGTCTCATTTATCCAGTTGTATGCTTAGTACTTGGCAAATACATGCATTTTCACTAAAATGTTACAATTAAAAACATGTCAGTACAAGCAGTCTCATGCATGGCCGAGTCGCATGTCTGAGCATGTGCGTTCAGGCATGCTCAGAGCGCCCTGCTCATAGACATAAGTGTTTTACTGAAAATTAGGGATGCATCATATTGGTTTTTGTTGATATGCCTAAATGAAACAATTCATTTCACTGATATCAATACATCCACTTTTTATATGTTGGCCGATTCTGATTCATTTTAAAACTAATATCGGCAGATACCGATAACGAGTCAATATTATTGTGCATCCGTAGAAAATGCATGCATTTAGGAAGTGCTGAATATGCAACTGGATGAATGAGACTTGAATTATTTTTTCATGAGTTCTGCAAGAGTTTGTAAATTATTGTTTTGATGTAGTTTTGCTGCTGTTACATGGTCCCCACTGACTTAATGAAGAATTTTCACCTTCTTGGAATCTCTGTTTACCATGGAGGCATGCAAGAGAAACAAAGTTTTCTTCACAGATTCAAGGTAACATCCAGTGATGAATTAATATATAAATGGTCATTTTGCGGTGAAGTATTCCTTTACAACTTATCTTTGTAACTTTGGCCTTTGGCCCTTGTGGTTATGATAACATTGTACTAGGGTTGGGGTGATGCATTGACATAATCAACATCATAGATTGCAGAAAAACGTTGATTTGCAAAATGGTCGGTGGCGCGTCACAATAAAATAAGCTGCACCTCATGGAAGCATAGATTCCTCCAGAGAGTGAGCTGCAGCTGAAAACCTTGCCTACAAAGTAAAAAAAAAGACTTTTCACAAGAGGACAACTGCAGTGCACAGACACTGGTGAAAGCATCCCAGAGTGCTTTGTTAAGACAGCAGCAGAAAACTCCATTCTGTTTACTTTTTGTCCCCACCCAAGCATGATTTTGTGTTTGTGTTATTTAAGTGTTATATTAATTGAGTAATAAAAAATAATGTTTAGAATAATCTGTAAATTAGTCATTAGGTTTGTAGACTAGGTTTGTAGATAAAAAAAAGTCATTGGGTGCAGCCCTACATTGTACCCATTGAGTACATTGCTGAGATCTTGTAATGCAACAGAGTCAGATGGATGATCAGCTACTAAAAATAGCTCTAGCAATTAAACAGGTTGTAAACCAGCTGTAAAAGTGTCCTTTGTAGAGTAGTGAAACAGTTTATCCTCATTGAATGGTTCATATGACATCCTAAGAAAATGCACACATAATGAGATGATATCCTATATACAGTATTAGTACCTCATGAGTGATGTTACGTCCTTAATGTAAAGTTGTATAAATAAAGTTACTGTGGTTTGGTTTGGGAAAAAGAACATGGTGACGACATACCTTAAAAGTTCCCATGGGTCCGGATGCGCGTCTCAGAGGGAGAGTCCTGGGGGAAAGTCCATGGTTTTGTGACCTACCACCTCAATCTGTGTTCCTAGTCCTCGATCACACAGAAATTGTTTGCAGGTTGGAAAATAAAGGGCGCACTACACCTTTTTTTTAATTGAATGCCGCTAGTAGAAAATGGCTTGCTGCGCCTTTTTATTGCTGCCAGGCAACCATGCAATCACCTCTGTACCTTAACCTTCCTGTGTAATCAATCTGCCTGAATTATACTTTTTAAATTTATTTACATTAATATGTAGCTAGTTACTAAAATGGACAGGCAGAGGGTACTTGCTGTAGCTCTGGCTGAGGCTGAGATGCTGTCAGTAAATGTTGGGCACAGGGAAATGTGTCTGAAAAATGTGAAATGTGTGGGTACATGAGACCCTAAAAAAGATTGTGGATCATGGGGAGAACAACCAGTTTCTCCTCCATTGTTTACCAACTGTAAACTTGTGGACCCCACAGAAGGCCTGCCTCTTACATCATGTGAGCAGGAAGAAGCAGGGATGATGTGGGGTGCTTTTTCGCTCTGAGTTGAAGTTTTTTTCTACTTGAGGAGTTCAGAGCACTCTGTGCGCCTAGAGCACAGAAATGCAAAGCATGTAGCAACACAAAAAAAGCGAGCGAATTTTCATTAAAATTGATTCCAGAAAGTCACCTCCAGCTGCTAAAACACTTTCTGTGTGATTGAGACTGCTTTCTGTGTATTCCCATCAGCACATTGGTCAGCCTTCCAAAATTCATGTGTTATTCACAAATAACTGGCTCATGATTACAAGGGATATGTATGAATTTTGGTGCATTGCTGTTTATAATAAAACATAGGGGTTTAGGAGAATAACCTGAGTGAAACTTTTTTGATCCTATAGTTGGATAAACAATATAAAAAATAATTATGGTCTCCAAATGTTGTAAAAATGTGGTAATTTTAATTTCAGCAACACTTATTTAATAATAATAAGCATTACACTTTAGTATGTGACAAATATTTGTTGGATTAAAGCATGTAACAATGGTCATGATGATAAAACTAAGAATCATACAAAGCATGTTATGTCAGCTTTGCTGACTGTGATGAATTGGTATCACAGAGAGATTTAGATGCAAATTTGAGAAAATACTGCAGGTAGCAGCTATGAATGACTGTGGATGACATCTCAGCTTTCACTTTGGAACTATAATTGTATACCCCTGCTCCTGCGACCCACCCACCCACTCCTTCTCATGGTATGTCACGTTGCAGTGGTTGGTTTTTGTAACACAAAACCCCACTGGATGCCCTGACTCCAGCCCCGACCTCAATCCACCCTTTGTGTTTGCAGCTTGCAGGAAATGTGTGTGTAGTGTGTGTATGTGTGTGCTCTCAACAAAGCAAGCGGACACTGTTCCCATACAAAGGCAAGTGGCTAAGATCATTCAGGACCCAGAAACCAAAAGAGAGAGAGATTTAATATGATCTACTGAGAAGAGACACACGGACACATTCACATAGTGCAGAGCGTATATGTCCACACACAGCATCCATTGCACACAGATGTCACAGATGTGTCATTCCTACCTTTAGTCTTGTAACTGTGATAACTGTTAAACACCGTAGATGCTACAGTTGTTAATGAAGTATAGCTGCCAGCGCATGCAAACCAAAAATGATGTGTGTGGATTTATATTTTCTGTTTAGTTTTATAATTTGATAGATTGTTGTGCCCAGATATTGTCAATTAAACAGTCAAGTTGATGGAGTTGAATTTAAAAAAGAAAAAATAAGGGTTGTAAAGCTTTGTGTATTCGTGACAAAGATGAATGAAATGAAATGAAACATATCCTCATGCATTTGGTTTTTTTTTTCCTGCTGTACCAGACTTAACTGAACCTTGACTCCTAAACTGGGGTTCGAACTGAACCATGACTTCTGTGTACCATTGCCCCCTAGAAGTGACTGATTACACTTCACGGGCACAAACCTGTCCAAAGCAGCGCTGTGCACCTTTACCAAGGCACAATAACATCTGTGTCCAGGTGGAAAGATAAAGGTGCACCGAGCTGCTGCAGAGACAGATAATATGAAAAAAAGTTGAGATTACAAATGCACCGAATTAAGGTCTTAAAAAAATAGAACAGAATATTCAACTATTTGGATATTCAATTATAGGGTAATGTGTTTTCAATTGAGGAATTCAGATGTACTGGCTCAGTGCTGGATGTCAGCTGTTGCTGCTGCTGTGTTAGCTGGTGTTAAGCGTGCACACACTGAACTGACTGCATGCATTACACAGTAATTTTCCTTTTAAAGACTCATATTCTTTCTCCCCCCTGCAGCGCTGAAGAGATCCTTCGACATTGAAGATGTGGATGACCTACCATCCTTCTCCTCAGCTACACCCATCTCCTCCCCAGTTTCTCCCTCTTCCTCCCATTTCTTCCTCAACCACAACAAAGCCAGTGAGGGGCTGGGTGGAGGTGGCCAGTCCACTTCATTAGCCTTTAACAACAACAACAACAGCTTGGGCTCCACAGCCCACCATTCCCGCATCAGCCTAAGTTCCAATCCTAGCCCAGTGCTCAAGTCCCGAAGTGTGGTCAGCAGCCTGTCCTTCAACCGAGGAACCATGAACAAGTCCACCATCTACAACAATGGCTCCTCTGTGACCAGAGCTGCATCCTTCCAGAGCAGGTTAAACCCCAACAGTTACTCCATTTTGTCTGGGCCAGGCAGTGACAACGACAGCCTTCACAGCTCCACGTCAAGCCTGGAGTACTCTGGTGGGGGTGGAGGTGCCCTCCCTCTCACTAAGCTGGGGTCATATCCCAGCCCTCCACCTCAGGGGGACTACCACCGAACCCAGCCCCAGCCTCCACACCAGCACCGAGAGGGAAGTGCTCAAATGGGAAGCAACCCCAACCTGAAGAAGTTTTCCTCACATGGGAGTGTTTTCCCCCCTGAGATGGAGCAGGGGCCAGGGCTGATGCTGGGTGCTCCAGAGCCTTGGGGGGGTAACCATGGCTCCATGCCAAGCCTAGACCTCCAAATTACTGATGGAGGAGGAGGAATGGTGAGTATGCAAAGAGGTGGAGGTGGAGGAGGGGGTAACAGCAGGATGTCTCCAGGGTTGAGGTATGCCAGTGCTAATGCCAACTGGAATGGTCGTCTTCATAATCCCAATTCCTTTGGGGAGGAGGGTTACTGTGGCCCCCAAAACCACTGCCAGCAGCAAGGGCCCCAGGTCCTCAAGGCTCCCCAGCCCAAGGCCAAAGAGACTTCACGTCTCAACAAGTTTCCCTTGGATCTGGACAGCTTGGTTAGCAGCACCTCAGGCACTTCTCCCACTAAGGCCCAAGGAGGATCCATGAGCCCCACCCCCCCCAAACCTCCACCAAGGAGCACCGGAAGCCTACAACACCACGCCAGCCCACCATCCACCCTGGCCAGCCCTTCAGCCTCTCTCAGCAGCTTGGATAGTTCCTCTGACACCATGCCCCTCTCCCTGCACCATCCCTTTTTGCCCCTCTCCCCACGCACTCCAACTCCCTCACAGGGTTCAATCCCTGTCCCAGAGATGAGCTGCTCCCCAGGGCCCTTTTCCCCAGCCCAGAGCCCCCAGCTGGAGATTCTCCCAGGGCCCCAAGTTGTCCAGGTGGTCCCCAGCCTGCCTAACCCTACCAGCCCCCGCAGCCCCAGAGCCGTTTGGTCTGTAAAGGATGGTCCAGGTGATGCAGGAGATAGTGTAGGCTCAATCTTACAGAGGATTGCTTCCTTCTCCCAGAACGTCAGTACTGACATCACCCCAGCAGCTGTGACGCAGCCCCCTACAGTCCAAAGAAATGGTGGGATGTCATCTGCTTATGGATGTCCTCCTGAGACCATGGTGATGCACACATGGAAGCAGGGGAAGAAGAACCAGAAAGGTAAGATGGTCTTTGGAAAGTGCTTAAAAAGTTGCATTTTACTATAATTATAACTGTAAATAACTGCATGCACATTTGTCTGTGCTGTGAAATGCTGTTCATAGAAAACCTCCATCTGTCTTCACTTGAAGCAGAAAGAGTTCTTGGTGCTTGGAAACTCTGAGAGCCCATTTAAAGCTTGGGGTAGCAAAATATATAAAAGCCAAATGCTAATGCACTTGTAACACAATTCTAGGTTTCCATTGGTGAGCGTGTGTGTGAGCATGTGTGGGTTTGTGCGCATGTGTGTGTACAAAGATCAGTTTTTGTTTTTATATCAACAAAGGAAGACAAGTCAAGGTTAGCAGATGAGCCTAGCAGCCACACCCGTCGTAATGGTTTCCTGTTGTATTGAGCTTCATCACACACATGCATGCACACACGTTTTAAATTTATTTTTTGGCTTACACTGTTTGCACTATTTTCTATATTTTCATTTTGTCCAAATCTCCTTGTAGTTTTCCACAAACTTTTCTTCAGTCACACACATTCACAAGTTGAGTGTTTTTGTGGTTAAAGTTTGTCTGGAATTTTGAACAGGGGTTTTAAAGCTATTTTTAGTGCACCTCCTCCCAGTTGGCCTTTGGCTCCTGCTTCCTCTGATAACAAAGTGAACTTCTCTGTGTCTCAGCACCACATTTACTTAAAACACGTCACGACACAAAACCAAAATATTTGATAAACAGAATCTTCCTTGTTCATTAGTGTATCTGCTTTGTTGGACAGTTTATAGTTGGTAGTGATGTGGGAGATGGGAGGTCAGAGGATAATCACAATTGTACATCAAACAACTAATGGTGAACACACAGCAGACAAATTTGTCAACTAAACTACAGCTTGTTCATTATCAAAGATTTATGCCACAAAGTGTGATTTTGATAATGCATAAGTTCTGGTAAATTCAGCCACAACTGTGTAGTTTTTCTCCTTTGATTCATATTAAATACAACTTTGACTAGTCATAGGGTTGAAGGTTTGATCCCCAGCTCCTCCTGTCCATATATCGCAGTGTCAGATTGTTCCTCCAAATGCCTTAACTATTTTAACTTTATCCATGCACATCATTTGTCGACTATAACACCAGTTAGATGGATTAATGGGATGTTCTGCCTTGTTCTAGTCCTACCTTGATTAAGTCTGATAAGATGCCTGTTTCCACGAGAATCTTGTCCGGTGCAGATTCAAAACCTCAGCTGAACTGTTTAACAAACAGGAGGCATCTGTTTCAAGGCGCCTCATGGGATTTTCCCCTTACCTCCTCCAATCTCGTCAGGGAATTAGTCCAGTACCTCTGAGTTGAAATAGAGAAGACAGAACATCCAACTGTACTCAAAGCTTCGTTCTCAATTTACATTTTAACTCGGACTCTGCTGAAGTCTCACATGACAACACGAGAGATAAACAAGAGAATTTTTTGTGCATTTTGCATGGTATGTCCTACAAAAACTCCCGTTGTCATGCTAACATGCTATTTTAAGCAGACTGGTCCAGAGTCCTACATGGTCCATCTTTGACAACCTGCACCCGCCCATACTTAAAGCTGTCTAAGTCAAAGCACCTATTAATAAAAGTTCCACGACCAGACCTGTACCCGTGATTAAACACACACGCTACAGTTACTCACATTAAGCTGAGTTCTCTGTTCTGTAATTACAAATCCAGTGGAGGAAAAGTCTCTTTCACTGGCTACGCTCAATGCGGGAAGGTGAAAACATTCCACGCAACCACTGCCAGGTGAGGAAGCATTTTAGCATGCTCCTTCCACCACCATAAAATCTCAAACTCCTTGGATGTCTTGAACTCGATGTAGGCTGCCACCTTTTGCTTGGGCTGCAAAGTTCCATCGCTGGAATCCTCCATGTCGGTGACAAATGTGATGACAGGGTCAGAGGTTTGATAATAGTGATTTAAATGTCAAAATATTATACATATACTGCGCATCTTTTTCTATTTGGTTTATTCTGAAAAATTAAAAAAAGCATTTTCAAGTGGCAAAGAGAACATCATTTTAATATTTTAAGATTTTTAAAACTTAAATGTGACTCACAAGAAAACAGCACTGGTATTCACCTTATTCCTAGCCCCGTAATACCTTGTGTGAATTGTGAGCAGAACGTCTGCTTAATTCCATTCAGCTGACATCTGCCACAGGTATTGGTATGCTACAGGTGTCTACCCTTTTCTTAAATATTTTCCCCTTTTTTATTTTTGGAAAATGGATGACAGCCTGTCAGTTTGACATTAAACTAGTGTTTTCAAAACAGAAAAAACTTCCACCTTTACAAAGGCCGAAAATTTTTTGCCACTGCAGTGATGGCAGCATCAGGAACATGGCAGATTTGTCTCTAAGCAGACATGAAGCATTTCACTGGTCTTGCATCATTAAGGTGTAAGGTATATAAACTCATCATAATGCACTTTGGCTCACAGGCTCACTTTGCAGTGAAGAGATTGGTCTCCACTCATTCAAAGAGAGCGCCTGCTGCCAAATATTTGTTGCGCATATAATACAACTTCCACTCTCTAATTTATATTCAAAGAAATATCTTCTTGTGCATGTGCATGTGGGGCAGTTTATTGTACATCTTAATATATGTAGGTGTCTGATGTTAGAGGTGAATTCACACTGCTGTGGTTGGCAAGATGAGCCTGAATGGAGTGCTCTGTCACACTCTCAAAATGATGGAGTGATGACATTTTTAGTCCAAAATGTCAAAGGTCAGCTTCACTGTGACATCATAATGTTCTGCAAAAACACTTTTTGCTCAACGTCATAACTCAGGAACAGAGGGAGGTTACATTTGCTCAGATCCTGAATTGGTGACACTAATCTTGGGTGTCCATGTTTAAACTGTGCTGATTGTATAGATCTTCTGTGCTGTCGGGGGAAAGATGTGTGTGAAGCATCCATGTTTTCACAGACATGGATGTAAACTGTAACTGCAACTGTGAAGGTATCAACCGTGAGGTGGAAATTCTCGTTTTTTTTATTTGATATGGCAAATGCCATTGTGATAGTACCATATTTGCCATAGTCATGTCTGTTTACGCAAATGCAGGGCATTTAACATGTCCCATTTCATTGAGAAAGATTTTAACCACCACCCCTTAAAACCCTGTTCTGAGAGGCAATGGGGCACTTGTAGATGAGGGGCAGGGGTAAGAAATAAGGAATGGGACTGGGCCAAGAAAAAACAAAACAAAAACAATTTCTTTCAGAGTGCAGCTTCAGTCTGAGCTTTGGCAACAAAGCAACAAAATCCTTGCCGTCATCAGTTTGAATGTTGTTAACAACAGGCTAATGTGTGGTAATGGGTGTTCACAGTGAAATGATTGTTTTGCTCTGTGCTGTGTTTTACTCACATCATTTGTTTCCCATTGAAAGCTCGAAAACAAAAAATGGCCCCGGGGCCTTTTCCTCTACTCCCTTCCTCTGCTCTTAGAGAAACATACAGAGGAAAAGAAAATTCAGACAGTGAAAGAAAGCAACATGGGAAAGTGTGAAACAAAACAAAAACAGCACCTATGCATTTGGTCAAACTCGCATTGATGTGCTGTTAATGGTTATTTACCGATATCTTCTCAGTCAGTCATGGCACCCATGGTCTAATGCACTCAGTGCTGTAGATGTTCATGTACTGAATAAAGATCAGTATTGTTCACCCCATAGATTATCTCTCACATCTCCTCCACCTTGAGAAAGCATTCTTATCTCCTTTCTTTTTCCTCATCTCTCTGCTTCATCGGTCCCGCATTCCTCTTTGTCAACTAAACATTTATGTTATATGCAGCCACTATGATATGCACCATCCAAACAGCACCGTCATTATCCAGCAGAACTTGATTTAGTCCTTCCTCTCTTTTAATCATTCTCTCTCTTCAGATCTCCTCTCTCTCTCTCTCTCTCTCTCTCTCTCTCTTTCACTGTCATGTCCAGGCTTGTCTGGACTCCTGCTCCCAATCCCTCTCTCTTTCTGATTCCAGCTTTAATGACAGTGATTTAGGGAATAAATTCCTCCCCAGCAGATGTCTAAGCCCTCGTCCCGTTTTACTCCTCCCTTTATATCCTCTCTGTGACACAAAAAGGCTTTTGTATGTTGGTAATGGCTTACAAAGTAAGAAAATAACCCAGTTGAAAAAGCGTTTTTATGATTTATTCATGATTCAAATTTGACACATTGTAATTTTTTACTATGAATGAATGTGAATAATTGTTGATCAATCGTTGCTGTTAGTTTTCCTGATCTACAGTTTTGTGATCCTCAGATAAGCTGATCAATGAACACAGGGGGCCCTATTTAGATGGTCTAAAACGCAAAGCGCAAGGCGTGCAGCGCATGGGCGTGTCCCAGTCACTTGCTAGTCAGACAGCGCGTTTTCAGACTGTGCGCCATGGCGGAGAGTCTAAAAGGGTTGGACTTACTCTGTGAATTAGTCATGGGTGTGTTTTGGGCGTATTATTCAATAAACCAATCAGAGTGTCACCTCTCATTCCCTTTAAATGAGGCGTGATTGGAGCGCACGGCGGAGAGCTAGTTAGATGACGGACCTACCAACTGGAAGGAGTGAGCGTTTTACAGCTAAGACAATAAATATATCTCTATATCGACTGTCCCGTCACATCTGATGTCAGATCAAAGGGGATTGCCACCGTTTGGCAGCTGAGTTCACATCCCTCTCAGTCAACCACAAACAGCCACAGCATCAGATAGGGTGTATATATTCAGCATCTGTCATCTTAGAAAAGCCAAAAGAAAAGAAACAGAGTGAGACTGCGAGAGAGAAAGAGAGAGCGCACACGAGAGAAACGCTGTCAACAAATGAATGTAAATTATTCAATTTATTTTATTTTAACCCGGGAGGTTAGAGAGCCCAGCTCCCTCTCCAGCATCTTGAACCATCTTAATAGGGCCCATTCTGTTTGAAGGCCTGCAGTAAGTCAAAAACTTCTGCCTAGGATACACCTGTGTTTCCTCCCTCCTCTCTCCTCGTCTCCTCTGAAACCTCATCTCTCCTAGTCCCCTTGAAAGCCTCCTGTTTCCTCATCACCTCCAAAGCCCCCTCTCTTCTTGTCTCTTTTAAATCCTCTCTCTTAATTTCCTCTAAAGCCTCCTCTCTCCTTATCAGCTATGAAGCTTCCTCACTTCCTATCACCTCTGAAGCCTCTTCTATCCTCATCACCTCTGAAGCCTCTTCTATCCTCATCACCTCTGAAGCCTCCTTTCTCCTCATCTTCTTTAAAGCCTCCTTTCTCCTTGTCTCTTCAGAAGTCTCCTCTGTTCACAACTCCTCTGAATCTTCCTTTGTCTTTGTCCCCTTTAAAGCTTCCTTTCTCCTCATCCCCTCTGAAGTCTCCTCTCTCTTTATCTTCTCTGAGGCCTCCTCTCTCCATGACACCTCTGAAGCCTCCTATGTTCTCATCACGTCTGAAGCTTCCTTCCCTTGTCTCCTCTGAGGCCTCTTCTCTCCTCATCTCCTTTTACGCCTGCTATCTACTCATCTCCGCTCTCCTTGTTTTTTCCCCCACATATTTAATGAGGACTTCACTTTAATTCTTTTGCTTGAATGAAGAAACTTAAAACAGGAAGGAGACTGACTGAACCCCAAAAACAACAGCTAGCAGAGTGGCGGAGAAAAATCAAGAACATTGTTCACACACAACTTATGTTTTTCAGTTCTATTAGTCTTGACGAAAACTCCTGAATGAGTGGTACAACCACCAATCACATGGCCCATGCTCCTTCGACTTAGTCCTCATAGATTTCTTTTTTCCCCACATTTTTCCCACTTTATAAATCCATGACAGGAGCAAGAGGAAACTTAGTTTTGTTTTGCGCTCATCTGAAAAGTCAGGAGAGTTTGTCCAGCACGTTATAGATGAAAGCCAATGAGATCTTTTCATAGGGGAACCTCCTCTCTGCTGCTGTTTGTTGCTGTTTCAGCCCACTAGTTTGTCCTTCCCATCAGCTCAGATTAGAACCCCGTTTCCTGTCCAGTTGTTTGGTTCAAGGCCCTGAAATGTGTTTCCTGCACCAAATAAGATTAGCTCACCCTGATGGGTTAGGCTTGTTTTATGAACGCACACACACACACACACACACACACACACACACACACACACACACACACACACACACACACACACACACACACACACACACACACACACACAAGATAGACAGTGATGAGGACACTGACAAGCAAACATGGAAAGACTTCAGATGATCAATTGTAACCCAAAGCATGTCTCTTGTTGAAATGAGGCTCAGTCAAAAAATGACCTCACTTTGTAAAAGGGCCCTTAAAAGAACTCACACACATAAATAATTCCTTAATGGTAGCTTCCATTTTAAATGCAGGGATAAACAGAAAGAAAAAGGACAAGAAATCAGGAGTGATGGCTGAGCAAGGCTTGTGGTTCAAAGGTGTGAGACAGCAGAGGGAATATGACATGAGACTGAGTTCACTGTAAATCAAAGCAACATAAATCAACAGATGGTGGATTAGAGGCTTTAAGAACTTCTCCTGTAGTAGCACTCCTGTAGTGATGAGTCACACAGGTCGCTGAGAATGTGTCTCCACAAAATAACAACACACACACCTTCTCTTTTATAAAAGATGAAATGCTGTAAAAAGTGTGTAGTGTAAGCTGCTGTGCACCTCTGTATAAATGTACCTTTTGTCCCAAACATCTGTGTAGATACAGACATAAATATCTGTATCTACACCAAAAGTAGGCAGGTATGGAAGCAAATAAGAAACAAAAGTATTAGAATTTTACAACCACTGGATAATCAGTGTTTAACCTTAAAACTTTTATAGCATGGGTGCGAATTTGTCACCTTTAGTCGAAAATTGGCGTTTTGAATAAAAAAAAAATAGATCATTTGTGAGATGTGTGTTGATCAGATGAGTTTTTGAAAAGGGGGAGGGGGCGTGTCTGCGTGCATGCTTTAAGGTAAGAATCTCTCAAAGTAGCGTTACATGACCTTACTTGGCTTATACTGTATGAGGATGACTGTTAGTCTGATTGGGTTGAGCTGTTATGATTTGGCGAACAGCTGCTATAAAAATCTCCCCATACACTATTTACTTGCTGTCTCTACGTTAAGCACCCAGAGTCAGGGACGGGGACGGATTATAAGTAGAACACCCCCAGATAAAGGTGGTCTGATAAATTGGCCATCAATGTTTATTGGCAGATACTCGCTGTCAATAGTTAGAAGGCCGATCAGTAACTCTCTTGGATAATAATTAATTGATTGATTTTGTAGCAGTGAGATTACATTAATTCTAGGGTGATTTTTCCCTTATACCCTTATGCTGAAATTGTTCAGTTCCGACAGGAGTCGACACGGCCCACTGAGGGCAAAGTTGTATCTGGTACTTACGGTACTGAAAAAAAAGACAGGTACTGACATACTTTTTGCGTGTTGGCATCAATGTGGTACCGAATTATTGGTTCTCATGACAACCCTAGTTCATAGCCAATAATCTATTCATATCTGGCTACATGCTTTCATGTTGACATATGGATGTTGAGTAGGTTGGTATGTGCCTGGAAAACAGGGGGATTGATTAAGATGTGATTAATAAATGTTTTTCTGTTACCTCTTGCTGTCTGGTAACCAGCGAATAATCACCAGAACACTCAATCCAGTGGATGAGTTGGAGCAATTTGCCATCATATTATGTATTCTTACCAGTTTTTCTCCCTCATCTAACTACAGTATTGATGCATGTGTGACAAAGACACTCAGTGTCAAACCTGTTGTCCTCTGCACTGTTCAGGGTGAGGAGAGAAAGCAGGACACTGAGTAACTGTGGGTCCAGAGGAAATCCTTCTCTGAACGTCCTCCACATTGTACGAGTGCTGTTTGGCATAACTGTTGAGGGATCTCTTGTTTCACACATATTTGCTGTTTCCTTGTTAGAGGCTGGTTAGTACATGTCCCAGTGGTAGCTCCAACCTTTCTGTAGAGAATGTTCTGAAGTGTCAGAAAAACACAGGCCTCGTCCTAAATGTGTCTCACTCACTCACCGCAGCCATGTGTGAAGGAAGTGGGGATGTCTTTTTGGAGGCACGTACAGACTGGTCATTCTATGTGTGTGTGTGTGTGTGTGTGTGTGTGTATGAGGTAAAGAAGCAGCAGATGCCTGCAGCTGGGCTTGGCTTGGATTTGTTTCCAGTCCGTTTAGTTGTCTTAGCACGGCTGCCCTTTGGCTCGTCCAATCAAAAGCAAAAGCTTTGGAAACAATCTTGTGTGCTCCACACACCTCCTCAGTGCTTATCTAAACCCCTTTCTGGACTGAAAACCCACAACACCCACTAACACCTGGCTTTTGTCTTTAGTGGGAAAGGTTGCAATTGAGACAAATGACTCTGCAGTTGTCGTGGGTATATATATATAGCCCCAGCTCCCTTCAGCTCCTATCGGCTCCAGTGGAAATAAGACATCCGGGTGGATGGGCCAGTTTTCACCCACTTTCTAGGGCAATTCATTGAAATTCCGCCACAAATTGTGTCCATCCTTGTTCAAGCAGCACTCGAATATCGTTTCAAATTAGTCAGCACTGAGTTTGAAAGAGAGACTGAATAACAGATGTAAAAAGAAATAACCACCATAACATTTTCACTGGCCTCCATGCTGCTTTCCATTGTTGTCCGGGGCATTTGTGACATCAATCTTAACACAATGATAAAAGTAAGATTATTAACCCAAACCCTGTTATTTTTTCCTAAACCCAACCATGTTTATGTTTCCTAAACCCAACCACGTGTTTGTTGTTGAAGGAAAAAAAAAGTAAATTTGCAGTGTTGTAACAACGTAGTGAGTTTATTTTGAAAGAGACAGATGTAAAAGGCAAATTTCTTGTGAAAACAGAAATGTTTTTTGAAAGAAGACAATGCATGTACCAGGTCGGATTTGACATGGCGTCCCAGAACATCAACAACCAACGCACCCAGGGTACCTTGCACATCATATCTGGATGAGGAAAGTCCATGACCAAACATCGATATGTGATTTTTTTGAAAAATAGTCTCTTACCTATTTTTAGTGGGTTTTTTTGTGTTTAATAAAACACAGAAACAAGGGTATAAGAGTGGGATGAGGACAGGTCAGGGTTATCAGACAGACTAATTTGAATTTTATAAAATATCCATTTAAAACATTACTAGTATGTGTTGCTTATTAGCATATAATGAGTCTGCATTTCCCTGTCATACTACACAGAGTCACTATAAATGATGTAGTGTCAAATTAAAAATGCTAAATGCAGCTTTGAGAATAGAATTCAGAATAGGCTGATTTCTCATAAGCACTTTTGATGCAGTCCCCCACCCCCACCCCCTTTCCTCAGGTATGTTAACAAGACAAGTGGTTGCTTATTATTCTGTATGCAGTCTCTTTCCATACATCATCTCTGTCAGTACATGTACTCACTGAGGTACTACATGGACCTTTACATGTTTCCTTTGATGTACTTTCACTACCAGCAGCAGACTTACCTCCCTGTGCTAGTTTGATTTGTTATCATTTCCATTATGACCAGTTTCCTCTGACTGATATAATCTCCACTGTTCAGTATTAGATCAATACATAAATAAGACATTATGAACTAAAAGATTATATGAAAAGATACAGAAAACTGTTTGATGTAACCATGAAATTATTTTATAATGTGATAGTCAAACCTCTTTTCACAATAACAGTTAGATTTTTTAAATTTAATTTCAGCTGCTTTTTTATCAGAGTCTAATATTGGATAGGTTGTCACAGCCTTCAGACCAAACCAACAACCACCAGATGATTATGACATCATGGAATAGACTTGGAGATAGGGACATTTTATCAAGGCAGGACGGGTTCACAATGAATTTCAATTATAAACACATTTATCACTCTTTTACATGACATTAGAGGAAATGGATTTATTGTGTTAGTCTGACTAAAAACACACTTTTTAAAATACACATTAAAATGTTCGTCCTACTGAAGTCGTACTAAATCAAATTTCTCAAAGTCGGACTAACACACTCAGATAATGTGATTGGGAGTTGAATTCTTCCTGCATGTATACAACCAATTGGACCTAAACTGGCCAAGGTGTTCTGCGCGTGCTCCACAGTTTCCACCCTGGGCTTTGAGTAACAGAAGAAGAAGACGGTAACAACATGGCGAAATCTACATCCAGGGCTGTGCATTTTTGAAGGGATGAAATATACTGAGCTGCAGAGTTGTCTACCACGGTACCAGTTTGCCCGTAGCTAACCGTATCTAACTTGTTTGTCAATTGTTTGGTCTGTGCCTTAATAGGTCAACTGGAAAAAGGTCTAATACTAAAAAGCTGAAAGGAGGCATATCGCCACTTGTGGTAGCAGAGTTAGACGTAGATTGGTCAATAAATTGATTCCCCTCCCGTGCTTGTATACTGGGACAAGGAGAGTAGTCCAGTTAAATGGCCTAGTCAAGTTGTAACTGTAGCTCCACTTAACTGTGCATGTAAACATACTGACTAAAACAGATCTGGCTAAATCTTTGGTGCTGATTGGCTGGTCCTTACTGAGCACCAACATGAGTAACCAAATGAAGTCATTCTGTACTTTACAGTAGTCAGCTGAGTGAATAAACACTTTGCACACTTGCAGTAATGAACCTGTTTTACTAATAAGCTGTTCATGCATATACAGAGAGTGTAATTCTCAGACTTCATAACCCCTTTGACCTTTTTCATGCCTACCCCACCCTGACCTACATAGCTGGCTTTATCCCTAACGATTATCTCTTCACCATGAGATTCACTCAACAGAATTCCCATGATGTGCATTGACAGGTCCCTGTAATGTGGTCCTTGGCCTCAGGGGGCCAGCATTCAGTGCTAATTCCTCTAAAGTAAGACAGACAGAGGGATAAAGAGGACGGTAGAAGAAAGAGGACAGATAGGCAGATCAGAGGAAGAGAAACAGGGGTGAAAGGAAGAGTAAGTGGAGGAATGAAAGAAATTGTGAGAAAGAAAAAGAGTTATGAAAGGCCTTCCTCTTGCGCCTCGGGGGTAGTTATGTTCTGTCAGCAGTTGGCGAGAATACTTGACTCTGTCCTAACAATCTTAATGTCTTCGGAGCTACAGTGTGTGTGATTTAGTATGGAGTGGAAAAACTGATGATTTATAATACTCTCCAGAGTGATTCTATCAGTGACACCCGCCTAATGGGCTGCAGGGAACATCAACAACCTGTCCAGCCCTGACTAATTGCTTTCAGAACATCATAAATAGTAGCTTAACTCTGTTTCACCCAGAGGTTTTTTTTGCAGGCTTTTCATGTTCCGAGCAGGCTGAGGGCAACCGATACAGGTCAACTAAACATGTGAAGAATAAAGCTTCCAATAACACATCATTAATGAATGAAGATGTATTTAGGTAAAGATGGAGCTTCTGTGTCGGACAATTTCTGTTTTTTTGTTTTTTTTTCCCCTTTTTTTTCAGCACCAATGTGCAGGATCCTTTCAAGAGATCTTCTAGGGATGCATTGATTGGGCGGCTGTGGCTCAGAGGTAGAGCGGGTCGTCCACCATTCAAAAGATCAGCGGTTCAATCCCGGGCTCCTCCAGTCTGCATGTCAAAGTATCGTTGAGCAAGATACTGAACTCCCGATGGCTGTTCCATCGGTGTGTGAGTGTGTTAAAACTGACACTGGCACCTCAGCCTCAGCCACCTGTGTGTGTGTGTGTGTGTGAATGGGTGAATGTGACTCGTAGTGTAAAAAGCGAGAAAACGGCCAGCAACAAAACAACGCCTCTTGCATTTTTGAAAAGGACACGCCCTCCCGGAAATGTGCACTCCCCCTTTTCTCGTTCGCAAGGAAACAAACACACAGAGAGCTTGAAAATGGATGCAGAGAGATATAACTCTGTGATGAATAGAAAGGCGCTATACAAATGCCGGTCCATTTACCATTGATTGTGAATTTTTGGGCTGATACAGATGTTTTGTTGTTGTTTATTTGTCATACAGTGGGCCTCTTCTAAATATTAGTGGCAAAAAAAACAAAACAACAACAACTTCATAGCCTACTTCTTAGTAAAATAAATGTTTTTTCTTTACAAAGTTAGGCATCTCTGCATTGTTGCAGCCCAGTCTATATATTTGTCTTCTCATCCAGGATGTGAGACGCAGAGCTTTACAACTGCTCACTGAAAGCAAATGTGAAAAAAAAATAGCATGTGCACACAGAGTCCTCTTATGTCATGCCAGAGTTCGGTCCAGTCAGTGGCTTCATCTCCCAGTCAGCAGCTGGTTATGCTGGCTACTGTTGTCCAAGTCTAACTGCCAATAACTGACACACTGACATTAACCTAGATAAAATTCATGTCACACAACAAATAAACATTGCCTATTCCCTTCGATGAATCTCACCTTATGCCCCGTGCCCCTGGACAAAAAAAACAAGAACACCAAGTAACAACTGGCTTTTATCTTTAGTGGGAAAGGGTACAATCGGCATTCCCTTCCGAGTCAAATGACTCTGCAGTAGTCTCCGCTAAATTTATCTGCTCCGCTTCGATCTTCTTAGATCGGCATTGATGGAAATATGACACCCATGCTAATTGGAATGTGCTAATTTTGGCCCCTTTGCGGATGTGATGCAATGACAGGCCGTGACAAAATACCATCGGTCTCCATATAAGTAGCACTTGAACATTGTGAAAATCTTGTTGGCAGTTTAGTTGAAGTTTGAAAGACAGACTGAATAAAAAAAGTAAAAGTAACCACCATGACATTTTCACAAGTCTTCACACTGATTTCTGCTGTTTACTAACTGGTAAACAGGTTTGTAAACATGTCTACGACGTACTTTTTAGGTACTGAATTTTGGCAGTGTTTAGTTTACGTGAATTGGTACTTCTTAGTAGAGGTGCACTTCAGTTGGTACCCAATGTAGTTAATATGTTGTTAGGTTTAAGCACAAAAACCACTTGGTTATGCTAAGTAAAAGATCATATTTTGGCGATAGATACCCAGTTTTGGGGGCCTCCATCACTCCTGGAGAAGCTCCAACGGGTAACCATTAAATACCCACGTTTGGTGGGTGGCAAAACAACACTGGAAAAACAGAAATAACTTGCTGAAATCAACTATTTTTAGTGTTTATTTGTGTCAAACACTGGTTGGCAGCTTAGCAGGCATCCCACTTACGTGCTACGCCATCCAGCATCCACTCCACCTCTCAGTGACAAAGACAGCTCATGTACCTCGTCACTTTAGAAGTGTTCATATGATATGTATGAAGCGTGCACAGGTAATGTGTTCATGCTTTGCAGAAACATACTATGCCAACATTGTCTTCTGCTGACTGGGCTGGTTTACAACCAGATGCAGATTCTAAACTCAATATTTGCTGTTTTTGAGACAAAACCAAAAAAAAAACAAAGGACTGAGCAGCCTTGGAGGATGTATATCCAGAGTGCTTTCTGTAATCCTAATTGTTAAACATTTGGAGCTTATCCAGCTGTGTGTGTGTGTGTGTGTGTGTGTGTGTGTGTGTGTGTGTGTGTGTGTGTGTGTGTGTGTGTGTGTTGTTAGGTTTTGTTGTGGGCCCAGGGCCACACCATATTTTACCTAACTTCACATCAACAGGAAACTGTAAACTTCAAGTACCACTTTGTGCAAAGCTTTCAAGCCTGACTCATCTTTAATAAACCCCTCCGTCTATGGAAGTGAGTGTGTACAGACACTTGTTTGTGAGACATCCTCCATGGTATAATAATGGTTGTTTCTCAGTTCAAACTGTGTGAAGACATTTACAGGACCAACTGGCTCCGTTCTGACATCCACAGCAAAGTTACCCATTCAGCATGAAAACATGGACTACAGTTAGAAAAGGGGCACATCACCACAGATGTTACTCTTCAAGGTCAGTTTACTAGTCATGAAACTCAGCTCAGGGAAACAGGTGTATAATGTCTTCTGTAGCTCCAGAGGAGTTTTGACCAATCTGACAAAACAATCCAGATGATCTCATAGTGATGCCATCAGGTTTATCTCATACTGGGGTTAGAGACCACAAATATATGTGTATATGTGTTCTGAGCGCTGTCACATTGGGGGGAATTTACACTCAAATCTGTGGCTAAACTTTGTAGACAAAGATTGAGCTCTGAAGCTGCTGATCTGCTAATGAGTTGCTTTTACTGTATAGACAAGCATAGGTGTTTCCCAGATAGGGAGGCTCTAATGAAGGGACATTATCAAGAATGGGAAGCATGAGATTCAGTGTGTGGAACAAGACTAATTTATGAGGAATTCTGCGTCTTTTGCTTTGATTTTGACTGCACTTTTTTGTGCCTCTGCACCAGGGACAGCTGTGACTGGATGCATTATATTTTTGAGGTGTCTGTCCATGCCTTTGCTCACCTCATTCTCGTCAAAGCGATAGCGTAAGAATGTCTTGAGGATATTTCTTCAGATTTGGCACAAATGTCCACGTTCACATCAACATAAGAGTGAACGGATTTGGTGATCAAAGGTCACAGTTACTGTGACCTTATAAAACACTTTTTTTGGCCCTAGCTCAAGACAGCTGTGGCTGGATGCATTATGCTTTTGGGGTGTCATGGGCGCATATTCATCCAACCAACTCATTCTCGTGAAAGTCATATCTCGAACAGCACAAATGTCCACTTGGAATTCACAATGAACTGATTCGAATTTGATGGTAAAAGGACAAAGGTCACTGTGACCTCACATCAGTCTCTTTCTCATGAACATAATATCTCAGGGGAATTGAGGGAATTTCCTCAAATTTGTCCACTTGGACTCAAGGATGAAATGAGCTGGTGGTAAAAGGTCAAGGTCACTGTAGTCTTGCCACCAGACAATCAGAGATCTCTGGCTTCTGATAGTCTGGGGACACTCCTTTCTAAAGTGTGTTTAACACACCGACGAAAACGGCCGGCAACAAAGCAACGCCTCTTGCACTTTTGAAAAGGACGCGCCCTCCCAGAAATGTGCACTCCCCCTCTTCTTGTCCGCAAGGAAACAAACACACAGAGGGCTTGAAAATGGATGCCGAGAGATTTAACTCCGCTTTAGAAAACGTGTGCTCAGTCCACAAGATTGTGGAAATGAAGGACTTACAGCGACTTGAGCCATTTTGTACCACTACACGTGTTTCTAGTCGGACTATGTTTACGAGCACAAGAGTTCAGTTTTTTTAAACTCTTAAATTGTATCCGCCCATCTAAACACAAAATCAGGGAGAAAGTCATTAGTCAGTCTTAGGTTAAGCAAAGCGTCTAAAGACTGACTTGTGAGTCTAAGGTCACTGTGACCTCACAAAACACATTTTAGGCCATAACACAAGAGTTTATATGCTTATTATTAGGGATATCTCGATCCAGCTTTTTCACTTCCTATCCGATATTACAGCCTTGAGTTTTGGCCGATACTGATCTGATCCAAGTGCGTATTATACATATTCACTTAGTTTGTTGTCAGTCATGTTAGAAAAGGCTTGATCAAGCGATATTACTCTAACAAGAACAACTACTTAATCGAGTTAGTTAGAATGATCCACAACAGTTGGTATGAGAAACTGACCTGTTTATTGTTAACAGGGTTAAATAAACAAACTTTAAACTTGAACATTAACATTAAATAAAAAATATAGCTGCTTTGGCCCCTTAATAAACAGAAAATAAACCAACACAAGAAATCTTTAAAATGTCTAACATTGAAATTAAAATAGCAGCAAGACTCCACACACTTGTGCTCTGGCCCCCTAATAAATAAAAAAATAGATTAACACCACAAGACATTGTTGACATTTAACAACAATGGAGCCTCTCCTTTTCAGTTATTTTAGTAGTGTCAGTGCCAGCCTGGTGCACAGGCACACAATATTGTACAACTGTTTAAACAAGCAATAGTCCATCCATGGCTCCAATTTCACTAATTGTGCCCAAAACAATGCTATCAGTGCTCTTTACTTAAACAGTAAGAGTGTAAACCAAATAAAAATATCACTCTCAAAAAACCAGAGCAGAAAACAAATAGTCAGGTAACTAAGTTGACCGCCACTCTTCCTACCCTCCTGTGTGTCTGCCATCTGCATGCTGGCCTGGTGGATTTATAGTAAGTGCTGGAACGGAGCCCTGGAATAGACTGCTTGAATCGTGGAGCGCTGGGCTGGCCGTAAAACCTGGATCGGCGTTCTTGGATCGGCATTTTTCCATGCAGTCGGATCCAATGCCGATGCATGTTTTTTTGCTAATATCAGCGGCCGATAGATCGGGACATCCCTACTTATTATGACAACATGTGACACAAATGTCTAATAGGATAAATTGATACAGCAATGACATTATATATCCAAAAGGTCAAAGGTCAGCTTCACTGTGACATCATAATGTTCTGCAAAAACACTTCTTCACATTACTCAATTCCGTGACTGTGGAACAGAAGGAGAAATATGCCCATTCAGAAACTGTGGTGATTGTATAGACTTTCTGTGGTGCAGGCGGGGTGTGTGAATGTGTGTGAAGCATCCATGGTTTAGAATTTGTAGCTTCTTTGCATCCATATTTGAAGCATTGTCTACTGAAATGGCTATGTATGAGTCTAGACAGATGTAAATGTAAGCAGTCTGACTGGTTAGTGGCAGCATATAACCATGAGGTTTTTTTTCTCCCCCGAGTCATCCAACTTTACAGAAGTGCAATACTAAATTTCTAGAGTATGCTTTGATGTAGATCCATTTTTTTCCAAACTGTCTGTAAATGTGATAGATTGTGCAAAGGATCTAAAGTTACACTAAAAATCAAAAAACTGTTAAATGCAATAGCCAAAAATTTGTTTTTTTGTGAGGTAAAAAAATGAGACCAAGAAAAAAAACAGTTTTTTCCTCCCTGTAATGTAACTTATAACCTGTACAATTCAGCTGAAAAACAAACTAATCTTTCAGGGGTAAAAATATATATAAATTTTAAACATACAATTGTTGGGATTCACAGGACCACAGATGATTTGTCCTTTGTTAAATTCTAAACTGGACATGTGAAGGCTTTTCTTCTCTGCTAAACAAGGTTTGCAACTAACTTTCGAGCAACAAGGAGAACCAATTTGAGTTAGCACACAGCGTCTAACTCTGCAAAGACCCCGAGTGACCAGCTTCCTTGGAGTTTCACCTTTGGAACAAAGGAAACAACAAAGACTGCACCTGGAATGACAGCTCTTTCCCGCCTTCCTCTGCCAACTAACAAAGCAGCACACCACAAAGCGACTCTTTCTTCCGTCTATTAACGTAGCAACTGGGCATAGCTTTATCATAGCTGTACAGGGTAAGCAAGACTATTTAACTTGTTGTATGTGATTTAATGCTGTTTACTGAGTAATTGTTGTGATTGTTTGCAGTCAGGTCATTGGTTAGTTGGCTTCGCCAAAGCTAAGTGTTTAGTTTGCTAATGCTGTTCACAGACAGATTCTTGCACACAACTAAACAATCTCTGCACTAATCCAGACCGTTTGTAACACATATCACATTCTCATAGACTCATTAACAAATAGGCTTTCACCAGAGCTACACCCAAAGAGGCAAATCAAAATTCCCGCTTCTCTTCCTTTGTCTTTGTCCTGACCACACGGTCAGACAAACACATCCCCTGATCTGAAGCCAGCTTTGATTCGGCTAACTTGTAGTTCCCTGTTGTCAGCCAAATTCCAAATGAATAGTTTAGCATATTTTATGAGACTGATATCTTTAATTGGCTATCATTTTTCCCCTTATGGGAATGGTGCCCCACAAGGTGATTTAATGTTAATTAAGTCACATTATTTAACATAATTATTAATTATTAATAATAATTATTCATTATTTCCTATAGTTAATTTACAACATTAATGGTGTCCCCTTGGTGAGGCCTAATTGTTGTTGTTGTTATGTTGTCGTAATGTTGTTCCCAACGTAATTGGTGCTCCATGTGATGCCTAGAAATGTTGATCCCTACACAATGGTTGTTTAAGTGTGAACATCATTAAACTAATACATTCAAACTCATGCTAAATATTAGTCAGTACACACCTGCCATCAATTAAAGTGACTCTGATTAATCCCAAATTAAGTTCAGGATTTACAGCAGAAGCCATGGTCCACAAAGAGCTCACAAAGCATCAAAGGGATCTCATTGTTGAAAGGTATCGGTCAGGAGATGGGTACAAAAAAATTTCCACGGCATTAGATATAGTCATGGAACACAGTGTAGACAGTCATTAATAAGTTGAGAAAATATGGAACTGGACGTCCGTCTAAAATTGATGAGAAGACAGGACAAAAACTGGTCAGGGAAACTGCCAAGAGGCCCACAGCAAAACTGGAGGAGCTGCAGGAATATCTGGGAAGTGCTGGTTGTGTACTACATGTGATAACAATCTCCCATATTCTTCACATATCTGGACTATGGGGTAGGGTTGCAAGACAGACGGCTTTTCTTACAAAGAAAAACATCCAAACCTGGCTAAATTTTGCAGAAAAAGTACATCAAATCTCTTAAAAGCATGTGGGGAAAATGTGTTGTGGTCTGATGAAACCAAGGTTGAACTTTGTGGCCATAATTCCCAAAGGCATGCCTGGCGCAAAAACAACACTGCACATCACCAAAAGAACACCATACCCACGGTGAAACATGATAGTTGCAGCATCATGCTTTGGGGTAGTTTTTCTTTAGCTGGAACTGGGACATTAGTCAAGGTGGACGAAAGTATGAAAGTATGAACAGTTGTAAGTACCAGTCAATTTTGGCCCAAAACCTTCAGGTGTCTGCTAGAAAGCTGCAGATGGAGAGGAATTTCACCTTTCAGAATGACAATGGCCCAAAACATACAACCAAATCAACAGAAGAATGGCTTCACCAGGAGAAAATGAAAGTGTGGGAATGGCACAGTCAGAGCTCAGACTTAAATCCAATTGAAAATCTGTCAGGTGACCTGACGAGGGGTGTGCACAGAAGATGCCCTCACAATCTGACAGAGTTGGAGAGCTTTTACCATGAAGAGTGGGCAAATATTGTGAAGTCAAGATATGGCATGCTGATACAGAGAAAGACTGAATGCTGTAAGACAATCAAAAGGTGCTACATCCAAGTATTAGTTTAAGGGTGTGCACACTCATGAAACAAGGTTATTACAAGTTTTTAGTTTTTTAAAATGTTCTCCCCTAAAAGATTTGATTGTATTTCAACTGAATTGTACAGGTTATAAGTCAAATTAATGGTGAAAACAGTTTTGAAACGATTTATCTTGGTCTCATATTTTTGCAAGACAAAATCTGACATTTTAACAGGGAGGTGTAGACTTTTTATATCCACTGTATGTATTCGTAAAACTTCTATTTTGGGGCTCTTACTACTTAATACATTTAACACATACAGGCTGCAACATATGATTACAGTTTGACAAGTGTCTCCTTTTCAACCAATGTTCCAAGCTCAGCAGCAGAAACATTTCTTCTTTGTATCATTGATTGTTTCCAGACATGTGCACCATCAGTCTTAAACAGCCCAGCACCAGATCTCATTTTTTGCTAATTAGATGTAGTGTGGCTCATTAACATCTGTAATCTTAGTGAGAAATTGTGGTGACACAAAATTTAGCACCCTGAAGGTAATTTGCAGTAATAAATGTATCTTGTCTTATTTACTAGAGGAAAAGCAGCAAAGCTGTGTGCATCCACAACTCGAAAGTTTCATTCAGCAAACTTGGTCATACAGGGATGTGCAAGCAGACACACACTCACTTCACACACTTCTAGCTTGTATTGGTGTTTCTGCTTCTGCTGGATGCCAAAAGAAAGGAGGATGAGGAAGGAGAAAATAATAAAGAGACTGAAGACAGATGGAGTTATGTGCTTTCCTCTCAGCCTATTAACAGCTCGTAAACCTCCTTCTGACTATGAGGAAATACCCAAGATAAGACGTCTGTATTTTGGTGTGTGTGTGTGTGTGTGTGTGTGTGTGTGTGTGTGTGTGTGTGTGTGTGTGTGTGTGTTTGTGCTTGTGGATCAGCAGTAAGGTGCAGCTGCATGTGTGTATACTCCTCTGTATCTGCAGAGTCCTGGGTGTGTCTGTTTGTTTGCAGTGTGTGTGCTTTGCTCTCTAGCCTCATCAACTCCCTGACCCTCACAACTCTGCTGTCAATCCTTCTGCAGTTTTTCACACTGTTATTCTGAAGATGTAAAATGAGCACTCATTTTTCCTGTTCAGTCTTTGGCTTTATTTATTACCACAGACAGACAGCCATGTTCATTGATTTGACACAGTAGGTGGGATAACCTATGTCGATAACAGCAAGGTAAATTTGAGAAAGTTAACCAGTCTTCAGACAAGATTTCAAAATTACCTTCAGATATAGAGAAAGGGTCAGTGTAAGAAAAGTGTAAGTCCAAATAAAAGCAAAGTTTGTTGTGCATGTTGTGGTTAACAGTTAATCTCCTCGGTAGCAGTTTCAACTTTTTCATGTGTCTGTGTGAGTCAGGTTTCCCATTTCAGCAGTTAAGGGCCATGACAAACTAGGCCCTTGGTGAGCATCCGTCATCCTAGTTTTTGCAGTTGGCCCTGCGCTGTTGGCACTAGTTGGGCCTTGCTGGTGGCTATTCAAAGTTTCGGCAAGATGAATCGGCAGTGGAGCCTATTGAGCCTGTCGATAAGAGAAATCGCTGTGATTGGCAGTTAAATCATTGCACGAGAAGAGAAACAGAAGTGAGGAAAACAAACGATTAACGTCTAGTGGGTGTGAGACAGAAACAAACTTGTTTTATTAGATTAAATTATCTTTCTAAAACAAGCAGGGTAGAGGGTATGTATATCCAAAATGCCTTTACATAGACAAGATTATCTTTTTAGCCATTGAGCTCTTAAGTAAAAACAATTGGTGATTGTTTGTGATATTGTTCACTAGTGCACAATAATAATTTGTTCTTTCAACATTGGATGATGTTGTTGCTAACTGGCTAAGTAGCGTCTTGAATTTGTCCTGTCAGTCTTCTAATCTCCCCTTTTGAATGATGTATAAAGGCTACCACCACCTGCTGTTAAGGGGAGTTATTTCCTCTCATGCACAAATTTGATGGCTGTTGGCTCTTTTCTGTGTATTTAAGTCTAATATTCTGGACGAGATGCAGGCGACGTGAGGCGACGCAGCAGTTGGCCTTCGTCCCCACTAGTTCTTTGTTGTTGGTTTAGTGTATCTGGACCTTCAGGGTTAATGACTTCAGAACGTCTTCATGATAGGCTGCATTACACACTGATGGCAGACTGAGTGCAAAGCCATGGGTTCAAGACCTTTTTAGGTTTGTGTCTCTTGAAAACAGACTTAATATATAAAGTGCTTTTGAGGTGGCTTCAGTCTTCATTGGAAGTGCTTGTCAAATGGTTAACAGTCTGGAAAACCCCTGCCCTCCTATACCTTTCTGACGCTGGTTTTGGGGACAAACCAAAAGACCACTAATCCAAAATTCACACCCTCTTCATGCAGTGATTAGCCAGCAGTGTGTATTATATCTTTCCCCTCTCTGTGACACCCAGCTCTTCCTCCCACCTCGCCAGTGGCTGTTTGGGAACAGCTTTTCCTTCACCCATGTGTGTGGTACTAGCCTAAGATAATATACCTGTTTTGGTGTGAAGTTGATTACATCCTTCATAAACAGTCTTTGTGAGCCTTGATGTTTTGTTTTTGATTTCCCCTGATTCTTTCTGTTCTATAAAGATTGTTGGGGACATGAACCTAAGCTACACTTTGACCCCACTCATCAACATGTAAGGAAGATAACTCAAACTCATTCCTCATCCCCCTTTCTTTTTGTTTGTGAAGTTTGAGTCGTGGGGTGGATACTTAATTAGTCAATCCGATCAGAGCTGATCGGATCAGATTGATGGATAAGAGGAGCAGCCTTTTACACCCAGCTAAATGAACGGTTTCACTTCACTTTCAGTGCGCCTGGCTTGCCCTGACATTCTTACCCTAACTTTCACTCCTCTAGCCTAAACCTAACCAATCGAACCAACCAAGGTAACAAGCGCTAGCCAATCAGAAGCAAAGTGGGGCAGGTCATACCTTGACATCCAGAAATGTGGCTTCTGGTGGAAATTAGGCTTGTGAACTTTAACTGTGGTTCTGCATTACTTGCATCAATACAGTCTGTGGCATCAGTGTAATACACGTCAGGTGCACCAGCGCAACCAATGAAAATGTTTATTCACACTTGATAGATTTCTGAAGCCTTAAGCCATGTAAACAAAGGAAGCTGATCTGTCCATTCACCAGTCAGTCTCTCCAACTGTGTCCGTCTTCAGGCTCTCTGCTGTGGTTGTATAAGAATAGATCAGAGTAATTATTAACTTCAAGTCATCATACAAATATGCACACATCTCACCTCTGACATGGTGTGTGCTTGTGAAAGAGAGAGGGCGAAGCAGAGGGGTCATTTATCTCTGTCTTAAGTCTTTTTGCTTGTCCAACAACAGTAGTATCCGCATGTCCCTCTCCTTCACACATAAGAAAAAACCCTCATGAAGTACACACTGAGTGCATAGAGACATGAGCGCGCGCATACACACACACTGGAAACAAAGTGTATAATGGCTTGTTCAAAGCCAAAGAAACATCAGGTCACCCACCACATGTGTTTCCTGAATCTGACCACCATCATACGAATCTTGTTTTCCTGTCAAGGTCCAGTGAGATTCCATTTACTGGTGAGGGTGAGCCTCAGGTTTGTCTCATTTGGTTTAATAGAGATGAAGATACTGTGTCTCAGTGGCCACCTCACTCTTGGGGGTTCTGGGTTGGAATCTGTGTGTTTGTGTTGCTTTGAACTGAGCAGCAACCACCACAGTCAGAAGGTGAAACCAAAGGAATAGACACTAAAAATCTGCCTTTTTAGTTGTGAATATTAACTCGGTGTGGGCTACTAAAGTGGCTGTTAAAGGTTTGCAGCACTTACTTGTGGAGGTCAGTGGCTGTAGTCAGCTTTTTGATAGGTTTGGATAGGTTTTGTTTTTGCCATGTATTTGAACAGTAATTTCTAAATGTGTGGGAGGATCATTAATTTTCTTTTTAGTTCTGACAGTTTTTTTTAATTTCTTAAATGAATAAATATGGCAAACGTTTTTCTTGATTGCATGACATGCAGTTCTGACTGTAGCCACTGTGCCAACATTTTCACACAGTGCACTTTGTTTCTGGTAACTTGGTTTATCCCTGCTGTGGACTTGTGAATGTTTTCCTTCAGTTAGCCGAGAGCATGCTGTGATACGCTTCAGCCTCCTTGTGACAGGAGTTCAGTATAATAGAATGCCAGACCTGTCTTCAGTCTTCACATAATGTGACTGTGGTTGCTAAACTATGCCTTTATTAAGAAACTGTTGATGTGTTGGCTTTGGTTGCAAATGAGCACCTTAGACATTCAGTCTTGCACATATTTGGTGTGAATACTTGCATAGATGGGTGGAAAGTGAATGTTTTAATGCCACAAAGTCTGAATAAGAGCAAAGCAGAAAAGAATCTGGATTGTTTTTTTGTGGCGCTACAAAGTAGCTCACTACGAGAAATGTGATGCCTGCATTAGTCATTGCACTTGCCAAAACATGTTTTTGTAATGGCACAAATATCACAAGTTATATCACAAGTACATCTGTGAATTCCTACAGGGACATACTGAAGCCTGGTATATTCAGGTGAGAGTTGGTGTTGGTGTGTGGACACTAGGGTTGGGTATCGAACTCAGTACTTTTTAGGGTACCAACTGGATAAAGTCCATACTACCAAAGAACTGATCCATATTATATCAATCGGTGCCAAATGTCGGTTTCTGAAAACGCATCTGAGCAAGAATTGTGGGTTAGAGTGATAGGGACAAGCAGGCCATAGCTTGTATAAAAATCGTACATTGACATGCTGCTGTGTTGTGCTATGGCGTGCTGGAATTTGTCATTTACGTGACAATGCCTGGGCGCAACACAGGCTCGCTCCACTGTGTGTACAGTGTCGTGCTGCACTGCTGTGCAAGCAGCGTGTTTGAGTGTGCTCAGTCTGATGATTTACACTGTCCATAACAATAACTATGTCAGGTCAGGTCAGTGCCCCCCTGATATAATGTAGGGGAAACACTGAATCAAGCAAGAAGTCTAATGATACCATTTATTTATTATATTGTAATCGCAATCGCAATCGCGATATTGTCCACTCAAATCGCAATCGCACATTTTTATCAAATCGTGCAGCACTAGCAAAAATGACTGCATATTCTGTACAGAGTTCATGTCAAATTCAAACTCTATTCAAATAGAATTTCAGCTAGCAGGCAAACATAAAGGAAGACAGAATGTTGGGAGAAAATGAACAAGCGTAGATGATAGTAAACTAAACATTGTCATGCCTATTAGATCTTATTTACGTCGTAACTATATATATAAACTATATATATTTTTTCAATGAACGTTTTCTACAAATACACAAAAATCTTGTCAAAATATTGTTTTGTCACAAAAATTGCACTCAGCAGCTCAGCACTCAGACTTGTGCAGGTCTTAACCTAAAAGGTGTTAGAGGAAAGGTCAGAAAGTCAACTAACTAACTAAGGCACCAGTGTTGTAAGGATATCTTTCAGCGGGCCATCGTGTTGCATGGATAGACTGACTAACATCACTGTAGTGTTGAGTATGACCTTGTATCAGTGTCCTTTCAATAAGATATTAGTGTTTTGAAACACAATACATTAGCAAGGGCTCATGCATGTCCTTCACATGTGTATTGTCATAAATACGATGTGTTGCTTTAAAGAAGACAAACACATCTTCTTATTTAGAGTAAATATAGGAAAAACATTTAGGGGGAGCAGTGAGCAAGCTGAGGAAAACATTCCTGTTGGAGATTCTGATCCTATCTGCTGTTGTTCTCGTTGTTTATCTGTGAGGTAGTTTACTTTTGCTTCACAGAGTTTCTCACATAGTTTAGATTAATAGCCCACACTCTTCACTGCTCATTCACCACAGTATATCTCTGCAACAATCTCTGATGTTTCTCTCCTTGTGTGTGTGTGTGTGTGTGTGTGTGTGTGTGTGTGTGTGTGTGTGTGTGTGTGTGTGTGTGTGTGTGTGTGTGTGTGTGTGTGTGTGCATGCACTCTTTCACCACTTGGGGGAAGCACTGAATCCTTATGGAGCTCACCATCATCATGAAAAGCAGTACCTCTACAGCTGGGCACTTCGGTTATGTCCCACACACCTGCCAGCTACAATATTAAAAATAATGACTGCTGTAATCCTTGATTTTAGTCTCAGTAGAGCATACAGTATGTCTGACAGATCCTGAGAGATCAGTGTAGTTGTTGTAGATGTAGATGTTCATTAAAGCAATCACCTCACTCATTAACAATGCGTACACAGCAGAAAGGCTGGAAAACTGTGTGGATGGACAGATGGAGAGAACAGAAAGAGAGTGAGGGAATCAGTAGTATGAGCCTGTTTATGCTTGCATGCTGACACATTCCTCTACTAACCCCTGTGTGATTGTCAGCAGACCTGTATGTGTGTTAGGGCTGTGCGATAATTTGATATTATTTGATAATATATTAGCATTTATGTTTTTCAGTAAAAGTTTATTGTTGTACAAAAATCTGTTATCAGATGAATTATTAATTTGTATTTTTTGTGTAACAACCCTGTCAAAATCCCCCAACCAATAGAACACCAGGTTTAAGGACCAATGAAATGATCCCTGCCTCCTTGCGGGCGCTCTTGCTTTAGTTTTAGAGCAGGCAGAATGCCTTTATTATATATGATACATCATTATTCCCTCTCTAATATCTATTTTATAGTGCTGTGAAAACATCAACAAATTACTCCTTCAAACAGCTGTATTCACATTTCTTGCTAAAAGCTACATGTTACAAGATTACACCGAACACATCATGAGAACATTCTAATTTACCTTTGCCCAATACTATTTTTTACTGAATAGAGCTTGAACACTTCACAATGTAAATCAATGCAACCTCTGTGAGCCTCCGGTTGCTTAGAGGTAACTTGCTCCCCTCCTGCCGATTTCATGTTCGTTCTCTCCACATACATCATATCTCAGTAGTGTAGTTGTAGCCTATTTTTGCCATGATAATGATACAGCGTGCTTTGGGATTCACGTGACATCATACAACTCGCTATTGGTACTTACAACTAAATTGTAGCAAGCTGGGGAGGGGGGGCGTGGGCAACAGGAACCCAGATATATAATATTCATATTTATTGCAATGTTTTTGGGCATGTTTTGCAATTATTATAAATGTAAAACTTTCCATGTAACTGACTGGGATTTGGCTTATTGCACTGTATCAGTTAGCACTTGCTAACTGAAATCTACTCCTCTTGTAAGACCTTCATTGAGAATTCTGACTAGTCGAGTACATGAAAATTAAGAATTCACACAAACATACATGATGTGACTTAGTGCAAAGCAAAGCAAATATATATTTATGAATTAGTTGATTCAATCATTACAGTTACCTAAATTAAACTCACAATGGCAGTGGCAGTTGGACCCCATTATTAAAAAATATGTTATTATTATTGGCCCTCCTCTGGGTAGTGGCAGCCACTAGGTGGTTGGCTGAACATCGTGTGAAAAGGTTGGAGTGTAAGATGCGGTTTTGCAGTAAGCACAATGTGGTACAAGGTCTTTTATATGTATCTAATATGGTGCTTGGGACAAAACAATTGGAGGAAGGAAATATTTTGGTACACTTCGCTAAATATTATATGTCTGGGCATTTTCACACATAATATTGAGTAGATATTGGATTTTTCTGTGGTCACACAGAGGACGGTCATTCAGCAGCTGTGTTTCTGTAGTGTGGGATGAAGGAGTGGGATGGGAATGTCAAGTGTCTGGGAATCGTATAATGTGGGCGATGTAGGAATGCTGTCACCTCTCAGTGTTCACTAGGCAAGGTCCCTCACTCAGATCTGTGTCATTTATTGGAAGATAACGGAACAGCAGGCCGAATGTGGACATGTGTTTACATTCATCAGTGCAGCAGAGGAAACACGGTGAAAGAAAAGAGACAGGGAGAGAGATAACTGAGACACTATTTATTTATTGACAAATCAATGATAGAAAATAACCCTAACCTGGAATTTTTAATGTTATCTTTTCTCAATACACCCGTGCCCATATTTACAGTGACAGTTTTTGGTTGCTATAATCAGTCCTCTAGGCCACACAAGCCATTATGAAATCTTTCCAATGTAAGAGGACAAAGTCAGCAACCACTGTTGAGCAGAAGCTTTAATGAGGCATCAGTACATAGAATTAGACAATCAAATTGGTATCTTAAGAAAGCCTTGAGAGATTTTCTTCACATTTGGCACAAATGTCCACTTGAACTCAGCAATGAACTGATTATAACTTGGTGGTCAACGGTCAAAGGTCAAGGTCATTGCGACCTGACTCATCAAATGTTTTGTGAACACAATGTCTCAAGAATGCCTCAAAAGAATTTATTGAAATTTGGCACAAATGGTACACCTGCACTTAACAATGAACTGATTAGATCTTGGTGGTCAAAGGTCACTGTGACCTTGCATCCGTCATAGTCCTGTGAATACGTTATCTCAAGAACCCTTGAGGGAACTTCCTCAAATTTGACACAACATCCACCTGAACTGAAGGATGAAGTGATTCAAATTTGGTGGTCAAAGGTCAAAGGCCACTTTGACCTCACAAAAAACATGTTTTTCTCCATAACTCAATAAATCACTCTTTTTATGAGGAAATTTAATACACATTTTAAAGGATAAAATAATCAGTTGATGACATTTGATATCCAAAAGGTTAATGGCCAGCTTCATTGTGACATCACAATGTCATGCAAAAACATTTTTCTGGCCATTTCTCAACGTCACATCTCAGGAACAGAAGGGGAGACATTTGGTCAGATACTAAATTTGTGACACTAACCTTGGGTGCCCACCTTGAAACTGTGCTGATTGTATAAATCACAAAATCATAAATACATATTTCAAGCATTGTCATGTCATAGCTAACTATGACTGTGGACAGACATGGAAGTAAACGGTAACTGCAGCTTGACTAATTTGCTGTGGCATACTGCCACCAGGCAATTAGTTTTCAGACCTAACCAATAATTACCTCAAGTGATATCACTTGATGCACGCAGCTCCCTCACTATTGCAGTAGTACTCCCCAACACCTGTAAACAGACTGGTGTTTTCCTTTTCCTTCATGTGTAATGTAAAAGGTGTTGTCCGTCTTGACAGACCCACAGAAAATTATCACCAGCTCTGCTGTTTCCCTCAACTAGCCTCTTTCAGCTTTTTGTTTTGATTTGACAGCCTGCAAATTCTACTTTGATCAACTCGTTTTCCTGCTATGAAGTCCCTTCTTTTGCCACCTTTGTATTTATTTTAGTAAAAGGAGCTTCAGAGGAAGACTTCATCAACTCCAAATAAATGCTAATATTGCTTTGTGTCTGCTGGTTGTGTAAATAGGCAACTGTTAGCTAACATATTCTTGTATGGTCTTTATAAGGTTGTTTTTTTTGTACTTTGATTTAAATTTTACCACACAACGTTGTTGTTCACAGAGCCTGCATGAAAGCAGTGGCACAATAGGTACAAGAATACATTCATAATATATACATAACATTGTTGTAATCAAACAGTATGTTATTGTTCAGTTAAACAGCAAGCAGAAGATCTAACCAGGAAACAGTTTCCCCCACAGGCCAGGAAATGCATCATCCTCTGACACACACACAGTGCCACACCCCTCCACACACACACAGGCAGTGATATGACATCCTGCCCAGTTGTATATGTGTGTCACTGCTGACTGCTGTGTCTCCACACCAGGTAAAGAACAGCTCTCTGCTTCCTGTTTTCAGGCCCTTTAAACAGCTTTTTAAACGTGACCACGGTACTCTATGTGTTATAAGAGCCGCTGTCTTTTCATGTACTCTGTTAGTCGAGCACTTGTTGTTCTGTGGGAAAAGGGTTTCAGGTTTGGCACTTCAGATCTGAACATGTGAAAACTAGTTTGCATGCTTGTCAGCTGTGAATGTGTTAGTATCTTAGCCCAGGGAGCAGAGTATAATAGTAACATTTTAACTATGGTGCAAACAGAAATCACATGGTCATTAGAAATAAGTCTAATTCATTTTATAATAAAGATAATATTAACATATTCATAGTGGCTAAATTGTATTGTTGGGTTGATACGTGTTAGTTTTTTTTTTACAGCATAGTTGATTACATAGGGTTTGATGTCTGTGGTTGAATGAACAGCTGTCTATAATTATCATCACCATTCAAAATTATCACCACAAACTGTCCATTCAAATGCGTGCAGAAAGTGTTTGGGGTAAGTTGTAACCGTTATACTTCCTGGTGTGTGGTAGTGTGACACTTCTGTTTCAGGTACAGACTGTTAAACGCTGTAGCACTTTAACAGAATTAACAACAAACAAATCCCATGAAATGATCCAAACCACTTAGTTCTCTGTGCTGTGTTCAACTCTAAGCCCATGATATATATATATATATATATATATATATATGTATATGTGCAAATATAGATGTTGTTTTTAAAAAAAAAAAGCTCAGTGACTGGCTGAAAGTGGGCACTGTAGGTTTTCTCAAACATTACTCAAACAGGAGGAAATAGTGCTTTAGTGGCCGATTAATATGTGTTTCAGTCAGACAATCAAACTTTATTTGTATGGCACCTTTCATACAGGGCAACAAGCTGATAGTTATACAGTACTTATGTAAACAAACAGTTGCACATTAGAAGTAAAATGAGGAAGATATAATAGAAATAATAAAATAGATTAAGAAATGTAAAATAAAAAAAATGTATATACCATTTGCTGCTCTTGTAAGTATTTCCAGTGGCAGGGTGGCGAATGGAGGACTGAGTCAAAACAAACATGTCAGTGAAACAGTGTGGCTCATTGATGTGTTTTGAATAGTTTTGGATAAGAACAGAACTCTATGACACAGAGGAATATCATATATCAGGCTTCAGATTCACACACAGTACTTGTTAGTAGAGTCAGTTATTTGAGGGTTTGGGTCTGCGCATGGGAATTTTAACAATAAGGGAATAAGTAAAACAAAATGTAGAAAACTTCCAGAAATATACTTAAGTCATGTTGGACAGAGACACTGTCCCCTTTTCTTTTCACAGTGTTTTTCACCAAAAGCCGAGTTTCCTGTTAATGAGTTTTATCAGGTCATTTAACTTGTGTGTGACAAGACAAGAACATGCAACAGTGAAATCTTCACTGTTTCCTAACAAACTTTTTATTGCACAATTATAATAGTCTCGATTACAGTAAATGCTGCTTGTCACCAAAAGACCTTGCACAATAACTACAATAAACTACACTTAACATTCACTACATTTACATGGCATTAAAGAAAAACAGTTTATTGTGTTAGTCCAGGGGTAGGCAACCTGTGTTTCCAGAGCTGCATGCAGCTCTTTAGCCCCTCTCCAGTGGCCCCCTGTGGCTTTGACAGAAAATTATATGGAAATTAATATCCATTTTTTCAAAACATTTAAATATTCATTCATTGTTGTAGACTAAAAGTGTTTCTTACCTTCTTCAACTGTGCATGCATAGCCTATATACTGATTAAAAAAAATGTTATAACATTTCATCAACTAAAATGTGCGTCATACGTCTGCGGCCTGGTGCCTTTTCCTCGAAAAACATCACTAGTAATAGCTACAGTAGTCCCCAGCCTCCCAAGCTAGACTTGCTGTGGATTCCAAATCCAAAAAGGGTAAAATAGAGAATTTAACAGTGCGTGGACAAATTTGTTTGTGTTCATCAGCATTGCTGCAAAGAGCCCACTGCAGAATAGCCACCTTGTGCTAAAACATATTGCTGTTCAGATCTGTTAGTCCACTGAAATCGTACTAAATCAAATTTCTCATAGTCAGACTAACACACCCGGATAATGTGATTGGGAGTTGAATTCCTTCTGCATGTATACAGTTAATCAGACCCAAACTGGCCATGGCGCTCTGCTCATGCACCACAGTTTCTATCCCGGGCTTTGACCTGGAAGTCAAATAGCAATAAATGTGTAACAGAAAAAGGAGCTGGTAAGAGAAATCTACTTCCAGAGCTGATCATTTTTGGACGGAGGAAGAGACATAGTTCATGTTGTGTCAGCTGAAAGAGTTAAATATTTTAAAAATAGAAGTTTACCACTAGCTAACTGTAGCTAACTTGTTTTTCAGTTGATTGGTCTGTGACGTAATAGGTCAACCTGAAAAAGGCCCAATACTAGCAAGCTGAAAGGGGGCATATAGCCACCGATGGTAGCGGAGTCAGACATACTTCAGTCAATAAATCTGTTCGCCTCCAGTGCTTGGAGACTGGGACGAGGACAGTTGTCTAATTGGTTGAGCTATAATTGTGCCTCTACTTAACTGTACATATAAACATACTGACTGTCACCTTGCAGAAAATGTTTCTCTAACCAAAGGCTCATTGTGATCTCATCCCAACACATAATACTCCCTACCCAGGCGTTACTATCGCCCCTTTTTTGACAGTCATGGGCTGGTTTGGCTTGGCTTTGGTTGGTTTTGCTTAGTTTGGTTTAGTTTGGCTTGGTTCGGCCCGTCAGCCCAGCACAGCAGGGATTTGCCTCACTGTTATAACAGGGCTACCTGCTTGAAGGTCTTCAAATGATGACGGCTTGTCTTCAGTAATGACGTTTAAAAGCAGTGAGTTGAAGTCCCCCATTTTTTGCTGCTTGTGTTTTTCCGTCACACAGCAGGGCAGTTAAAAGAAGTTAACCTGTTGGAGGTGAGCTGTTTGCAGAGGTGCAGAAAGAGCCTGTTATCTGCAGCTCTTCATCAACATCTCACTGTGGCTGTTTCTGCTTTACTCTTCCTTCCTGTGGTGTTGGTAGACTTAATGTTATTGGAGAAAAGCCGCCAGTGAAGTTCTGCTAATTTGGTCATGAACGCATTTCATCTCCAATAGATTCTTCCCTGTTATTGTGTCATGTAAAAGCTTTTATTGTGAAGTAGCAAAATATGGAAATGTTTTCATCAGCAGTAACTTAACACTACTCCTATATGGCTGATAGTGAACATGAAACAGTAAAACAAAGCAGATATCTAAAGTAAAAACAGGACACAGGAGAGAAACTAAATTCCAAACCACAGAGATTCAGTTAGAAGCTGTAAACGTACTGAGAGCTGAACACACAGAGACTTTTAAAATTACCTTTCTCTCTGGTGTCCTGCAGACACAGCTGAGTCTTGCAACACATGGCTTGTTTTTGGGGTAGAAGTGGGGTCGTCGTGGTTTTGTTGCCCAGGTGAGACATCACTGCTACCACCACTTGAGGGCAGACGGCACAGCTTTTGGGCCTACTCTGGAGAAGGTCCATCATTGGTGCAGCCTAGTGTGGTATGGCGCGGCTTAAGCCTAGTTCACATTACACCATTTTCACCCTGATTTTGCATCATGGAGACTATCGTAATCTTTTGAGGTTCAAAACTTGGTGACGACACGTCGTAAAGGCATGGATATTCTTTATTATCCTGTGTCCACAACATGCTCCCCATGATCCTGTGGACGCCGCCATTGTTGTTGTTGCTTGGTGCTTGTCAGTGGTGCCACATCTTGGGAGAGAAACAAGCAACCAGGGCTATGGAAACAAGCCCAAAAGAAGCGACTGCAGTCCGACACACTTTAATGCTTTTAAATAACTTATTAGACAGATATATATATAGAGGAAGGTGATGTTTAGAGAGCAAGCCCAAATAAGCAACTCCACTTTAGAAACAAGCCCAAAGTCATGGCTAATAAGCAGACCTGGCAAGTGGAAATCCTGCAGCTTGTCCTCCTCACATTTCCTCTGTCCTCCTGGTGCTGACGTGGGACGTATCCCACCTCTCATTGGCTGATGCTCTTTGTCAGTCGTGCCAGCCTTCTCCAGTTTTCTAGCATGCCAGATATCCGGTCCCAGACGAGGGGGCGACTTACACGTAGGATTGTTCACACATGAGGACTTGTCATGGAAGACTATCTGCTGACTCACCTCCGACCCAAGGTGGCTCTCAAGATCCTCTGTGACTTCAAAATCGCAATGAATATTGTGTAATGTAAACTAGGCTTTAACTCATTATGGAAACTCAAATCAAGGTGGCATGGCTTGACTCAGTGACAGTGGAAAAGGCCCATATCATGATGCCAGGGGCAGCCTTTTTCTGTCATATCTTGAAGCAGAAGGGCTTGGCAGTTAAGTTGAGGCCACAAAACTACTTGATTATGGTTAGGATGGGTTTTCTTTGGAGTTGGTTGAAGGCCTGGTGCGTCTCACACAGATGATAAAGCAGTGTATTTTCATGCCCTGGAGGTAAGACCAGCCTGAATGGATACAATGCTGTGTGAAACAGTGCATATATTTTATAGCCCACCTTTTCTTGTAATAATCCCATGAAGAAAATGTTTAAGGTGTTTTTAGTTCTAATGAAGCAATAAAGAGACTTTGTCACGTTTTGTAGAGGGGGATATGCTGCCCATGTTCATGCAGTTTCTGTTTGTCAGATGTGTTCTGAATACCAGTGTCAGCTCTGGATGGGTATGAGCTGTATAGAGTAACCTGAAGTGTTAAGTAAAAGGCTAATATGATTCATGTCTTTATGGGCACGTAGAAGTCATTAAGAGTTTGGCACTTTTACAAGCACCTTACCTTCGTAAGACGATGCTGCTTCTCATGTAAGAGCACAGTAACAGTGCATGATGGTACATACATGCCATTATGATCCTCTATTATGTTGAAAATGAGAATCTGCAGTCAATTTAACACCTAATTCTGAGGAAACCGATGAGTTGTGGCAGAGCAGTTTGTTGCAGGGGAGTGTCAAAATTTGCTGGAAATATAAATCAGTTAACTGATATTGCATCATTTTAATGTGAGTGAATAATAGGGAAACATTTGTGCTCAGTAGCATTATACTGTAGTGTATGGCACTGTTTTACAGTTCACCAGACTGTTTGGAAACAGATAAGAAGCTTCCGCTCACAACACCAAGTTGTGCACCCGACTTGAAAACAGTTAGATGAATGTGAAAGTGAGCATCTGTGGGGAAAATCACAGAAATAATTTCCATAATACAGTCACGCTTCCTCATTTTTCTTCCCCGACATGTCACTTTGTCACATTTCTGTCTCTTCCTGTGTGCAGCAGTGGGGTTATTACTTAAAAAAAGGTAATGTACACATTATTGTTTAATTTCAACAAAGTGAAAGTAGAAATTAATTCATTACACTTCCTGTTACATTACTTTTGCTGTTACTCCGCAACATGGCTCATGTGGGTTGTTGAGCTCAGGATATTTCTCAACCTCATCAATGAGTCTCTCGTCATCCATTTTTTGTCACACATGAGACACAGTAACAGTTGCAGAGTTCTCTTTTTACATCCATGGTGAGGAGAGGAGTCAAGCTGCCATAGAAGCAGAGAAGAAGAGCTGCTAAGGGAGCTGGTATATACTAACAGAGCGATTGGGGGGGAAAGTGCATTTCATTTTGGGGGAGGCAAGGTTCCAAAAAGGAAAATGGTGTTAAGTGCCATGTGGGGTTGTACATTTAAAATAATGGTGGCATATGTTTTGATGCGCTGCATTTTGTTGATATGTTTGATGATTTTTTCCCGCCCGCCCATTATGTAGCTAACTGAGAAACTTATGTAACACTTATGAGGACACAACTGTTTGATAAGTAATTATAATATGGTTATAGAATTTAGAACAGTAACACGTGACATTGCTGCGTTACCGACCAAGGATATAACCAGATAATGTAATGTGATTACAATACACAACAATGCATTACTTTGTAAAGTGGTACCCCCAACACTGGTGTAGACACATCTCTCTGTTTAGGACTTTTTCAAGTGGAAAAACAGAAATTTATGTGGTTTAGGTGCATGTCCATAAGCTGAGGATAATAAAACTTTATTCATATTTAAGATAATACATTTACTTCTTGTTAAGACATATACAAATAGAAAATTTCAAGGTAATATTCAAGAAAATGTATTAATGGAATAACAGATAGATTGAATAAAGCTTGCAGAGGCTTCTGTTGTTGCTGTGCAGTGAGATTAAAGTAACCCCAACCTCACACCTGAAACCACACAGCAGCAGTGTGTGAGCACTGCACAAAAACCAAATCCAGTTTTCTCTTTACTAATGCAGAAGACCTGTCACCTGACCTGACCAAAATGTCTGTCTCAGTTCAGTGACACTTTGTTCATACCACCGCTTACCACTGACAAAACCATGAGACACGTTGGACAATTATAATGGCATGTTTCCCTGAAGAATCTGAAGGCCAACATCATCATAAAATCATATTACCAACCTTGCAAAGTTTAAGAAGTGTTTGCCAAAAGCTCTGTGACATGTTTTAGGTTATGCTGGTATTAATTCTGGTAATTTAATTGCATTTTTAAATCTGTACTTGTTTTATGACAGCTGATACTTGTGAAGTTAGGATTGATGGTCCTAACCAAACACATAAAACAGACTGCAGTGCTGTGATCGAGAAAGGGTAAGAGGAAAGGATATTTGGCTACACCTGTATTTTCTTATCATGTTGTGCATTCTGCAGAAATAGTTTTTATACCTCATATTTGATAGACATATTTTTGAGGTGGGATACTAAATTATTCACAAGCTTTCCTGCCTAACATATAGTCGTAGGGCCCACCCCTATATGTCACATCACTTGAACAATTTATATATGTATGAATTTATGCTGTAACGTGCAATGTTATTTTTTTCTTTTGAACTCCAAAGAGGTTGAGCAAAAATAACTGGCCAACAATAAATGAGGAATGAATAAATGGATCAATAAAATGAAAATATAGAAGTTGCATACAACAAATATGCCAAGTAATTATATCAGTGAAGGCAAAACAAAGATTTATTGATGGCCTTTTAAACAAACAGTGATTAAAGACATACACATACTGAGCCTTTAACTGGCTATCTCAATGTATGTATTTATAATTGCTGGCATGTCGAAAATGTGCACGTACATCACAATTATTAGCAAAGCAGCTACAGAAACTCCAATTGATTTTGATTTTGTAAAATGTTTTTGCTGTGTGTCTGGGGGAAATGGAGGGGCAGAGGGAACGGGGTTGTGGATGGATCCTCCTGCAACAATACAAACTAGACGGGATAGAATAGAGAGACAGGAGGCATATAAGAAGCTACAAGAAATGCAGCCCGCCACTACCAATATTTGTATGAAAATTTACAAAATAAAACGCCAAAAGTTGCGTATAATAAGCAGACCTGGCAACTCTGGTCTGCAGGTCTTCTTCTCAGGCTCCATACTGTTCCAACATCAGATGGATAGGACTGCCTGTATATATTGCCTTAGAGGCGAAGCCCAGGGCTGTGAGTGTTGAGTAATAGCTGAACTTGCCTCAGATGAACTTAGCAGCTTTTTTCTCAACAGACTGACAATAAGATGACACTGTTTAAAGATTTCAGTACTTAAACCAAAACCGAAAATGTTGAATGGCAAAATTTAGAACTTGAAAAAGGTGGAGATAAAAGAGAGAAGAAAGTGATTAAATCAGAAGGCAGGAAGAGCGAACTTGTGGGAGGCAGTCTAATGATGTCTCTTTAAGAAATCACAGTTGAATTCAGCTAATTGGTTTTATCGGGCAGTTACAGGGCCACTTGGAACTGCCCTGCACCTCCATCCCACACCGACTGACAACTCAGTCTCGGCTGGATAAATGATTTTGACGGGGGAGGGGGGGAGGGGGAGGAGGAGGAGGAGGATGAGGAGGAGTGGGGGGGGAGAAGTGGGGAGGCGTAGTCCTTCTCCTCTCAGGGATTAGTGGAAGCTTCTTGGGCCATTTGCATGTGAATGGATCCTGGAGCTGCTTTTAGCCACCAACAGCCCCTCTCTCTCTCTCCTCCTGTCTCTCACCCTTTCTTCACTCCCCACACTCCTCCTGACATTGGGGAGAACCAAAGAGAGGGAGAGGGAGAGAGGCGGTAAGAGAGGGAAAAGGATTGTGACAGAGAAAGTGCAGGACCATCACTACTGAGGCGGACTAACTTTGCAGGAAGAGGAGTTTAGAAAGCAGAGACAGTTCCTCCATCCTAGTCTTTTCTAAGAGTTCTTCACCGCCAACCAGGGAGTCACACATCTGGCTTTGGTGAATGAGAGAAGGTAGGTTTTTTTGTGTGTCTTTCATCCCCCGTGGATATCAGTGGGGTATGCTCAGTCTCCTGGGCTAACAATGAAAGCTGACAGGACTGGTCCACTTTGGCGGTCAGGATGGGGGTGGGAGGGTTGTTAGGCCTCGGCTGGCCTCTTACTAACTGCTGAATCAAACAGATCCTAAGCGTCAGTGATGTTGCTTGAAACTGAAGTGCAGTGTGGCCTGCAAGACTTAAGAAGTTCAGTAACTTCTGCTTTGTTAAAGGTTTAAAACACATGTACAAACTGAGTGCTGTAGTGTCTGTTTCAATACCACGCACATTTTCAACTAGATGCTTCCCTTAACTTACCCATTCAGCACTCACTGAACCGTACAGCAGTATACTAAATGATGATCAGTATTTATGTGTTACATATTCAGGATCTTTTACTCATTTATGCATTGTTATACTATCTACCAAGCTTAACTACTGTCATTTTAAGATCCTTGTAGGCCCTTATTTGTTTTTTATTTCACATGCACACTTTCCTCATATATTAACTAGTAACAGACTTGGGTTCAAGTCAGATGTGAGTCATAAATTTGACTTTAGACTCAACATGACAAAATAAAAAAACAACTTGCAACTTTACTTGGACTTTAACACCAATGACTCATGACTATGTAAACCTTTTGACTTGAAAATACTTGATACCTTTCCCCCAAGCCCAAAGATGATAAGAATGTTATTTAAAAAAGTGGTGGCCATCTTTGTTTGGGTCAAAGGAGTTGCACCCTGAGAGAAGTCACTGTACAAAAAGATGCAAAAGTCTGAACAGTGACTTCATACAAGACAGCGATTCTGTGTATGTTATATGTTTGATTATACATTTGAGTATCAGCCAAAATTCTTCATTGATCATGAAGATGATTTTATTTTTATCTCTGACTGTGTCCTATCAACTGTCAACTGTGTTGATTGAAGACATAAACATTGTGCCAGGAGTAAATTTAGATTGTTGTAGTTTGATTCAGAAGTTGTGCTGTTCGTTGTTTTAATATAAGTGAATCCCTGTTCTTGTTTAGATGAAGTGGGGGACTTCGCTTTAACGAGCTATTCACTCATACAGAGTCAAAAGCTGGAACACCAGCATCCACTGAGCTACAAAGATTTTAAAGGCATCCAGTGGCACTACATGGTAAAGATTAGAGAAACTCGGCTTCATGTCAGTGTCCTCTGATGTAATGCGAGCTACAATTGGGTGAGAGCTAAACCCACTTGTTTTGACTGCCACAGAAATGTAACGTATTTAAACAGTTTCAGCAACGCACACCATGTTAAAAACAGGCAACAATTACAGCTGTTATGCACTCAAGAAACAAACTATGCAACTGGAAATGAGCTATTTTGTCACATTTGGTGTGGCAGCTACATTACAAAACAGCAGTTCAGTCTGAACATTCCACCTCCACTGAGCATGACTTGTTTTTATTCCTGGTTTTACATGACCAAAAGTTGTGGATAGTACCTGGTACCTTTTTTGGTTCCACCATGGTCAAGGTTCCAAGTGAGCTGAAGGGTTAACCAAGCCTGACTGTCCGAAGAGAACTGTCATTAGAATTGTCACATGTGCAAAACAGGACACAAACCTGCCATTTTGAAATAGCCATGGTGCTGTCAATATCCACTGCAATTTCTTTATTCACTCTAACCAGATTTTAAAAAAGGCTGGTCGCAAAACTATGCAGTAATTGGTGTTTCCTAGGATTGCAAAAACATGACCTGCCCAGCTCTACCTTATTCTGTTTCTGAGTGGCTTACCCAGACATTCTTACCCTAACCCTAACCAATCACGCTCCTCCTGCCTAAACCAAACCAACCCAATCAACAAGGCCAACAAGCACTTGCCAATCAGAGGTAGAGTAGATGGGTCATGCCTTTGCTATCCAAGGAAATGCAAATTTGCATGCCATACGCTACACTATACACTATGGACACTACTGTGCAATTGACGAGGTGCATACGTTCCTCTGTTTTGTAGCCAGTGACAAGATTCAGCGAGTTTCATATTGAAGATGATGATACGGCAGTTTTATGGGCCTTTGCTGTGGCAATCAGCTGAGAGTCAATTAGAACCATGCAGTAGAAATGAGGCATGTGTGATTTACATGCTGAACACAACTCACACACAGAGCTTACAGATTTTTGAGAGGTCAGAGACTCCCTGCTACTTTGTATCTGTGTGAACGCAGCGTAAGCTGTGCCACTAAATATGTGTGGATATGTAGATCCATGCTTCATACCTTAGCAGGTTCACCTCAGAATTTATTGGTGTGAGCTTCTGCCAGCTCAGAATTAAATTTGTCTACTTAAGACTTTTTTACTCATCCCAAACTCTAACTCTTTGTTTTTTGTTAAATGCTCTACCTCCTTTGAACTCGTCACATACTGCTGTTAATCATGACTCATGTGTGGTAAGTTCAGGCTGAGTGTCAGGTCATGCTGAGTGGGACTTAAAAGCCCTGGGGAAACTCACTTGGCGTGGCTATCATGGTCTGTCATTGACAAGGCTTGAGGGAGCTGGGCTTGGCTTGGGCATGTCATGGTAGAGAGTCTGACTAAAGGCTTCAGTCTGCTTTTAACAAAGTGCTTTTCAAATTGTGTAAGAACATCTTAAACCCTTGTTCTGAGTGCACATCACACCAGCAATGTGTCGCATGACAGTTTTTTAAAACTTTTTGGAAGACAGTTTGTCAGACATGCGGTTCTTGATAAGCAGAGGTTAACTTTTCTCTGAAAAGGTGAGACTGAGGGGAGACTGTAAGAAAGTATGTATCATATCTCTATTTGTACAGGTCATCACCTCTCACCCATCGTTTGAAGTCTGCCTTGTTTGGCGACGCGTTGTACAAAATAGTTGAATTCAAACATACCTTTTAAGCTGAGCATGACTAAAAAGGCCAGGGACCTTGAGCAGAGTAGACACTGAAGCTATCGTGGTCTGTTAGTGACAAGACCTGAGTGGGTTTAGCTAGGGCACATCATGGTACGGATTCTGACCAAAGACTCATTCAGACAGGAACAGAATGACAGGATGTCATGTGTCACCCATGCTCATGCTCAGCAGTGTTATCATTACTTTGGATCCAATCATGCTTTTAAACAGGGATAGTTTCTCTATCAGAATCTGAGGGTTGTCTTGATCGGGGCAATGCATTAACATCGCAGTCAATTAAAAGATTCCTCCGGAAAAACTGTTAAACCAATAAAGTATTAAACCCAATCAGCCTGCTAATCTGATCTCAGTGTGGTGTCATGATAGGTGACATACCACTGAGTCTTCACACCATTTGGAAAATGCAAACATTTTGTCAATTGTCTCAAGAGGTCAGTCACTCTCTCAGCCCAAATGTTTCAACATGTGATGGCTGTTTGCCTCCCCCTGCCCCCTTCTATTAAACCAACCCCAGATTCAGGCGCATTCATGAGGTATTCATGAGAGCATTAACACCTTTAAAGAACACAGTGGGCGGGGCCGCTACTGCTTGGTACTGTTGGTGAACTGCTTCTTTGTCATCAGCTGATCTTTGTCATGACATTGTTGAGGCAAGTACATACACACAGGATGGTGTTTGGGAAACATTGAGGACTACAGGTTGAAACATGTTATATTGTGAGATTGCGTCATTTGTCCCCATTGCAGTCACATGGTATGGATGTGATTTTTGCTGAAGTATGCTGGTTTTTAGTGCAATTCTGTGTGGATCAGTGCAACAGCCTTCTCATTCACAATCAGTCAGTATGTCTAAATGACATTAGAGAAAATCAGTTTATTGTGTTAGTTTGACTAAAACCGGACTTTTAAAGTACGTGTTAACACGTTAGTCCAATTGAAATCGTACAAAATTGAATTTCTCAAAGTTGGAATAACACACCCAGATAATGAGATTGGGCGTTGAATTACTCCTGCATGTATACAGTCAGTCAGACCCAAACTGGCCTAGGCGCTCTGCACGTGCTCCACAGTTTCTGCCCGGGCTTTGACCCAGGAGTTGAATATCACTAAATGTGTAACAGAAGAAGACGCTGGTAACAACATGGAGAAATCTTCATCTGGGGCCATGCATTTTTGGATGAAAAAGGAGACACAGTGCATGCTGTGTTAGCACCAGCTTTCTGCTACCTAACCGTAGTTAACTTGTTTGATAATTGTTTGGTCTAAGCCAACTGGAAAAAGGTCCAGTACTAACAAGCTGAAAGGGGGCATATTGCCACCTATCTTGGCAGAATGGGACATACTTTGGTCATAAATCAATTCCCCTCCCATGCTGATATACTGGAACAAGGCAATACTTATATAAAATGGCCTAGTCAAGCTACAACCTCAGCTCGACATTACTGTACAGGTAAATGTACTGATTGTTGTTGACACCCTCCGGGGAAATTGGATTATTGCAACTGCAAGTGTTAGAAGAAATAGCAAAAGAAACATGGAATAAGACTGGCACTAGTATTGTATTTTCATACCAAGTGCTTGTCGGATGGTTGAATCCCTCTGGAAAACCTCTCCCACATCTGACAGTGGCATTGGCGGGGCTGCGTCTAACAATCTCCAACCTCTTTTAAGCCTGATTTATAGTTGCACACAGGCTCTATGCAGAGCCTACGGAGTAGCCTTCAGAAGTAGTTTGCCTTTGACATAAGCATCTATATTTGTGTCTGGGTCACTCTGCAATGACACCTTCAAAATTCTAGTTGGTGGTGCTGACTCTCTGTGAAGTGCAGTAAAGTTTGATTGATTTATCTAAACACACATAAACAGCATAAAAAATAACAAAAAACAGGAGGTCTACATAGTGTTGTATACTAGTTTTATTCAGAAAGCATATTGACATATCCAAGATGGACAGATTTTTTTGTCTTTTGTCTTTTGTGTGTAAAAACAGCACTTTTTTTATGAACAAGGGAAACTACAAATAAAAATTGTTCCCGATAACATTTTGATAATATTCAACTTGGCTTCTTCTAAATTCCCCTTGTGTGACAAAGATGAATTATTTTAAATCAGTTTATCCATTAGAGGAGGAGGTGGACATGGTGGTGTGTGTTCTCACTTACTCTCTGGCACGGTTCTTGACATTACCCACAATATTACAAACTTTTACATGTTTGTGATAAAGCCTACAGTACCTTATTAATGCATTACTGCCATATGTGTGTATTTGTGCCAGTGTAAAAACAGTCTGGGATGAGAAAGAAAAGCCAGATAGTCTCCATCTGTTATTCTCTCTCTGGCCTTTCATTTGTATTTTCGCCTCCCTGAGCAAACGCTGCCTGGTGTTCTAACAGTGTCTTTCTCCTGAGGTTGGACATACTGTTTGCTTTTCACATGCATATCTCTCGTAACCACTAACCCCATGGGTTATTTTGCCTATTATACATGTCTCTTTCTCTACATTATTTTATGTGCTTGTGTCATCTTTACAGTTCAAACCAATCACCAGAAAATGTAGGCATTTTACATTTCTGCAAATCACAGGTATGTTACATTTGTACGTTATTATTTAGTAAATATGTTTAAACTTGACATATCCACAGCAATGTGGATGACATGGTTAGCTCTAGGCACAAAATCCACTTGAGTAGATCATGTTTGGGTTTAAATCCCCAGTTTGGTGACACAGTCCTCGCTGTAAAAGCAGTGACAACCCAGTAAAAAAAATAACCTTTTATTGTGGCATCATCCCCACTGGAAAAACAGGAACAGCTCACTACAAAACAACCATATTCTCAAGACAGCTTGGCAGATGTCTCACCTAGGAGTCAGGCCATCCACCATCCCCTTCACCTCCGCATAACAATGTGGGCCTACCGTGTCTCCTTAAAAACATTATACATATGAAACATGCAAATGTAACTGATTTGTAGTTTGCAGAAACGTATCATGGCAACATTTTCCTCTACTGACTGGGCAGTTACAGATCAATGTTAGTTACTAGCAAATTAGCCATATGGGTATGTTTTTTTTTTTCTTTTTTTTCGTGGCATCCCCCACCCCAGGTTCAAACCCTGGGGTGGGGGAGCCCTTCTTTGTGAAGTTTGCATGATCTTCCTGTGTCAGGGATGGTTTCCTCCAGATACTCTGTTTTCCTTTCACAGCGCAAATACATACAGGTTAACTGGTGACTCTAAATTGCCCATAGAAGTGAATGTGAGCGTGAATGGTTGTCTGTCTCTATGTGTCAGCCTTCCGATAGTCTGGTGATCTGCCCCCCCGCGTCTCGCCTAGTGTCAGCTGGGATAGGCTCCCAGCCCCCCACAACCCCCAACATGATAAGCAGTTACAGAAAATGAATGAAATTAAGTGATGATGATCCAGACCAGTTTAAGAATTCATCAAGGTATTCCTCTCAACAGCTCTGTCCTCCAGAATGTTCTCCACGTTTCTCTCAATGTTTGTGATACATGTCCATGTAAAGGGGTGATTCAGCATTGCACCTTCTTAAAGTTTGGTGATTTATAGGCGACATGTTAATAATATAATGGTAAAAATATATGTTGTAGATGCCGAGATAGATGGGCTTTTAGTTCCTAGAAGTCAAGCTCTAAATCCTACATTTACCATAATGCAACACACTCTCTTTTTGTTCGACCGATCCCTGCCTGTCTCATTAATCAAGAAATATTTTTCCATCCATCCATCTTCTAACCGCTTCATCCTCTTGAGGGTCGCGGGGGGGCAGGAGCCTATCCCAGCTGACATCGGGCGAGAGGCAGGGTACACCCTGGACAGGTCGCCAGACTATCGCAGGGCTGACACATAGAGACAAACAACCATTCACGCTCACATTCACACCTACGGACAATTTAGAGTTATCAATTAACCTAGTCCCCAAACTGCATGTCTTTGGACTGTGGGAGGAGTGCCCGGAGAGAACCCTCGCTGACAGCTGAACATGCAGACTCTGCATAGAGGGGCTCCCACACCCGGGATCGTACCGGGAACCCTCTTGCTGTGAGGCGACAGTGCTAACCACCACACCACTGTGCCGCCCCGAAATACTTTTCCGTCACCGCTTTATTCATACTATATTTAATAGTAAAACATGCTTTAGTGGAGTGTGAACTTTACTGATGTAAAAAAAATCAAACAAAAAAAACAGATGGGTGTGTGTGTGTGTGTGTGTGTGTGTGTGTGTGTGTGTGTGTGTGTGTGTGTGTGTGTATGGGTCTGTGTCTGTTACTCTGCCCTTCTCTGTCCTGACTCATGGGGATTAGTTCTGTTTCTGTTCCAGTGGTTGTACAGTTGGATATTTATAGCTGATTAAATTATGTGGACTAACACTAACCAACAACCTCTCTGTATGTGTGTGTGTTTGTGTGTGTGTGTGTGTGTGCGTGTGTTTTGTGTGTGTGTGTGTGTGTGTGTGTGTGTGTGTGTGTGTGTGTGTGTGTGTGTGTGTGTGTGCGCACACGTGCGTGCGTGTGCTGTGAGAGTAAGGTACAGTAAAATGGTACAACTTGTTGAGTCATGCAAAAGCACACACACACACACACACACACAAACATCCTTCTGTCATGCTGGTTTCAAATGACTGTTATAATTGCATTTTAGAGTATCCAACACACACACACACACACACACACACACACACACACACACACACACACACACACACACACACACACAGACACAAAGACACACACACAAGTTCTCAGGGGGATTGTCAGTGCCAGCCAATCCTCTTACAGCACAGACCAGACTACACACACAGATAAGAGAAGGATAGACTTCAGTCACATATAGACCAGCTAAGTCCTACAAAGTGTGTGTGCTTGTGTGTGTGAACATGGTTGTGTTAGCCTTAGAGAACCATATAGTTCTTTGTCACCTGTGGGTGAGCATGTGTATCTGTGTGTGATTGTGTTATACATTACAAGGTTAAGGTATACTGTGATATTAAAATTGACAGTTATCATACCATGGACATTTGCTTATCTACAACATTGAAGAAGAAAATGCAACTGGAATGAAACTTTCAACTTTATTTTAGTTATTTTCAAAATGGGAAACTTTTTACACATATTTCCATTTAAAAAAAATGTTTCAAATTTCAACTATCGTAATAAAATGTTTGTTCAACCAAATAACCCTTCAGTTTTAATTCCTTCAAGTCTCATTCTGACAGATAATAATGATAATATTAATTCCGTAATACCGTGATACCATGAAATTTGATATTTTCTAAGACTAAGGCTACCGTGAAAAACTCATACTGTTGCGACCCCACCAGGACTGAATTACACACAAAGTGGGACAGGTAGATTTTAAGGATATTCCAGATATTCTCTCTCTACAAATCTATCTTACTGCTGGTAAATAAAATGTGTGTTGGGTTTTGTTTTAGATCAGCCCTGAGCAATGCAGTGACATAACAGAGAAGCTGAACCTGATTGATCCTCGTTTTTGCTATCGAAATGCTGATTGGCTCACACGTTTTATTCTGCTTTTTTTATGCCTCCATGCCAGAGATAGCTGTGGCTGGAGGCATTATATTTTTGGGATGTCCAGCCATCCATTTTTGTGAAGGCGATATCTCAAGAACACCTTGAGGGAATTTCTTCAAATTGGCACTGATTGGACTCAACAATGAAATGATTAGATTTTGGTGGTCAAAGGTCAAGGTCACTGTGACTTCCTCCATCACATTCTCATGACCATGGTATTTCAAGAACACCTTGTGAGAATTTCACTTAATTTGGCACAAATATCCACTTGGACTCAAGGATGAACTGATTATAATTTGTTAGTCAAAGGTCATATCACACTGACCTAATAGAACATGTTTTTGGCAATAACTCAGAAATTCTTATGTTTTAACAAAACTGTCTCATAGAAAAAAGAATGCAGTGATGATGCTTTATGTCCAAAAGGTCAGCTTCACTGTGTCATCATTCTGATTTGCAAACCATTATTCAATGTCATAACTCTAACAGAAGAGGAGAGATTTGGTGAGATGCTGAACTGGTGACACTAATCTTGGGTGCCCACCTTGAAATTGTGCTGATTGTTGATATATTCTGTGCCTCCAGGGGAAGATGTGTGTGATTAATCCATATTTTCACAGACGTGGTTGTGAACTGTAACTGCAACTGCGAGGCAGTAATTCTAGTTATGAAGGAAACATCTGGTTACCAGGGCTCATCACAGACTCTTTTCCAGCTTCATTTTTAGGAAAATAACATCTTGTGTTTTATTCTTGAAATATACTGCAGTGTGAATGCCATTGTGTAACATTAATTACTAAACTACAGTATGTGACCATGTATGAGGTGAGATACATTAGAATTATTGTTAAAATAGCGTTAGTCCAATATGAATATAAAAGAATCTAAAGATCATATAAACAGTTTCAGCAAATCAATTTCTTTATTTTTCTTTTATTATTATAATAACTACTGGATGAGAAAATCATACTTCAGCTGTCTTTGGATGCAGATTTGTGGTAATTTGTGTTTATATTGCGATGCTCTCAACACACTAGACAACCCGGGATAAAGGTTTTGGTTTGCTGAGCTGTTGTTATCATGTTTATCTGTAATTGGCACACCTGTTTCAGAGCTATGAGACCAGTGGTGTGACTGACTGAGACAGTATTTAATAATCACCACATCTGCTGATCTAGGCTATATTTAACCTTATCGAGCCCTTTTACACAGTGCGCTGCTGCACATACATAAACCAAAATAGAAGGTGTGCATGGAAACACCCACACAGACTGTGCGCCTACTATTCAAATTTAATGTGAAGGCACAAAATGGTAAACTGGGGGTGCAGTGCATGCTTTCACAGCCCCATAGAACCAGGTTTGGTAAATTAGAAGCAGTTTCTTCATTGCATAGTTTGTCCACCATAGAGCACTTTTTTCCTGTTGTACTTAGGGATGTAAATCACCAGTTTCATCGTGATTTGATATTCTATTGATTCTTTGGACAACACTATCACCATATTTGCAGATATTACAAAGTCTGCCACGATACAATTTCAATTTGATGCGATTCACGGGCCTGCGATCAATATGACACGATATTATCTGCCCATTTAACACCATCTGTTACAGAAGGTGCTACTACCCCTTTCTTTTTTATAAAATAATAATTGTAGTAGTTCACTTTGACTCCACTAACACATACAACAACACATGAGGTAAGCTAACTGTCAGGGCTTTTTGCCAGAGGGCCCTTTCTGGAAGAAATGCTTTCATTTTAACCCAAACATCATCTTTTGCATAAAAGTTCAGGGTTATCTGGTTTAAAGCCCTGAGGGCAAACTTCTTCCAACAGCCTTAAACATGGACTAACAACAAGATCATTCAACAAGGTGTGAAATTCAGCTCAGTAATAAGTAAGGGTGGAAATCCAGGATAAGATATTATCATGATACTTAAGTCACAATACAATATTATTATGATTATAAATGCAGTGCCTCTGTCCATGGGGCGCCGGCACCATCCAATATGCTACCAACGCCCTGCGATAACATATATTACAATATATTGCAATTTATTTCCTTTTTTCAACTGTATATTATGTCCTCAAAGGAAAACTTTGTTGACGTCTGTTTCATCTAATAAGATAAAGTTTTCAGTCTGTTCATCTCATTTCACCCTTTTCGGTTTATAATCGATGCATTTGTAATATAACCGAATTGAAACTTGGCCCTGTGTGATGATATGATATTGCCACACAAAAATATCACAATACTATACTGTATCGATTTTTTCCCCACCCCTAGTAATAACTGTCAAGATTGGACAAAACAGTTGTTTTTTGCTTGTGACCCATTATCAGTTTAAGCATGTTTACAAATTAACCTTGTGGCTAGCGGACTTTCTTCCCTCTACTCTTAACTTAACAAATTACATGAAATGTTAATATTTTTATTACTCATTGTTGGTTTAAATTAAATTGATTAACAGTTAACATTGTTGAAACAGAGACGCTAATGTTGCTGTAGTGAGAAGTTAGTGTAATGAGATGGTCAGGCAGGTATGTTGTGTCTTATCTCAGAACAGCATTGTGCACATATGGCATGTGCTATTTCTGTTGACCCATATTTCTCCACAACGAAAAATATTTCCACGCTGCTGATTTATTCCTGAATTAATAACATTACCTCACTGTCTTTCTCTTGGCCGCTTGCCGACTGCCAATTTCAAAATAAAGGTGTAACCTAAAGATGATGATTTGGATGGATGTTTTCACTTTGCATCAATGATATCTGATCGTTGATCATTGAATCAACACAAAGATCAAGATGGATGGATTGTTACTACCCGAGTTTTGCTAAAGTATAAGATACTGATTATTTGTGCAGTGTGCCAACTATCAGCTGCTGCAATCCGAAAGTGTAAACACAAACCATCAGAGCCAAATCTGTGTCTGAACTTCTCTCTTACCTTTCTCTTTTTGTTTACCCACAGAAACTGCTGGAGAGCTGGAGACGGACCCGCTTAGCCCAATGGAGGAGAGAGAGGAGAAGGAGAGGGGCATCATGGGACAAGAGCAAGAAGGTGAGGGCAAGTGCCAAGGACAACCAGCTAGCATGAATACCCAGAATTCCACGACAGAAAAAGAGAAGAATGGTGTGGAGGCCCATGCAGAGATGGGGGACAAGGGGAAGGAGAAGGGAATGGAGGAAGGAGAAATGAAGAAAGATGTAGAGGTGGAGATGGAGCTGGAGGCGGAGGTGAAGATGGAGCTGTGTCAGTCAGTGCAAGGCCTGCAGATGAGCTTCATCCGAGGCACTGACCTGTTTGGCTACGTGGGCATCGAGGCGGTACTGGACCAGATGAGGCGCAAGACCATGAAGGCCGGCCTGGAGTTCAACATCATGGTGGTTGGTGAGTTTCACACACAGCATCTGCTTTGTCTCATTATCATTATGCTAATGATGTGCACATGTTTTATCAGTGAATACTGATTATAGGTGCTCATGTGTGTATGTAGTGTCTGATCAGGGAGATTTTAGGTGTGATGTTGTTAATGACAGGAAGGATTTGGAGCAGTAGACAGACTTCCTGTTGATTTGATTTTCTTTTTTGCTCCCCTAACAGTGAACCTACATAAAAAAAATCTTTTCAGTGATGTCCATGACCTCAGTTGGTGAACCTGGACATGAGACTGTGATGTGGTTGTAAACTTTCAGTCTTCATGCTGACATACAGAGTGAGAGAGAGAGAATTAATATTGGATCGGTTTGTGTTGTTCTGTTTCCTCTCCATAGATTTTCCCACCTGATAGTCTCACAGATGTTACCCCCCTGCTTCTATTTCATATAACGTACAACACGAAACCAGCCTGTTGTGTCATGTGACTTTTGAGTGTTATTCTCCTTCAGTGATTGTGAGAACACAAAAAGATGTTTATTCATTGGGAACATTATTGAGAAGATTGGGCCTTACTCACAGACAGTGCGTACGCATAAATCTGTGCTAAAACAATACGTATGAACCTGAATTTGTTTGGACACACATCTTTTGACTAAATGCACATTAAAACTACATTCATTAAAAAAGGCTTTGATCGACAACAATGTTAATTTTGTTAATTTGCATGCTCATAGCTAAATCTATGAAATAACTATGACGCTGACGGCCTTTCGTCCACATCAGTTATTGTCGTAATTAAAATATTAAACTGTAAAAACTGACTGTCCCAGTCTAAGCTTACAATTGAGTACGCTACAATGTTCATAATGAAAAGTAACAGTTTTGGTTTTCATTGCCTTTCATGACTTGGCGTATAATGACTACCTACTCCCACCAATTTTTAGTGCCATGAAATTGTGCATATTCAAAGGCTATATAAAATATTCTGATATACCTCCAAACAGCTGTTAAGATGGCATTTTTCTAGCCTTGCTGGAAGATACTGCAGCCCATGTCTTCAGGAGAGTGCAACATAACGTTTTTAACTTTTAAAAAGCACTTATGACATAAGGCCTGAAATAGAAACTATCTCTTATCTATCTCTTTCTTTTTTGTTCTTAAAAATAGCTCACAATAATAGTTGACACTTAATCAGTGTAGAATGATAGTCCACTGCTGGTAATGTAGGAATGCACAGTGTGTATTAGAAATTTATAATATAGTTTATATATATAAGTTTATATATAAACCAGGCTGAGTCAGACTCTGGCTTATTAACTTATCTCCTTTCATTGTGCCCATATACATGCACATCACATTCAAACTGAGGAGCCAGCTTGCATTATGTGTATTAGAGATGTGTGGATTGCAGTTATATCCCCTGCAGCAATCCCATCGCAGCAGAAAAGACAAGTGCGTCTCCACATTAGCAGAGACACTGAGCATTTACACACAAGGCACAGCAGTGTCACTTCATTAATTGTTTAAATCTCCAGACATGGAGACAGAATTGGTCAGGATCTAATGTTATTAACATATTCTATGTTCTGTGTTCTTCTGCACACACTGGGTCTAATTCATGAAACCTCTGCAGAAGGAGTTTGTGTGTAAACTGTTAGCAGAAGAATTAAATCATAGAATTTAAGGCATCCAGTTTCTACTTGATTCAATCAGGAGAGAGAACTCCACAAATGTATTTTCTGTTTGAGTGGCAAGACTGTGAGACCCATGTTACTGACCAAACACTAAGCTGACAGTGAAGGCTGTCAGAATGTGTCGCGATTTAACACTTTATATCACACATTATTTATCTTACCTTCTTAGTTTGCTTCTGTCTCCGTCAGAAATAATTCCTGACAGAGAGGTCTCTCCAATGATGCAAGCAATGCGCTCATCTGCAGCAGACATCTGTGACTGGAAGAGCCTCCTCATGTAGCTGTTGTGGAGTGTTTTTATTTGTACTTATGTGTCTTTTGCATCAAGTTTCATATTTAACCATTTTTATTTAACTTTTTGGATGGTTCTTACAACAGAGGACAAAGCATCCATTACCTCCTTCCAGGAGTTTCCCGCAGCGTTCATGAATGTGGTATAGGGTTTTAGTCCCAAGGATTGTGCAAATCTACTCACAAATCTACTCACATTTTGTGAATGGCCAGTGTGTGTGTGTGTGTGTGTGTGTGTGTGTGTGTGTGTAGGTGTGTGTGTGTGTGTGTGTGTGTGTGTGTGTGTGTGTGTGTGTGTGTGTGTGTGTGTGTGTGTGTCAGAGAGAGCTTAAAGTGATATTGGTGTGGGTCTCAGACCAGGTCGTGCAGGACTTTAGTGTATGAGTTTGTGCATTCGCTAGTATGTGTAAGTCCTGGTTGGCCAACTACTAAAAACCTTGGTGTGCAATGGCCAATCACAGAGCTCCACAGAGAGATCAGGTTCTTCTGAGCCACTCAGCAAAGCTAACCACCATGGCAGGCTTGCAGTTTAACCGATTGCAAGACTCACATGGTGTCCATCAGGTCACTGAAATGTCACAGGGTTTACTAACAGCTCCTTGTGCTTTCCCTTTTTTTACTGAGAAGAAATTGCTGATCTACAGTTACAATGTGTTAAAAAACTGTGTGCGTGTGTGTGTATGTGATGAGATGGGGTTGCTGGGTCTCTTCCTCTTTGAGAAAATGTAGTTTGCTTTTCGTATTGGAAGAGGAAGTACGATTCTTTGAGTAGGAAGTGGTTTTGAAAGTTTGGGCTGTCTGCTCTTTCCTGTCACACACACACAGATGATACACATTTCCCCTGTTGTTAGATTGAAAACAGGAAGTTTCCTCTTAATAATTATTCATAATTAAGGTGTGCTAATGGTTTACTTTGTTTTTACACATTTCTTCAATTTCACACCATTCCTTATGTGATTCTCTTAAACCAGGGGTGGGCAAACAAATATTTGAGCCCTATAATGAAGGTAACATAGCCTATTAGGTCTAAATTAGCCTATACTAATAGTCTAGATTAACATTCAATTAACATAATATGCAGAGCTAGCAGTGAAAGCAAACAAATCTGTGCACGCACTACTAAATTCTCAATTTTATTTCAAAAGGTGCAGTAGGTGTAATGCACACATTTAGTTGTTGAAATGTAAAACCAAAGTTTTATTCGGTATATAGGCTTCACATTTTTACAGTTGGAGAATGTAAGATTTTCTTTAGGCCTTCAACATTGACAAATGAAAATTAGAATAAAAAAAAAACAGTCGTCGTTTTCATACCATAACATATCATATCATATCATATCATATCATATATAATATCATATTATATAATTTTCTTTGTCAAAGCCACAGGGAGCTACTGGAGAGGGGCTAAAGAGCCACAGTGGCTCCGGAGCCCCAGATTGCCTACTCCTCGTCTTAAACAATATGTAAATAATATATCCAACTGAGAATATGCGAGAATGAGAAGACATAGCATGCAACACAAATCTGTCAAACTTGAAAAAACAACAACAACAACAATTTGGCATTTTAGCCAGTGAGCTCACATAGGAGTAGCAGCTATAAGATTTTGAAACTAGGAAAGTATTTCTATTTAGAAACAAAAGGTTTTAGCACCAGTACTGAAATTCTGTTAAAAGTATCAAAATACTTAAAATTGTACCCAGCCTTGCGTGGGACAATAGCTTTATCTGGGGGAAACGTATTACATATTAGGTTTAAGCTGGGTACCAGACAAATCTGCAAGCTCAAGCTTTATCAGCTCTGGTGGATGCATCTGTTCCCCTTTCCAGCTGACCTGTCCTGGAAAACCACAACTGTTAATTTAATATGAGGCAGGTTTGATATGATGATTGGCCACTTGCGGTGCCTTAGCACTTGGGGCAACATACAAGATTATGTCATTTTTAGCACCCTTACTCCAGAAACACTATACTAAGCATAAACCTAGATTAGTAGGCTAAAGAGAAGCCCCACTGAGGCATTTTTGAAAACCAAGATGGCTGCAATGGATGTGGAACTTTTTGTTGAAGTGTAATTTTTAAATTGCTATGGTAAAAACAGCAACACTCATTCACAGCATAGACTGTATAAAATAATCGAGGAAGCCACTGTGACATCACCGATTGGTTTGTGGACTTCTGCTTTGAAGCCTCAAGTTTGGCTTTTTGGCTTTTACCGTCTTGGGTTTTTGGAACCAGAATTAACCATATATGGATGAGAGGGTGGCTAAAGGTGCGTTCACACCGGACCTGTTTTTTTTTTCGCAAGAGACGAGTTTACATACAAAGTCAATGCAAACGGGCGATTGAGCGTATATTCGCCCGGGAGAAAAATCGCTCGGGCTCTGAGCAACAGCGACAGAGCGACAGAGCGTTTTTTCGCCCGTCGCTTGAGATGAGAAATGTCATCTGGAGCAGTATTTCGCTGGGTCCTGTCGCTTGCAGCTCAACGCTGATTGGCTTCCGTAATCCCGGAATCCCGGGGGGTGCTTGACTGTCATGACATGTCAGCTTCATTAAAAGTAGTTGCACATTAAAAGCAACAATAGATGTAAAAACACACAGAGACAATACATCTGTGATCAGTCCCTTAATTTAATTTTAACAATTTTTTCAATCTTCCCCAATTTCTCGTTTTATTTTATGGAAGTGATCAATGTAAGTGCACTTGTCCTAGAGCCTTTAAGTTACAAAAATGAAACTCACTCCACCTCTGAGCATTTATACCTCCGACCGCAATTATACATTTTGATACATACAGGTAGGCTATATACATATTGCAAACCTCTGTCAAAGTACACCAAGGCATACATTTTCGTTTCCAAATATTTATTTGAAAACAAAACCATTCATACGTTTAATAAAAAAAAACATTTTGTTAATAATAGAAAACGAATGTAATCTCAACAGTGACCGCGCCAGCCGTCGGGGCTGCTGCGCTTGGAGGAGCGCTGTAATCCTGGCGAGCCTAGTGTAAAGCACCACGGACAGCGCCAATGCATCTATCACTGTAGCTCAGACGCCCTGGTGCCTGAGTCAGAGCATGTGAGCGGAGCTGGAGCTGGAGCTGCCTCAACCATAGGTTATTGGTAAAAATGGCTGCTGAAAAAACTGTCACTGTCAGCTGCCTCCAAGCACCGCAACGATCTGCCAGACCGTAACTTCATTGTTTATGCTGCCCGTGTGTTCAGAAGCACACAATGAATGCATTTGAGTAATTTCTGAGACGTTATGATAAAATAAAAAAAAATTACAGACTACAGCGTAGAATAGGACTGACAACCTCTCCAATGTCTCATGTCAATTAATAAACACTATTTGTTGCTTTTTTATAATGCCTTCCTTTCTTTCTTTCTTTTTTTTTGCTGCTGCTGCGCTCCTGCGCCGTGTCTCCAGTTGAAAGTGGTGATTTTCTAAATACATTCTACAATAATAAATTAGATTAACATTTGGTCTATAATAATGTTTTTACATATTACGCATTTTCATGAAAAACCTTAAATAAACACCGAAATAATTAGTGGAAACTTTTTTTAAATTGATATTCCTCCTCTCTGATATACTAACACACATACACACACTCACACACACACACACACACACACACACACACACACACACACACACACACGCAGACACACAGCTGTGCGGTCACTGTACATTCGTTTTTTATTAATAACAAAATGTTTTTTTATTGACCGTATGAATGGTTTCATTTTCAAATAAATATTTGGAAACGAAAATGTATGCTTTGTTGTACTTTGACAGAGTTTTGCAATATGTATAGCTACCTGTTTGTATCAAAATGTATAATTTTCGGCTGCTGCCGCAGTCGGAGGATAAACACTCAGACATATGTATTGTCTCTGTGTGTTTTTACATCTATTGTTGCTTTTAATTTCAGCTATACTTTTTAACTTTTTATGAAGCTGACATGTCATGACAGTCAAGCACCCCCCCGATTGCTTCAATGACGTCATCAAAGCGAAAAAGCAAGTCTGTTGATTTCTGCCACATTGACGAGCAATTGCAACTGAGCGATGAAGCGATATCAAAGGGGCGAACCGAGCGACAGCGAAAAAAAAAAACAGGTCCGGTGTGAACGCACTTTAAATGGGTCTTTTAGTTCAACCAAACACTGTTTGTTGTATTTGTGTTAAATAAATCAAGGGGGTTTTGGGGAGATGTGCTGTCTCTTAGCTACTAATCCAACATTGACACTTAATAAGGTTTTTTATTCCACACAGGAGACATGACAGAAACAAATACAACACACTCCTACACACACTTTGAGAAAAGTTAAAAGCATTGTCTCTTTGTGTCTGCAGGTCAGAGTGGTTTAGGGAAATCCACTCTGGTTAACACTCTGTTCAAGTCCAAAGTCAGCCGGAAGTCCTGTACGCCCAACTACGAAGAGAAGATCTCCAAAACAGTCAAACTGCAGTCAATAAGTCATGGTGAGTCACACACACACACACACACACACACACACACACACACACACACACACACACACACACGCACACACACACACACACACACACACACACACACACACAGGGAATGTGTTATGATTCCTGAGACTCCTGAAGGCATGACGAGACCTCCTTGTCTGTCAGTATGGTTTTCAGTACTTTCTGTCTTCCTCTTTCTGCTACTACTGATTACATTTCATGAGGCCAGTCTGAAGAGGCTATGACTGATGATATAATAGTCGATAGCACTCACATCCTTCTTTTACATCACTTTTCCTTTCAGTTCTTGACTCATAACCAGGAATCTCAGTTTGGGCTTACAAAAAAACAATTTCTAGTTTTAGGCTCTTTGTTCTCAGATGAACTCAGAATAGATTTCTTTGACATTGAGCATATCCCATGTGGACTACCAAACACAGGTAGATAACACAGAGGGCCAGTCCTCCCACATTGTCTTGTGTTGTATCGCATTGATAGGGAAGGTTTCTTCTGTAGAAATAAGCTCTCACACAGTATATTTTTAGCATTATGCTGAAACATATTTAACACCTCTATTAATTTTGACTGGATTATATGAAATGAATAAATTCTAATCCTTACTTGGAGAAAAAAAGTGTCATAGAGAATTGTCCCTGTGGACTACAGCAACACTAAACCCCTGCACTTGCCTGAGAAGGACTGAATGCACAAACCTGCTATTTTTAAATATCCCATGGAGAGAGACTCTTGGAGAGAGACTCTCATTGCAGCCTGTTCTTTTTTGTTCTGAAAATTGTGTTGTGCAGCCCAGTTCTGTGGACAATAAATGAGGTAGACGAAGCAGTGAGTGACAACAACCTTACCCACATTTTAGTTTGCGGTGGAAACATTATATAGATGGAGGGTCTGGGCCATGTCTGAAGGGTTACTTTTGGTTCCATTAGGCACCACACCAAAAGTGTTAGGTGGAAATGGGGCTATATTCAACAATGCTAAAGGGGTTTTCCAGCTCAAACTTGAGCTGCATACTCACCGGGACACAATGGGGGGAGACCGTGTCGGGACTGTGTTACCAGCAGTAATGGCTGGTAATGTTAGGTAGCTCCTACCAGACCGAGGTAGTACGCAGTACAGTAAACTGAAGAGAAGCAAAATAACCTGTAGACCGACATGTGTAATCAGTTAAAAATATTCTCAGTGGTTGACCAATCAATGGTTGACCCCCCTAGCTGTGGTAACTATCACTTCAATATCTCCAGGTGTAATAAGTTATTATGGGCATTGTAATATGGTTGTGAGCAGGACTGATGCATGGTAATAGTAGATAGTTACAGGATCTGTATATCAATGTGATGAAGTACTGTGATGTGTGAAAAGCTACATGTAGTAGGTGCTGCAGGAGTCCTGGTGGATGCTAATGCACATCACCACTGATGTCATGGCTGTATAAAGAGAAGTGGATACAGCATTGGTGATTAATGTCCTTTTTCTTCTTCACCACATCCAATCAAAACAGGCTGGTTATGACAACTGTGTTTTTTTTAAGCGGCCGTACATCAGATCTTCTGGTAGTCTAGAAGAGAAAGTCATTTATGAAGGTGGTGAAAACCACAAATGAACGCTGCCAGCAGTAGGTGACATGTCATCAAGTACTTGAGGCAAAATCCTCACAAGTAAAAACAGGTAGTGTGTGTGTGTGTGTGTGTGTGTGTGTGTGTGTGCGCGCGCGCGTGCGTGTGCGTGTGTGTGTGTTGTGTGCGTGTGTGTGTGTGTGTGTGTGTGTGTGCACGCGTGCGCTTTGCTTGAAAAGAAAACCTCAGGCCAAATATATAAAACATAATTTATCTTTCACACAAACACAGAAACACACACACACACACACACACACACACACACACACACACACACACACACACACACACAGTCTGTCTCCCTATGTTCGAAGACTGCTTTTTTTCTGTCTGCGAGTCCAAAAATGTGAGGCTGCTGTAGACCATGACATCCACCATAAACATCTCCTCCTGCACTCTCACACGAATCTCTTAATGCTTGTCACATTTACACTCTGCACACTCTGAAACCAAAAACATGAAAAAACTGCTGAAGAGAACTCTGGCCAGGTATAAATGTAACCATCAGAGTATGCTGTCAAAGAGCACAGCATTGCAGCAAAAAGCCTAAATATGGTCATGACTCAGAGGCAAACCCACATCCACACAACCCCAAAGGGTTACTGAGCATGTCAGGGTGATGTATTTGTTACAACCATGACTATACAGATAAAGACTGATTTTAAAATTTCTATTTCATTCTGTGGTGGAATGACTGAAAACACAGGAGACACTTAGTTTAAGGAGTTAAATAAACAGTTAGGTCCAGCCAGTGACGTATTGTACATCCTATGTTAATGAACAGAACAAAGGAAATATTGATAAGTGTGGAAGAAGCACTGTCCTGATAGTTGTTAGTTGCCATCCCTTGGCAGCAACCCAAAACATCCGCCCGTAGTAGTTTTGCCCTTTTACAACTTTATCCTCCACCACACTAAATCCACCAGCAAACAGCCCAGCTTCTAGGTCGTCCATCCCTGGGAGCCAACTGCAGCACATGGTTGGATTATGGAGGTAACTGCTGTGTTCCCAGAGCTTCACAAAGCTTGTCTATTAGTCACCAGAGCTATCCCAGTTTCTACAATTTTTTATCAAGTCTTAAACTGATTATTATTGGCCTACTTCCATAAATATATAATTATAAGTATACTGGCCACTTTATTAGGTACACCTTGCTAGTATGATTTATTACCTTTTTCAACTGCAAATTATGTCCCAAAAGGAAGACTTTGTATTATCTAATAAGATCAAGGTTTCAGTCTGTTCAATGCACTTCAGTCACTTTTATTACAGCGAAATGTATCTTGTGGACAGAAAAAGCAAGTGATAATATTTTTCTAGTGGGCTACAAAAGGTCAGATTTGTTCTTGTAATATTAATATTTCATATAATAATAAAATCAATACATGAGTAGAAAAATACGATCGTAAAAATACGATATTGCTATACAAAAATATTTGAATACTGTGCTGTGCAGATCTTTCCCCCACCCATCATTCCAATTCATATATGACGAATATTTTTATTTGAGAGGGTGTACTCGTATTATTTTGCTGTTATATTTTATATCAGTGACAAAAAATAATCTCAAAATAACAATAATATTGGTAATTGCAATTATTTCTAGGACAATATAAAGTCTAGCAAAAGTAGTTATCGTGACAGGCCTAAATCATCTTCTGTGGAGCAGATGTGCACAGCAAAATTAAGTCAGTGTGTGTGTTAGATTGCCATATTTCCTGTGTACAAGTGGAAATAGTGACTTGATTGTGAAGCTAAAGAAAGGGTTGGTCACAGAGCTGTTCCATTAGACATTAGTTTTTTAGATGTGTTAAGTGGGGAATTCAGACCTCAGTGTGGGCAACAGACAAAAGGTCAAAGTGGTCTCCCAGATCATCATGAAGCACGCTTGCTCTGTACCAAAGTGCATGGAGCGTGTTCATGAAATTAAAGTGGCGTGATGAGGAGATAAGGAAGTGAGGCTCGCCTCCACATGACAGGGCTGTCAGAATGAAACTGTCCCTCAGATCTGTGTCTCTCTTTAAATGTGTGTGTCCCGAGAGCTGACATTTAGCTCTTTATTACAGGACAAACACTATGTGCTCATTCTGCTATAGTTTGTACAGTATATGGTTATTTTCTTTTATTTGTAAGTAAAGGCAATTAAACTTTCTCAAGTCTTCACATTTACCACCACCGTCTCAGAGAACACTGAGAGGCATTTACAGCTTAATGGCCTCTGGCTACCACCTCTTGTCTCTGTAAAAATCCTTATGGCTCAAACTTCCCAGAAGCTTCAAACCTGGAGTTCGACATCTACTGTTACTAATTCCTCAACATTTCCCAAAACTCAGTCTGAGGCCATGCTGACCTCACTGCCTATAAATCCAGTAGAACAGGGGAAGTGAAAAACAGTTGTGACCCCTCCAGCAACTGTAAAGCCCATTAGAAACCTAGTAAAAGGTGTGTGTGTGTGTGTGTGTGTGTGTGTGTGTGTGTGTGTGTGTGTGTGTGTGTGTGTGTGTGTGTGTGTGTGTTACAGAGAGAGAGAGAGACAAAGACAGAGAGAGAGATCATCTCTAGGGCTTTACTGTCCCCCTGCATTGTGGGCTGAAATTCAGTGTCAAATAAAATCTGAGACTCTACAGTGCAAGCACACTGAAAGACTGAAAAAAGTCTGTCCCCGAACACAATAAAAAAGTTACACGACAGATGAGTCGTGGAGTCCAGCATGGAAACTAAGCAATGTACTGCTGTGGATGGGTCAGCAACAAAACATATTTTAGCCACCTAAAAAGATCCCACCTGAAAAAAATTATTTAATTTTATGTATACTCGATATTTAGAATATTTTTCAGTGCTTTATCTTACCACCAGACTGTGATTTCTGATGGGGGAAATGAAGCTGTTATATCACTTTTTGCAAAGCCAGCTGTTGATCTACTGCCCCCTTGATCAGTTAATTTGTGTTATTGTGTGACTTAAGCGTTTAAAAGGATAATTTCACCAAAGTCACACAATAACCAAAACGTACAGGTTGTCTGGTGGCTCTGATGAGAGCATAGATGGGGAACTGAAGCTGTTAACAACTTCCCTGTATGAACCAGCTGTCTGACACCTACTGTATGTAATATCCTGACTATAGATAAGGACCCCACACAACAAGAAAACCCAAACTATCCCTTTAAGAATGTAAATAATTATGTTAATGTGACATTTCAGTTTGTTTGCTTTTTTCACAAGTTTGCAAATAATCTTAAATTCTGTTTTGGTTTTGTTATTATAAGGTATTGAGTGTAGATTGACAAGGAAGAAAATAATTCAAACATTTTTAGGGTAAGTCTGCAACTTAACAAAATGTGAAGAGTGAAGGGGTCTTCGTCAGGGGCGTAAATAAAGGCAGTGTATTTTGCACTGAGGCCAATGGATGGTGGGGCCCACAGAAAGAATGGGCCCTCCAAATTTATGTTGGGCAGGAAACAGGCCCTAAGTAGCCATTTGTAGCCATTTGCTACATGTGCCTTTGAAAAGGCAAACCCATCTCCAGCATGTTTTCTTTTTCTTTTATTGTAAAATAGCCAGTTTCAATATATAACAATATATGTTGTAAAATATATGCCTACTCTCCATAAACTATAAATAAACTATTGAAAAAAAAGGCAATTAAATGAATAGTTCTTTATTTCCATTGATATTTTTGTCATATATATGCGATGATGATTTCTGGGTAATATGTGTGTTGATGTTAGCCATTGCCAAGTCTCTATTTGATCAAGTGACAATAAGATTGTTATGAGCTAGTTTAGGTACATAAGTATGCCTTAGGGCGCGTCATAATAGCGTGCACTAGGGCCTGTTTTAACTACCTTCAGCCATTGGTTTGAGTGATATGAATTCCATTATTGTCTAACCATCCCCATTGTAGTTAACACCTGGATATAATACAAACTGGAGAGTTTTTGAGTTATTCTGAGTTATAAGCCCTTTTTAAATAGGAATTGTGCAAATTTGCAGGAAAGCCCAATAAGTCTTCTTTCAGCATTGGCAGTATAAAAATAAAATCAGGGAGTGCAGCGAAATGCCGCCTACCTACTTTTGTTTATACAGAATGCGCCTTTTTCGGGGCAATGGGGGGCGTGAGCAACTTTTTCTTCACATTCTATAATTCACTAATGACTTGCGCCTTGCTCCGAGGGAAGCTGCGGCTAGTCAGTCCTTCGGCGATTCTCTCCTAAGTCTGCCCGTCTTTCACCGTTCCTGTCATTTGACGGTTAATGGGCTCTTAGTTTGCGAGGGCAAGGAGGACGCACAATTCCTTGTCTCCCCAGTTGCTCATCTTTACAGTGTCTTTCAGGTTTGCGTTTCCCTCTTGCTACCAGCTGCTCGCTAATTCCTGCTATCAGCTGTTTCCTGTTAGTCCACCGCCAGTGGGTCGCACGTGCGGCGTCACCAACAGCTCTTCCCACAACTCATCAACGGCTCCTCCCGTTGCGGAAGGGCGCCTTGTTCTTTTTAAACCAAAAAGGTTCCGCCAATATGACTACCCCTACGTGGCGGAAAATTGGGCACCTCAGATCAACTCGCCAATTCGGCTCTGTGTGTCTAAACGCTCGCAGCTTGCCTGCAAAACGGCCCAATCTGGCAGTGTAAAAGGGGCTATAGTGGATCAAAGCCTATGAAGGCCCATTTAGTCCCGTTGTATTTATGACTCAGTATCACAACAAAATTCATGAATCAAAATGCTCACTATTGCTCACTGTTCGTAAGTTGATGATGACATGTAAGGCCAATTAATTAGTTCGAGTTATATCATGGATGAAAGCCCAGTTCACTTCCACTGTATGCAGAACTCAGCTGTTACATACAGCAAACAACTGTGTTCAAGTCAAGATAACCAGCATTCAGCACTCACAAGTATGTAGTACATGCAATGTCTTGTTTTTTTGTTTTGGTTTATTGTTTTTTAATTAATTCTTCCTCTCTAGTAAAAGTTGTGTGAACCAGTGAAACGAGTTGTGGTACTGTTTTGTTGACAGGCTGACTGGTCGAGGCAGCCACAAAGTGTTACTTTATTGCAGGTTAAAATCTTAATGATCAGGTTCCAGATGTTTGCTCTCATGCTTGCACTCAGATGTGATTCCTGAGTGCTTACTCAACAATGGAAATGGACTCAAATGATAGTCTTTACTCTGCTGCTCAGCTTTTCTCAAACATCTGAACGTTGCCACACACGCGAGCATTACATTGACTCAGTGAAGGTATCACTTTGATCTCATCATCACACGTTTGTTTTAAAATGTTTTTAACAGTTTACCATAACCATGGTCAATCCTAACCCTCATCCTTTCGCCAAACTAAGCCTTAAACTTATAATCACTTTAGTTGTTCTTTTACCTCTTAGGGTGTTTCGCCTTCCCCAGAGGTGTCACTTGGTGGTGTTTGTGACGTGCCTTTATCAGCCGATCTGTCAATCAGTTGATGTCAGGGAGGCGTGACCATCCTGTCAAAACTGACAGGATGGTCACGCCTCCCTGACATCAACTGATTGACAGCTCAGATGATAAACAACCACCGCAAAGTGACACTTCTGATAAAGGCGGAAGTTTCAGCCTAAACATGTCAAGGTATGTAACACATGTCTGAGATAAAAGAACAACTAAAGTGATTATCAGAAACTGAAGACATAATGAACACCATTGAACAACTAAGCCTTAGACTGCTGCTGGGCCCCAAACTTTAAAGGGGCAGTTCACCCCACTATTTTTCCACACTATATGCCTGACCAGCTGAACTTGCAAGATAATCTACTCCCTTCAGGACACATCATCTGCTACTGCTCAACAATGTAATGTGATTGGTGAAGGACACTGGCACATGATTGAAAAGGACCAGCTTTAGTTAAAATTGGTGTATGTAATGTGTCTCTGCTGTGTTTTCATTGGAAGCCTGACTTATTTAGTTTCCCTTTTAATATTGTAAATTATACTGTATGTATGTGTTATCATGTAACCTTCTCTGTGCCCCTCTGTCTAGTGATTGAGGAGAAGGGAGTGAAGATGAAGCTGACAGTGATTGACACTCCAGGATTTGGAGACCAGATTAACAACGAGAACTGGTGAGTGGTTTGAGTGTGGATACAAGAATGGACAGATGGACGGAGACAGAGAAGAAGATGGCGCTTTCTAAATCTGGCTACAACAGCATTTGAAATAATTGAGTTCAGTACTGTAATCCAAACCAGAAAGTTTGCCTTAAACCCCAACATTAGATGTGGGACCTAGTCATTGTTTTGCAAGTTACAAGTAACCTTACTCAAGTCTTTGCATTCAAGTCCCAAGTCCTACACTCAAAGTTTTGATAGGACGTGTTCTCATTCCCAATTCGTCACGTATACAGTGTACCAGGAATGAGTCCCAAAACCCAGAGATGAGTTGGCATTTTACCACTCCCGGTTCCCTTGTTCCATAGTCACTAAAAAAAGTGAAAAAAACTCCTTTACTTTTATCCAGACCTCCACAGAAAGAGTCTGCTACGTTTCAGAGCTGCATTTTCTCTTTTATACATTACTATTGTCCTTAAATAAAGCTAAAGTAACTTCTTGAATACACTAAAAGAATCAATAGCTGCAGCCCTATGTGGTTCTTCATTCATACGAGAAGCAACCACCAGGATTCAGGGTGAAAGTCAGCGGTAGTTTGACCCGTATACCACCCTTCCTGCCCGCCCTATAGGGACCCTCCAGCTCCTTAAATTGTATTGTTGTCCAGTGGTGCTTCAAAGTTGGTGTATCTCACCACTGTAAAAAGATGTCGATTTTCATCAGTGTCTGACACCAAAATCATTGACCAAGGGGCTGTATTATATCGCTTTGGAGTGAGAACGGTTTGGATTGTATGCTGGTTCACACACAGTGGTTGCTGAGAGTCAAAACATCAGCATTTGTTCATGAAATTAAGGAAAAAAGAATAGATTTGTGACACACTTTGTATGTATCATACTTGTTTATCTTTGGGCTTTGGGGAAGGTATCAAGTATTTTCATGTCAAATGGCTCAAATCACAAGTCATTGGTGTTAAAGTCCAAGCTGAATTGCAAGTCTTTTTTGATTGTGTCAACTCAAGTCATGTGACTGGAGTCCACACTTCTGCCTCTTATAGTGATGTGCCAAGTAACCTCAGTAATGACAACACAACACAGACACAGCAGGGCCTGTCAGGTTTTTCATGCTTAATTTCCTGCTTGTTTCTGAGGCTTTTTGCCTGTAGTCTGGTCTGCAGCAGTAGAGCACGTGGTCAGTTGGATTGAGGATTTTGCTACATATGTCTCTTTGGTTGTCTTGTCTGTTTGTTATGGATTATAGTCCTGCCCTGTCCTCAGCACAGTCTTATTCTTCACCTAATATGGTTGTGAGTACTGTGTCTCAAACAGCCTCAGAGCTGAAAGGAAGCACTTAAACCTCAAAGTCAGCATTTCATACGAAATCCAGTGTGCTAGAGTGCTGAATGAAAACTGAGCCACACTATTACATTGGGTGCCATCTTCCCTCATGACCATGGACAAACACATTCTGTAGATAGTATTAAGTCAGTCCCACATACACCATCCTGCTGCCACAAATAGTCTCTAGAGCACCAGTGTGTGTTAATCCACTGTTAAAAATAGTTCCCAGTTGTTTTGGGAAATGATGGAGCCATTGTTAAAATGGCACTATATATATTTTTGAGTTGTTTGTTAACATTTCTGTCTTCAGCAGGAACTAATGGGTTTGAGGCAACAGGGTTATTAATTTATATTATTAATGTAAGAATAAATTAATATACAGATTGCCAGTTTTGGTCATGGGATTGGTTATCACTGCCATTGTCACTGACTGATTCCACTGCTCCTCTTTCCAGCTGGGAGCCCATAGAGAAGCACATCAATGAACAGTACGAGAAATACCTGAGAGAGGAGCTGCATATCAACCGCAAGAGGAGAATACCAGACAGCAGAGTCCACTGCTGCATCTACTTTCTCCCTGCCACCGGACACAGGTCAGTATTCAGTCGCTCCTGGATTCATCTTTGCACTAACACAGGTCTCACTGATTTATTTTGGTTTCTGTCCTAAAAGGCATGTTGGGCTTTATAGTCTCAGTCACATATTTCATTGACAAAACCATTTTGAATTAAACTAGCATTACCACAACACATTCAATAGACAAATTCTTACTGAAAAGGAAGAGTGCTATTTAATGCCTCTCTTCATTATCTTTCATGCTGTCTTCTACACTGGCATTACAGGTAGCAGGTCAGCTATGGCGTGACCTCAGAGCCTATGCACGTAGCTGCCGTAGGTCCAGCTAAACCCTTAACACAGAACGATAAATCCACCACAACAGTCTACAGCCATTTTTGCTTAGATACCTGTGTGTCAGCAAGTTTACATGCTCACAATAAAAATTCTTACATGGTGATACAGGTATAATGTTAACAATTTGTTCACCATCTTAGCATGAGCATTAAACACAAAGTACAGTTGATGGTGGCTGAACCAAAATTCATGGCAATCGATCCAATATTTGTTGAGTCATTCAACACAAACTGTCATACTGGTGCAAAAGTAAAAAGCATGGGGTCACTGGAGTTTATTGTCTGGAGACCATGGTTGCCTGTACCAAATTTCATGTTGAGATATTTCAGTCTGGAACAAAGTCGTGGAACATCACAGAGTCTTGCCGCAGCATGGCTAAAAATACAGAGTTTGTTTTTCCTTGGGTTTCAGCTTGGCTGGGATGTTGTCTATTTTATGCACCTTTAACATTTTAACAGTGTTGAATTCTTGCTCCATAGACCTCCATTGTCCATCTGTATGTGTCTCTAGGTTACGCCCCATCGATGTTGAGTTCATGAAGAGGTTGGGAAAGATAGTGAGCATCGTACCTGTCATCGCCAAAGCTGACACGCTCACCATTGAGGAAAGACAGGAGTTTAAAGAGAGGGTGAGGGAACACACACACGCACAACTAAAGCTTGTTTTCTATAGATCACTTTAGTGTCCAGCAGATGATGTTGCGATTGGATTGCAAAATCTGTTTTATTGCTTAAGTTAAGGTTCATTACAGCGCCTGTCGTCATGGCCATGCTCAATCTCATGTCTCCTGCCTTAACATATGACCTTCAGTGTTAACCACTTAACCTGACTCGTTTGACCTGTGTTTAACCTTTGACCCTTCAACAGATAAGGCAAGACTTAGCAGCCAATGGGATACATGTTTACCCACAGAGAGAGTACGATGAGGATCCAGAGGAACGCATCCTCAATGACAGGATCAGGGTAATGTCTCCACACCTGACTTTGTCTTTTATTACTCTTCATTCTACTAGATATACAGTAGATTTTCTTAGAGTTCAACCACACCCATGTAGCTTTATTGTCAGTGTGAGGTGATGAGAAAGTATTTTTTAATGTGTTATTGGGTTTGGTGTGTATATTATAGTTCACTCGTGTTGTCTTTTAGAGGGACAGTAGGTCCTTCTAAAAGTCAGGGATGCTTTCTTGGTAGGACAGGTACCTCCAAGTCGGGCTCTACAGAGGCAGGGAAAGACTCCTTCCTAGCATTCAGAGAACTCGTAATTTAACAGTCAAGGAAGTATGCAGGTTCCAACATTGATCGTGCACTACAATTCAAAAACAGTGGACTTAACAGACCCAGTATTTCCAACTAGGTGGCATGGGTGGTATCTGTTTTTTCATACCTTCATACCTTCCTGACACTTTACTTGGCTTTACATATATGACAGTATTTGTGTTTAAAAAACAAACATGAAAGCTGAGCTGTTGTATGTCATGGTCTAGCCTACGGTGTTGTGTTTTTAATATGCAATAAGCCTACTTATATAAGTCTTACTGGGTTTAAATACTTAAGGCCTATAGAATAATGAATAGATAGAAAATAAGCACCTTTCTCTCTGGAGGACCTGATGACACATGTTGCCAAAACAGATACCGACACATTAGTGTGCATCACGTGGCGTATAAACTGCTGTTGTAGTTGGAAGAAGTCATCTAAAGATAAAGTTCTATGTGACAATACTCTCAAATGGGGGCCGAGGAATTTTCCCTTTGATTTGTCCTGTAATGGTATCCCCACCAATCGCACTCGCCATCTTTCTCAACTCAGCTGCCTGTTCCATCAGTAGAGACTGACCTCTGGTGATGCGTGCTGTGTACTACATCACCCTAATACAGCATCTCTGTATCAGTTTAATAGAAAGAGAAACGTCTGTGTTTTTGACGGTATTCAGAAGACACCTTTTGAATTTTTAAACACCCTGATTTACCATAATACCTTGATAACACCTAGCCTATTGCCAACTGTGCACAAAAATGGGTGAAATTGAGTCAGAGCATCAACATTAGTTTGCTCACAGGTGGAGACTGTACCATTGGGGCCTTTGTCAATAACGTAGTCAGGAAGGTAAAAAATTAGGACTATTATTCAAGATACTTGATTTCACTTGCATGGTGCACTATTGGCGATGTAGTCACCTTGCTCTCCTTCTGTGCCATTTTTAAAAGAGCAAGCACAGCCAAGACCCAGCAATGCATCAATGCCCTCACCTTATGAAAGTCAGAAAAAGCTTTTACATTAGGCCTAGGCCTTGACCTAATATGAATGATGATTTAGCATTTTGTTTGTACATTTCTCCCCTCATATTTGTTCAGAAACAAATTTTGACTGCAAAGGTGAAATAACAGTATGTTTACGAGCATATTTTCCTTGTTTCCAAATCGGTGGACAGGACCAATGCATCATGCGCATAGGACTGTGGGTGCTTTAAGACCACCAAGCATACAAACAGACGTTGTTGAAAATTCTCTGAACAAAGAACAGTCCTTGGTATAATTGGAAGGATACCAGGCATCTTAACAGCCCTGCGGTGGGATATGAAGATGTAGCATCTTTGAAATGCAGCTGTTTGAGGATCCTTCTTTGACTTCAAGAACCACTGCCTGTGTCAAAATACAGTCTTGAAACCTTAACTATTTTATTTTATACTGTCCTCACATTGTAACCCCAACCTAAGCCTGCTGAGTCAGTAAGTGCACTGTACTGGAAGGACAGTCAGAAGCCACACAAACAATGTACACAATAAGTAGAATGATGGGATCACGGTCAATATACAGGTGGCTCATAATTCCAGGAAACTATTTTTGTTTGCACAGACATTCGTTTAATTAAATGATTACCAGAAGTTAGGAAAAACCTGATGACTAACTGAAATAAAGAAGTAATACTTCAAGAGGACTTCACTGTCATAGTCATAAACCTATGCTCTCATATGGTTTGACTTGCATTATATGCATGTTATAATATGCAACCCTTATGTAAGATAATTGTTTTTACTGTGAAGAGATCAGCATCTGCAATCATTTATTCAAAGTGTGCTGATACTGCAGATGCCATATGTTATAATGAATAAATCATTCTTGAGATGAGCCTGAAGTGACTGAAAGGTGCTTATATTGTGTGTGCAGGAAAACATTCCCTTTGCTGTGGTTGGAACAGACAAGGAGCACCAGGTGAATGGAAACAAGGTGCTGGGACGGAAAACAAAGTGGGGAATCATTGAAGGTAAAGCATCAGTTTAACATCAGTGCGACCCCATTACATGTGGTATCAAGATTTACTTCTTGCGGTTACCACTGTAAACAGATTGTTATCAAACTTTGACAAAGCAGATGTAAAGGTGCAGCATAGGCTTCTGTGTCTACAGCAGCTGCCCGTAACTACAACAGCATGTGATGGTGATATTTCTACACTCCCTGGATACATGTGTGCGAACTGTTTCTATGCCAACATAAAGTATTAAAAGTTTACAATGCTGTCTTCATGCATCCACACATTGGCCCTCATTTATAAAACAAACATATGACACAAAACTGGGTGTATGGTCATTATTAAAACAATATCAATATTATTGAAATTGTTACCCAGTTCACAGGTACAGTATATCATGTCACTGTTATGCTGACGACATTCAACTGTATGTCTCATTTAAGCCTGTTAGCAATGACAAATTTGCTGTCCTCCACCACTGTTCGATAGCCATCAAGGATTGGATATCAAACAACTACTTACAGTTAAACACAGATAAGATGGAGGTTCTGCTAACTGCTTCAGATAGTATAGCTTCAAAGGTTGGCCACAGTATTAGGTCCTTTTTTCAGCTACATGGTCAAATTTTAGGAATCTTGGTTGTTATTTTTAATCAGGCCATGCATTTTGATCACCACATTAAATCAATGACCCATACTTGTTTTCTACAACTAAGGGTACTTTCCCACCTTAACTTTTTGGTTAAGTTAAAACAAAACTCAGGTCCCTTTGCACGATTAGTACAGTTTGTTTGGGCTGGTGTGGAGGCTGTCAAGTCAAACCCTGGTGCCCACCAGACAACTGAATTGGGACTGCTCGAAAAGGTTAGTCTCAGTCCGCTTCAAAATGTACTCTGATGCGGTTTGTTTATGGTATGAAAGAAAACAGACCAACCACAGAATTTTATGATAGCCGACATGTGATTTTAGCATCAAATAAATAGCTTAACCAATAATCAGTTAATCTGCTGATAGTGAAATCTGTCTGCAGTCTTGTAATTGATCCTGATAAAAGCCATGTATATCCCACAACTATTTATGCATACATGTAACCATATGCACGTTAGTGTTGGTATTTTCCCTGATTAAAAAACTGTTAAAATTTTGTACTTTGTCTGTTCATCACGTCCGTTAAAAATGTGTGACAGTGATCCCACAGTATTAAGCCCAGAATCATAACTGTACAAGAAGCCTTATTTTCATCCTGTCTCTATGTTAGTCATTATTTATAACATGTCATTGATTTGCAGTCTAATAATTGCCTCCTAATAATGTTTACAATCAGTTATTTCTCTATGAGCTCTTTGTAAAACCAAATAAAATAAATAGAAACACTTTAGAAGCATTTAAGTGCTGCTGCATAAACTTCTGTCAGTCACCAGAATTTGATTTTCCCACGTGGGTCCTGATGATGCAGGATGACGAATGCCAAAACTGTCCAATCAACGAGTTACCTGGCAATCTGTAGAGTCTCATGTTAACTCCTCTTGGTTTGTTTGCAAAAAGTCAGTATGAACAGGAACCAAACCACAACTAAAATGCAACAATTAATACTTTTTCCTCTGGTGCAACCAAATGAAAAGAATTACAGGCGTGAAAGCACCCTAAGAAATATTGCAAAGCTCAGGACGGTTGTGTCTCAACCTGAGCTAAAGATGATTATTTATGCTTTTGTGTCCTTCTGACTAGACTGCTGTTGTTATGTTGTATGTTTCACTGTATTTTCTGAAGCCCTTTGGGAATTTTATTTCTGTTTAAGGTGCTACATCAAATAAATTGTTTTATTATTATTATTATTATTATAGAAAGGCTATATTATTACTATACATAGGCGATAGGCAGCAGTGATTTCTTTTCATACTGCATTTTTTAACTTCCTTTGATGACACTTTTTAGGCTGTTCAATAGAACCAGCAGGTTGAATTAGACCTGCAACGTCAGCATTTCCATTTCTAGCATAGAGAGGTTTCTCCTCTTGGCCTAGACCAACAATATGTTAGTCCGGGATATGTTAATAACAACTGTTTTCTGCTGCTACATTTACCAACACCTAATGATTCCTATCCTATGATTAGCGAGATAGGAACATTTCATGAATCATACATGAACCTTGATGTAAGATGATTTCTATGCTCCGATCTGCCCTGTTTTTTAAGATAAGTTGATTAATGGGGCCAGTGTTTCCAAGTGGTTTATGTTGAGACCTCTTTCCACCGAGAAACAACATAAAAAAAAGGCTAAATTTCTCATTCTTTGCCCAATTTTCAGTTGGTTGGTTGGGATTGAGAGACAGCCGGCTCACCAAATTGTCCATGCATACAACATAAATGAGTGACACAGCTTCCATGTATCATAGGCTATGTTGGTTTAAAATACATTATCCCTGTAAAAAGTTAAATGACAAAAAAATATCGTAACATTGCTGACACACATCCCCACCTGTGAGGCTACACACACTGCTGGTTGGTTTATTTTTATTGTGGTTTAATGCAGCAATTCACCATATAATTGTTCTCAACCTGATATAAAGGTTTTCTTGATATATATGTACATGTAAAACTGATTAGTCCAACACAAGATCAAGTCTACTTCTATGTGAATGACTGCTTTTGAAAGTCTAATGTAAAACAAATATTTTCTCTTTTCACAGTTGAAAATGTGGCGCACTGTGAGTTCGCCAATCTGAGAGATCTACTCATCAGGTAAGTTTGACTGTGCTGCTTATTGTTACTGTATGAGGTATGTGCATATGATGGTCATCTGTGGGAGGGGCTTAGGACACTGAGAGGAGAGGGAAGAGCTGCAGGAGGGAGGTGTATTTTCAATGCCATTTTTTTGTTTGTTTTTCCCCTTCCAGATTTCTGTCTACCTCAGCTTTAATGGTGTTAGGTGACAAAGACATGCATAAGACAGAGTCGTAGAGAGGTCAGGGAGGCAGTGGGTGCAGCAGTCAGGAGGACGTTCTGACAGCAAGCTTTTCACCCTGTTTTTGTCACTGCAGTAGAAACAGTCTTGTTAAAACAATCGGAGGCCTTAAAGGCGTAGAGTGTGTTACAAGTCTAACAAAAAAAAAATTGAGGTCAAAGGTCCACATACTAACTTTTTATGGTATACTTTGATTTTCATCAGTGAATGGAGAAGTATGTATGTATGTATGTATACTTCTATCTCTGTTCATGGTTGGTGCTCTCTTTAAAATTGATAATTGTTCTCTCCCTGTTAATGGCAAATACACATTGTACCTACCTCTGATTGTCCCGTGATGCAAACAGCTCTTCAGTGTGTTCTCAAACTTCTCCAATTGTTGGAGTATTAAATAATTTTTAGTTACAGTGTTTACAAAAATTACAATTTAAGAGCACATTTCCCACAATGTAAACAAACTGGCAGGTGATCCATGATGAGCTGTGTGGTTATCAAAAGTAATGCAAAGCATCCTCTGAACCACACAGCTCATCATGGATTATCTCTTACATAACATCAAATCCATTATTCTCTACTCACTGCAATGAGATGGAGATAATCCATTCATACAAAACACCTTTTACAATGCATGTCTGATCTTTGTTTTACTGTGGAATGTAGATTACAGTGCAGCAATGTGGCTGTCACTGTGACTTCTGTTTCCTTGGATCGTCTGTCTGTTAAGTTCTTAGTTCTCTGTACATTTATTACAAAAAAAAAAAAAAAATTGTACATGGGCCCGAACCCGGACCCCTCTTGCTGTGAAGTGACAATGCCTCACTGTGCTGCCTGTGAACAACCTGTACAACACTATTATTGTCTTGCAGAGAATGTCTGAAAATGTGACATTAGCCCCACTTGTAAACAAACCATGTCTGCCGCCTCTCTATGACAGCACTTCCAATAGGGTCTACAACACATCATTCAAATCACTTTTATTCGAGGCTCCTGACCACATTCATTAGGGTGTCTTATTGAGTTCATTGTTGGAGTATGTTCCTCGTGTAACCCCGAGAAAGAGCGGTGTCAGCATTCCTGACAGGATATTAAGCATCCTTCCTGTAGCTGTAGCGCTCCATCAGGGTTATGCCCTGATACCCATTTTGTTCATGATTTTTGTGGACAGAATCTCCAGGCTGCTGGCCTCATGTGGCAAACAGCAGAGCTCGTCTCTAGTGTTCCTTAAAATGAACTGAACCCCAGTTCTGTATTTCAAAAAATTCAAAAAAATACCTGTAGAATGCAGACCAACAATAGCTTTGTTGGTAAAAAGCTTTTTTACACAGAGATCCCAGAAGCAAAAGAGGTATGACGTGGAACACAACACCAGCGGCGTTTAGTGTGACATACAACATATGCATCAGGCAGCACTTTTAAAAAAATTACAATGTGTTAACTTAGCAATATCTGTTATTTACCGTCCTTTGTAATATGGCGGCTGATCTTGTCCTCTGCTCGGAGGGTAAAGAGCTCCTGGGTGTCATTGTTTTTGTCTTGGCGGTGGTGGGTCGCAAACAAGCATGTTGTCAAAACATCACACTCATCCCATCCATGGTCCCGTCCTTTTATACAGAACAGAGAGGCAGAATAACGGCTGAACATTCCTGCCTTGTAACAGGCAGTGCCAAAGGGGCTTGTGTCTACACAGGATACATTCAGGCAAGGTGTTGCATTTAGGCCACTCAACACACAATCACTGTGGTTATGTGATTAAAATGGATGAAAATAGGCTTGAAGCATAAACATGGGTCTTGTTAATCCATTAGTGTGAGTGAAATTAAACAGGGTGCATGTGAAATTAAATGGTATTTAGAAAATCCGTGTTGAATTATGAATATACAATTTTGGTAATATCCCTAATTGCAAGGATTGTACAAAACTGTATGCTCTTGCAAACAATGCAGGGCTCTGTCGTTTCTTATGATTGTTAGATAAATCAGTTCTGGAGGACTGACATATTAAAATGTCAGTTATTTCACCTCCTCAAGAAGGACATAGAGAGTAGAAAACTGAATATTAAGTTGTCAATCTCTCTCTGTGTTTTTGGCAAAGGTCTCACTTGCAGGACCTGAAAGACGTGACACACAACATCCACTATGAGACCTACCGCGTACAACGGCTCAACGAGAGCAACATGAACTTCAGTGAACTGGGACTGTCCCCCTGGCCACTGGAGAACGGAACTGCTGACAAATGCGAATCAGAGAGCCACCTCTGATGTCTCCATCCCTCTTCCTGCACCTGCCAGAGGATGGCTGATGCTCCTCATCCAGTCAGAACGAGAGATGTGAAAAAGAAAGCTTTTTTTTTTAAATTTCCCTTTTCCCCCCCAACATAACAAAATGAGATGGAAAAATATTTTTTTATTGTTTTTCCTATGTTTTTCTTCAGTATGGGACAAACTAGCAGTTTTTAAATGAGATATTCTGTTTGAGTTTTTACACAAGACATAAGAAATGCATCAAATATGGATATATGTGAAACAAATGTGGGCTCATATATTTTCTGTAAGGATGGTGACATGTACAGGGCAGGAGAGAGCAGTTAGCACAGTGAGAGGAAACATTAACTAAATCTCCCAGTGGTGTCTAGGAATCTTGGGCATCCACTATATAAATTATACACTTTGGCCAAAAGTATGTGGACAATTGAGGCCTTTTCACCCAGTGTCAGAGTTTGACCTTACTAATGCTGTTGTGTCTGAGAGGGAGAGAATACCTGCAGCAGGTTTAACATCTGGTGTAAAGACTTAAACCAGGAGAGTCAAGGCTGTAAGAGAAGCACATTACGTAATGCTCACGGTGTCAGCATCACAAATTCATCTTTGGCATGTGGGTGGAATGTTCAGGTGTCCTCATACTTTTTACAGGTGTCCACAAATGAGAACTAGTCATTATGTCATCGGTTTCGTACATAATACGCCAGTGGAAGTATTTGCCTCATAGTCTTGCTCAGTACTCCACCCAGTGGATAAAATGAGCAGTAAGGGTTTATTTTGAGATGCTTGTTTAAAAAAGAAAAACTAACAGGCTTGATAACGCAAGGTGTGTTCAGTATAAAATCTAATTGGTGAAGGTGGGGTCACTGACTTTCCAAAATTATGATCAAGTCTCATTTTAACATTTCACTAAGCCATATCAGGTTCAGGATAGGATAGTTGATGCGTCTGTTATAACCTTTACTTTTTATAATTAGTGGTGCATTTCAGGTTTTTTTGTGGATTTTACCCTGTTACCTTCTCAGAACTGCAGCTCTGCAGTCCTACAGTCAGAGGAATTTCATTGAATGGGCACCTGACTTCACCAGATCCGCCCTCTTTTTTTGCAATCATTATTTGTTTAAAATAATGGGCATTAATAGAAATATTGTTTATACTTCCATTTCATCGCAGCAGTGTGGCAAGATTGAATTCAGGGATAGACTGATGATTTTGCTGCACCTGTTGAATAATGATCCTTATGCAAGATTAACAAATTTATTTTATGTGGTTTTCTTGCTAAAACAATTATTGCATGCAATATGCTTTTAGCCAGTAAAAAACGTAACTATATTTTTGTGCAAAAGACGTTCATAATGCAGTCCCCAAATAGTGAATTACATTCTGACAGCACCACGTCACAGTATGACAATATCAAAACAGCACAGTTAAAAAGAAATCAAGACAGCTACCCTGTCATGTAAGTGTTGTAACTCATGTATGAAACCTAGCCCAGTCGCCATGACGACAATGTTGGCATTGTATGTTTCTGCAAACCATGGATACATTACATTTGCATATGTCTTTTATCAATATCCTTAAAGTGACATTGGACAGGACCTGATTTTGTGATCATGAGGTGGAGGGGATGGTGGCTGGCATGATGCCAAGGCAGTACACTTGCGAAGCTGCAGACCACTGTTTGAGACAATACAATTACAATTACAATTGAGACAGCTTGTCACAAATCAGAAAGGTGGAAATACTCTGCCTTCAGATGTGATCAGATGACAAGTTGTGTTGAATTATTTGACATCCCACCTAACCCACTCCTCTGTTGGTTTCTTTAAATATGATGGAAGTGAGAGTCCTGGTATTTTTAAAGAGTAACTAACTTTTCAACCTATTTTCCCATGTTTTTGTGTCTAAGTGACCTGTGGGAACAACATTTTTTTTTAAATAGGTCCAGTATTGAGAGAGACCGCCGAAACCAGCAGCTGCGGAACAGGCTGCAGTGTAACCACGCAGATGTAAGTTGTCAATTTATGTCTTCTAAGTTGTTGTTTTTTGCCACTGACAGGTTCACATTGTTATTATGTGTATCTTAACAACATTATGAAAAGGTCACTGCAGAGAAATGATATGTTTCACCACCTTTCACTTGTTCTGTTCTGTTTTGTGTCCTGGTCTCCCTGATTTAGACAGAAGAGTGCTGATAATGGTGTTTTGAATACATAAAACATGTCTACTCTTATCTAAAAGACTTCTAATGTTGTGGCTGAATATATGGCTGATTTTGACATGTGAAAAAACCTTGTGAAAATTGTGAATTGAGCGAGAGTTGGGCACGAAACAAAATGGAACAAGCAAAAATACGGAAAACATTTTTTTTCTGTTGGATCCTTTCTGTTATGTTGAAGGACACTCAGAACAACAATGTAAGCATGTCAGTGTCAACAACAAGCACTATTAATTGATGTACACGGCGCTCCTGCCGCCACATGGTTACATGGTCACATGCTCTCACTCAATACTGGACCAAATTAAAGCGAGACAAGGCTGTTCTTGAACAAATTTCATATGTTTTCCCACAAAAAGCAATGCACCCAAATTCGTACATATCCCACATATTTTGAAAGGCTGCGATCACAAAACAAAATTGACTTTAGCCTGGGACTTTCTCCTGAAGTCATGTGTTCGGATCTGTGTGAACTTTGAGTTATGTTAAGGTACGTCCTCACCATGTTTCTTTTCCTACACCTAACAGCAGTAACTTTACTTGCCTAAACCTAACCTCCATAACATCACGTTAATTGCATAACTGTAGGTTAAAGATGTAACGTCATTTGTGGGGTGCAGATTAATTGGATATCATACAAACCGTTCTATAAGAATCTGTTGCTTAGACACATGGACATGGACAGGTTAAAACAAATACTGAAGTTCCCCTTTAAAGTTTTTCACTGCCCTCTTTGGTTGAGAGTTTGAAGTGTGTTTCTAGCTTTGGGTGTGGTCAAATGTATCCCCTGTTGCACATGTAACCCCACCTGTACTAACACACCCTGCTGCATAGTGAGAAGATAAACCACAGGAAGTCAGCAGAAAAAACATTTTCAACTGTAAGTTGTTCCTAATAACAGTTAACAAAAAATATGTGCCTTAGCACCATCATTTGATAAGGTGTCTGAGTTGGCTGGTTTGACCCTTTCATCAAAAATGACCAATACTCCACTTGGCCTTGGTGGGGTTAAGCTTCTCTCTGTCTCGTCATTGACTCATGCAGTGTTTTAGTGGCGCTGATCACACAGTCATATGCTGGGTTTTGTTATTAATATATCTTTCTGCATCACAGCTGGGTGTGTCCAGGGGTGGTACATTGTACTTTTGACCACACCCAACTGTGTGTGCAGCAGTGCGCTGTAAAGTGTTGTCGTGTACACGGTTAAGACACAGGTGCAGCAACTGCTGGATGGCAGCACAAGTTGGATTTTCAGCCTGGGTGTACTCTTAAAAAAAGTAACAGAGGGTAATAAATGGAGGAAAGGATCATAAGTATAATCCACATTTATCCACATTTGTGTAAGCATGTCCTGTTACATCTTCATGGTCACTTCATTATCCAGCACTGACAGCTTACACCTCCATAATGTTCAGTCAGCTCCAGTATACGCTGTAATAATTGGACTGTGCTGTATTGTATGTATGTATGTTTTCTCCCAGCCATCATTAGTTTACAGAGAATTACTTAATAACTCATTTTCTGTTGTGTTTTAGTAACAACTTGCATGCTATTAATTTAACAGTTTATCTTCTTCAGTCCCTACATTTATGATTCAGATTCTCAAAAGTCCATTAGTCCGCACATTTTTGTAATCCAAGGAAAGCTGTGTGAGCATGTTTTCTCTCTTTTACATTGTACATTTATAATGGCTGCTCAGTGCGCTAATGTGGCCCCTGAGCAGCCGGAGCAGAATTGTATGTATATGGTAACAAAGTTTGACTCTCTGTGCCTTGGTTTTGCCATCATGGGTGATAAAAGTAACATTTTCCTCACTTCATCATTGACATTTTAGATCAGGTGATGCAGCTTTTAACAGCATGTAATTCTGACTCATACAGGTTTTAGACAAGTCCAGATTAACCCAGTTGTCAAGATATCAAAACTCATTATAGTTGTACCCAACTTTCCAGCTGCAGACTGGTACCGAATGATGGAACACTTGCTGCCAAGCCATGAGAAAACAATATAATTTGACAAAATGACATAATTTTATAGGGCATTATACACATGGCAACATCATTGCATCTTTTCTTATCTCCACATTATTTGCAAGTAGATTTGCAATGCCCAGGAAAGGCTATGTAATCTCACAGAAACATGTGAAATGACCCAGTCCTCTTCTCACCACTGTATGTGGTGGTACATAATATATTAAATTGCATGGTTGTGTGACACTGATGGATGCACCCAGACCGCTCGGTTAGGAATTAGTGCATCCACCACAACAAAGGATCCTGATTGACTTCACAGTGACACTGTTTCTGTGGTGCCAATGCATAGTTTTGACACATTACGCGCCATCGCCATGTACTGTATGTAATGTGGTGTTCAGTGGTGGTGGTCATTTCACATGGGAGAAAAAGGCACATTATGTGGTGTCCTATAAAGTATGTGTCCTATAATGTTAAATAATAATAATGTTATGAAGCAGTTCATGGTGCAAAAACGGTTGGACATTTTTAACTGAAATCATTTGTTTGGACTAAATGCAGATGTGAGAGTTGCTGAGACACACAGATGTTAGGCTACTCACAACATTAACAATAGCTCTGTTCTCATCAAGTCTCCCAGTAAGCCAATTTGGCAGTGAGCTAGCATGTAGGTAAAATACCAGGACCCTAACGGAAGCAGCTAACTAGAATTCAGTCATTGTTAATTTTATGATTTAAACCTTTACTTTCTCTACTGTGACATGTCAAAATGCATGCAAATGTGAAAAAGCTCCATCAGCATCTGGTTTAGCAGGATTTTAATATCACATAATGGCTTGTTAAATGTTAAAATGACTGTTTATGTTAACATGGCAAAGCATGCTCAGCTGGCCTTGTATAGATGGATGAAGAAGAGAGGAGCTGAATGGACCCTTCTCTGTAACTTTTACAACACATAATATGTACATATGCTAATATGTTAGCATATACAGTGTAGAGTAATAGTGGAAACATGATAACACTTGAGCATAATCAGGCTTAGCGTTGGTCTCACTGGATCCAGTTGCTACGTTTTTGCTGTGCAACTGAAGAATACAGCTAACCCAACTAAGTGGTAGCCAAAATGTTTCCCTCTGACGCCACCTGTGACACCAAACCCTCCACAGTCACAATTCAGTTTGATTCCCATCACATTCATCCTGTCAGACAGTATTACTGTCCTCATACCTCTCAGCTCTGCTCTGTATCCTGAACCTCTGTGTCAACCTCCCACCCTTGTATTTTACACTCAGCATGTACTAACAGTCCCTGTATGATTATTGTCTTTGTTTTTATAGTATTAATGATACACTTGTTAACACTGTTGATTTACAATTAAATACTTGTCACTTTCTCAGTCCACTGTGGAGTCATTATAATAAATGAAAATATAATAAATGTATGCCACTCTGTTGCCTTTCCCACTGCACCACCTCTGAGGCTGTAGTACCAACTACAAATTAGGCAGCTGGGCCCCAGAACACCAGAGGCCTCAAAAGAATCCTGGTTCACTGTTGTGCCATCTAGATTGTCACAATAAAGTTGCACTTTAAACTGCAAGTGTTGCCAGAGGATTGACATCTTTTTCCAGTGGCAATTGTTGTTTGGGTATTTTCACCTCTAAATGCAACAATATCACCAAAGATGCTTTAGCATTACAGTATGAAGTAATCCTGTGACTTGTAAAGGGGTGCTGTTGCAAAATAGGCTAGTTTTAAGACCTTTAACAAAGTCATATTAGGGGCTTTACACATGTCATGTTTTTTGCGCCCTCAAATTAATTATTTTAAATGTAGAAGTATGGCAGGCACTCAAATGCCAGAGTAATGCCGCCGCCGTGAACATATAAAATAAACTGATAAACTGAGTTAAACTTGGAGAATGCAGCAAGGTGCACTGCATGTCATGTGACAAGGACCAACCAATCACAGCTGAGAAACATCTCTCCCTTCATTTGTAAATATCAGTCTGTGACAAATATGGAAAAGAAGTTGATCATTTTCGTGCAGGACTGCCAGAGCTTTTCATTTCTTCCATGGATCATATTCCTACACACAAACAGCGCTTGGAGAAAGATCAGCTCTGCGCTCAAGATGTCAGGTAAGTAAGCTATGATTCGGTGCTTGTTGAGGTTGCTTAGCAACCTGTCGCCATGGTCTTGAAAGATGGCACAGAAAAGGCACAAGAGTAGCAGCAAGTGCCTGACCTAGCATTTTCCAGGCGGTTAAAGTTGTAGCATATGTACGGCCCCTTATGTTCGTGTGGTACACTCAAAATTGTGTAACCACTTTTGTGTTTATTTAATTTAATCAGCTCAGAAGTAATTTTCTTTAATTTTGAGGGTTCGAAACTATCCCTAGCAATGTACGTGGCAGCCACGCTATTTTATTTTGATATACTGTGATGAAATATGGTAAATGTAAGCAGCACCCATGTGGAACCTTCGTCATGAGAGCAGTTGCGCTCAGCTAGTTATCTCAGGTGGGACCTTTCGCCCACGCCCCAGATGTAACTTGATGGTGAACAGAACGTTCCTGTCTTCATTGCTGCTTCACCTTATCTGTATTTTACAGGTCAGTAGTTAGCACAAAAGTTACCAATTTGAACTCTGTAAAGTCTGAATTGGTATTATAGAAGCTGTGAAAACGTTTTGAACATTTCTGTGAACTTTAAAAAAAAACCAAAAAAAAAACCGCGGGCTCAGGGCAGGTACACACGCTGCATCGTGGGTGTTTGGGTTAGCTACACCCCGAGCATTGTCTTGTAGACAGATCGCTAGTGTCTGTCTTTGCGAGTGTTTCTCTTTGAGCTCCCACACACCATCACACACTACTTACACATTATTATGTAGAAGGTTACAGGAAAGAGTGGTTTATTAAATGTTTATAGGAAAATACAGTTAAATGTTACAGAGCTACACTTTCTTGTGAAATGGTTACAGCCTAATAGTTTTCCATTGAAAATGTTTTATATTTCTCTTTGAGTGGAAGTTATATCTAAATTAAGTGGGTATGTCCAGAATAATAGCAGATTAGAGATTGTTCGTTTAAAGTACAGTTGAATGCTACTGTTATTCGCACTATATCATTATAGTAGCCCTGACGCACTTATATAAAGGTGATGGAGTGTACTAAAATGTTATTTTAAAGTCCGTGTAAAGCAGCAAAAAATGTCTGTTATAAGTTTGTCACATCACAGAAATATGTGTCATTAATCACTGAGCCAAATTTGAAAGATTACAAAAAATCGCTAAGTATATAAAATTAGCTCTCAAAATAATGGAAAAACAAGCGCTTCTCTCTGCTGTGAAACGCTGGGGGTGTGTCCGGAGGGTATGGCTGCAGCCTCTTGTCTCATGACTCCAGGCTGCAGCCATTCAGTCCACACCCACTCGCGGGAGGGAAGCTGCCTCCCTGTACTGTAAAAGGACGTAACCCCGCACCGGCAGCCGGTGGAAGGGGAGTAATCCAGGGAGGGAGAGTGTCGGTTCGGCTCCACTGACTGAAAATATTTTTTCCAGCAGATGTCTTAGTTACAACAGGATTGAGCTAACTGGGGTAGTTTCATGTCGTATCCGACAACGGGAGGCTTTTAACAGATGACGTCCTGATGTTAGCTTTGCTGCTGCTGTTAGCTGTCTCTCTTAGCTGCAGTCACTGATGACTTGTTATTACCGCTAACGGCTAATGGCTAACGGCTAACAGCTAACAGTTAGCCCAGCTAATCTATAATAACCATGTTAATTACAAAACGTGCGCACAGAAATAGTAATGTTTGTTCAATCATTGTGTTTAGACTTTACAAACATCAGATTAGTCTAAACGGTGATATAGTGACGTGAAAAATATATATAGTTAAACTCCGCTGGTTTCCTACCCTAAAGTATTTCTAAACATCGACGCGATTCCCTGTATTTATACTACTACTACTGCTTCTTCTTCTTCTTCCTCTTCTACTACTACTGCTTCTTCTTCTCTCAATTTATTGGCGGATCGCAAACAACTTCCAGGTGCATACCGTCACCTACTGTACAAGAGTGTGTATTTATACTGCTACAGCCTCAGGGGGCGTGTTTGTACCAGGGATAGCTACAGCTATGATTTAAGGCCCGTCCACTAAATCCAGAACACAGAAACCTAGAAACACAGTTTGTGGAGCCTAGCTCCACAATTCAATTGTAAATGGTTGAAAGGCTTTTTTACACATTTTGAGGAGTACTTTTATGACTTATTTAATGTGTTTAGAAGAAAATAGCAGAATTTGCTTTACACTGACTTTCAGTATGATACTGAGCAGTACACCAGAAGTTTGAGTTATACAGATGTGAATGTATTATGTGAGATGTTATTGAATAAATGAGATTTATGGATGTTTAGTGCACTTACCCTAAACAGTTATTTTGGACTGAAACAGAGACTGAAACTTAGAGGAATGTATGTTTGAAATCTTTTACTGTGAAATTGAATACAGATGCAACTTGGATGGCGAACTGAACGCTCCTGTCTTCATTGCTGCTTCACTTTATCTGTATTTTACAGATTTGTATTTTGTTGCCGTGGTACCACATTCTTGGACCCATAACACTCGCATAAGAAAATGGTCAGCCCGTTCTTACTCTAAAGTTGTCAAATACTGCCACTTTATCAGTGATGTCGGCATTAGATGCTGACGCACAGAGGCATCCTTCTTGGCGGTATGATATGCACCAAGCATGTTAGTTTTAGAGGTAGCAGGCAACAACTCAAGTCATCAAATATCACCGCTTTGTCAGTAGACACTGGTGTCAGACACGGACGCTCAGACTGTGTCATGACTCTGGAAGATGGTAGTTTGTAGTTGGTAGGTGACAGCAACTATCGTAATATAAAAGATCAAGAAAGTCTGTATAGGGAGGGTCAAAGGGGTGGTGGATGGGTCAAACAAACTCCAGGAGCCCACTGTTTGTTTTTTGTGTGAATTTTAGGCTAAACTATGATATTTTTTTCTAAACCTAACCACAGAGTTTTGTTGCCTTAACGCAAGGAAAGAAACCTAAAAATTAAGTGTTTTACCTTCATTTTAAGTTCATTTTGAAAAAGACTAATGACCATCTAATGAGCAGAAACTGCCCATGTCCTGTGAAAACGGAAGTGTATTTTGAAAAGACACAATGCATGTAAGAAGAGTAAACTGACATGCTGTCCCTGAATGTCCAAAAGTGACCACATTTGGACAAGATGCTGCAGCTGTGGAGGAATGAGTGGTGGATCTGACTCACAGACTGCAACGACTGGTAGAGACGATTCACAGACAGCCTGTCTCAGAGGTATACTTTGACATATAGATCCACTGACAAATGTGTTGAAAAGATTGTGATGGATTCAAACTTACCACAAACTAACTAACACACAGAAACCCTGGGGCCAGCTGATGTATAAGCAGTGCATTTTCATGTCGTCCAGGGGTATAATGATGCTGCCATGATACGTAATGCAATCTAAGAGGCCACAGTGTGCATGCGCTAAAGGATGCCCTGTGCATTGCTATCAGAAAGGGGCACGACAAAGTGTCTGTGATCACTTTTCCACCAAATTAAAACTGGTTCTACTTAGGCTTCTTGGAACTTTGGCGCTACCGAGCAAACTACCCCGCATTTCCACCAGTTCTGAGCAGAACTGTAAGCTTGGCTGTGTCATTGGCAACACATCCTCACTCCGACCTTGTCACATATTGACGTTTTGGTCATGGACTTTCCATGTCCACATACGACATGCAAGGTACCCTGGGTGCATTGGCTGTTGATGTTCTGGGACACCTTGCGGAGTCAAGATACACTTTCACAGGAAATTTAAGGTTTACATACAGTCTATTTCAAAATAATTGCACGATGTCAGTACAACACTGCAGATGTATGTTTTTTTCCTTCAACAACAAACACACATGGTTGGGTTTAGGCATCAAAAACACTTGTTCAGTTTTAGCCATCAAGAAAAAGTGGTTGGGTTTAGAAAAAAAATAACAGGTTTGGCTTTAGAATCTAATGGGACGTGAGCACCATTCCCTCGGGTGAAGGGCGGTGTTTGTTGTAGCCAACCACCGCCCCTCCCGCCTGCACCACTCGGACTTCCGCCACCTTAACTGTCGTTCTTGTCCCACTGTGTGTTCCCCTGATTGCGCCGGTCGGCAACTGGCCGTGTATCATGCCGAGGTTAAAGGATGACAGATTTTGACGACTTCCGAGAGAGACCATTTTCACAATGGAAGTAATCAGCAGAAGCAAGATGGCAGATTGGATTAATTACCCGCAAGCTTTTGCTGTTATTATAGATATTTGTTTTTATCCAAAAAAACCAAGCATGGACAGCTATTACTGACGAGAGGAAGTAGAAAGCTATTAGGTGCAAAACTCCGCCCTCTTTTTTGTTTCATTTGGAAACCAACTTCTGGGGTTAGTTGGTCAAAATACTCAGACAATTGAAAATTAGGCACAGGAACCACAACAGAACCCTTTTCATGTTGGTTAAAAGGGGGTATGAGTGAGGTGATGTCACTGAGAGCTCCAATAAAAGCTTGTACAATAGGTGGACTTTAAGTTGCAGTGTATAGACCTCAAAAGAGCAGTGCATGCAGAACGGCCCCAGAATCTCACAGAACTAGAAGCCTTTTGCAGGAAGAATGGGTGAAAGTTCCCCAAACAAAAATTGAAAGGCTCTTAGCTGGTTACAAAAAGCGTTTAGAAGCTGTGATACTTGCCAAGGGGGGCGCTACTATTGTTAGTACTGACCATGCAGGGTGCCCAAACTTTTACTTAGGCCCTTTTACTTTTTTGTTATTTTGAAACTGTAAAAGATTTAAATTAAAACTAGTGTAGAAATATATTGAAGAAATGTGTCATCTTTAACTTCATGCATTTTGGAGATCAGTTCATTTTCAGATCATTTTCTGCTTAACTATTCACAGTAAACAACATTTTGACCAGTTGTGACCAAATTTTGCATGCCACTGTACGAGCATTTTTGTCAAAAAATACATATTGTCAGTAGATGCACAATCAGTGTGGTGTTTGTTATTTAGTCCACTACGTACTTTACAAAGTTACATTTTATTTGCTTAAGACCTGAAATCTCATGATACATATTGTGATCCATCCTTTTTGCAACATTTTACCTTGCCACTGAAAATGCTGACATGTGCCTGTGTGAACACCACAGCTTTACAAACTATTAGTTCATTTCTAATGTTGCCAGAAATCCAAACCAATTACTGAATATACCTGGCTCTGGGACTTCTTCTCGGCTAACATGTTGGTGTGATAATGATGCGTCTTCTTTTTTCTTTTCAAATGGTCTGGAACATCTGCAGGTACTGGAACAGGAAAGCCACTGGTCATCAGTGCAAAGATGGTATTCAGTAAAAGCAAGATCAGTACAGGCACAGCTTGGCTAAACACACTCAAACTGAAAGAGCACACAAATTCTGCCAATTTCAACATTATCAGTAAACTGTCAGTATTTATTTTACTGCTTACTTAAAGTTGTGCTGTACAAGGGTTGTAACAAAATGGTGACAGATGTAGACCAAAGACTGTAGACAGCAAGAGAAGTGAACAGAATTATTTACCTTAGAAAATGTACCTTAGATAATGGACCTTAGAAAGGTTTGTTGTTAGTTGTTTGTAGCTGAGAAATGCATGACTGTGCATGTCAGAGTTCATGATATGTAAACTCACATCCGAATCCTTTGGAAGCTCATTTAAAGCAAAACTACTGAAAGAGGTCAGTAATCAGGTCGTGAGTCCGGGTTTGAGAGAGCAGGAACACAGCTGTTTGTTGGGTGATAGAGTAGGGCTGAAGCCAATTAGAGACTTCTCAATTCATTATTTGTAACTGTGTAATATCGATATTTAAAACAACTTGCTGTTTGCACATGGATATTTTGCATGCTGTTCTTCACTGTAAATCAAACATAAGATAAAGTAAATTACTGTTAGGTTTGCTTAATGAATTTGTTAAGTTATAAAAAAACAAAATAATACATTTGAATTAAAATGTATTATTTTGTTTTTTGACGATAAATAATTGTCATCTTTCTGCTAACTAGGCCTTTTAGACTTGAGTCTCCAAAACCTAAACTTTAGTAGAATTGTACCAGATGCAGCCAATGAATGATAATTAAGACTTGGCCAAAAGACAGATAATGACACTCTTGGTTCCAGGTCTGGTACAGTAACTGTACAAGTAGCCCCAGTGGGAACTGTAGTAAGCACTTAATGTTGCCTCCATTTGATGGACTTCAATCCTGAATAAGTTCCATTCATACATGAGTATCCACGAGAGTGGATAGTTACAGTCATAACAAAACCAGCATGCTTGCCATCTTGAGGTTGTCTTTGTATGTGTTATGTCACCATAAAGCTCCAAGTTTTAAAGGGTATGATTGGTCTTTTTTAACCTTGACCCTATTTTACCATGTTTTGTTTTTAAGTGACTAATGGAGACGACAATGTCTTATACTGGTTTAATTTTGAGTGAAACCGTTGCAGCCGGCAGTGGTGAAATTACTTTAAAGCATTTGTGCCCCAAGTGATACCACTAATAGGCTGAGAGTGTCATTATGAATGTCTGACAACATTATAGAAAGGATCCCTACAAGGGTTTTTGTTTAAGAGTAAGGTCATTTTTGTTTATCCAGAAACGGCCCTGAAATTACAGTCGCCAAAGTCGTCAGACTCCATTTAAATAAACAGTAATGTGATCATTGTGAAACAGACTTCATTCAAAGTTGACAAAAACAAATAATACCCACAAAAACTGTCTCAGTTCATCTTTCCGCTATTCCAACAATCAACAATGCTGGTGTGGTTGAAATACACCCTTGCAAGTCATCCCTATATTGAGGGTGACCGGGCTTTTGCCGTCAAGTTTTACCTTGTAATGCCTGATTTGCACTTTTGATTTGTAACTTTTGTGTTTTATTTCCTTTTGCTCTATTTTTGCCTCTGTATACACAATTTTTCTCAGCTCATAACATTTTTTAAAAATACTGTATTGTTATTATTGTCTTATTTTTGTGCACTTTGTGAAGCACTTTGTAACTTTGTTTAGATAAGTGCTATACAAGTAAAATTATCATTATTGTTATTATTATCATTACTATTGTTATTATCAGTTCATTCAGTTAGATGTGAAAATATGCTGATTCTATACATGGTTTAGTTAACATTTATTTCAATGGGGTCTGGGCTGTTTGGAGATTGTGATTTCGGGGCTGTTTCTAGTTCAATGAAAAAGGATACTGCTGTTTGAAAAAAAGGTCTCTCTCTTCATAATGTTGTCAGACAGTTATAATAAACAGCAGAAAGACGAAAAAAAGGCAGATTTTATGAGTTTTATTTTGTTTCTCTTGACCTAAAATGAAGTGTTTCACAATGAAAAAAATATTGTTTATTTTAATGGAGTCTGGTGACTTTGCCCTGTCAGTGGCAAAACAAGCACTTTCAGTGGATGTTAATTGACAATGCCAAACACCCAGAAGGGTTCCATTACAGCCTGTTTCTCCACTGGAGCAGTTTTAAAAATTGGTGTTCCCATTAGTCACTTAGAGAGAAAAAATTCCCCTTAAGCTCTCCCAAACCACAGCTAGTGAGTGCAGAGCTAGTGCTAAAGCTAGCTCGCTTGTATGGTTTTGGTTTTCTTTCATGAGTCTTGTCAGAAATGAGTTTCCATAAATCCTCATCTTCCGAGATCTTGCCCTTTGTCATGTTAGTAGACAGTGTAAACATTGCTTAGCAATGACAGAGGTCAATCTCAGACTTCAAATGCTTTTATGTATATCATACTCTGTATTTCCACATTCAGGACAATGACAGGAAATATAACTTATCACCACTGTTTGCCCCCTTATTCTTAGTGACGGACCCGACAGCAATACAAAGTTGACACACACTTGCACAGAGGAAAATATACCCTTGCGCAATATGAAGATTTAAAAACTTTAAGTCTGTGTTAATGATGTTAATTGTCACTGGTGTCTAAAAGAGTATGTTAAATGTGTAATAAGTAGATTATTTCACTTCGGGGTCTGAAATGTCAGAAAATCATAATTATAATTAAAAAAAACCCAACAACAATCAATGCATAAGCTAATTCAGGCCCAAATTTGAAGCAAGTTCCATGAAACAAAATCCTCAGAAGAATGTCTCTTCAATAAATAAATCACGTAAATAAGACACAAATTAATTTAAATAAATAGATAAATAAATAAATATACTTATGTACAATGAAGAGATTCAGAACAACCTCTAAAATGAGCTTTCTTGAAACACAACGCAGACCAACTAAAATCATGCATGGTCCGCCATGTCCGTACAGTACACGCTCAGTCCTTTTCAGTGTAGTCAGCGATCAGCTAGAGGCAACCAGCCACATTTTATGTGCTGCTGCGGATGCATTTGGCACAACCTAACACTGTCTGACACTGATCCAATCCCTTCAGTTGGCAGTCAGCACATCTGAGGACACACAAGAGGCAAAAAGCAGCACAGTGGCTCACTGTTGGGCTCATTCCTGTCCTTTTAATATCAGAAGATCGTGGGAAAAGAAACACGACTACTGGCTTTAAAGTAATTTGTTTTTCCCTCGAAGCATCAGTAACTTATTTCCATGTTTAATAAATACTTTGGTTCATGGAAAACTTTACTATTTTGACTTCTTACCCAGAGTCAGACACTTGTAGATACCTTTTGTTTAGCAGTACAAAGGCATAGTGAATAGAAAGCTAAAACTAGCTTAGCTCAGTTTATGGCTGTGGAATCTAAGGTCTAAAAAACAGCATTCATCATCTAAATATATCTGATTAACCTGTTGGTATGTTTTCAACCCAAGTTGAAATAAACCTAAATTATGCTTTAAGTCAAACCCTTCAGGCATAACTTCTGTCTTTGCTGTGTAACCCCCAGTGTAACCCCCCCCCCCCAACAAGACCACTGTGGTTCCATCAAACATATCCCATCTGGCCAATTAACAAATATTTCAGCCAAGTTGGCAGAAGAAAATGCTTTACATTTGTAAATTTCATAGGTGGTATATCAGCGTTTCTAAATTGATGCAGTATATGAGAGCGCTTTGTCATTGGGAGGTGGAGGGAACATTGGATGGTGTGATACCTCAGATAGATGCCTGCCAAGCTGCAGACCACTATGAGAGAACAAATAAAACCAGTTATAATTTAATGAATCATTGCTGTGTTTCTCGCAGCTTTTTAGGCACCAAACATGGGATTTTTCCAGTGGGAATATTGGTACATCACTTCTTTTCCTAAAAACCCTAACCCCCTAACACTTAGCCCTGTGCCTTTGTGCCAAAACTTAACCAAATGTTAACCACAGCTTTGTTGAAATGCAAAGTTTCAACACTCAATGTAATGTATCTGTGGTTTGCAGAAATGTACAGTGCCAATCTTATTTTTCTGCCAATGTGAACAGATGTAAAAGCAACAAAAGCAAACTCCTAAATGACAGCTTATTGTTTAGCTTATTTTTTGTTTTTCCTCACATTTTATTTACTTCCAAAGGCTGGTCTGGCTTTAAAGGGCAATTTTCAGTTTTAAGATTCATAAACACTCACCTCTCAGTTTGCAGTGAGTTGAAAAACATTATGATTTCAATGACGACCGTGAAATGTCAGTTAGAATTCAAACATTTAGCGCTGTTTGACCAGCCATCAATTGTAGGGCCAACTGCTTAGGTTGGGTTCACACTACACTATATCAGCGCAATTATAGCCCAATGCGGCGTTGAACGGTGTCGGCTCGGATTGTGAACAATGACTTTTGTATGTAATAATCCACAACTTGTCCTGTCACAGCCGTCACTTTGACCAATAGAAACACAAATGGTCTGCTGCTGTGGAAAACTGGACGACAGCAACACCCCAGCCTTTTAGATATTTCCTCGAGGGACGCTAAAGAGGAACTTTAGCATAATAAAGAAGGATATAAGTAATAAAATTCACAAAAGTGGCAGGGCTTCTACTCACCACAACTGCAGAGGTTACCAGTTTCATTTGAGATAGACTACATTGGAAATGGGTCGTTATTTATTATTTTCTCCTTTTTTTTTTTTCATTTTTAATCAGTTCCCGTTTGCCCTGCGAAAAAATTAATGCATCACGCCATCATTTCAAACTCAACACTTCTGTATCCGTTCAAAATTAAAAGCCTCTTGTAATTTTGAAAAGATGAAAGACGACCAGCAATGATTGGTCGTGGACCAACGTGTAGTCTGGGATTTCTGTCGGCCAAGTCACGGCAAGATTTTATGACTCCACAATCGCCTAGTCTGACATAGTGACTGTATGAACAGACAAAAACGTTTTGTAGTGTTAATCTAACGTTAAAAGAGCTGTTACGTGATCCCATTGACATCAGCTAGTTGAGCTAAGCTAGGCTAACTTCAAACATAAACATAAAAAGGCAATCTATTAGGTTCACTGACTCTGGGTTTGTGGGAAAATTTGTAAAATTCCCACAAATTAAATGATCTTTCAAAAACTGACACATTAGCCTACCCTTAGCTCCTGTTTATGTCTGACCCTGGCCTGTAGTGGACACGGCGCTCTAATATTAAATACTGAATGAAATGCTTCCCCTTTTACCTTCCTTAGAAAAGGGGGTCACACAATGCACTAGCAGCTTCAGAACCACACAACTCAAACACTTAACACCATGTGTTTCTATCTGCATTTCAAAAATGGAAAGAAGAGAGGAAGAATTCCAAAACCAGATTTCCCCCCAATTTGGATAAATCTACCCAACCAACAGAAAAGCTGCTTGCGAATCTCCCCGTTAACTGAAGTTATTTGTTAGTTTGAGTCCTGAAATATTAAGTCGTTACTGTTACTTTAAGCCCCACAGTCGCCTTGTTTTTTCATTCATTATTTCCTATTCATTATTTGAGCAGACACTCTCAAGCATTAAAGTCAGATACTTTCTGCACACTTTGCTTTCCATTTGACTTACTGCTTGTTCATGTTACACTGCCTCAGCGACATATTTCCCCTTTAAAAACACAACATTCACAGTTTACGACAGCTTATCCTCCAGATCTGTAAATTAAATATGTGTACAAAAAATGAAGCAGAGAGGGGGAAAAGAGTGACATAATGAGCCAATCAACTCCAAAACAAAAAAATGTAAACTGTTGTTTTTCAAATATTCTCCTTTTTTGTTTTTCTGATAAGACACAGAAATGGAAAAAGGTGGTGGTATCCCAAAAAGACGGGAACCTGTGAGTTCATGACGCACACTTCACACGCAGAGGAAGAGAGAGAAAAAGAAAGAGAGAGAGAGAGAAGTTCCGTCCCTGTCATCTGCTTCCTGAACTGCATCTTTAGTCCTCTCTGATTCCCAGTTCTCCAGCTGGCATATGGTGTCTCTCTCTAAACAAGAGGAAACTGAACTTTTGATACCCTCTAAGAAAAAAAATAACAGCAGTTATATTACACAGAGTGATGGAAATAGAAACGTCAGTACTCATGGTCTTGAGGACTTACATTTGTTTCACTTACCATATACAGTATGTGTGTGAGTGTGTTTACAGTGTATGAGCGCATGTGTGAGTTCCACCGTATCAGCTCAAACACAAAAGTCTTTATTTCCCTTTTCCTAATTCCTCTATGCTTCATCTGGATATGTGCACGTCGCTCCCTTCAGTATCCATTCAGCTTAAAAAAAAATCATCATAGTCTTTAGAGAAGCTCTCCTTCGTCAAACCTTTTGTTGATTCTGAAAAAGAAACTTGCTGTCAGACAAGACGTCACACCAAGCTCCTCGCTCTGGCATCTTCTGAAATGAAGCTCGAATACCATCCCATCATCCTCTGGGTCTGGCATGTACCATCATTTGCCTTCCTGCCTCTCTGTCCGCCTGTGGGTCAGTCTACTCAATGGGGTGTGGAGGAAGACGGGCAAGGGAGGGGAGAGGAGGTAATGAGGAACGGTGGTACAGTAGGAGCAGTTCAGTCTCCCGGTTAGCATTTGAGAAAGGAGTGAGGACGAGTAAGGAGGAGGAAGGTAGAAGTATGGCGGTCGGTCGGTCGGTCAGTGGGGTGGGTCAGTGGTCTTACTCAATGACCATGCAGTGGGGCAGGTGCTGGGAGTAATATTTGAAGAGCTCTGCGGTGGCTCCGGGGCAATTGGTCAGCTCCAACTCCTCTAGTTCCTGCAGCTGGATGAGGCCTGACAGACCGGTGGTGGTCAGCAGGGGGCAGCCTGGAGGGACACAGCAGTTGACTTTAAGCTCTAATGTGTATCCACTTTCTCTAACAATTTGCATTTCCTTTTGGTCAGCGTTTTAATTCAGCTTTACCAACAACATGCTACAGGACAAGTGTTGAACTACATGTAATTGAATTAGTAGATAATTACATTTTGCAGTAGCTTACTGGTAGTTCCGTTACATTCAGATTTGCATAGTGATTGCTTTTTTTGTGTGTAGTTAACTACTTATACTACAAACGACTCTAGGCCATAAAAGGAAAGAAATAATTATTTTATTTTTACTTTAACATTGCTTCTCTACTTTAATAGAACCACCCACAACATATTGATTATTGTTATTTATTAACAAACGTCACAAGTCTAAGAATTTTCTTAGAATTTCGTCACCAGGAGCAACTCTTTGTACTAGGAAGCTTTGTGAATAAGGCCACTGATGTTGTTATCTAGGCCCTGTATTTCTAAATCTATGAAGCAGGCACTAGATGGCACTATAAGGCTCCAGAACAGGGGCTGGTGTTCATTTCATCCAGATTCAGTGTGACATGGAGCACATTTATAGACCAGCCATGATTTGTATAAACAAAAAAAACAAAAAAAAGTCACAAAATAAAATCTACATACTCTTTCTATTCTGATTAGATTATGATTTGGATTCCCTTTGCTCTACATATACAGTATGTTCTTGCTTCTTGCATCATCTAATGTGTCATGATTCTGGTTTTTATTCATATTCTGTTACCTTGTGGACTTTGTTTTGGGGTTTTCTGTTTGTGCTCTTCCTTGTTTCCTGTAATTCATTCACGTGTAATCACTTTCCTGTTTCATTTTGTAGATTCTCTACTCATGTGTCTGGTGTGTTTTTTCGCCTGTTTTCTGTCACTCCTGTCCTTCATCACTCTTGTTAGTCCTTCCCTGTAGGGATGGGCAATACCACAAAATTTGGTTTTGATCTGATACCACTTAAAACAGGGCTAGAATCACTAATATCAATACTGATACCAATCCGATACTTTTTATATTAAAAGTGGCTTTTTTTAATGCAGTGTAAAGCAGTATATAGGTGAATAATCAATCTGCCTAAGTAACAGCAAGTGATGACCAATTACCATTTCTACCATTTTTTCCCCCTGTTTAAGGTTTTTTTGGGGGGGAGTTTTTCCTCATCCGCTGCGAGGGTCCTAAGGACAGAGGGATGTTGTATGCTGTAAAGTCCTGTGAGGCAAATTGTGATTTGTGATATTGGGCTTTATAAATAAAATTGATTGAAATTGAATTACAGCCTGAAAATGTAACATTACCCAATGCTAAAGGTCTGATTTGACTAAAATATTAATTCCACTAGGTTATTATATATGTGGATATTTCTTGTCTGAGCCTCTCAAAAGAGACTCTGCCAGTGAACTCTGTCTCTGTGTCAGAGGTCTGGATGCTGAGGCTTTTCCCTCCTCCTCCCTCCTTTACTGTTGCATCTCCAAGTTCTCTTTCTCTCTGTTTTTTCCTCTTTCATTAATCCATCCCTTACATACTATCTGCATTGAATGTTCGCGGAGAGCTAGGGTCACGCAGTACTATTCATTGTACAACTGAGGGTCTGCATCAGCCCCCAGCAGTAAACCCGAGAGGTGGGAGGTGAGCTTACTGTCCTCCTACTGCCAACATCGGGTGAAAGTGAAACTAAGAAAACAGCTGGATCTCAAGTAATTTGACTAAGTGTAGACAACACAAAAGCAGCGGAGAAGCAAAGAGTGCATTTACTATTCATGACAAGAACATTGTTTGCTCAGTCAGTTTTACTCTTGAAATACAAATACAAATAGGTACAATGTGGAAGAGAAAATGTTGAGAGGATGTAAGGATCGATCTTCAAAATGGAAACGTAATGTCGAGTGAATTGATATTTTATTTTTTATTTATAATCGTTTCACCCACTCCTACCTTCTAGTCTTCCCTTCACACCTGTTCTGTATTAGTCTTATTTGCTCCACCCTAGTGTTCCCCACCACACCCTTATTATTAGCCAATCCCCATTTCCCTCCTTTTCCCCATGTCCAGCTACTCCAGGTATGTCTTGTTCTTGTGATTTGTTTTCTGTGTTTATAGACCTGTGTTCTCCTTGTCAGTTTGTCTGTGTTCATCCTCGTTCTCATGGTGACATTTTCTAGTGTTCCATTTGCGATTTCTTCCCTGAGTTCATCCCTGTGTTCATCGTGCTTCTCTGGTTTGTTTCATTTTTGCTCTGGTTCTTCATTCTTTTGGACTTTGTTTTTTTGCCTGCCTGTTTGGACCATCTTTTTTGCCAGCATTAAAGCTTGCTTTTTGTTGAAACCTTCAACCTGCCTACTGCTCGGCGTTTGGGTCCTTTCTCAATTGATTCCTGACACGATGCATGCAAGAACAACAAAGCTTTAAAGGATCGTTATTATGTTTAAAACGTGTCTCAATGTGGACAGAATACAGACAGGTCAGGTCACATTTTAATAGCAGGGAGTACTTTCAGTCATAAATCATACCTGCAAGAGACAACAGGCGAAGACTCCTCATTCCAAACAAATGCTGCAGTCCAAAATCTTGCACCTGCACACACACACACACACACACACACACACACACACACACACGCGTGTCAAAACTTACTATTTTAAAAATGTATGCATAAAAATATCATGCCTGGGCAAGCGTGCGCCTTCAAACTCTTCTCATGCGTTCCATTGAGCATTAAGCATTGTGTTTGGGAAGTACTGAGGACATGACTGTATAAATGAGACTTGGATTATACTGCACAATTTGTGTGAGAGTTTGTGAATGGATGTTTTGATATAGTTTTGCTGTTGTTAAACATTTACCCCTTTGACTTCAATTTGTGGAGAATTTTCTTTGTTTTCTGATTTTTTATTCACTGTGGAGGCGTGCCAGAAATTTTTGTGGGCGAAGTATTCCTTTAAACTAAACAATTACCTAACAATCCTGAAACTTAACTGTAATGGATTGCAGAACAGGCGCAACTACAAGACAGGATTTTCAAACCATAGAGAAATGGCTGTCTTAAATTTTAGAAAATGTGATTGTGTAAAACTAAACAGTCTGCATGCAATAACGAGCGGCAAAGATGTTAAGAATACATGTTTTTTTTAAAAAAAGAAAAGAAACTAAACCCTAATCACACACTGGTATAATTCTTTAAGCCATTTTTGGATTGACAGGCAAGAGATGCATTATAAAAATGCAGAATCCTCAGTAACAACCCTCCAGAGGCTGCAGTGTTTAGTGCAGAATATAAGAGTTGGATGGAACCAGCTACAATACCGACTGCTTTGCTATTCTTAGAACCTTACGACAAGTTGGAACACAAACAAAAAGCTTATGACTCTAGGGCATTAAGGATGTGCTGGAGGAGAGGTCATGAGCTCATCAAACTCAACAGGTCCATCCTGTCAGTAGCATGAATATACTCAGCACACTCTATACCAATCTGATGTTGGATATATGTTGTTGGATATACTTTTTACATTGCCTAATTGTTTCTGCAGCATGGAATCTTGGATGACACATGATAAACAGTGCAACATCTGTTCATCTAAAATGCAAAAACGTCAAGTGCAGGGTTTTTACAAATGGTGAACACTTCTCATGGTCTCTTAAATCTTTGTGTGTGCATGTGTGTTTTGTGTTACCTGACAGCACCAGCGCAGATAGAGGCTCCTTAATGATGACATGGTGGACAAGTAGCCCAACCCAGTGTCTGTGATCCGCACACACCTGAAAGGAGACATAGTACACAATAATACACCTGAGTAAACTATGAGCTTTCTTATTGACTGATGCAATGCAAACACTGCATTCACACACTCTCACTCTTTCAATAGCTGCAAATATATGGTGTAATTTCCATTTGCATAGTGGCTAACATATATGCCATGATCAGTATAAACTCAGTGGTCAGGTTTATTATATACTGTATACCTGTAAACATTCTCAATAATACAAATGCAAAGGTTCAGTTGTTCAGACCAAACATGAGAATGGAAGGAATGTGATACAACAGCCTGGTGGTAACATGCATTTTGGTGATCTTAACAAAGGTGGACAGCCGAGACACATCACCATTCACACCTGTGTCTATCATAAGTCTCCAGCTGACCACTTGGGCAGCTGTGGCTCAGAGGTGAAGCGGGTCATCCACCAATCAGATGATTGGCGGTCTGATCCCTGGCTCCTTCAGTAAGCATGTTAAAGTATCCTCAGGCAAGATACTAAACCGATACTAAATGCTGTTCCCTCGGTCTGTGAATGGTTTCTGAGTAGCATGTGGCACCATGTATGGTAGCCTTGGCCACCAGTGTGTGAATGGGTGAATGTGACATGTAGTTTAAAGGGGCTTTAAGTGGTCGGGAGACTAGAGAAAGCACTTTACAAGTGCAAGTCCATTTACCACTTCTCCAAATTTTGTTACTGCCTACATTACGCTAGACAGTTATTACGACCACACTCAATAGCTGCCAAGTCCCCAGGAAGTGTGCCGGACTTTGAAGACAATTCAACATATACCCCTTTTCAACAGTCATATGCTAGCTTGGCTTGGTTTGGGCCGTCAGCCCAGTACAGCAGGGATTTGCATTTCCATTACAGCAGGGCTACCTTATTGAGGGTGTGTCTTAAACTGATGACGGCTTGTCTTGAGTGATGACATTTAAAAGTAGAGTGCAAGGTCCCCTGTTATTTTAGCTGCATTAGTTTTCCCATCACACAGCAGGGCAGGTATAAGAAGTTTACCTGTTGGAGGTGAGCTGTTTGCAGAGGTGCAGTAAGAGCTTGCTGTCTGCAGCTCTTCATCTAACATCTCACTGTGGCTGATTCTGCTTTCACTTTTCTCCCTGCTGTATCATTATACTTGTCTTTATCAAAGAGAATCTACTAATTAAGTTCCGCCAAGTCAGTAATAACCAATTTAATTTCCTATAGATTCTTCACAATAAAAGTCCCGTTATTTTTATTTTTATTTTTTTAATTATTTTTTGGGCCATTTTGCCTTTAATTGATAGGACAGTTAAGTGTGAAAGGGGGAGATAGAGAGGGAGTGACATGCAGCAAAGGGCCACAGGCTGGAGTTGAACCCGGCCCGCTGCGGCAACAGCCTTGTATATGGGGCGTCTGCTCGACCACTAAGCCACCAAGCCATCGAGCAGCAACTTCACACAACTTCAGCAGATACCTTAAGTAAAAACAGGACGCAGGTGAGAAACTAAACTCTCTTGTCAGACAGAGATTAGTAGAGTCCATAGACTGTAAAAATAGTACCAGAATACCAGAATTTGATCCATTCTGTTTGATAACATTTTTAAAGTTTAGAGGGGCCACAAAATCAAATAATTTCATCCCCATCAAGTTAGCGGAGGGCTAAACTGGAAGTTAGCTGCACAGCTGGAGGAGTCTCTTGTGCACCTGTTCTGTGGGGCAAACGATGCTGAAGCAGAGTGGAAGATTCAGGTAAATTTACGCATGGAAGTTGAAATTTTTTGGCTTCAGGCAGCACTGGGCAACTTTTATAGGAATGGATGGGGCCCCACCTCCAACACTTTATCCACTTCACTTTAAATATCCATGCTAGCTTCTCACATGCCATGCTTGCTAGTCACATTAGCAGTTGTGTCAGTACAGCTGAAGATATCTCTTTCAGCAGAATCCAACATGTCTCTTTCCATAGGGCAAAACAAAGGATGTTCAGGCAGCAACACTTCATCCAACTCATCGTAAAATGGGCATATGATAGTGTTGGTGCACTGTCACCAAAACACCCACCATGTCTTCACATCAGGACGCATTAGCATTAACCCTTCGAAAATATGTGGTCAAATCCATCCGAGACCACTTCAGCAAGTAGTTTGAGTGACTGAATCACAATGTGTCTTGGTGGTCGTTTACACTTGTATTTGGGGTGATCAGATCACCAAAAAGGCATGATAATAGCAGGTATAAACAGGGCCATCACACTAAATGAATCAGATCTATGGGATCACAGAATAATTGATAGTGCTTGATGGCGCACGAGAATCTTTTAAGTTTACGAAGAATAGTGAGAGGTCAGAAGAGAATGGACAGGAAGGGGACAGTAACTCAGATAACCACATACGCACATAACTGTGTACATAGTAGATCACAGAGGTCAGCTAAGCACATGGAACTGAGGCTACAGAGAGAGTCCTTGCCCACAGGTCTACTGAATCCAAATTTCTGATGCAAAATGCAAATGACATGGTCCAAATGAGGCAAAAACAACATGAACCCACAGATACACCCTGTTCAGGATGGTACTGATGGTGTAACAGTGTGGGAAATAAATTCTTGGCACAGACTGGGCGCCTGAACAGCAACTGAGCATGGTTTAAATGCCACAGCCCGGGGGCCTGTACCATGAGGACAGATTAGTGAGTCAGCTAGCTATCTTTGGGTTTAACTCAGGTTTTCCAGTATCACCAAGCTGCCTCATTTTTAACAAAGGTAGATCACCATGGTAACCTATGCTGCTAGCCAGCTTGCTTCAAAGGATCATATCAAGACCTGCCAACAGCCCAACCTCTGAATAACCAGCTCATGGCAAAAGATGGAATCATCATTCCACCCATTTCCTACAGGGACATAAGCTCTGATGTTAATATAAAGTGACAAGTTATAAACTGCAGTAAATATTTGTATAGATTGGTCAAATCATGTTCCTGTTCCAAGCTTTCTGCTCACACTCTGGTTTTAAGATAGAGCTTCTAAAAAAACATGAATAGTTTAGACACTAATATTCTTTCACTCCTGATGGGATTGTGCTTTTACCCTCTTTTTCCAACACTGCAGCAGAATAATACAAAATGAATTTGTAAAGATAGTTGGAAATAAAAACTAGACCCTCTGTTGTCCTTTATTAGAAAAAATACTCCACTTACTGTTAATGAGCTCCCATGGTTATAAATACGCAATTTTAGTCATATAGACCTCATCACACATGAACCACTTTAATTTTCATCTCTGCTTTGGCAGCAGAAACAGTCTCATATTAGTTTCAACTTTTTTATGTGTATCATATATGAATCATAGTTTGTTCGTCATTGGACAAAAAAAGCAAAACATGCTCATCTCATATTAAAGACATATATTAATTCCCTAACTTATATATAACCTTACTTTTAATATTTGGAAATTGTTTCAAGTGTTTCTACAGCTTCTTATTCTATCCTAGTTACATCGGCATGCAAAAGTTTGGGCATCCCTGGTCACTTCATTTACTGTGAATTGTTAAGTAAGTAGAAGATGAACTGATCTCCAAAAGGCATGGAATTAAAAATGAAACATGCTTTTCAATATTTTAAGCAAGATTAGTGTATTATTTTTGTTTTGTACAATTTTAGTTTTTAATCTTAATTTTTAGAGTAAAAAAAAGCAAAGGAACACTGTGCAAAACCTTGGACACCCCAAGAGATTTGGGATCTCAGACAACTTTTACCAGGGTCTCAGGCCTTAATTAGCTTGTTAGGGCTGTGGCTCATTCACAGTCATCACCAGGAAAGACCAGGTGATGCAAACTTCAAAGCTTTATAAATACTCTAACTCCTGAAACCTTGTTCCAACAATCAGCAGCCATGGGCTCCTCTAAACAGCTGCCTAACACTCTGAAAACTAAAATAACTGATGCCCACAAAGCAGGAGAAAGCTATAAGGAGATAGCAAAAGGTTTTCAGGTAACTCTATCCTCACTTCATAATGTAATTAGAAATGGCAGTTAACAGAAACTTAGGAGGTCAATTTGAGGTCTGAAAGACCAACAGAATTTTCTGAGAGAGCTGTCTGTAGGATTGTTAGAAAGGCAAATCAAAACCCTTATTTGTCTGCAAAAGACCTGTAGGAAGATTTATCATACTCTGGAGTGGTGGTGCACTGTTTCACTGTGCAGTGACACCTGCTCAAATATGACCTTCATGGAAGAGACAACCTTCCCTGTGTCCTCACCACAAAATTTAGAATCAGAAGTTTGCAAAGGAACACCCAAACAAGCCTGATGCTTTTGGAAACAAGTCCTGTGGACTAAAATATAAGTTTTTGGATGCAATGACTCAAAGGTATGTTAGGAGAAAAAGGGTGCAGAATTTCATAAAACGGACATCTGTCCAACTGTCAAACACAGAGGTGGACTGATCATGCTTTGGGCTTGTGTTGCAGCCAGTGGCATTGGAAATATTTCACCGGTAGAGAGAAGAATGGATTTAGTTAAATTCCAGCAAAATCTGAAGGCAAACATCACACCATCTGTAAAAAAAAAAAAAAGCCTAAGATGAAGAGAGAATGGACTACCTCAAGAGGAGCAACCTGAAGGTTTTGCCATGGCCCTCACAGTCCCCGGATCTAAATATCATTAAAAATCTGTGTATAGACCTCAAAAGAGCAGTGCATGCAAGAGGGCCTGAGAATCTCACAGAACTAGAAGCCTTTTGCAGAAAGAATGGGTGAAAGTTCCCCAAACAAGAATTGAAAGGCTTTTAGCTGGTTACAAAAGGCGTTTAGAAGCTGTGATACTTGTCACAGGAGGTGCTACTAAGAACTGACCATGCAGGTTGCCCAAACTTTTGCATCAGGCCCTTTTCCTTTTTTGTTATTCTGAAACTGTAAAAGATTGAAATTAAAAAAGTAATGTTGTTTAGAATATTGAAGAAATGTGTCATCTTTAACTTCATGCCTTTTGGAGATCAGTTCATCTTCTACTTACTTAACTACTCAAAGTAAACAAAATTTTGACCACGAGTGCCCAAACTTTTGCATGCCACTGTATGTGATTAAATAGTTTACATTAAACCAGCAGATTCTCAGGGTTGGATACGATAACAAATGAACTCCACACTTTGAACTCCTGTGTTTGTTGCAGTGATCTGCTAGTAATGAGATAATGGTGTGAGATGCCATATGACATTTAAAAAACTTTGAAGTGCACCAGCCATGTTATTTCTTTTCTAGCAAGAAAATTAAATAATTTGCATCGTCGAGAAACTTAGGTTTACTACCAGTTGGGTTATGTTACTCATATTGTGATAAGTAAGTAAATTGTGTAAGTCAAGTCAAGAATATTTGTAGAGTACATTTGAAAACAACAAGTGTTGACCGAAGTGATTTACAAAAAAATGAGTAAATAGTTTGATAAAATCATATCAAACAAACAAACACAGAGCGTCCATGTGGTGAAAGAACAGTGTAAAAACCTCCAATGTCTGTCAGTCCCTCTGGGTATTGTTAATAGTTTCCTTAGGGTCAGCCCAGTTGCCAAAAAATGTTAGCATTAAATGTTTCAGCAAACCACTGATATATTCTATTTGTGCGGTATTATGTACCAGATACATTGAAACTTAATGTTTCAACAATGCTGAAGTTAACGTGCAGTGCTGATGTAATTTTACCAACAGTGTCATTACCAAAGTAATGAGGAGGGCCCCTCTAACACTGGGCCATCATTCTGCAAAGGTATTTTGATAAATATTTGCTGCTGTTACTACATAAACAAATAAATCAACTACTTTTGTAAAGAAACTATATTTAAAAAACATTTGTCAACAACATTTGGAAATAAATTCTTAGTCTAATTTCTCCCTGCATTTCCAGCCTGCAGCCTTGTTGCTAAAGGAGCCAGCATTTGCAAGTAGAATTGATGAGCAAGTCCACTGTTTTAAACTGAGCTCAGCAGAAGTGCCATCTTCATCATTACAGAGCTCCGTTAGCCTGAAACACACCCTACTCTGTGATTTATTTTCAACCACTTCCCATCTGCAGCACCACAATGCGTTATAATGACAAGTCTCTGTATGGACTGTGTTAGTGTATTATTGTCCTCTGTGTATCTACTGTACATTTTTTGTATGAGTTAGTCACTTCAGTATACCAAGGGTCATGCTTCAGTTCATTGCATTTCTTTTGCTACCAAATAAATATGGATAGGTCCAGTAAAACTGGACTTTAACCCAAGAGAATGCAGTTTGTGTCACATGAGAAACCAAAAGTTAACATTGCTTTAAAGTAACATTACGTGACTTATATACCCAAGTCTTGTATAAAAACCAAAGGTCAATGTTGTTTAAAGTAATGTTATGTAATTTACATACATCACACAATTACATCACTCACATGACGTATTTATGCCACATCAGGTTACGTTACTAACGTCCTACCTTTGACCCAAAACATTATCTTTTTTCTACACCTAACCAGGTAGTTGTGTTGCTTACACCTAACCATGACTGTTTCACAGCAGGAGCCACATGTTACAATGTATTTCAGCTGTGAGTCACATCGAGACACTAAGGGTGCCCTGTGCATCGAGATGCCGAGGTGCTTAACAAAGCGCAGGTATTTGTTGACCTGGGAATGTGAACTGGCTGAATTTTAATGCAGCCCAGTGCAACACCTTCACTAACCATGACCTCAGTGTTAAAACAATTTAACACCTCTATGATACTGTAAACAACAAAGTAACATTATGGGCATTATGAAAATACACTTTCTGGCAGAATAGTATTGAATTACATTATACTGTACAGGTTCCACAAATTAAGACATACAAGCACTTAATGTTACACTGCTGTGGATGAACTATGCTGCATTTTTTTGGTTGCATGTCAATAGCCTCATCCACTTTGGATCCAGCCTAAGGTTGGTAAAATATCTAGATCCACTGATGTATACATTATTGAAACCTAAAAGCAGTGAGTGAAGAATGGCTAAAATACCATCTTACCCATAGTAATTATTTTGAAGACTACAGTTTTGGCTACTCTGCCCACCTCTGCACATCAGGTTTTCACATCAGTTTTCACAGTATTACTGACCTGTCCAGCACCAGTTCTTCCAGTTTATGCAGGTCACAGGCTATGTACTCCAGGGCCATGTCAGTGATCCGAGGGCACCAGGACAAGTCCAGGCTGCGGAGCTTACGCAGGTTCTCAGCAACCAGCTCCACACCATCGTCAGTGATCTTGGAGCAGCCGGAGAGGCTGAGGGCAGTCAGGTTGGGAAGGCTGTGCACCATGTTGACCACACCGTGATTGGTGATCTCCCAGCAGGAGTGAAGCCGCAGAGTGTGGGTGGTGTAACCCTGTGGGTGGAAGGTAATTTTAGATTGATTATGTAAGTGAATAAAAGGAAATTGATAACAACCTGAGGCGGCTTCATTGCTATTGAGGATGAGTCTGTCATGGGCCTTTAAGTATAACCACTCTGAACAAAGATCTACCCTTGCGTGGCTCTCTTTGACCTCTAACTTTTGAATATGCTGCACCTGTGGCACCATCCATTTTTTACTTGTAGCCAGCAACCTTCATACCTCTGTTTCTCAAAATCTCAAAATAAATCAGTTAAAATCTTTTCCTGGATACAGCCTCAATACCACCTTCCACTATATGCATTTTCATTTAACTTGGCCCTCAATACATTTAATTTGATTTAATTCCTCACTTGAATCAATTGAGCAAAATATCACCAGACACTCTTCTTCATATAATCACTAAAATTGAAATAAATATATTTTAGATATAGTTTATTTTTTATGAAAGTAATTCTATAAAACATTTTTAACCTTTCCTTTAATACTCAGTAATTTAAATAAAAGTTAATAATAAGTTAATAATAAATGTTTCCACATTTTTGAAATCAACTTAATATTCAGCCATGACACAAAAAAAACATTAGATAACATTCAGCTGCATCTTCTACACTCCACCACAACAAACTCTTCCAGGCACTCTTCTTCCAACTCTTGCTAACATTTCAATTGTTTTGTTCCAGTAACAAGTCACCTCTCCTGAGACTGCAGAACAAGACTTCACCTTGAGTGAGACTTGGTCACAACAACAAACAGACCATTGGGAGATAAAGAAAAATGTTTAATTTCTCTGCAGGATCCTTTCCATAATGTTGTCAAACAACAATGTGAGCCTGTTAGTGGCAAAAACAAACACATTTAGTGGATGTAAACTGACAGTGCTCAATTGCCTGCAGGAATCTCGTTGCAGCCTGTTTCACAGTTGTGAATAGCGGACCAGTTTCAAAGATCTTTATTCCAATTGGTCACTTCAACACGAAAACATGGGAAAATGGGTTCTGGGGTAAAAAAATACCAAGGATAAGTGGGTATAGCTAATGCATGGAAGGATAAATATGCTCATATGGATAAGAACTTTACGGGGGAAAAATTGTCTGTCAACTCAGAATCACTTGTTCCCTCAATGAGAATTAAGGTGTGTGTGGATGTGAATGGTATCGTACAGAGCTACTGAGTTTGTCTTGTGACATCCCACCTGTTTGGCTGTGAAGTAAGCCATGGCCGTGTCAGTGACGTGGTAGGCCTGCAGGCTCAACTCTGATAGGTTGGGCAGGAGCTGTGAGATAGCAGCGATAGCGTCATCGGCCACATTGATGCAGTCACTGACGCTGAGGGAAGTTAGCCGGGCATTCAGGCTGGACCACAAGCCGGCCTCTGTGAAGTCGTTACAGCCTGACAGTTCAAGGTGCATCAGGCCTTGCATTTGCTCCAACATGACCTGCAACAAAAAAGCCAGCAGTATGAATCATTGATGGAAACAATTTGATGCCATATTAGATACAGTGCAAGTACCAGTGAAAGGGTGAGTGTATATTTAGCCCCCTCTCATTCTCAGGGCAAATACTGACACTGTCACAATACTCAGCATGCGACATCGACGCCGATGGCATCCTTTGGCGTCTTTTGTAAACCCATCCATGGCAATAGCTGATGCTGAGGGCAACTGACGAAGAGCAACAAAGTCCTTGTAGTGCAGGAAGAAGGGAGGGAAAGTGGATGGGTCGAACAAAACAAGACTTTCATCCAGGAGAATGCAGCCCTGTCCCATGTGAAACTAAAAGTCAGTGTTGTTTTAACGTAATGTCACATGTACACATAGTCACTGTGCACTGACATCACTCGCAAAAAGTAGTGATGTAATGAAAAAGGCTCAAGGGATGACAATGCAGTTTGGTTTCAACCCTTTGTTGAACAAAGAGTGCCAGAGTGGACCCAAAATAAAGAAAATAGTTCATGAAGTTTAGTCGGCCATTGCTAGTTGAAACCAAACTGCATTGCCATCCCTTGAGCCTTTTTCATTACACCAAGAGCGCCATCTAGTGGGTTCAGCAAATACAACTGGTGGTTCATTAAGCTTCATTTGGACATCACTAGTGAAAAGTTTTCATGTCATGTTACATGACAAACATACTTATTTTAAACCAAATCACAATCTCTTTTTGAAACCTAACCAAGCCTGCAGGAAGTACACTGGACTTCGATGCCACTTTGGCATAGTGGCCAAACCTTGTAACCACAACTTCTCAGTCCGTCACTTGATGTTATAGGGACCAAAAAGACTTCTTCCCATCGACTTACTTTGGGAAAGAGATGTCTCTAAATCAGTGGACACATTTTTATGAGTGTCACAACCCCCACAGTCAAGCAGAACTGCACGATTAATCAACTGCAATTGTTTTACAACATCCCCCATGTGTTACTATGTGTTTCAGCCATAGACTGTATATAAAGATGGTCAACATGACAGTTCCTCAAAAGTGAAGCAAAAACATCTGGATCTGGCTGGCTGCAGTATACGTACATCATGAAGCCTTCCATGTCAGCAGATGGGTAATAGGCCAAACTAAAAACTCAAAGTACAGACCTAGTAAATTTTTACCAAAGATGGTTCCTATCATTTAAGGTAGTTTTTATTACACTGCTGTATGTTCAAGTGTGTTTCTGATAAGTTCGTTTTTAAGTAGTTATTCAGTGCTATAAAATGGGGATTTTACAACATGATTAACAACTGTGTGAGCCAATCAGTGGGTAAAGTAACACTTGCAGTATTGAAGACCTGGGAATGAGAAAAGGTTGGTATACAGGACCAGCTCTCTGGCATTAGATGTCAATAATACTAATGAAAAAAAGGATAGCAACATTTAACAAAGGCCCAAGGTTAAGTGTCCAAGACTCATGCAGTCAAAATTATTTCTTGATCACTTATGTAGGACTCCTTTTCATTCTTTCTAATGATCTTGTTTCAAGTCAGTAAAGCTGTGCATCTTTGAATCCTTTTCCAAACTTTGGTAAGGTATAGATTCTTTCTAACCCACTTATGTTGGCATTGACTGTTTGCCTTTTAAGACAATGAGCCTAAGTGTAACATTTTTTGTTTTCTCAGGTGTCCCTGGTAAACAAAGGTCTTATGAACATGTAAAGTATTTGCTTTCAGATGCAGAGTATGTGTTTACAGCTTTGTTTGCCTGAACATCCTCAGTTTCGAGCAAAATTAATCACTTTCCAGTTCCACTAAATGGTCCACCTGAGACAATAGAGACATCAGCTACAAGTGCTGCAGAACTAAAAATATTTTCAAAATGTTTTAACACTTGTTCATCGAGCTACAAGTTCAAAGTGAGATAAAAAAAAAAATGTGTTCAATATTATTAAACAATGGGGCCTCATGAAAACAATAGTCTATATTATTGATACACAAAGACACAACATATGTAATATAACCATGAAATTCTTAGCAAGCTTGCTAGTTAGAGTTACAGCGTTACTCAATTTTTGTAGCAGTGTCTATACAGATACAGTGCATTAATGGAAACGGTCCCTAACTGTTTACAACTATGTGTTATAGACCCTGTATTAAATTTGTACACTGCTTAGAAATAATTAACTCTAAATAGAGGGATATAGACTAAAGTTTTACATTTCAATCAGGTTCATAAATGTTATTACCCCTTAGTCTGGTTTTGGTTATTAATTTGTAGAGCTGGCCCTTGAAAGTCAGAGGTTCAAATCAATAGTCAGAGACCCTGCAGTCGACTGAGATTCAAGCTGAGCTGTCTTTTTTTCTCTCTCTTTTTTATTTTTAGTAGTCAGTGTGCTGTGCGGTATATTCCTGGGGACATTCTGGTCCTCATTTTTGCTGCGCAGTGAGCACTCTCAAACTTTTTGGTAAAGACGGCTGCGGCACACAGAAGGAGAAACTTTCCACCGTAAGGCACTGAGATAACATTATCTTCTCTCTTTTGCTTGGAAGTGAATTTACAGCTCACAGTAACTTAATATGACACAGTTTCTGGGATTTTGTTTGATATGTAATGTCGCCAAAAATGTTATTGCACATTTCCTAAATGTTGTCAGCGCCCTTAGCTTTACTATATCAATAAATGCCTCTGTCACACTGAACGTCCTGCTGAGCCCTATTTAAACTTCAAAACTTTAAATGGAAAAAATAAATAAATGGAATATTCATAGTGAACAGCAAAATCTGATTTGACTGACATAATCCTGAATATGGTACAGCCCTATTAATCTGCATTTTAGGACATTAAGCAACACAACTGCCTTGTTTGTACAACGGTAACAGAGCATGGAACTTCTGAAGACACTATAATTTATTACCTTGTTAAATATATTGTTTATGGCTTTTTGCCTTTATGAGGTGAAAGGGGGGAGAGAGAGGGGGGATGACATGCAGCAAGGACACAGCCTTTATATGGGGCTCCTGCTCTACCAGGTGAGCTAGTAGGCAGCCCTGTTCTGTACTTTTAGCATGACCACCCAAAAACAAAACATAACAAAACATAACTAAAAAAAACCAAAAAAGGTTACAGTGCTGGCTCTTGCCTTTTTGACAATTTACAGACAGAGATTTTGAAAAAATATTTTGAAATAAAAACTTCCAGTATGAAATAAAAATAAGCTGTGATAACCATTCTTTTTTTTTTTTTTTTTTTTTGCAAAAAGAGGCAGAATGAAATACCATTTTATCATACAGAGCTGAGTTTAAATTGATTCACAATCTTATTTATCTTAATAAACACTTTAAGTGACCATACTCTCAAAGCAATGACGACTACTCTACAATTTTGTGCTGTTAAACTAAGACCTTCATTTTTTTTCTTTGCATTTGGTTTTGACTTCCCTTTCCACTCTATTTTCAAATGGAGTTCTCCTTTTAAAGTGCATCAAAATGGTAATGTACAAATCAGCTCCCCGCAACAGGAAAGTCCATATATAGACCATGCAGCCAACAATTCCAGCTTTCTCCATGGCAACCATCCACTCATCCAAGAATAGCAGCCTAGCCTAGCAGGTATGAAGAGCCATCTGAGAAACACTCTGCAAGCATTATGCCTCTTTTGTTCTTAGCGATGGAATATGACAGCATAAAGGCAAAGATTATGAGAATAAAAGTAAAGGAAAAATCCTAGTTTCTTTAAATGTTTCAAAGAGTGCTGTTTAAACTGCTGTGTTATTATAATGCAAACAACAGGTACCTGTGCTGGCCAAATATATCCACTTATATACAGACTAAGAGGGAACTAGTTTAACTGGAAATTGTCTTCAGTTATCATCTCACAAGTGATGGCACAGAAGGAAGGAAGTGATGAGTTTCTATCAACAGAATTAGAAAGCTGGAGGACTTCTTACTAAAATAAGATCAAATATAATATAATTAATGAATATGAAACAGGGGAAGTTATAGTAATATTTTGTGGGTCTTTCCACAATAACCATATATTGGCTGCTGCTCGAAACTGTTGCAGACCTGTGCCACTACTTTGATGCCTCAAATGCAGCTGAGACTGTGAGGGAGTATAGAAATGCTCTTATCTCCCAGGTACCCTGAACTATCCACTACGTGCAACTTAGAATCATCTCTAAGATCAGGGATAATTCTCATTCAATAACCCCTCTCTTTTTTAAACACATCCTGACTCACCTCCAAACCAGCATCTGTGATGGTGGACCTCTTGAGACTGACTGAGCGAACACCTTTCTTGGACAGGGGGTAGTTGTCGATGAACTCACAAATGTCCAGGTCTGAGACGCCCACTAAGCAGAAAGACTGGAATCCACGCAAGGCGAAGGCCTGCAGACTGACAAACTCCTTCTCCCCGTTGGGCAGCAGGGTATATAGCTCCTTAGCATGCAAGATGGGTGTCACACCCTCCCAGAACTTGGGCTGGTACAGCACTTTACGCCATGTCTTGCATACCTGCGCGAGCACACATTTTTCAGCTGTGGTGAAGTACCAGAGCAATCGGTTGAGCAGCTTCTCATCCAGGACGAGCTGGCGTTCCAGCAGCATGGGTTTGGGTAGAGTGAGAGGGGGAAGCTGGCGAAGGGATGGCTTCAAGCCCATCAGAGGCTTTCCAGGCTCCATGTCAGAGCCGAGGAGAGAGGCTGCTGAGTTGGGCATTCCAGAGCCGTCCAGGTGGTGGTGGTGGTGGTAGGGAAGGGAGGACGGTGGAGGAGGCAGGATGGAGGGTACCGAGGAGGACTGGCACAGACGGTTCTTGGCAGCAGGTGTCCCCTTGGTGATACTCGCACTTCCCAGACCGTTGGGCTGGCTGGGGGGCAACTTCACCATACCGTTGCGAGTCACGCAGGGAGACTTCAGCTCGCTGGGGGTGGACATGTTCAACATTGGGAACCTGGTGAAAGAGAAAAAAGTGCTGTGTGTCATCAAACACTAAAAACTTTTGTGCAAAGACTAGACTGCTTACGAACTCTGACAAAATTATCAAGAAAATACATTTCCTGCAAGAAATATGTGTAAATGCTGACAGCTGGAATTGTAAAGCATTGCTAAAAAACCTGGAAACTGTATTGTAAAACTGGCAGAGTTAGAAGCTAAATGGTAATACTGTCAAAACTGGAAGTTAAAATTAATTAAGTGAAAAAGCTGACAGAAGAAATTCTTTGTACAAAAGTAGGAAAAATAATGTGCTTTGACTCACTGTTCTGTCATTTTATTTAATGCTCTGGACAGATTTGGTGAAGTTTAAGACAAACTTAATTTTCCCGGACACAGATTTTAGAGCACAATGTGCTAATAGACACTTCAACATGTCGCATCTTAGTTTCAGAATTTTTGGCATTTTAAAGGAGTTCTGTTTATGGAGTGGGTGGCCAAAACATTTGAGGATCATTTTATGCACATTTTTCCAGTCTTCAGTATATAGCATACATAAGGTTTCTCGGGATCTCCACTAGTATTTCTAAAGAGTTTGATGGCTTGTACCAACGTTGGGCCAAACATGTTTTTGAAGACGGTTTTTCCCAGGACATTGATTAACTGAGCTGGAAAGAGTTGAACACCCCTCTTCTCTGCATGTGTGTCCTTGCTCATTTCAAATATTACGACAGTAGCCTACTGTGGTGAATTATATGGGATTAGTGCAACAAGAACTGATGCTATCCTTATAGAGCTACTCATGTTGAATACAAGTCCAGCTGGTGAATGTCAGATTTCAGACTAAGCTGACATACTGCACAAACAGATAGAACAACAGTGGAGAAACTGATTATTGTACAGGACTGGTTTGAAATATTTCTATGGATTTTTTTATTCAGCCCAGTCACTAGAAGAAGATAATACCATTGTATGTTTCTACAAACTACAAATACAAACTACAAATACAACTGTGGTGTACCAAAAACAACCAATCAGAACCCAGGAGTCTCTAACGCAGCTGTCAGTCATGCCAATAACTGATCGTGAACTGCAGTCAAACTGGGCAGCACTGATCAAATATGAATCAAGATTCTGTTACTGCATTACCTATTTGTCACCTCAGATGTTTTCAGAAATATATTTCAGTGTACTGTTTAGCTGTAAAATGAGAAAATAAGTTTGTGAATCGGCCACCATATTGGATAGTCAACTAAAGCACCAAGCATCACTCACGAGCCGGACGAACCATGCCATCTCCCATGATATATTGTCACATTTTTCACATCAGTGAGGTTACCATGCCATCATACTGTATGTCACATGATGACAATTACACCAGATCCACGAAAACTGAGCTAACTCCTTACCCATACAACAATGATTTCAACCGAAAATGGTAAACTTTACTTTAGTTACAAAATGCTGTCGCCTGAACGCAGAACTTTTTTCAAAACGAAAATGACAAGCAATTCAGGTTTCAACGTCTTGTTCAGCATTTGGTTGTGCTAAAACAAATGCTATAAGAAGTTCAGGTTTTCTAGTGGGTACATTTTGTTTGAAGTGTGTTTTTTGCCAGCAAAACATTAGTATTATTACTGGTATCCATTGCTGTAAATGACCCATGCTAACCAAGCTGGCAACTGGCGTCACTTCTGGCTCCAAAACCAAAGATGGCGACAGCGACATGCAAAACTTGAGGCTTTGACATAAGGAGTCCACAAACCAAATGTCATGATGACTAAATTATTTGTTTTCTGCAGTCTATGTAGACTGCAAGATGCATTTTGGATCAGACACTTGTACTCTGGAAAAAGCTTGTAAGTGGACCTTGAGTTAGGATTGTTTTGTCAAAATAATATTTCCAAGTTTAAGAGCACATTTTTACTCAATTATTTTTCCAGACTTACGTCTATATAATGACTTAGCTACTGTAACATAACATATACATTATGGAAGGATTTATCTCTATAGCACTTCACTACAAATCATCAATTTTGTCTGACAATGGAGTGAAAAAAATATTATATTGGTAAAAACCAGATAAAGGTAGCAAATCCTCACATCTGAGCAGTTTTCACAAGGAAATATTTGGCATATGACTGAAAACCTGTTTGCAGTCAGCGGAGTCAAAATGTTGTGACTATCATAAGCATACTGTTTGAATAGGCAGCTTCTCTTTTGTGGTTTGTATTCAACAGAGCTGGACGTTGTATCCAATTGAAAACACATCATAGTGTAAATGAATGCTGTGGCCCATGGCCTCATCGAGCCTGTTCTCTGTGATCTCACTGTATCAGCAGCAGGAGGACAGCTCACAGGCTCAAACCGCTCAGTTATGTAACATGCTGACTACAGGGCTTCACACAAAACAGCATCTCTCTGTCCCACTCTACTGATACAACCAGCTGCACTATAGCCACCTGCTACACCCATTTACACATACATCTATATACATGTACATACTGTCTATGAAAGAGTGAGAACACTTTTCAGTATAGCCACATCCGGCAGAATTTTACGTTTTATCACTCTAAAGTATTTGTTGTCGGTCCCTTAGCAGATGGAGACTGGCTCTGCCTCCGCTGTAGCATCACCAAGGTTCATCCATTACATAATACAGCAATGTTGTCAGCTAGACTGGCTACAGCGAGCACTGTGAAATGTTTAAAAAAAGCAGACATGTTTCAGAGCAATGTCAGGCTAACCCATCAGATGTCACAGGCACGCTATGATAAAATTCAAGTTCATTGTATGCACAGCTACAGCAAAATCTATATTTACCATTCCTCCGTCTGTTATGTCATGTGGCTGTGGTGTCTCTTTCAGGCAGAGAGGCAGGGATGCTGAAGCATCTGCGAGCTCTGCTGCTGCCTGTGATCCACCAGAGGCAACAATAACAGGACATCCGGCTCTTCACAATAAAACCCTTATCTCCACAACTGTAAACTGACTACACTGTAAAACAGACACTGCTACTAAAACAACTACAGCAAGTTTGTATAATAGTAGTTTTAATATATATTGGAAAAGACACATTCCCCTCAATGCTCAAAATGTCCCCCATCTCTTCCTTAAAAAAATGCTATGCTACCACATGCAACACTGTCCTGAATGATCATTTACATGAAAATATAATCATAAACAAACCTATATTATTTGTCCAAGTAATGATGCTTCACCTGAGCAGAAACTGTTGCTCAACTGGTGTAATATAGACACAATAAATGTATTAATTTCAAATGTATGGTTATGAATGGTTATCTTCTCACAGTGTTATTCTACATTCATAGTTAAAATGTATTCTGTGCATCAGCTAGTGAATGCGTAGCAGGGGCGGAAATGTAGACAGTACAAGCAGTGCAGTTGCGAATGACCCAGATTGCCAGTGCAGAACTACACCTGTGTTTTTTTTTTAAGAAAAAAAGAAAATTACATTAAATTAAAAATATTGCCATTTGGTATACAATGCAAACCAATTTTAAGTCAGGATTCTCTTTTGTTTTGTTTTGTTTTCTTTTCTTTTCTTTTCTTGGTAAAATAATCAGTAGCAATCTATAACAAAATTGAACACTTGTTCTACATGAACTACAAAAAATCTGAATAAACTATATATAAATGTATATGTATATATATATATATATATATGTGTGTGTGTGTGTGTGTGTGTGTGTGTGTGTGTGTGTGTGTGTGTGTGTATACATTTTTAAGTTTGTTGTATGTTGTATGTATACTATCAGATATTAATATACTTTCAACATATTGTATCACAATAGCTGTAATTAGAATTATAATATTATTATTTTCATTAATGTTGTTGCTGTCATTACCATCTGTCTCTGTCTCTGTCTCTCTTTCTGTCTCATTGTGTCATACGGATTATTATGTTGATCTGTTCTGTACGACATCTATTGCACATCTGTCCGTCCTGGAAGAGGGATCCCTCCTCAGTTGCTCTTCCTGAGGTTTCTAACTTTTTTTCCTTATCTGCTGCAAGGGTCCTAAGGACAGAGGGATGTTGTGTGCTGTAAAGCCCTGTGAGGCATTTTTATAAACAGTTGCTAGTGGTGGGTGTGTGTGTGTGTGTGTGTGTGCACCTTACAACAAGCGTGCACTAGTGCCCATCACAATAGCGTGCACTGGGGCTGGTAAGGTAAGTCATAGGTAAGTCATCTGCAGCTTGGCTAATCAGCCACACATTCATCCAACAACTAATGTGTTTTAAAGTTTATGTCTTTCTTATGTCATAGTTGTCAGGTCGTCCATGTGACGTCTAAGTTAAGTGTCAATCATTTGTGTTGTGATGTGATGTATAATTTACATAGATGGTAGTGGCTTTCAGTTATTGCATTTTGTATAGTATACTGTACAGCTGTAGAGTATACTTGCTTATGATAAATAGTAAAATAGAACAGCAGTTATAATTTTTTTCAGAGTATGACTTTTTCCTTGGAAGAGGGGGTGGGACTCTGACAGGCTCTGACAGACTCCAGGCTTTTATGTGTCTTGTGACAAACCATGATATCTACTTCCGTCGCTCTGCCAGTTGTTTTTCTTTGTGGCTCATGAACCACAGATCCCATATTAGTGTAATGAATCAGTACTGATCCTGATCTGAGTACACCGTGCAAGAAAATTACATTTTATGTTCATTAGAATAGGGCATGTGTTTTATTGTAAATGTCATAGTTTTAATGGATAAACTCCACATACACAGTCTTCTCTTGAAAGAATTTAGTGTATACATATTTTTTAAGACTAGCAAATGTGTGTACATTAGTAACTGTACATTGTTGTATTATTTGTACAGTTTGCCAAATAATGCACTTTGTATGAGTTGCTAAACAATGTCTGAATGTTGATACTGATTATTTTAATTTAAAAAAGGACAATTCTAAATGTATGCCAAAAATTACACCTACTAATGCACACTGCTACTATGCATTTAGGCCTTTAGTCAGCCACACACTGTACAATGTTAATATTTGACTGAGAAGTGACCATTGCACAATTTCTCTTTGATAATGTCCCACTTATTTACTGAAACCACTGGCCTGTACTTCATCTAACCTAACCTTGGAGCTTTAAAGGGACAGATCAAAGATTTAGGGGGAATAAGTGGCATCTGGTGGTGAGGACTACAGATTGCTTCTCTGCTGGTTAGAATTCCTATGACGTTCAATGATCATGAGGTTTTATTGGAGCTATCCACAAAGGTTCACGTTATGAATCAGTTTCTTGTATGCTGATGATGGAGAGGTTCAAGAGGTTTTCACATGTAGCCAAATTATCAGCATAGGTCTCTTCATCTCCAAAACAAAAGGACCAGATGAATAAAACTAGTAAAAACACTGAAAAAAGTAGTTTTACATCACAAATCAGTATTTCTCTGAGACGACAGTTGTTAGCCTAACTTGCTACTGTGTGCTCACCTTTTTTTCTCTGATAACGTAAGATCCAGACATTCTGGAGGTTTTTACTGAGAGCTGAATTATCCTCAGAGGTCTCTTCCTCTCCAAAACAAATGGATTCAGTGATTTAAACCAGTAAAAACACTGAATAAAGCAGTTTCACATTAAAAAAGTCAGTGTTTTTCCAACGCTGCTTGTCGCAGAGAGGCTTCTAACTACAGTGGCCACCGTGAAAATGCTCATGACAAGTGCTCAATTTGTCCGATCTGGGCTACTGTAGAACCATGGCAGTGAACGCAGCAATCTCCGTGGACCTGCTCCCTTTGTAGATATAAACGGCTTATTTTAAAGTAACGAAAACAGAACCATTCATATTTTCAGGTGATTAAACATAGTTGTTATATTATATTCCATATCTGACAATATATCCCCCTAAATCCCATATACTAAACCTTTAGAAAAATAAAAAAAAAAACCTGTAATGTGAATGTGTGCTGTTCCTCTGTTCTGAAGGCAAAAACAGTTGTTCTGATGAAAAAGGGAAAAGCTCAGCCCAAGTACTTCTGGGAAGTATGCACACATAAACTTATGGATACTTCTCCTTCTGTAAAACATGCCTTGAGACCAGACCAGACCTTACAGTACATCTTCTTGGCTATTTCCATCATGTATACAGTTTGTACATACAAGCTGTTGTTTTTAGAACTTACAGTGAGAGCTTTCCAGTCAAAATAAACTGGTAAACTATTAAAACTTGAGTGCTGTAACCCATTGTAGTGAACATCAAGTCACATCAATCCTTGTCATAGTGAAATTATCATTATGAGGTAAAACCTAACAGACGTCTCACATCAATCTTCACTAACAAATACAAAAATAATGTCACTGACAAAAATGTATCCAAACTGCAAAGCATAAACTCTTTAATGAGTAATTGGTAAAATGCAATTTGCAAACAATGCATTTAGGTCCAGTGGTCTGTCAATCCATTTAGTGAAGGCAAGATTCACACATATGCACACAATATTATACAATTCAAATTGTCTATAAAATTCTAACTTACACTAATTTAAACTTTAAATTTGCCATTTTTTAAATGCATTTTGTAGATTCTTCATTAATGGTCAGTTGTAATGGCTGTCCTTTTGTAAAGTTCTACTTTTAATGTAAATTGTCAGTTTGTACACTGTCACTCAAATTACACAGCTTGCACTCAAAACTTTTAGTTTAGTACAATATAGTAACATAAATGTTTTCAGTACACCAGACACAAAATTAATGTTACATCACCCTGGTCTAAAAGGAAGTTTACATACACTTTTTTTTTGTTATTGTTTGAGCATTTAACTTTATATCATACGAACATAAAAATATTGAGTACACATTTTCCTAATTTCATTTAACTACAAAAAGATATTGTGGTGAGCTTGGGTTTCTTGATCACAAAAATAAGGCAAAGAGATGGATCATGAACAACAAAATGTCTTATACTACAATGTTAACTGTGACCTATTGGGACAATTGTGAAATACATAAACATTAATTACTGCCTAACAAGTAACTTGAGTGATTTAAAACACATTTAAACTCAGTTTTCTTTGGCTTATGGCCTTAAACACATTGTCTCATGCTGAGAAACTCCACCCATTTAGCCCCAGCACACCACAATATGTTAAGTGCACAATGTTAGTGTTGTTTATTGGTCTTAAACTAATAAGGTAAAATTGGCCTTTATAAATTTCAGTCAAATTAACTCAAAACTCAAAAAATGATGTCAGGCTCACAAGGGATGAATTTTTGTTGTCAAGTGAACATTATCTCATTTTGACAATCTGGAGCATTTGTGTAGACTTAACATTAAAACTTTGTGTCATGATGGATTGGGGTGTGATTAAGACCTGACCATTTCTTTTTACATGTACATGCATGTATTATACTGTACATGCACTTATGAGAATAGCCTTGTTAAAACTGTCATTCAGTAATTAAGCTGAGTATATTTTGAGAGCCAACAGTAAAGGTGACTCTCCACTACTACTGAACCACGTCAGCTAACAGCCCTGTCACTGGGCTAAACAAACTGTGCAAAGAGAAGAGCACTATCACACAGAGCCTGAGGTTAGAGATGACCACAGCAACACGTCCCCTTGAATACAGTTTTACTACAGATAGAGATGTGGGGTTTCACTGCAAAATACCTCTGTCATTACACAACATACCGTGAAACAGTCGCATGAATCACTCAGTTCTATTTCTCCTCTGCTGAATCCCATGATTCACGGAACTGCTGGAAAGGCTGAATTCATCACCTTCACCACCAACATTTGACATCCTCAACCCACACTGTCCCCAAAGACCCCCTGACTTTGGGTGTCTGTGGCTCAGCAGGTAGAAAGGGTTTGTGTTTCAATCCCCAGCTTCTCCTATCCCCATGTTCAAGTGTCTGAGCTAGGCAATGAACCCCAAGTTGGTCCTGATCGGTAGGCCAGCACCTTGCACGGCAGCTCAACGCCAACGGCATGTGAGTGAATGGGTAAATGAGAGGCATTACTGTAGAGTGCTTTGTCTGTTACAGCCATCGATTGTATAAATAATGGATGTGCCTACCGTGATGTCACCCATGTTTGTGGACCACCTTTTTGAAGCCTTAAATATTTCACCATCTTGGTTTTTTGGAGCCAGAAGTGATCATTTTAGGACAATGGAGGGGTGCAGTCGAGGAGCTATGGGTGGACTAACTGAGAAGCCAAGGACACTATCTGCACACAGCCATTTTCCCCACCCTTAAATATGCATAATTTTTGGTCCCCAAAACAGTTACAGAGATCAAAAAGCTGCTGGTAAAACAGCCATGGGTCCCTAAAAGACACCCACATATGGTGCCTAAAAAGCAGCTAAAAACGCTAAAAATGACTCACCAAAAAACAACCAGTTTTGTCAATTTTTAGTTCTGAATAGTGATCTGTAGTGGTCTGCAGCTTGGCGGGCATTTTGTCTGGATGCCATGCTGTCCACCATCCCCTCCACCTCCCCGGACAAAGTCAGCTCATAAACCAAGTCACTTTAGAAATATTGCTATGATACATTTGGAAAATGCAAATGTAGAGAATTTGTGGTTTGCAGAGATGTAAACTGCAAATATTTTCTTCTGGTGACTGGTCTGGCATAATTATAGGCTCAAGATGTGAGTCCTCTGTTATGAGTAGAACAGATCTATACAGGTAGAGACGTGTGCTGGTTCATTCTTTTGGAAAAAAATATTAATAAAAAAATGAAAAAGTCAAGATTACTGTACTATACACTACATAACGGTCCGAACAAATAGGATCCCTGTCATTACAGAAAAACACTTTAATGCAAAACACTTTATGCAGTTCTGGCACTGGAGCTTAGTCACCGTGATGTGTAATCTTTCTTCGTATCATGGCATTAATAGTGAGAAATAGTGAGGTAACAGTGTTATACTGCAGCTGTGGCTGTCTGACCTTCAGTGTGTCAATGAATACAGTGCTAAGTCAGCCTTCAATAACAGGCCACAAAGGTACATGTTTGCAAGATGTAAATGTAAAATGTGACTAATCATGGTAAGGAATGGAAATGAGGAATGGAGCTGATATGATGGGACATACAGTTAAAATGGGAAGAAGCTGCTGCTCAATCAACCACACTCAGAAAGAATTTAGGCATTTGTTTTTACAGCCTAGAAATCACTATAGAGAACTTTAAGTAACATGAAACCATGCTTTCTAATCTGTTTGCAAACACACACACTGTGCATGAGAAGCCCCTTTTACACTGCCTGTTCAAGGTGGGAATTTTGCTCCATTATTCTGCCTTGTTGTTCTTTATAAAAGGTACAGTCGCAGAACTGAGGGACAGAGTTGTCTCATTTTTAAAACAGCAGTGGGAGTAACAGCGCTGAATCAGAGTCTGTGTGCATGCTTTAGCTTTTTTTCTGACAGTCCATAGGCCACAGTAGCCTTTAATTATTTTGACTTGTAAAAAATTCCGATTGGAGGCGCCCCAGAAGGTAGGATGTGTGCCCCATGTACTAACAGCTGAATTCTCACAACAACAAGCTTTGATTCCGATCTGGGGCTTTTGCTGCATGTTCTGCCATCTCTCTCCGCCCTTTCCTGTCCATCTCCTACTATCCTATCTAAGAAAAGCAAAAAGGCCCAAAAAATAATCTGTGTCACTGTTTCTGTATCTCCATGACTTAAAGTCACCTTTGCTCTGTTTGGGGCGCCCTCCCTACTCCCGATGCCTCCCACTGAAAAGCTGTGAGCTGCACTTTACCAGAGGCTGGTGAAGTTAATATTGGTCATTTTTATGTAGATGATACGCCACATAAATGGTGAAATTTGCACCAGATGAAAAGTATTTTTAGTTAGTTTTCCACCTCCGGTGAAGAGCTGCCACAGCTGTGTCCCTTAACTTTCTCTCATTCAAAGAGTCCCAGACAGTGTTATATTTCTGTCAGACAGTCTGATGAGGATGCTACCATATCAGCAGAGCAATAACCCCAACTAGGTTTATAAAGCAAAATGTAGTCATGCATCATTTAATGTGAAAAGGTGCCACATGGACATTTAAGGAGATAACCTCCCCAAATAAATGACACCAAAGACACGGAAATTGTAAATCATGCCTCCATGTGGGCTGACTCAGCAGTTCTACAGCACTGAATAACCCACATCATGAAATGCAGAAAATGCTAATGGTTGTCTCAGTATTTTGCTACACAGGCAGAGCAAAGACAAGGACAAATGGCTGAGAAGCCTTCAAGAGAAGGACGTGAGGCCAAAGCCGTGGGCCAAGACATCACTCACAAGTTGGAAAGGAAGCCACACCTCACCCTGCTCAACAAAAAGGAACCGCTTCTATTGTGGTGAAGCAAATTGATTGATGAGGAATATGAAAGGTCCAGTGTGTAGGATTTAGGGGAATATACTATCACAAAAATTGTCTGACAAACACCTGAAACTGTTTTATGCAGTGTTTTACCAATTAAAACTGCTGGGTCTGTTTGCTTTTGTGAAGAGACCTCTGCAGATAATTTGGCTCCCAGTAAAAACCTCCTGGAAGTCTGGATCTTAGGTTACTAGAGCAAAAACAGCTGATTGGTTTAGATGTTGACTCAACAATATGACGTTTAAGATGAACTTTTAAGTTTTGTTGAATTCCAGATATTTAAATTGTATTTGTCTGATCTGAAGGTTTATTCTGTGAACAGAAAACATGTTGTGTGACTGTAGTGAATTTTAGTTGTCAGAGACTTAATACATTTATCGTAAACTATACAGAGTCTACTGTATATTAAATTTGGACTGTTTTAGTTATTTAAGTAATTAGCATCACAGAGACTTGTGGTCAGTGGGATTCTTATAATAACATTTGTACAGATGTGAAGCCCTGACTGTATCTGACTGATCTTTAATGAAAGCTATTTTCTTCTCTGAAAATATTAACCTTACAGTCAGACACAGTTTATTTAGCCTCTGTAGTAGAGGCGATAGGTCTGCTCTGCAGCAGCAAACTGATATGATGCTGATTTACATGAGTGTTAATGTAAAATGGAGGTTAAACCATGAACATAAACTACAGATCACCTGTAACACATTTAAATAAATGAATCTATCATTCAAATAAACACAAGAAGTTTGTGCTCGTGTGCTCATGACTGGAGACTGAAAACAAACTTATAATAAATATAATATTATAATATGATAAATGTCTGACAATATTTTAATAAATCGACATCATATCGGACAGGAAGTATAAATCGACATCAAATTGGAATTGAAGGCTGCTGGAAATGGTCGGGAAACTGTTCATCTTGACCGCGGCTCTTTGTCACCACCTCCTGCTGCAGCCGCCTGATCTCGTCTACTTTCCAGGCGAGGCGCAGTTCATCTAGAACAAGCCTATCGACAAGGCCCTGCCTTTAATTCCAGCACATCATGCACAAAGAATTGTGGGTACTTCATGCCCGCTGAGGATGCAAACATGCAACCTTAAAAATTCTCTTAAGGAATTCCTTCAGTGGGATTCCATGATGTAGCCTCCATAAAATTCAGCCCTTAGGGGACCATCCTCAACTCTTATCTGTCAAGTAGCTATTTGTTAGTCACTCATTCAACAGCAGAAAATGGCACTACAAAATAAAAGCTCTGTGCTGGAAATTCACTGAATTTCAAAATATAGTGTGTTTTTTTTACAAACGTGATACGTTCGACAGTCACTTGCGTTCCTTTCAGAATGGACCTATGGCCCACTTTTGGACCATGACCCACCAGTTGGGAACCACTGGTCTAAGCTATCCCTCTGTATGGCAAACAAGCTCCAAAGCAAAACCAATATTGCGTTGAAACAGAAGGACTGTAAATAAAATTGCCAAATGCAAGTGAAGAGCCACATTTAACGATTGATGTAATTGCAACATCTACACCAGAAACAGCAGCTTCTGTTTCAACTTAATAATCAACAAATTCCTTTAAACTGAAGACATCAAGTGAAACAGGAAGAGCTTGGGGGTTAGAGACACCTACATTCCTAACTGAGCTGGTGATGTCAGATTTGGCCTTGATGTTCAGATGAAAATGCTTATAAGTTTTAGTCATATCTTAGTCATTTTTGTCTTTCTTAGTTTTAGTCTAGTTTTATTCAGTGAAAAGTCATTCTTTGTTAAAAGTCAGTTTATATCTTTAGTCTTTCCTTTTAGTCAAAATGTTTTCTCTCTTCAAACAAATCCAGCTGGGCTAATACAGGTATCAGAAATTAGAATCAAGGTGACAGGTTGTATCAAATATTGAAATTTCATTCGGACATAATTATTTTGTACAACTACAAATAGTTTCGACACATTCACAGACTTGCATTTCTGCAACAGCGCTTTTGACAGGTTTAAAAGATGATTTACCAGCACAAACTTATTAATCATCACTTGAAAAGCTAAACATCTCAAACATGAAGACCTAAAAAAATAACAAGTCAACCTGACAACTAGGATTTGTACCCAGGTTCTCTGTGAACTCTGATTTATCAATGTCACTGTTAAGAAGTAGTAAAAATATTTTATTTCAACCTGAATTCTCTAAATCTGCAACATGTTTGTCTGGAGTTTTAAACTTCTGTCCTCTGATGATATGTGATTTAAACTGGACTTTCAGCTTTGTCAGAAAAAACTGTAGTGACTTCATACTGTTAAGCCTACATAGAGCACAGATGCAGTCACAGATGACCAAGCCTCCTACATGCCTGTCAAACAACAACCAAACCAGAAAACTTTCTAGAGACAGTCCCAATTATGAATTTGCTTTTCCTAGGATAGCAAAGGCCCCACTCTGCCTTACTCTGCCTCTGATTGGCTTGCCCTGACATACTTACCCTTACCCTAGCCAGTCTCACACCTTTTGCCTTAATCTCACCAATCAGACCAATGAAGTTAACAAGCACTAGCCAATCAGAGGGAAAGTAGGGCGGGTCATGTTCTAGCTATCATAGAAAACGCAAATTTATGTCCAGATCTAAGTGGAGTTCTTGGATCACCAGATATGAAGTCTGCCGGCAGCCGGTGGGTGCTTGCTCTGCTGCAGTTAACCAGCTAACAAGCGGAGCTAGCTGCTAACAGCCACCACTGCAATTAACAAACTACAAATCCATTCAACGGCTCCACCATCCTCAGTCAGACACACACAGCTGCTTATTTACTACCAAATAACAGCTCACAACCCACGTTGACACTGATCTGCTGCAAGTATTTTGCAGGTTAGCTGGCAAAACACCCAGGTGATAACTATTTACTGGCATTTTACAACCTGTTTGCACTCCAATCTCATATTGCTCACTGCTAACATTTTAGACGTGCCTCGTCTCAACAATGAAAACAAACATTTTCGTCATAATTTTTATTATCAAAGATATTTATGTTGCTTGTCAATGTCTGGTCTTAGATATGGAAGAAAGGTCAATAACAAAAAGTCCATTCAGATATCCTGTCGGCTACATACTGTTAAAGACAGACAAGACAAGACAAACAGCAGTCCACATCAAGGCAGTAACTATAATTATTAATCATTATTATTGATACCAGTTCCAGTATATGGTGTACTGTTGTTCTGCATGTGGATTGATATGCTGGTGCTAATCAATCAACCATCACTAATGTTAGCTATTGTAGCTAAGTTACCTGCAGTTCATTAGCCAAGCATTCACCCAGCAATCAATGTGCACAACAACACACACACACACACACACACACACACACACACACACACACACACACACACACACACACACACACACACACACACACACACACACACACACAAGTTGGGGGGCACTTCAGAGCTATGCATCATGTGGTACTTATTTTCTTTTTGTACCAATACCAGTATATGTGATCTCTGCAGTGCACTTTTTCTGTTCCATTACCTAAGATAAGTCAATATTTCTTTGCGGTTACCTGTGACGGACATCCATTTACAGTTACAAGTTTGTCTGAACAGTGTGCTGAGTAATGATCTTAAGACATCTTTTAGGTCATCATGCCGTGCAGAATTACCTCAAAGATGTCTTCTTTCCACCAGCATTTATTTTAGTACAGTATGTGAATGGTTTACTTTTGGCCTCTGCTTGTAGTTGTGAGAATGACACAGTGGTCCCTCTATAGGGAGGCTTCATTAAAGAAGGATCAGCTTTGTCTGAATTCTGTCTTGTATTTGGCAAACCAGTGTTTAGGTTTTTACAAAAGTTCTGACTTCTTATAGAGTGAAGGGCATATTAGAAGGGCCCAAACCTACAAATATGTCACAGATGAGACATTTTTAAGAATGTCTGATTATCTATTACTGACAATGGACAAGGGAATGACAGAAATATCGAAAAAGGTTTCAAAACCCTCAAAGCTGTAGTCATGTAATAAACTAAAACCAGCATTGCTGTCAGCTTTACAACAACGACCTAATGCTAATACATGTGAGGCACAAACTGGAGCTATATGTCAATCTACATTCATACCTCATAGCCTTCCCTCAGGGAACCCACAGGAAATTACTACTCATATCCCTGCATGCATTTCACATCACCCAGTAGCCACTGAGGAGAATATGAGCCAAACCAAGACATATTACTTTTATTCTTCAACCAATATAACTATTGTGTCACCAAATTAAATTCTGACATTATTTCAGGTGAGAAAATAACATTTTAGAATTTAAATATGTGGTCAAGTCATTAAATAAACATTAAAGATGTGAGATCCCCTGAGCAAAACATCTGTGGTTCTGATGTCTCTGTAGCATATGACATAATTCTGAGACTAACAGTTCATTCTTGACTTTGAACAAAACTGTCTCAACTCAAGGTTGTTCGAACTTTCAAACAGAATGTGTACCATTTTCCTGTAATTGCAAATATATAACAGCTTCTTGCCCATTGGCTCGAAAGTTGTCTTAAAAACTGTCAAGCTAACGGTCAGCCCCTATGACTTAGGGGTGAAGATGCTGACCATTCAGGGTTTGAGACAGGCTGAACATTGATTACATTGCTAATCTCTCTCTCTCCTCCATTCCCATTCCCCAATGCAAAAACATTGCCTTAAAACACTTTTGAGCTCACATATAATTCTTACTGAAACTTTGGGCTGACAATAAAGTTAAGATTTGTGTTTTTATTGGGCAGTTAAACAATGGCAACACAGAGTTGTCCTACAACAAGGCATCATAGTAAGAGCATTTTCACAGATGCATGATGGGAGAAGAGTAATAACACCCTTCGTGTCACTTCTGTCTGACCAGGGCATGTTTGGCTATTGAGCTATAACCATGGGTGTTGTTTTTCACTGCCAAAATATAAAAATATCAATACATGCACGCACACACAGTTTTGCTAACTTAGAGATTTCTTGCTAGACTTTTCAGACCCTTTTAGCGTTTTAGCAACTTGCTGCTATTCAGAGTAAACTCAGGTAGCGGTACAGCCTCTCTCTCTCTCTCTCTCTCTCTCTCTCTCTCCCATGAGAGATGTGTGAGCTCTTCAGCTCTCCAAAGCTGTGGTCTATGAGCCGCTGCCCCAAATGCACGTCAAAACAGCCGCCCCAATTATTTTCTGTGCGCACCCCCCTCAGCAGTGGCTGAATTTACAAGAGGGGACAAATAATTAGGAATTTGTGATTGACAGTGTTTCACAAAGTTTATAAAGTTTCCCCAACAACTCACAAACTCAGCAATTTTTTCAAGGAAGTCTGGGAGAAGAGTGTATTGTGATTACTGTATTGTGTAGATTGTGCCCCACACACATTAAATCAACTGTACAGTAATACCAATTTGACCCAACGTTCTCTATCAAAAGTCACGTTCCATAACCTTACAGTGTGACTCCAACCTAACTAAAAAAATAAATGACTCATTCATTTTACTATAAATCTCTGTGTGCGAGTGCACTTTCTTTAATAACAGTCGAGAAACAGACAGACAGACAGACAGACAGACAGACAGATTAACAGCAGCGGATGATGGAGAGGAACATGTACTATAGTGCATGAACTGTGCATGAAAATTGTGTGTGAGTGGTAGAAGACCTATTAAATATTCCAATAAACTAACACATAGTGGTGGTTTTTCTACTTAAAGCTGGAGAGGGCAGTTTTATTTTGGTGTCATTTGGCAAAAATTCCATTAAAAAAATCCAAGAAAAGACCACCTCACTGAGAGAAGAGTGGATAACTGCTCTGGCCTCAAGTACGCAATAACCCAAATCCAGCCAGGTTAACACAATTAGGAAACTGTTCATTACAAAGGCTAACTGTGACAATGAGAGCAGCAAATAACTCTAACTGTGACATTGCCTGTTGTCATCTAGGTGCAGCAGTACTCCTAAAGGTGCCACCTTGAAAGCCATCGGTACTTTACCTTATTTTGTGCACAAATAAGCTACTGAGCCATAAGCATGTTCTGATGTGTCACAGTTTTTCTCTGACTCAGTCTGGGAAGTCCATCTTGGTGCTAGCATAACAATGAGGAAGTAGGTGGTATATGTAAGTGCCAGGCATGTAACAGATCACCCGGCAGGAGCAGATCATTCTAGTCACGCTGTTTCCTGTGTGTTGCACAATCACTTTTGTTAGTGTGGTGTACAAAACAATGAAACCTAAATGGGTCATACTGCTTGGCTAGGACCCCGTTGGACTCATAGTTGTTTCAAGGTGTTTTAAACGGGTGATATCTGTACACTAATGTGTCATTGTTGCACATCCAACGTAGCCCAAGGGCCAACTGCAGTGATTCAGTGAATGAATAAATAAATGATGGATGGATGGATGGATGGATGGATGGATAAGACAAACAGACAGAGGGTGAGACAGACAGATAGACCATCATAGAGAGATATATATGACAACTTGTTCTTGCTGAAGATGAGAGGTGGCCTTAACAATCTGGGGGCCCACTCTAAGAGCTAATGTTGACGCCCCTTTCTCACAAATCATGTGATTGGTTGCTGCTTGCTTTTGTGTAAAATCATCAGTAACAATACAGTGCTCCAATTATATGATTTAATAATATGAAGTCTCAGAAAGGGGCCATTCCACCAAACAAGTCGGCTACTTGTAATTTTTTACTTGAATTAAATGTTGCTGGTAATACTTTTGTACTTTTACTTAAGTCAGGTCTGGAAGTTAAGACTTCTGCTTGGTACAGAGTATTTGTACAGACTGGTAAATGATCTGAGTACTTCCTCCACCACAGCTTGGGTGTGTTGAGGAGCTGCATTATTCATGGACAAACTGAAACCTACACTGTAACAACTTAATTGCTAATTTCTCCTCTGCTGATCGTCAACACCTGCCTTTCTCTTTCCTTTCTTTTGTGAATAAAATGGACAGCCAAACTAAAAACTAAGCCTTGATTTGTATTTTGCAGAGTATTAACTTGTAAGATTCCACAACTACAACAAACTGTCACACTAAAGCCCCTTTCCCACTGCAAACAAAAACCCGACCAACACTAACACCTAACTTTTGTCTTAAGTGAGAAAGGTTACAATCCACATTTATTCCCAGGACAAATGACTCTGCACTAGTCATGGGTATTGATCAGTTCAAGCTACGATTGGCAGAAATGGAAATACAACACCTGGGTGGATGCACTAATTGTTCCTTTTGCATCGGGATGAAACGATGTGATGCACTAATTGTCCCTTTTGCATCGGGATGAAAAGATGTGCCTCCACAAAGTCCATCCATCTCTGTCCAAGCAGCCCTCGAACATCATTGCAGATTAGTCTGCACCAAATTTGAGACTCTGAATAACAGGTATGAAAAACAATACAGTATCCATTTTCACTCGCCTCCATGCTCCTCATCATGTACACTGCTGTGATCTACTGATAATGGAAAGGGAGTGTAATGCCTATTTTAGTGGGTTTTCTTGAACTTAAAAAACATGTATATGCACAACGCTTGGTGGAAAAAGAGTCAGGTTACACATATTAAAATACCAAACACTTACTCATCCTATATTTACTGTATATTGACAGCACAAAATATTAGGATACTTTTCCATCTATCTATCTATCTATCTATCTATCTATCTATCTATCTATCTATCTATCTATCTATCTATCTATTAGCAGTGTAATGGTTCACAAAATTCACAGTTCAGTACCATACAATATAGTGGTGTTGTAGTAATTTTGGCTTTTGTTTTTTGTACAAAGCATGAATTACAGTCTGGCTGAAATAGGCTTATTTATATATATCTAGCAAAATCAGGTTCTTCTTTCTCAACACATTCTACAGGTTAGGAAAACCTTGTTAAAATATGTGAAAAAACTGTGTAGTACTTAATTGTGGTGTTGGTTCGTTAAACTGTTTTGTCACCATTTCTGTGTCTTACTATATAAAAACGACATTACTAACATTAGAGCGCATAGTGTCAGTGTCGTTTCTATTGCCCCACTGTGTGTAAGTGGCGGGTTCGCTGCGTCCCATGAGCTCTCTTAGCTCTTTCAGTCAAATAAATACATAAATAAACATCTCTGTTGCATCTCCAGATGTCACAGTCATAAACACAAGCTAAACAGCCATCATTAACAAACCTTTCAGTCTTTCTGACCAAATCAGCCACCCTGCTCACTGCTGTGTGTATGCGTTGTACTAATGTTACCTGCTGAACCAGAGGCTATGGCCATGCAGCTGCTCTAGTTCCCAGCTCTGCTGTGCAGTGGCTCATGCTTTGGCTTGGCGATCGTGTATATGACTGTGCTTCGGTATGTTTTTATCCAAAACTCTCTCACCATCATCCTCATCATTCACAGTGAAACTGAAGCGGCTCCAAACACCAGATCTGAAGGTTATCCAACAATCTCAAAGTCAAGGAAGGATCCTTGACTTTGAGAAACACCCAGCGTGTCTCACTGAAGCATCATGTTCTAGTTTGGGGGTGTGAGGTGCAGACAGCAGGTCTCATTTATGAAAAGTGAGTAAATCTGTGTGTACATTTGCACATAAAAGCCTACCCTACTAAAAACCTACTCAGGAACGCCACGGGCAACTCAGATTTGATCGTAAACACGTATGTATGATCATGAATGCCAATCCATCGTAAAGTGACAGCGCGCTCCTGGTAATCAGCAATTGGCATAAATCCCCGCCCATGAATAGCCAATGACCACCATATAAGGAGGTGTAGGTGCATCCAGTCCACCTGTCAGTCATGGCGCAAAGAAAGAAAGAGAGAGAAAGAAAATAAAATTTTTCTGAAGCGGAGATCAAAATAATTTTCAGTGAAGTGGACTTAAGAAAAAACATTTTATTTTATTCAGTTAGTAGTGGTGTGACAGGGACAGGCAAAGCGAAGGCCTGGAGGGAGGTAACAGATGCTGTTAATGTTGTCTCCGTAGTACAAAGAACCTAAATGGTTTGACATGAAACTGGATGCACAGAAATGCATAAGCACACACAAAAAAATACAGCGGTCACCAAACAAACAGAAGATTCATTTGTGGGGTTTTGAATGAAGTGGGAACGGGAAACCAGAGATGTTTTGTGCGTAATGGATAAACTCTAAATCAGTGATGGCTGTTGGAATGTAGAGCTATCTAACATTTATTTTAACAAATGATACAGATAACATATAGCCTACAGCAGTTTTGTATACATTATCTTCAAATTATTTGAATCTTAATAGCCTAAAGTTCTGTTTTATACAACGTAAATTAAACATTTTCAAATCAGAAAATCGAGGCCAAAGAGGCTGTGATCCGGCTGTCCTTACAGATATTTTTATTATCATCATTCAACATGTAGAAAGAACGTGTAATCTATTGAGTCGATTTACATAGATAATTCACAATCATGAACCTAATCTGGATCTTAACCTGCTAATTGCCAACTAATTTAACTAAATGTGTTATATTGTTAATATTTTGTCATGTTTAGATTACATGTTTCAAAGGCATCTGTGTATTGTGTACATAACAGAGCGCAATACGAGTTAAAATTGTAATTTCCAATAGTGAAAAGCAATATTTATGTGCTTTACTAAATTTACACAAGTACTACGAGTGGTCAGGAGCAGGAGTAGATTTTGTTCGTAGCTACAAAAAGATCGGAGCTACTAAAATATTGATGAATGCGGACATGCACGTAAATTTCCGTCTGCGAACAGTTTACACACAAATTCCTTCAGCTCACGTTTCATGAATTAGACCCAGCGTGTCCTGTGGGCTGCCTTGTTGAGTGCAGTGGCAGTGAGAATGTCATATTAAACAAAGTTTAATGTAGTGTATTTTTTTAATTTATTTTATTTTCCAAATGTTGTAGGAAACGTATTGTTCGATTCGTATTGCATACCAAACCAAGAGCTTGATACTGAATGGTTCACCATGAATACATGAATTGTTTCTCCCCTGTTTTCTGTCTGTCTGTCCGTCCGTCTGTTATAGTTTACCTGCGGCCTAGTTTCATATGTTTTGTTTACATTTTATCTCAGTAGATAGTATAACTGACTCCACGCAATTGGATTTGTACACAGTTTAGTTTATTAAATTAATTTGGAAGGGACCATTTACAAAACCCCCCAAAACATTAATTTCACACAAGGAAATGAGTTTAAATGTACCAGTAATTAGCCTACTGTTCATGTATTTAGTCATGGTGAAACTCCCCCGACAAGCTTTTATTTTCAGTTCATCTCAGCTTTCACATATCAAAACCATCTGAGAGTGCAAACTTAGATCATATTGTGGTTATACATACATTATACATGATCTGAGTTGTTACTCTGAACAAATACAGTATGCTTTCTACCCGCTAAACATTTATCTAGTGTATTTTGGCACCAGAATCAATCAATCATTCAGTCTCACAGACAGCATATAGCACCAAGGAATTCAATCAAGATTCAACACTGATGCTTCATGAAACCCACACCGGCACTTTGTGTAGACATGGATCCTGTCCACTTGTTTATTGACTACATATCAGAAAGGAGAGGAGATGGAAGCAAATGTCTTGTAGACCTTAATGGACATTATAATTATAAACACAATCACCAGATGAAGCATTTGCCCCAAGGGTCAGTTCAGCCAAATCACTCACAAAAACATTTCCACAAAAGAAGGCTGATTTTGGCCAATTACATGATGGAACATTTTACAAATTCTACAATATCTGCAAATTGCAACTACAGTATGGTCACGGTGAGAGAAACATAAAGGTTTTAGTTAAAATTAAAAAACACCCTACACACCCATCAATTCTGTCTAGTATGCATATTGATCTTTGGCATTCAGTGTGTCAACTAATAACTAGCAAATAGCACATGTGATTGACTGGGTTACACATGTGTGTATGTTTTACATGGAGTGGTGCAACTAAAAATATAATACACTTAATGCTCTGAAATTCTGAGCAATCTTGAGATTTTAACCCAGCAACAGGGTCTCAGTGAAGTGTTGCAACAAGAAAATACTTGTCCTAAATATTGTAGTGTCATGTAGCGGGGTGAGAAGAGGTTTGTTCAACTTAAAAAATAAAGAAATAAAGATCATCCATCATCCCTCCACCGAAACCTCAAGACTACAATATATCCCCACGACATCTGTTTAAAAGCCAGACCTGGGACTAAATCATTGTTTTACATTTCACAATTACGTACTTGCATTCAAGTTCCAAGTCAAGACTGACAAGCCCAAAGTCAAGTCCCAAGTCCTAAACTTTGAGTTTTGCTGAGAAACATTGACTATACAGTGACACAACTCAAAGGAGCTGCGAAGGAGCTTTTTAGCCCATTTTAGCAGTGCAGCATCAGTTGCCACGGTAATCTAGCCATGCTAAAGACAGCCACCTCATACCCCTTTTTCCACCAAAATCTGTGCGAGTACATGCATATACATACAACACCAGTAAACCCACCTAAAATAGACAATAGACACCTTTCCCTTTGCCAGTAGACCAGAGCTGTGTAACAGATGAGTATGCCTTTCTGTGTGTGTGAGGTTTTTTGTTTTTTTTTGGTGTGTTACGTTCAACGCCACAGACAGGCCAGGTCACTAAACAGTAAAGAAGAGCAAAGTGCAGACTAATTTGGATCGATGTTTGCTTGGGTGGAAACGGACAGTATTTTGTGGTGGTGTGTTGTTGCATCTCGCCGGTAAAGCAGCGTGCGTTTACATGGGTGTTGTGTTTCCATCACGCCAATCACAGCCACAGGCAATAAATATCTGTGACTACTGTCATTTGACCCGGGTGTGAATGGTGATTGTAAACTTTCCCATTGCAATAAAATCCAGTTGTGAGCAGATGTCAGTGGGTTTTTTGTGCAGAGGGAAAGGGGCTTAAGTAAAACAGTAAACTCTACTACACTAACCCACTAATCTTGCTTTCTAGTTTAGTTTTCAGCTGAGTAATGTGTGCTGGAGAAAAACAAACTAAAAATGAATTCCTATTAAAACTAGCGGAGACAATGAAAAGTACTTTAAACAGTGAACCTTAACTACTGTACCAACACATTCTCACTTCGACCTTGTCACATATCGACATTTGGTCATGGACTTTCGACGTCAAAATACGACATGCAAGGTACCTTGGGTGTGTTGGTTGTTGACATTCTGGGATGCCGTGTCAACTTCAGCCTGTCACATGCACTGTCCTTTTTCAAAATACACTTCCATTTTCATAGGAAATGTACTGTTTACATACAGTCTCCTCCAAAACAAACGCACTGCGTCAGTACAACACTGCCAACTGACGTACAAAAACAAATGTGCATGGCTTTACAATCTTAGAGGAAGCAAACACTGGCCTCCCAAATGAAAGTTGGTGAATGTTAGACCCATCCAGCTCCCTCCCGCCAACCCTCCTTGGACTTCTGATGCCTTAACTTTCATTGTTCTCCTGCCACATTTCCCCTCAATGCCACTGGGCACCATTAAACAATAACAGCAACCAGCTGCGTATCATGCCGACGTGAACAGACAGCTCTTTTCAGCAGTGTCTAAAGTCTTTAACTGAGGGCTGGGTTTCGACGACTCTGGAGTGAGACCAGGTTGTAACTACAGGTACCATTTTAAACATTTCCCAAATCTGAACCAAGTTCAATTGTTGGTCATCAGCTCATGGTGGTTCAAGTTTTGTTGGAGCTAGAAGAACTAAGTCACCTTCATCATGTCAATATTTGCCTGGTCCACCAATCCAACGTGCTTTCCTGGCTTTCTGGCTATCAGTGCTTGTTTCTCTTTACCCTGTCAGAGAATGTCAGGACCTATGGATAATAACTGGTCAAACTGCAGTTTCACAGAGCACACCTTCTCTATGCACAACTCAACTCCAACTTTGTACCATTTCTGGTTTCAGAACTTGCTTCATATCAACTACACTGATCAACATTTTGAATCAACCACCCTTTATGAGGAGCTCTGTCTGGGAAAAGAAATGATGGTGTCATATTGATGTCATCAGTCACAATGATGACTCTGTAGCATTTCACTAAGTCTGTTCTGTCCTTCTGTATTGTGGCATGGTTTGGGAACTTGAATCTGGTCAATACGTACAGGCTTGGCCAAAATCTAAAAATTCACAAAAGAAAAAGAAACATTGACAAAGATGAGTATGTCTTCTCAAGGGCATATACATAGCAGAGGAAAGCATTTGTATTTTAACATGTATTCTTTTTTCTGAGGTGGAAAGTTGAATTACTCGCAAGGGCTTGTCCTGTGCTCTACAGAGTGGGCCCTCCAACCGACCTCTCTACAGGCCCCCACACCCAATGGGGCCCAGTGCAACTGCACTGCCCGCATTGTCTATACAGTATATATGCCCCTGGTGGGGCGTCATACTTGTACACTCCAGCAGCACTGCACCCCAGCTCTGCTCTGAACACTCCAGCCTGTTTTTTATGTGCTCAAAATGTTGTACAGTCCCGTTTTGTGGATGATCAGCCAGGTGCAGACATTCCAGAGAGACCTGGACAGAGCTGTAAAGTGGTTTTCACCATCTGATAACAATCCTGTCTACATAATAAAGCCCCATTTACACTGAGCAGTACGGTACTTTTCAGTTCAGTTCGGTACGCATTTTTTCCATTTCCACTGTGAAAAGTTTTGGATGGTATCAATAAAACTGTTCCCTACCATCCCTATTACTGGTCACCTCTCTGTTGGGGTACCTAGCACACAGATATGACACTAAAAGGTGGAGCTGTGAGCACAGCAATCTGTTGATTGGTCAATAGCAGATAGTCACTCTTGCTCAGCGCTGAGTTGTGGCTGGTTTGTTGTAACCACTCTTCATACCCTGGCAAATTTTACATAAGTAAACTATAACTATAAAAATAAAGGATGTTTGCTCCCTCTAGTAGCAGCTGTGGACTGAGAAAAAAAAACCCTTTATTCACTGGGCCAACTACAGGCAACTTTTAAGGTGGAACATTAACTTATATTGTTACTCAATGCATTAACTGACAACATGAATCCATCATTAAATGTCAATAATTACACCTTAAATGTCAATATGACAACCTTGACCATTACTTTAGTTGTTGTTGTTTTGTTTTGTTTTTTTCGTCTCTCTTGGGTGACACAGACTTTTAGTAATGGGTGGATCTTCAAACCTTTAAAAATAAATGTATTAATTCTGACCGGATTGTGTGAAGTGCATGTTCTAATCCATACAATTTAAAAAAAAAAAAAAAAAAAAGCATCGCAGAGCATTGTTCCTGTGGGCTAGGGTCTAGGTACCCTGTCGGAAGGGTTACTTTTGGTTCCAAAGATACCATACCAACAGTGTTTGGTGGAAACGGGGCTTAAGAGTACCATCTGTGGTGGAAATGTAGATCTACTGTTCAGGCTGATCTGTATGGGCTATGCACAGCTCTAAGGGTACTATACTTAAAGAGTTTTGTGGACATGTGGCTTACAATAGGAAGGCCTGCAACATGTTGACTGTCCTTTAAATCCCCTCCTGCAGAGGGAGTTTGAGCTCCTACCTTCAGGCCATTGATAAAGAGTTTCTGCTCACATGAAAAAATATACAAAGCCTCTATAATCATAATATATTTATATTGATAGAACTACAAGTGAAAAGAATACCATGCAACTATGTCAAGCAACCACTCACTGCCATCTAAAGTAGTCATTAGTAAATATAATCATAATCATCAATAACCAAATTACCATTATTATTACTTCAGCTCGACTGCATTTTTGTGTGTGGTTTGTCCAAGTGGTGTTGCCAAACCCCAGCAGAAACCGATGCCCAAGTGCTAAAGCTGAACAGTAAAGTGAGACTGGGGCAGCGCAGTCTACACTGTACTAACAGAAGAAAAAAGCTGACACAAGCTTTGAGCTGTCTCTGTAACTCTCCATCTGCTCTCGCCCAACATGGTATGTCACCAAAAATGTCATAACAATGTCACAAAAAAGACACAAAAAATAGTAGTGTGTGCACTTTTCCTGTGCAGGTCATACTGGCTACCTAAAATGGTACTCAATCATCCAAACTATTCCAATCTAGGATTTTTGTTTTAGATTTATTTAAATTGGTCCTACACTGTCCTCATTGAAATGGTCTAGCATTTGTTTGTCCTTGTGATTTGTCTGGATAGCTGCATAATGTGATTTTTTTCATGATAAACGTTTTTGTCAATCTGGCTGCAACCAAATTCACTTCAGTCTTAAAGTTTAACATGATCAGAGCCAGGGGCGTTTCAAGGACTTGAGGACATTGGGGGCTTAGCCCAGACCTCTGTAGGGGTGTCTTGGGGGGGATCCACCTCTGGGAATGTTTTTGATTTGAAATAAAAAGTATTTTGATGCTTTTTTATTTGAGCACCTTATTTACTTTAACACATCAGTATTTACTATCCTTTAACATAGTATATACATGTATAAATGGCCCATTCTGCCTGATGAGTACTTTATACTTATGGTACTTTTAGTATAGTTTGATGTTAATACTTAATACTTTTACAAAGAACAAATGATGAGCACCACTTTTTTTATATCATATTATTTTTGAGGGCTATAATACATGAATGAAATGACAAATGAATACATAATGGGCTCTTTTTTTAAACTATTATTACCATTATTATTATTATTACTGTTTTAATATATATAGGCCTATGGCCTACATATTTACATCTGAAGCCTCAAAAGCGCAGATCTGACACCATCACTGATCACAGCTATCTTAGTTTGGGCTTGGACACTGTAGGCTGGGATACTTAACTTGCATTGCCACTTTTGTAAAATGACAGAAGGACAAAGTCCTGCACAGGTCAGGTGTATGCAAGGGTGTTTCTTAGATTTAGGACATTCAGGGCTTAGCTCGGACCTTTGTCAAGGGTCCGGGAGACCCTTCCCTGGCACTTTTTTGTATGCAAGCTCTATGTTGATGCGTTTCCAGTGTGAATTTACTTATTTTTATTGTGAAAGAAAATGGTTGAGAGGCAATCAGCATCCTGTCACAGGCCAGATTTGGCCCAGGGGCGGCTGGTTGAGTATGAGTGCTCTAGGCCTACATGTAGGCCTTTACAGATAGCCTGAGTTACAAAGAGTTTAAAAGATGTGGGCATTGACAGAGCTGGCTCTAACTATAAAAACTTGAGTAAGCAAGAGTTGCAGTAGCCTATGACAAACGTAGCCCCGCCAGACCACCACTGTCACCTGTGGGTCACTGCAAACATGCTGTGCAGCCAAATCCACAGGAAATCCCGAGATACATTATAATACAGAGATGACTTTTCCAGCCTTAAGCTACTTAAGGGTTAAGTGATTAAATGAAGATTATTAACTACAAGCTAATCTTTCACCTTTCACATGTCATGGAGCACACAGACTAAAACAGCTGACAGAGCATCAGGGGTGGAACCAAGACAACCACAGCAAAACACAGAAAACCCCTGGTAAAAAAAAAAAAAGGCTGCAAAGAAAGAAATCACATTGCTGCACAAATGAGAACGAAAGAGGTTGCGTCACCGGGAGACGCTGACGTCATTGTGTTTGTTATAATACGCAGCTCGATGCGGCTGATCAGCTCCGTCTCCCAAAGGCCCCACCATGCACACAAAGAGCAGGAACACCCAGCGCCATCACCCACATCACCCCGGCCTCTCCGCAGTCTCCTCCGCGTCGTCTGAGCGGAGGAGACTGCAGTGTGGATGCTGCTGCCATAACCCAACACCCCATCATCCATCACAAGCACAGACACGCTACACACACATTCTGCACCCATGGAGGCATCCTCCTCGTCCGGCCTTTTTTTTTCTCTCGCAGCATCCCTTACCTCTCAGATGAAAATCTACTCGGGCATTAATCCATGATCAGCGCGCTCTTATCGCTGCCTCTCGATCACGTTTCTCTCAACGTTGCGGCGCAGAGAGAGCGAAATAAATAATTATTTGAAGGCAGCCCTGCCCGTTATGTCCTATCGGAAGGCGAAAGATGCGCCTGCCGAGCCCATAGATACAAGAGGAGCAGCCCGGTCCAAAATCACAATGAGTCAAAGGTAGAGAGAAGCGATCCACAGCCTCCTGCAAAAGCGCTCAGATCAAATCAAAATATCCAATCTGTTGTGTTTTCGATCGCCTAGTCCTCCTCCACAACAGAGTGGCCCTCTCTCTGTCTCGTAATTTCTCCTCCACACACACACGCACACACGCGCAGAGCGGAGCGGAGCAGCTCTGTCTCATTTAAAGAGATAGGATAGGGCAGCTGGAGCAGTGCTGTGCACAGAGCCACTCTGTCTGCTTCTTATGTAACCTGAGCAGCAGCTTCTGATTGTTCTGCAGCCCAGACACTCTCTTGCTGGAAATGAACCACACTTAGCTGCTTTACCTGCATGTGTGTGTGTGTGTGTGTGTGGTACAACTTAATGATTGGATGGCCGGTGGCATGCACAGACTCTGTTAGGGGTTAAGTGTAGCCTACTTAGGGCTCCTCTACTCAGTGATGGGTAGGTTACTTTTGAAATGTAGGCCTAATGAGTTACAGATTACTAGTAATCCTGTTAAAATGAGGTGAGTAATACAATTCTTTAGATTATGTCAAGTAAGGTCACTACATTTGATTACGTTTTGACTATTTCTAATCTTAAATTGAAAAGTCATAACAGTGCCAGACCTAGCACATTTGGTGCCATGATTATTATTATTATCATTATTATTATTATTGTTGTTATTGTTGTTGTTGTTGTATTTATTTTCACTGCATTTATAACAAGAGCACAAGTTAATGAGAATCAACACAAATAAATCCCTTAGCTAACAAACAATAATCAAAAATAAATAGCCTAAATATGGTATTTGCAAATTTCTTGGCTACACATTTTGACAAAAAAACAACAACAAAAAAACAACTGTCTCAATTAGATGCCTGGTCTGGTTGCCAAGCATTTCATTTTTATGCAGCTTGTTCTGACGTATAAAACCAGGTTGTTTTTTACCCACTGGAGCAAATGTTGGTTAGCTGCTTAGATTGTGCATACAAATACAAATGTTTAAACTTTTGTCAGTATGGAGATGCAACACAAATTGTTAGCTTGGTATGACACAGTTTAATCGTTCAGTTTATTTTACTGAATGAGCACAAAAGAATAATTCATTCAGATTTACAGCTTGGTAAACAAGAGAGACAAATAAAGTGGTGACTGAAAATGAAATATTCACACTGGTTAAATAGACAATTTGAATGTATTTCCCATCTTTGCAGTGCAACAGTTTGTGTGAAAGAAATTAAGAGCCTGTAACATTTAGATGTCTGTCCCAAATATAGGCTGATTTAGTTCAGTGATTTAAGCAAATAATAGTCCGGGCTATTATTGAAGTTGTACGGTAAGTTCATGAGTGTTACACTCAAATTTGCCAAAAGAAAGCATTCCAGCACGCCGAAAAGATGCAAAGCAACAGAATGAATTTTCAATTCACATACACTTTTGACTGAAAAGAATATATTTCAAATTTAAAATCACCAACATTTTTAATTAGTAATTCATTTTCTTCTCAGTAACCACAATGATTAAATTTTTTAGTTACATAAATGTAACTATTTACTCACCTACACTGCCTCAGTGACAGATGTAGCTGTGAGTGTGACTTTAGGTTAAGTATATGAAATATAGAACAAGGACAACAAAAACTGAATAAAGCACAATATCATGAAATAAATAAAAAATATAAAATTAAAGGGCCATTATGATAAATTCAGAGCATGAGAGTTTTCTGGACACAGTTCTCAACGCGAAGGTGGCTGAGCTGGCAGCTAGCAGCTAATAGTGTGAACTCCATAAACAGCGCTTAACAACTGCAATGAGGTTGCAAACATCCACACTACTGCCATCCCAGCATCAGTGGTAACTGCCATGTGAGCACAATGCAGAGCGGCGATGTCCTCAAAATCTGGTGCTTGGGCACTGGGCAGTGACTTCAAAAGTCAGACATCGACAAAAAATGTCAGAGTTTCATAGGGCATGATGCACAGCAGTTGCTGTTATTATTTAACATGACGGGCTGCGCCAGGGGGAAATGCGGCAGGACAACATTGAAACTTAAGGCTTCAGAAGTCCACATTGAGATACAACGTATCTCAATGTGTAAAGTCCATGATTGAACGCTGATATGTGATGAGGTCAGAGTGAGAATGTGTTGGGGATACACACATGCATTAGACAGCGCAACAAATATATTTCATCAGGGGCATCTCCGTTGTCTTGCTCAGACACTCCAACATGTGGACAGCAGGAGATGGAGATTAGTCTGTTGTATTGTTATATTGCACATTTTCTTTTTCAGGATTTGAAGTTCAAAGTGAAGAAATATTTGATGTGAATAGTTGCAGATGAAATGTACCATGATTTTAACAATGTAGAAATAATACATTGTATTTTAACAGATAGTGCTACAGAAAAATTGAAAAGGTACAAAAACAAACCTCAAAATTTTACTCCGATTTATTCTAGTCCAACCATCAACACATGAGTCAAGGAAAGTTATAGTTTCCCTTGCTTTCTCCCTTCTTGCTTTTCCTGTGAATTGCTTCACTTAGACAGCAGGCAGAATGCTGTCTGCTCCAGCTGAGACTGAAAAGGTTAACACTAAATCATCTGTAATGTGAAAGGGCCATGTACATCGTACAATTATCATATTACAGTGTGAGTTTGACTTATTCTTTAGCATATTATGACAACTTAACCATGAACTAGTGCTCTCTGCTGTAACCCAATTGCTCTCTAGAAACAAATGGTCTGAAGTAAATGCCTGTTCCATAATAAGAGATAAACATTGAATCACATAGCTAGAGTTCTGGTTCTGATGACCAAACAACAGATGTACTGCTGAATGAAATGAGTCAACCATGATCCTCAATCAGTAATCACCATGGAATAAAACTATGTATTATACAGGAACACAAATCAATGGTATATTTGAATAGTTTAACACTATCTGTGTATGACTTCAATAACGTTAATTTGATCAGATTTTCTATGTAGTGCAGAATCAAATCAAGTGATTAAGATGTCTATTTGCTGATAAAAAGACAAATGAACTCTCTTTAACATCCCCATCCAGCTGTTTTCTGGTTGGTACAGCATTTGGGAACAATCACTGTCTAGCAAAAAGCTATATATTACAGATTGGATGCACTCACATTGACCAATATGACTGCATCCAAATGTGCCCCTCTATAGGTTTTGTAGAGAGTTTAGGCAAAATTTCGCAAAAGTTCCATATTCAGTAGCATAAACATATGCCACATTTTTTTGTGCCCTCAGATTCATTGTTTTCAATGTAGACGCGCAGCAGGTGCACTCAAATGCCAAAACAACATTAGAGCAATGCCAGAGTAGCGCACAGGGGTTCCTGAGCCCCTATTTTTCAGGGCGCGACAGCTACACCCTGAGATAAACAGTGTTCAACTTTTGGAGCGCAGCAGTATACGCCATATGTCATGTGATGAGGACCAACCAATCACAGCTGGCAGATATTTTCCCTTCTTCCATAAATATCAGTCTATGACAAATAATTGATCATTCTAGTGCAGAGCTGCCAGAGCTTTACATCTGTCACACAGACAATAGGCATACAAACACAACACCCTGAATGAAATCAGTTCTGCGCTTAGGATTTTAGATAAATAGACTATGATATGGTGCTTGTTAAGGTTGATTAGCAACCTGCCGCCTTGCTCTTAAAGCTGCCACATATACCACAGAAGCGCCTATTTTTCAGGTCGCGACGGCTGCACCCTAGGAGTTCAACTTTTGTGTAAACCGCATGCGAAGTGAAAGGAACAACCAGTCACAGCAGATAAATGTTTTTCCCTTTTTTGGTAAATAATATATATATAGAATATGGAGAAGAAGTTGGATATTTTAGTGTAGGGCTACCCAGAGCTTTACATCCGTCCCACAGACAATATTTTACTACTAATACACACCACAATACAACACTTGAAAGAAGATCAGCTCCTCACTCAGGACTTCAGGTAAGTAGACTATAATACAGTGCTGGTTATGGTCCCTCAGCAACCTCAGACGCAACCTGCTTCCACTCTTAAAAGTTGAGTGAGTATAAGAGTAGCACCCAACCTTGCGTTTTCCAGCCAGTTAAAGACACGTGTACAGGTCATAAGGACACCATTGGTGTGTCAGAAAATCTTTGCAAAGGTAAAGGGCTTAGAGGGAAGTAGCCCATAACTCAAGTTGTCTTGGAGCAATCATGAATAAACTCAGTGGACACATCTTGCACTAAGTTCTGAAAGTACACACCAAGTTTCGCTCACAGGCAGATGAAGTGTTCCGTGATTGTGCAGTTATTGAATTGCTGCATACATTGTAATGATTAAACAAGTGTGTGATTGGTTTCACTCCCAGTTTAGACAAATTAAACCAACTAAAGTGATGTGACTTAGCTTTGTGAGGCCCTAAACCCACTTGCTGCCACTTGTGGCTTTGATTTTGGCATTGAGCTGCTTCCTTCTTTTGGCTGAGAAAGGGTTTGAACCCTGAAACTGGACTGGATTGCCTATTCTTTGTTCATGAGAGCTGCTTGGGAAGGGTAGAGATGAGGAGAGTGAGGATGGACAGGAGAAATCATACATCATTTTCTGAATGTTCTCACACCATTGTAACAACGTTCATGTATATTTTGGCAGTGGTAAAAGAGATTCATTCATAAGCAGTTTATTTGCTGCAGTCCACAGGAGCAAAGTGCTTTATTCAGTGGAGGAAATGCTGTTCACATTTGTGGCAAAATCAGAGTGTCTGGTAAAATCTAGAGAAGAAACCAAAATTATTATAGTACTGACTTAAAGCAGAACTAAAACCAGAGTTGATTAATAAGTAATGAAATTAGTTCAAATAAACTCAATGATTGAGTTAAAGACAAATGAGCCTTCCCAAAATGGGACTGTTTGTTAAACTGCTTACAGTGCTTGCCCACTCTAAAGTCCATAACCTGTGCTGTGAGGTCACAAGTTGACGTTGATTCTTTTGAAAGGGTAGTTTGGGATTCACTGCCATAAAGCTCCTTCCGGGGGTTTGCCCTGTTATGGGCATCACCTCGATAAGGAAGTGACGGCATGGTTCACTGGCTCTCCTCCTCCGTTTGTTCTGTATCTTCCAGGCGAACATAGCGCAGCCGCCTCTGACTCTCTCTCCATTTTTTTCTTTGTGCATGTGTGTGTGTGTGTGCGTCTCTCTCTCTCCAAGTCCAAAGAAGTAGGGAGCTGGAGAGCTTTCTATTTATAGAATCCTACCCGCCTGTTCAGCCTCCCACCCCCTTTAGCACAAAGAGATACACCCACAGACACACACAAAGCATCCGCGGACAACACACACGCAAGCACAACACACAGGGCGTTGCACGATAATGTACAACACAGACACACACACACACACACACATACTGAAATAGAAAGTCAGCTCATGGGTTTACCTTAGATACAAAAACAGAGATTGCACACATGAACAAATGTAGCCGTAAAAATGTCAAATGCAAAGCAAAGCCTGATAAAAACCCAGAAATACCCACCATAGTGCACATACTATAGCATTAATAATGCAGGGATTCCTAGTGGAGAAAGAGGAACACTCCCTGTTATGGATAGAGGGGGAGGGGGCTTCCACTGCTTTGCAGCTTCTACAATGTAGCATTACAATTACCCATTCATTCCTTTATTATTTTTTATGCCTGTGTGTGTGGTAATAATGATAACAATAATCTGCCCCTTATCCATTTAGCCCATCACTTTCAGACACTGCTATCACATATACAAACCTTGTTGCAGCTGCAACAATCTGCAGTCTCACCAAATCTTGTCTGTCATGTCAGTATGTGATGGACAGTTTATGCATTTATGTGCATGTCACAGTCAGGGTTGGGGAATAACGGAATACAAGTAACTAAATTACGTATTTAAAATGCAAAATATGAGTAACTGTACTCCGTGACAGTTACAGTTTGCTAGTATTCTGAATACAGTTACTGTATTTAAAAATACAGTGGCATGCAAATGTTTGAGCACCTCTGGTCAAAATTTCATTTAGTGTGAAAAGTTAAGTAGAAGATGAACTGATCTCCAAAAGGCATGACGTTAAACACGAAACATGCTTTTCAACATTTTAAGCAAGATCAGTGTTTAATTTTTCTTTTGTACAATTTTGGAGTGAAAAAAGTAAAGGAGCACCCTGCAAAAGCTTGACAGTTGAGCTCTCAGACAACTTTTACCAGGGTCTCAGACAATAATTTGCTTGTTAGGTCTTTTGTTTGTTTACTATCATCATTAGAAAAGGCCAGGTGATTCAAATTTCAAAGCATAATAAATATTCTGACTCCTGAAACCTTGTCCCAACAATCAGCAGCCATTGGCTCCTCTAATCAGCCGCCTAGCACTCTGAGAAATAAAAAAACTGATGCCCTCAGATGAGGAGAAGACTATAAGAAGATAGCAACGTGTTTTCAGATAGCTGTTTCCTCAGTTCTTAATGTAAATAAGAAATGGCAGTTAACAGGAACTGTGGAGGTTAATTTGAGGTCTGGAAGACAAAGAAAACTTTCTGAGAGAGCTGCTCATAGCACTGTTAGAAGGGCAAATCAAAACCACCCCTTTGACTGCAAAAGACCTGCAGGAAGATTTATCATACTCTGGAGTGGTGGTGCACTGTGCTACTGTGCAGTGACACCTGCTCAAGAGTCATCAGATTAAAACCTTTCCTGTGTCCACACCACACAATTCAGCAAAGGAACACCTAAACAAGCCTGGTGCGTTTGGAAACAAGTCCTGTGGACTGATGAAGTTAAAATGTATCTTTTTAGGTGCAATGAGCAAAGGTACTGTATGTTTGGAGAAAAAAGGATTCAGAATCTCATGAAAAGAACACCTGTCCAACTGTTAAACACTGGGGTATTTCGATCATGCTTTGGGCTTGTGCTGCAGCCAGTGGCACAGGTCACATTTCACAGGTGGAGGAAAGAATGGATTCCAACAAATTCTGGAGGCAAACATCAAACCATCTGTAAAAAAGATGAAGATGAAGAGAGGATGGCTTCTACAACAGGGCAATTATCCTAAACAGACAATGGACTTCCTCAAAAGGGAAAAGTAACGGTTTTGCCATGGCCCTCACAGTCCTCCGACCTGAACATCATTAAAAATCTATGGATAGACCTCAAAAGAGCAGTGCATGCAGGACGGCCTGAGAATCTCACAGAGCTAGAAGCCTTTTGTAGGAAGCATGGTTGAAAGTCCCCAAAACAAGAGCTGAAAGACTTAGCTGGTTACAAAAAAGTGTTTAGAAGCTGTGATATTTGGAGGCACTCCTAAGTTCTGACCATGCAGAGAGCCCAAACTTTTGCTTTCGGCCCTTTTCTTTTTTTTTTTTGCTATTTTGAAACAGTAAAAGATTGATGTAAAAATCATCTTGTTTAAAATGTTTAAGAAATGTGTCAGCTTTAACATTTTGCCTTTTGGAGATCAGTTCATCTTCTACTTAATGAACTAGCTACTCACAGTAACTAACCAGGGGTGCCTAAATTTTTTCATGGCACTGTAGATTAATTTATTTGTTTTTGTTTTATTTAGTCTAATGCCATGTTTTAAATGAATGTAATGCAAGGGATCGTCAGTTTAATTATATTGTTTTCTGTTGGATTGTCCAGCTGCACACATGGCACATGGCAATCTGCACATCACTATAAGCGAACCTGTTTCACATTGTCATATGATACATTGTTATTATATAAACACTGATTTTAGACACTTTAACATTCTTGTAATTTCTATCAATATTATAGTATTTTTCAAAAACTCCTGAAATAATTTAGGATATTTCTCTATCAGTATTGCATGTATCTTGACTTTTCCAAATTTATTTCAGTGTTAAGATATCATTTGGTAACATACAGTATGTTCTATTGGTCAACAGTGGGTTTATAATCATCTTCTCATATGATATCAGAATTTGTCATTTAAAATTGGGAGAGAATGTTAAATAAATTAATTAAAGGAATTCAAGCTCATCTTACCCAGGCAGCTTTTGGAAGTAGGCTTTGGCCAGAATAAGCTTTTTAAGGATGATACTAATGATTCAGTCAAGACCACTTTTGTCAAAGAAAAATTTATCTCCATTTGCAGTAATATATTTGGCGATATGGCTCTGTTCTGGAGCCTCTCTGCCTTTCCTGGGGCCTGCACAGAAAGCCTGAGAGGCTCCAGAACAGCTTAAGACAGGGATTTCCGATGGGGAAATTAGGTTGTTATAATGCTTTTATCAAAGCCAGACTCCACTGAGAAATAAAGTGATAGCACACACTTAAACTGTTGTAGACTTTCTTAGGTGGCTAAAATACCTTTCGCTGCTGCCCCGTCCACAGCAGTACATTGCTTAGCTTCTGTTTTGGCACTTTTGACACTCCTCCAAACTTAACGTGCTGACAAACATCTAATGTATGTAATGTACTGATAATAGATAAGTATACCATACAACCCCACTTCCAAAAATCTGAACTTCCTGTTTAAGACAGTGTTAGAGGAGCTGTGCAATGTATTACCTGGACAAGAGAAACAGGAAAGATACAACAGTGGATTTGGGGAAAGTGATACACTGCCTTACACCGAATGAGATGATGTCAGTCATAGGCCTTGTCCCCTCAGAAGTGAGGCTATTTTGGTATCACCTGATATTTATGTTCCACAGGCATGTTGAATACATGTCATTATTTGTGTTTAAGAAATTATAATGATCAGATCCAAATGTATCTTTAGGTGAATGAATGGATGAACACTAATATACAAACAGATAAACACATGTGCACTCATATGAGAGCACGCACTGCAGTGGAGATGACTCAGCCACTACCGTTGCCATGGAAACACTGCCTCTTTGCAATCAGTCTCTTAGTAACTGTGCGGTTGCCGAGGCAGGAACCTGAGTGTGTGTGTGTGTGTACGTGTGTGTGTGTGTGTGTGTATGTGTGTGTGTGTGTGTGTGTGTGTGTGTGTGTGTGTGTGTGTGTGTGTGTGTGTGTGTATTATGACACTCAGCAATTGATGTAACTGGCTATTTCAATGAGTGGATAGTAAAATTAGAGCAATTACAAACAAATAACTTTTCAAATGCACCCAGTTAAGACACAAACCTGTGTTAAACCTATCAGAGACACTTTCCCTGGTGTAACACTTACTTTTTGACTTTTGGCCTGTCCTCTGAAGGATCCCTTACAGGAATTACACAGTATATCATCATGTCATCTTTATCACGTCACAGCAGGGATCAGCAGCATCATACGAACTTACCAAACTGCTTCTTGTTTTTCTCAGAAGAATCATCTTTATTGTTATCGCGTTAATTCTGTGATAATTATACTCTATGATGACTGTGCCACTAACTAGCACACTGGTGTGACGTGAAAGTAAGCTTGACCGTGGATTCCCACCAAAAGCATCATGAGCATCATAAGCAGCCGACAGCCATTCATTTTCAACCAGAAAACCAGATTTTGCGACCAGAGCGTCAAGTAGAAGTTGAGAGAAGCTTAACTTTATGTAAATGAGCAGTGCTGCCAAAGCAGCAGCCAATTGCAGACTGGGTTTGCAGAGCTCTGTGGACCCAGACGGACCGACGGCTCCGGGCTCTGCGTTTCCTCAGCAAGTATGCTGATGCAATACCAAGGACGCTTCCGAAAGTGTGATCCATGGTGAAAGAGGAAACCGAAGATGTACGTGCTATATATAGCCTATAGGCTATGCTTTTTTCCCTCCAAATAAGCTCCCACTTATTTACCACCAATTGACCGATGGCTAAGCCACGCCCCCCTCCAATCACTCGGACAAATCAACATTCAGTGACCGGCGCGATGGCAGGTGTCACAGTACACAGCATTTCGCAGGAGGCAATTGATGATTTTTGGAGACATAACGATCAGATGTCAGTGAGAAGTAACCAAAAGGGCCTAAACTACACATTGGAGGGATATATTGATCATTTTATTGTTGAGAAGCTCGATGAAAAGCTTAAATTACAAGCCAAAATTTACAGGTCACAGTGTAAGCGTGATAAACCACTACAGTATTGGTGCTACAGTATTTACATTGCATCATTCAGCATAACGTTTGCCAACCTTTGTTATCTCTGCGATTACAGATAAATTATTGAAGCTAAGCTCCAGAAGTTAATATTAGCTTAACTAGAGCCCTTTGGACAACAGCTAACAATGACAATATGTTGCCTCAAACACAGTGTTGATTTACCTTTAAACAGATGTAGACGTCATCGTTAATCCTATTCATGCTGAGTTTATGTTGTGGTCTAACATTATCACACAACTTTATCCAAAGGAGACTTTTCTCGGTTGAGATGTAATTTAAAGCATAAAAAATACACCTCGTCGCCCAGCCTCTTGGGATACCTTGTGTCCGAGTTGCATGTACCCCATGCACACTGTTTGGCCATTTTTAAACTTCAGATCTCCAAAAAAGCTCATAAAACCGAACAAAACTGACTTTCTGTGATGCATTTCAGTGAACGTCCAGGCAGATAATGTCCGAGTGTGTGGCAATGGCTATACGCACTGTGATTGGCTCATTGCGTTTGAGGGCGGGACTTAAATGATATTAAAGTGCACAGCCGGTCAGCCTAGATGGACACCTCTGCAGCCCTGACCCTTTGGCCGCTGCAAGCGCCTGCTGGATCTGGCAGTGTGAGTGATGTCAGAGCGACCATGAAGCTTTTGGTGGGAATCCCCACTGAGGCTTACTTACAGGCGGCAGTGGAACATTTTCTACCAGGTCCCCCTACCACCTAGCCTGAGTGTCAGACTGAAGCTCGCAGAACCTTCAGTCTGACATCGCCTCCATTGAAGGCGACTTACAAGGGGGAGGGAATTTGATTTTTTCCATAACCAATCAGTAGAGATCAACGACTCACCCAGAATCTGACGTCATTAGTATCCATGCCTCGGGGGTGCCGAAAACAAGCGAGCATTGCCCGTTTAAAATGTCTCCGTCGCCGTGCACGTCCAGCTGCATCGCCATTAAATCCAGTATAACAGCTTCCGTAATTTCGTCCTCCATTAACGTGAGTAGTGGCGAAATACCTCGATAGCATCGTGAATGGGGTCGGTAGGATCTGTAGCGGTCGCCATTGTTGCTATCCTCACCAGCTACCCACCGGCGTACAGCTTGACATCAGCGTGGCGCTGATTGGATTATCACTAGACCCCCGGCGTTCATTGGTCCGTCCATCGTTTGGACGAGATAAATCGCAAATTCAATGAAGTATACCAGACCAGTGAGACAAGCCTACTCAGTTGAGTGGGCGGGGTCTATGGTCTGGAACCAGGCTACCTATCACCACCACCACTTGACACACACCCAAAAATCAATGTAATTGCAGAAACATTGAAATTTACATTTGATGAAATCTCAAAATTTTGACACGTTTTTATGGCTCAGTTGTTAAGATTGTACCACTAAAAATTGAAATGATTTCGATATAACTCTCTTCGGGCTAAAACATGGGATTATTTTGAAGAACACATCTGGGGAGGCATACAATAGCATTTCTGCTCCTAAATAAATTCACACCAAGAAGTTATTGCCAGGTCTGAAAAGTAAAGCTAATGCAGAAGTGGCTTAAACTAGCATTCTTTCTAATGGCCAGCAGGGGGCGACTCTAATGGTCGCCTTGGTGATTGGTGGGCTCTCTGGCCGTGCAGCTTAGCGCATGAGAAGGGAAACTGAAGTAAGAAACGGAAACAAAGAGCTAAAATCAAGAGGAAGTGAGGTCGAAACAAATTTGTTTTATAAGGTAAGATTATTTTTCTTTAGCCATTGAGCTCTTATAGTAACAGTAAATATGTTCTTGGAACATTGGATTTTGTTGTTAATGTGCTAACTGTCTTATTAGCATCAAGACGGCTTTCTGGTTTCCCTTTTTGAATGAAGATTACAGACTATTGCTTATCAGACAATTAACGGTTCACAACAAGTCCTCAAATATCTACAAGTGTCTGTTAAGAACAGACAACAATCTCTCCCTTCAAATGCATGACTAGTGTTATTACTGATATCAGCTACTGGAAACAAATCTGCAACAATATTTTCCCACAACACACTCAACAGAAAATGTACAAAATGTACACTAAACACCTCACTGTGTATACACACACACACACACACACAGACACACACATACATACAACCACATATGCAGGTGTGCCCTGAATAACCACTCTTAGTAGCAATAACGGGATGGCAAATAATTACTGTATTATTGTTTTTTATTATCGTTCTTTTTTTTTTTTTGTTCTCATCTTTAGCTTGCTTGTGTGCCTTTTATTTCTGTGTATTGTATGTCTCCCCTTCTGTCTGTGCTTAGTGCACTCCACCAATTAAAAAAAAAGTAAAAAATAAAAGTACAGAGAGATCCTTAATGAAAACCTGGTCCAGAGTGCCGAGGACCTCAGACAGTTTAAGCATAAGCCTGCAACATAACAAAATATGAAAAAAAAGTGACGGGTTCCGAATACCTTTACTGTTTTTAATTTGACCTGAGTGCTACAATATCAAGTGACACAAGTATCCAAAAGCGAAATGAATCACAAAGCATGACCTAAACCCAACCACGTGCGTTTGTTGTTGAAGGATTTTTGAAAGAGACTGTATACAAACTGTACATTTCCTGTGAAAATGGAAGTGCATTTTGAAAACAGACAATATATGTAACAGACTTAAGTTGACATGGCGTCCCAGAACGTCAACAACCAATGCATGTAGGGTGCCTCGCACGTCAAATGTCAACGTGGAAAGTCAAAGACGAAACATCAATATGTGACGAGGTCGGAGTGAGAATGTGTTGTGCTAAGCATCTATACATAAAGATAAAGCACGGGTGATGATTTTTACCCAATATATAATGAAGAACTGCAATAACTGACAGACAAAGAGTCATCAATTCAAAATCAAATGAAACTCTGGATGAAAAGAAGCAGCTGTATGTAAGAGGAACAGGGACACTGTATCAGATATGTGCAGTATGAAAATGGCAGTTTATCACAACCCTGAACCTCCCTCTTACTCATGCTCCTTCCTCTTTGTCCCCATTGCCCCCCTCCCCATCCTGCCGGCATTCATGACTTGTTGTTTTTTTCCTCTGCCATTCACTGTGCTATGCTACTGAGCAAAGCTACAGGCAGCAGCTAACAGGCCCAGCTAACCCACCCACAGTAGGCTTCTCCTCCACACAGAGCCCTGTGTGTTTGGATGCATTGACGTCATAGCTGACGCACGGCAGCCTGGAGTGGCCGGCTCCATCAAAAGCCTGTATGCTCAGGCTTGAACAGAGGTATTATTAGCCAGCAGGGGGAGAGATACACAGAGAGAATGGGAGGAGAGGGGATGGAGTGGCTGGGGGCTGGAGGGTGGTGGGGGGGCCTTGAGTGAACAGCACAATTACATGCTGTCACAATTTGTGCCCTCTGAGACTCACAGGATAACTGCTTACTTGAGACAGATCTCCAGTGCAGGGGATGCAGGTAGTTTTTTTTTTATTTCTTAGTTTCATTAATATTTTTATATTAATAAAAATGTAAAATGCATACAGGCCATCAAGATGGAGCGTCCAGCCCTTGCTCCACCCCAGCCTTGTGATTAAGCTTCTGACTGATGGCACTTTTACACTTAAAGAGTAACTAAACCCTAAAACCATTTTTTCAGCTGATAATCATTGTTTCTGGTAGTGAAGTAGTGTTACTGACTGATCCTGCTCAGAATCTTGACAGTTTAGCGCAAACTGTTGAAAATCTACATTTTATTTTAAAAATGTGGTATGGAGTGCCCTCTACAGCTTGAAACCTGGTTACTACATTTGAATTTACATTACATTACATTGGAGGCGAATGACTCTTTTTCAAGGCGAATGACATCACTAACTGTTCACACTAAAGCCCGCCCTCCTCCCTTTACTCCTCCCCTTACTATAAAACCATTCTGTCCGCAGTTATCAAACTGATAGCATAAAAATAATAATCAACTTCACTCATATATCCCATTTCATAAACAAAATGCAGCTCAAAGTGCATTACATTTAGAATAAATTAAGGCAGAAATCAATGTATTCCCAAATGTGAAAATATATTCTTTAACATATCAAAAATGCCGAAACAGTCTCACAGAAATACATGAAATGGACACCACTTCTTAACAACACATCACATAATGGTAGCCATTAAATGTGTTAAAATTATGTGCTGGCAACGCGAAAACAATGCCAATGCAAAGTCTGTTTTAAATGGTCGCAGTTTCATTGTGAAACAGTTGCAGTTTGGTTAGGGTTTAGAGAACAAAAAATAAATAAATAAATGGTAGCGTTTGGGAAAAGATCTTGGTTTTGGTTAAAGTAACAATGTACAAGGCATAAATGACGTAAACTTGAATACTTTGTGTGTTTATGCAAAGTACCGTCGTAAAGTATGTTGCATAGTTACATAAAGTCATGTAACTACATTGATTTTTGGTTGCACAGGTGCACATACAGCTGTCTGCGGGTTGAAAGTCCATGTTTGTTTGACCACCATCCTTCCCATACATGGACTGTCTCTCTCTTTATACTTAATTTGTGTGTCCACCACAACAAGAGATCCTCTTTGACTTTGCATTGGCATTATTTTTCATGTGGCCATATTTTAAACAATTTAATGCACACTATGATGTTATGCGTTGCTTCATGTCCATTTCAAGTATTTTTTTAAGACAGGGCTGAAAATGTGGCCTGGTTAGACCATCCGAATGATGTGGGCTCAACATTTCTCGCCCTGCATCAGTCTGGCCCTGCTGCCGCTCCAAACACTTTCCAGGGGCCAATCAGGGATCCACACCATAGCTGACAATGTAAGCAGCCAATTGGGGACTGCAGTGTACTTTATGATGTAAAATGCAGGCTGCAGCTTTCAGAATAGGCAGCCTCTGCTCCCTAGTAGAATAAACATAGCAATAACTGAATTTACTGCAGAAATAGGTCAATAACAACAATTTAAGAAGAACAACAGTATGCACTTCCGGAGGTGAATGATGACAAGACATGTTCGCTGTTCTTCGGACAGGATTTGGCAAAAGCTTAATTTTTTTCAACTGGTTCTGTTGGTGATGAAGATGTTCCCCAGTGTTATGTTACGCTTTTTTTCTGTTAAGGTGAGTACTCCTGCCCACTGAAAGTGTTTGGGGCCGCACTGAGTCCAGACTGATACAGAGAGCGAAACAAAATGTCGAGCTCAGGTCATCAGGGTGGTCTTAGCAGGCTGGTAAAAATGCATATGTACCGTCAAAATACAGCATGGGAGTACATGACCAAATACACTGTCTCCTTGTCAATCCTTACACACAACATGTGTCCTCCCCTGCACACATTAGAGTGCCAGCCTACAACTCATACAGTATATACTGCTACAGTCACGTGACAAAATAAAGAGAAAGCTATGCCAGTGACAGCATCTATCATGTTTGATTGGCTTCAATGAAACTCTAACAGATAGAGACATAAAGTTGGCTTCTTAATGTTGCTGTCTACCATACGTAGGCAATATGTGTGAAGTACAACAATAATCATGTGGCAGCTTTTGGGAGAAGTTCCCACTATAGTTTGATTGACATTGCCAGACCAATCAATCACCAATCAGAAAGGCAAATCTCTTGGTTCATTTTCAATTTCCGACATGTGAGGAAGTGCTGACCAAGCAGTGACCAATTCTACCCTATCTAGATGGCCATCACTGCACAGTAGTACCAGCAACGGGAGCGTATCTATGTTTCCAGGGTTCTATGTTTCCCGGGTTCTATGTTTCCCACTTAACCCTACAAAAAAGGTTCTATGTTTCCCGGGTTCTATGTTGCCTGATCAACCAAGCGGGAAACATAGAACCCTGGAAAAATAGGGATGACAGTGACAAAAACTGGTCAGGAAATCTGTCCAAAGCGGAGGGAAACCAGACACATCTGCCAAAGAACATACTATACTGCCTTATCGACATGGTTGACTGGAATTTGCTCACTTAAACAAATTCAAGGGAAGACAAAATTAAAAACATCAGCCCTATTGTGTAATTATTTAACCTACCAAATGGCCCGCCATGCTGTTTGTAATGTCAAGGAGGTGGACTGCTGTTTTGGACCCTTGATGTTCTGGTCTGGTCTTAATGTGTCTTAGCCTTTTGTCTTGAACAGTAGTCTGCAAAGGTCTGCGGCTTGGCAGGCCTGTTGCATAGATGACACACCCTCAATTTCCTGATGACAAAGTCTGCTTGTTTCTTACATCACTTGAGAAACCATGATACATAAGAAACATGCATTATGTAACATTTATGGTAACACACAATGCCAATATTATGCTAGCAACTTGGCTGCCGTTACTCTTTGCTCTCTTCGAAGGACTTCTGGCTATATCCACTGGGCAAATTAACAGCATCAGGTATGAGACTCTGTATCAGTACTCAAAGTTGTGCCCCTTTTCCACCAAAATAAGAACTTGTACATGTTTTTTTTTTTTTTTTTACACACGGGAAAACCCACTTAAAATAGACTATAAGACTTTTCTGATTGCCAGTACATCAGAGCTGCGTACTGTACATGGCTCTGCAGTACATGGGTACCCTTTTATTTGTGTGGGAGTTATTTTGGTGTGCCACGTTTAATGTCACAGAGGGGCCAGAAAATAGGTAAGTAGTAATCAGCATGGAGGCCAGTGAAACTCAACTGTGGATACTTCTTTTTGTGTTTCTCTTACTTATTCACTCTCTTTTCAAACTTGGTGCAGACTAATCTGGAACAATGTTTGAGCACTGCTTGGACGGAGATGGTTGTTTTTTTGTGGTTTTTGTTTATTTGACCAGGTATGAATGCTGATTGTAACATTTCCCATTACAATAAAAAGCCAGATGTTGGCAGTTTTTTTGTACAGTGGGAAAGGGGCTTCTGACAGATACCTTTACACACCAGAATCTGTTCACCTGTTCAGTCAACATTCGCTCTCTTTCCAACTATTTTACTCCTGGGTGACCTCTTTGCACTTCACATCACTCACTAAACCAATAATTTCAACATTCTGTATACATCCCTTGTCCTAAAAGTAAAAAAAAAAAATGACCCATCTTTGCTTAACCCCTAAAATAAAACAGCTAAACCTTTAAAGAAAGGTATAGGTTCCTCTGAATCATATCATGTATAGCACCTGATACTGACAGAGAGAATAAGCTCAGAATTATCAAACATATAAACCTATGCCCAGGCATTTTGTTGTCTATAGGCTTTACAGGGTTAAACCCCAAATCTATTTTGCACGAGGAAACAACCTGAAGCAACAATCAACAACAATCATTTATCACAAACTTTGTAAACTTTGTGGTACTTAAGTTATACCTTTTAACGGTTCACAAAAACTAAATGGAATAAAAGCCCTCCTGAACTTTCTTGGCAACATGGTTATATACTGGTATTCTTTTTGAGGAATCCAACAACAAAATACTGGTTTGGACCCATTTTTGAACCACCCAAAATACCAACACTACCAACAATAAATAGGAATAGAATAAGATAAGAGATAACAACAAAAATGTGAAGAACATAAATCAATCAACTCTAATAAGCAAATAGGAAAGGATGCAGATTTGTTTGAATGACTTCACAGATGTATTTCTCACATGTGCATGTATTTGTTTTACAGTCCTCTGGGGGACAGAGTTGGCATTTCTTCCTCCTGTCTATCCCAGCTGCAGCCCCAGGTAGACCACTAGAGAAAATCTCATGGCATCATCAAAGAGAGAACAAGGGTTACTGTCATCTGCATCACCTTTATAGCAGATGACCCCACCTCTGAATACATTCTCCATCAGTAAATAATGCTTTGAAGAAATGTTTATGTCATTGCATGGGGACTCATAGAGAGGTCCAAAAAAGTTTTTGTTGTGTGTGTTTGTAGTGTCTAAATGACTTTGTAACTGCCAGGTCAAAAATGACCACACAACCACATTTGTAACCTGGTGGTGTAGGGTTAGTTTACTTTTTCTAATGTGAGGGTCACCTTAGGAAAAGTCATCAAATTTCAAGTTGAAAAAAAATAAATTATTGGATCTTTATCTTTGCTGTTCATAGTTGCAGATTATTTTTAGCCTTAAGACAGTGGCCAAGAAGATCATATTGCTCAACTGGAAAGACAGAAATAACATTTTCATAACTCACTCACCTTGATTTGTTAATATAACACTCTACTCTGGACATATACATTGTTGTGACATTAAGGACCCCAATACAAACACAACCAGGAAACTTGGAATGCAAGGCAGTTGATTGTAGTTTGAAGGTGGGGGTCTGAGGGCTTGAGTGAAATGATGGCTGAAGTGGGCTGGAAATGGCGAAGCAGAGCAAGCAAAGGGGCTAAAGACAGAGCAGTCCAAATCCAGAGGCAGAAGATGAGAGCAAGGCTGGACACGGCTGGTTGTAGTTCAATCAGGAGAGACTCGTTTTTTTTAGTAAAAGAATATTCATTAACATGTGCACATAAAAATAGAAATGTGGAAAGTCTTTGGTGATTAGATGCCATAGAGATGGTATGATTTAAGGAGGGTGATGAATCCATAGTCGAATAAGGACCCCCCTGAATGGGCGGACGTGATGAGTGAGAGATGATTCCGCTTCTGCTGAGGAATTGCACAACAGCTTGTTACTATCAACAAGAGACTGAAAAGAAAAAAGGTAAAGTGAACGATTGCCAACGCGAAGATTCTGCCTAAAATGATGGCTGACAGCAGTAGAAGAGAGCAGATTTAAAATGTTGCAGTGGCATCCTGACTGGCTGAGAGAGATCACTGAAGAGTGAACATCCATAGTCAGCTGATTAGAGGAGGCAGTGGCAGAATTGTGAATGAGCACAAAGAAAGTCTTCCCGATTTAACTTATGCTAAGCTTCACTTGAGGCTGGTGAAATGAAGTTTAGACACAAAGCAAAGTGTGTATTGAGGTCCAAAAAATACAAAAAGACACATCATCAAAAACAAGTAGACACTGGCCTTGACTTCTGCACCACAGAGGAGACTGAACGTGCTGATTGTCTGAGCCAGGATTTTATAGTGCAGTGGCTTGAATGTTGATGAGGTTCAGGTGTGCAGGGGCCTGTATCACGAAGCGAGATCAACCTTTCCTGGGTTACCCAGACCTATCCTGGGTTGACTAACCCTAACAATGGCAATCAGGATAATCGGTATCATGACGCTGGATATCAACTCGGTAACTCAACCCAAGGTTGCTTTATCAAGAGCCATGAAGGCGCATGCAGCGGACCAATCACAATCATGAGAGAAGTGCAGCGTCACTGAGTGTCCTCACAGAGCGCCGTATGTGAGGGAAAAAAAAGTATTTCTCATGAGGGTCAGAGATTAATTCTACTAAAATATGAGGAGGAGAAAAGCAACATTACAGAAAAGCAACATGGCAGGTGCAGAAGGCGGAAACATGCGTGGCAACGCATAAGGGGATGAATAATGTTTAGTTTTAGTGAAGATTAGTTTATTTGCACATAATGTTAAAAACAGACAGTATAAAATTTACAAGACTAAAAAAAGAAAAGTGCCGGAGAGGTTAGAAGCCACTAAAAGCTTATCAAAGAAATTCCCCTGTCAAAACATCAATGAAATCACATAATAGAGAAGAAAAAAAAAGGGTCAGGAAAGAAGAAATAGAGGAGGAGAGAGGGAAAAATCAAGACAAAACATGGTAGTAAATAAAATTATGTGTAGGTTAAATTACTCATCACTGGTTCAAGTAGCTACAGTACCTGTACATCTGACACTGATCACACCCTTGAATCCCATGAAATCAATGCTGCGCAGATGAATTGCATGTATTACAATTATCGTCTAACATCATTGCGTCTGATAAACTGGTCTTCTTTGTCATAACGTATATATGCTACAATAAAGCTTAAAGCTGACGCCACAATTAAATCATATCAACACCAAATTGATAGTCTGAATAAAATCATCCTGATATTGAGTTGTGTTAGAAATTAACAGCTGCACAAAAATATACCTAGTCTCCCTCTTTAAAAAACAAAAAGGAAAATCCCTCAAACACCATGAAGTGTAGACATGATAGGCTACTTTCCACATTTCCAGCAGCAAAGCTGTCAATTAGGCCCATTATCTTTAACAGGGATCATTTCCTCCAACAAAAAAAAATGTTGGCACTAATTAATGGTGCTATTAAGTGTCCGCAAATTATCAGTTTCTTTCTTATGAAGGGGTGGGATGAAATTTCGACTTTTTTTCACTTCTTTTTGAACAATCTTTTCATTGTCTGTTGTTGTTGCTTTCTTTTCTTTTTTAATGTTCAAAATAAACTTTCAAATCAAATTAATTAAACTTCCCGTCATGACTGGGGTGCATTTCTGTCAGCGGAGTCATTTTTTTCCGAACAGCTGATTGGCCAGTGGGTGGTGGAGCAGGATAGCCATTCAGAGTAAGTTACCATGGTGATCTACCCCGATAAGAACTGAACTTCGTGATACAGGCCCCTGGGCCAGCAGCTGCTGGCACTCAGGAGGATTGGCAGGAGGCCACGCCCAGCAAACACACAGAGACAGACTGAAAACAAACATGAGACACTAGAGGCCGGAGGCCTGAGGCCTGTGCCAAGAAGCTAGAACAACTTACCCAGGACATCTTTTTGTTATTTGGTTTGACTAACCCTAAAACTGGCCGTCGGGATAACTGGTACTACGAAGCTGGTTATCAGCTAGTTCTATTTCATTCTTCCTGACCACCAGAGACGGTATGACATACCTGGATAAGCATCACGCGCATGCGCAGATCGAGACATAATGCCAACAAAGTCATGTGACCTGGGTGACGCAAGCAACCTGATAAAGGGGGCAGGCACCCAGCGATTGTCTCCTTTTCATCTTCTTGCCTTAGCGCACAAGGTTGTTTTTGTATTAGCATGCCGCCTACGCCAGTAGCCTCAAAACCACATCTTGCCAGTTGGAGCTATGAATTCATCCTCCAGAGGCTGTGTAGCCGGCGTTCATCTCCGCCGTGCATATCCGACCACAGCTCCGACTGCGACAGTTAAGTGGCTCGTTTTTCTTCACGGGCGTGCTTCATCCCTGCTAAGCGTCTCCGCTCAGCCGGGTTGATTACTGAATTTGCTAGCCAGAGCTTTCCTGTTACTGGTTGCCCTTGTGAGGTGCTTTCGCCTCTCTTACGGCTGTTTCGGGGGTTATCAACACTACTTACGGTACTGTAAAAAAAAAAGAAAATAAGAGGTTTGTTGACTACGGTCGAACTGGTTTGTAGTAGTAGCTTTTCGCTCTATTGCTACATCGCTAGCTTATTTGTAGCCGAGTGTTTCTCGCTCTGTTGCTACATTTCCAGCTTTACGGCACTACAGGTGCTGGTTTGACAAAATTCATAGCCGAGTGTTTCCTTGCTCTGCTGCAACGTCGCTGGTGCTTTTACTGTGACACGGTGCTGGGTTGGCTGTAGCTGGGTGTTTCTCGCCCTGCTGCTACACCACTCGCCTTTCGGCGTCACTTGTTAGTTTTTTATTGGATTGTACTTGAGTGTTCCCGCTCAACTGCCATACTGACAGCCTCTGTGACTATGTTGTCTGTTTGTATCTCCTGCATGGCTCCTCTCAGCCCAGAGGATGGCCATGACAGATGCCCTTTGTGCCTTGGCATTGAACACCTCAGGCAGGCGCTGACTGAAAATGCTTGCATTACTGTAATTGCGCCTGCATGCCATTAGCAGAGAGAACTGCGAGGTTGGTTAAATTTGATAGTAGCTTTGCTGAGGCTGGGTTACCCCCCTTCCAGTCCAATTGGCCATCTCACGGCTTGGGTTGGATGCTGCCTCAGTAGAGGCTGCTCCCTCTAATGCCTTTTTCAAACATGCCCCTCAACCATCTTCCTTCAAGGTTCCACCCTCTGAGCCATATGTCAATGAACTTCAGAGGTGTTGGCCGGAACCCCTAGGCCTTCCTTCACCTGCCGAGTGACTGCAGGGCTTTGGCTGCCATGCGGGACGCTACCCAATATGGTCTAGATCAGATGCCTGCAATTGATGCTTCCATCGCTTCTCCGATGGTGTCTCCAGATGAAACCCTTAGACCTGATGCCCGTTGTCCACGCCCACAGTGTAGGATCACTGATGACCTCCTTACCAAGAGCTATGATATAGCGGCTTGGGGCTTGCATGGGGCGTATTGGTAACTCCCTTTCCCACCTGGTTCTGGCTCTATCACAGACTCTCCAGACTACTGGAGCAGATTCCCAGGCACAGGGCCTCAGTGACGCTTCACTCCAGGTGTTTGCTTTCATGACTAGAGAGCTTGGGAGACTGATGTCCACCTTGACCTTGGCCCAGCGCCAAGTGTGGCTTGCCCAGTCCCCCTTGTCAGAGGCATGTAGAAAGACACTCCGCACGCTACCTGTCATTCCAGGCCAGATGTTTGGACCTGCAGCCCAACAGGTTTTAGAGCGCAGTGTGCAGGTGAACAAAGTTAAGCAACAGCTTGCTGACTTACGCCAGGCACCATTGCCTAGACCAAGGCACACTAGCGCTCCCCACTCTGTAGCCAATGCTCAGGGTGAATCAAGAGCCGGCTGCCCCTCGTTCCAGCAGGGCCGTTTCCATAAGGCACCCAGATATGGACCACCTGCCGACCGACACCCCAAGCTGCCCAAAGGTCGTGGGAGTTGGACTTGACTACTTAGACCCGGGCGTCAGCTGTTTCTCCCCACAACACCTAAGCTGGTGGGAGGCCCTGACTTCAGACCCTTGGGTGTTCTTAACTCTTTCGAAGGGATACAGTATTCAGTTCAGGCATCGACCCCCCAAGTTCAACGGGGTCAGAGTGACTGTTGTCAAGGACCCCCTAAGGTCTCTGGCTCTAAAGCGGGAGATTTCAGTGCTTCTGGAGAAAGGCGCGATTGAGTGTGTAAAAAGTTTGGATCGAACGAGAGGGTTCTATTCAACTTATTTTATTGTTCCAAAGAAGGACGGCGGCTTTCGCCCCATCCTCGATCTCAGACAGTTAAACCACTTCATAAAGATTCTTCGTTTTCATATGCTTAGCACAGCAGATGTTCTTCAGGTGGGAGACTGGTTTACAAGCGTTGATCTGAAAGATGCTTATTTTCATGTGCCAGTAGCACCCCACCACAGGCAGTTCCTTCGTTTTGCCTTAAAGGGACAAGCATACCAGTTCCGTGTTCTCCCCTTCGGGCACTCACTCGTCCCTCGGATCTTTATCAGATGCACTGTGGAAGCACTTTCGCCTCTGCAAAGCAAGGACATTCGCATTCTCCCTTACTTGGACGACTGGCTCATCTGCTCCGCAACCCGCGAGCAGGCCATCCGCAACACAACGTGTCTTTTGACCCATGTGAACCAGTTGGGTCTTACTGTGAATTTCGCAAAGAGCTGTTTAGTTCCCAGTCAGCGAGTCGTGTTCATCGGGGTAGTCCTCAACTCGATAATGATGAGGGCCTCTCCCTCCCCACAGAGGGTGGATGATATTCTCAACCTTGTCTCACGTGTTCGGAGAGGTACAAGGTTGACATATCTATTTCTCCAGCTACTGGGGAAATTGACAGCCACCTCGACGGTCATCCCTCTGGGATGGGTCAACGGTTTGGGCCTCGACACCCAAGAGATACCAAGGCAGGATGGTGATGGTCTCAGGCAAGTGCCTCTGGTCTCTCAAACCCAGGAGAAGCAGGGCCTATCTCTCTGGCGTTGTTCCCTTGGGCTCTCTTCCTTCCTGCCGGGAGGTAGTGGTAACAGACGCCTCCCTCTTGGGCTGGGGCGCTGTTTGGAACCACAGGACAGTCAGGGGAACCTGGAGCCCTCAGCAGAGGCTCTAGCACATAAACGTGTTGGAGCTGCGTGCGGTACACTTATCCCTCAGGCAATTCCTTCCCTTTTTGGAAGGGAGGAATGTACTTGTTCGGTCAGACAACGCTTCAACAGTTTATCATGTGAACCACCAGGGGGGAACCAGGTCCAGTCATTCCCTGTGGGAGGCTCAGAGGCTCCTTCAATGAGACTTGCAAGTCTCAGGGCAATGCATTTGCCAGGTGTGCAGAACACAGCTGCAGACATGCTTTCTCACCAAAGGCTCCCTCTGGGGGAGTGGAGGCTGAGTCCCACAGTGGTTCAGATGGTATGGGAGAGGTTCGGCAGAGCAGATGGCGACCTATTTGCCTCAGAGACATCGATGCACTGCCCGCTGTGGTTTTCCCTCTCGGAACCGACCAGCCCATTGGGGCAGGATGCCCTGGCACACTCCTGGCCGGTCTGCCTCCTATATGCCTTTCCTCCGATCCCACTACTCAGGCTGACACTTCACAGGATAGACAGGTGCAATCACACAGTGTTGCTGGTGGCTCCCTACTGGCCTGGGTGAATATGGTTTCCTCTTATCCATCGGCTTCTCAACCGAGTGTCTTGGCCTCTCCCACTGAGGCAGGATCTCCTGTCACAGTTGGGGGGGGAGCATTTGGCATCCTCACCCAGAGCGTCTCCAATTGCATGTCTGGCCCCTGAAGGGCCAGACTCGTTACTGAATTTTTGTGATCAGGCTGTTGTCCAGACCGTAATCGGTGCTTGTGCATCCTCGACTAGGCTGCTGTATGCCAACAGGTGGAAACTCTTCTCTGGTTGGTGTGGCAGTCAGAATGTGGACCCAGAGCATTGCTCTGTACCTGTACTGCTCAAATACCTGCAGACATTGCTGGATAAAGGGCTCTCTGCCTCTACCATAAAGGTATATGTTGCTGCTATCTCTGCTCGACATGCCTTTGTGGATGGTCGATCTGTGGAGTCACATGCTCTGGTGGGCAGGTTTCTTAAAGGTGCTCTGGGATTGCGGCCTCCACATGCTGTTTGGGTGCCTTCATGGGATTTGCCTGTCATCTTGGAAGTGTTGTTTTCTCCTCCATTTGAGCCCTTGGAACACGCTGACCTCAGGTGGCTGTCTTGCAAGACTGCCTTTCCTCTCGCTGTTACATCTGCAAAGCGGGTTGGTGAGCTTCATGCCGTGTCCGTCACCATTGACTGTTTGCGGTGGAATTCTGATGGATTGGGGGTCACTGTGTGGCCCAACCCCTCTTTCTTCCCTAAGAGGCTTTCTGCTTTTCATGTTAACCACCCTATCAGTTTGGCGGCTTTTGTCCCAGTGTCGGGGGTAGAGGAACTACCTCCTAATGCCACCATTCTTTGTCCTGTTCGTGCTCTGAAACAGTACATAGAGGTTTCCGCTGATTTACGTAAGTCTGATGCTCTGTTTGTCTGTCATGGAGAGCATAGGAAGGGCTGTGCCTTGTCTAAACAGAGGCTCTCGCATTGGGTTGTTGATACCATATCTCATGCATACAAGCTCAGGGGCCTTCAGATTCCCCCAGTGAAATGTCTTTCGACCAGGATCGTCTCCACGTCGTGGGCTGCTTTGAAGGGTGTTCCGCTGAATGACATCTGTGCTGTGTGTGTTTTTCCCTATCCAGCCACGGGTGCGTTCATGTGAAAGGGGTGGGTTGTTAATTGTGAGCGTCATCATCAGAACCATGAATGAAGTGGACTGCTTCATATGATATGAGATGAAACAGTGGCAACATCGCATTGTTGATGAGATAGTAAAGCAGTGTGGGATGCATCCGATAAACTGTAATCTTAAAACGGAAGATCTAGACACACTGAAAACACCATCCAAAAATTCACCATTATCCAAGACTTAAATTACATGCAGGTATCACTATCGCGATGGGATCTATGTGACATTACTATAGATATATTTTGCTGTTTAGTTGGATGATGATAATACTACTCTGAATATGTCACATAAAACACGAGTAACACCAGACAGACAGACTAGATTCATTCATTCATTCATTTATTCATTCATTCATTCATTCATTCATTAACAGGTTGATGTGCTCTCCACAGTTGTGGTCTGTAGTGAACATTATCTGCTGAACTCTTATTCCCTCTGCTGGTGGCAAGCTGAGGTGCACCCCAAATCCTTTAACTGCTTCTTACAGTGCAGTCGTGACTATGAGGATAAAGCGCAACAACAGAGGCAGAGGAAAAAGTTGTGCAGGTAAGATTCAAGAAACTCTAGGGGCTTCTAAGGAGTCTCACCTCAATAAGCAAAAGTTATGTAATCAGTAAAAATAGACAAACAAGCAAACAAATAGTCAATAAGTGAACATAAAATAAGCAACATAAATAAAGTAAAAGTAAACACATAAAATAAATAAAATACTGAAGTGGGAGTGTTATTGTGATCGAGACAAGAGTTTTACAATATCTTTTTATTTTTGTTGTAAAGATGATAAAGTATGATTTCATAACATCATGAAAACAATTTGTTTAATTGGATCCATTTGGAAATGTTTGCATAATCAGAAAAAATATTTATTAATTTATTATTATTAAATTGCAAAATTATAAACTTTATCAGTTTGAACATTAATCATCTTATCTTGTCTTCGTAACATATTCAATTAAATATAGGTTGAAAATGATTTGCAAATCATTGCATTCTGTTTTTATTTAAGTTCTACACAGTATCTGAGCGTTTTGGAATTGAGGCTGTAGTAACATGTTGAAAATACAGAGTAAAGACCAGAAATGATAACACAAATATGAGTAGAAGCTCCAGTAGAAAGTACAGTGAAATGTGGAGACAGTGTGGGGGTCTTTGTGCGGAAGAAATTCATTACAGAGTGGCAGCTGTACTGGTATCAAGAGATAAGGGGAAAACAATTAGGCTACATTCAGTTAAGTTGGCATGTGAGAAATAGGGAAAGAAGCAGAAATATGGAGGTAATGACTAGATTAAGTAAGGACACATTAAATCTTAATAGCAAACGTCCAACCAGTCTCTGTGAGCGTTGTGAGGTACCAGAAACATTAGAGCATGGGCTTGTTACTGCAGGAAATAGACAGAGAACAAGGACATGATGGAAGAATTGAAATGCTTCGGGCTAACAGGTGTAGGATTAAAAAGCATACAGGAGTACAGTGTAATGGGACATGGCAGAAGAGTTTGGTTGTTTTCCTGGGTAGAACAATGTTGATGTGATAAAGATGAGGAGGTTCACCTCCTCTTACAGCACAAGGCCTCAGGACAACCCTTACACAATCCAGCCCAATCAAATTATAGCTAAAGAAAAAGAAAACTACATCAACTATTGGGCATCTACCACTAAACTCCAAAACAAACTTCACTGCTATGCCCTAAACAGACAGTACACAATGGCAAACTATCTGACCGCTGTGACAGATCAGAAACTGAAAAAGACACTGACTAAGGACAGAGTCAGTGATCACAGCCTGGATGTAGAGACTGGCAGCCACAGGCAGACCTGGATGCCTAGAGAAGACAAGCTGTGTCAGCTTTGTCCACAAGGACAGGTGGAGACAGAGCAGCCTTTCCTGCTACAATGCAGCACATATAAAGACATTAGGACAGAGTTCTTTACAAAATTGAATTGTAAATTCCAAGATTTTGATACACTCTCTGACAAGAATAAAATGCAACATCTACATGGCGAAAACAGTGTCAGCACCAGATACAGCAAGATATGTCAGTGCATGTCACAGCCTAAGAGACAACCAACACAACATTTGCTTCATCTCATCACAGATCACACTCTGCCTTTTTATTTAATCGATTAGGGTATTGCTGCAGCCCAGGAGGATGCAGTTTCAAGACCCTAGTTTTGCAAGGACCGCATTTCAAGATTTCCGATGACAGACACAAACCAGTGTGAGTAGTGAAAGTGAATAAAATTGTATTTGTTAAACGTTAAAAACAAGTCTGTTGTCTTGAACTGGACCGGAAAGTTAAAGTTGAGTCGCCAAAGTGTACAATAAGTTTATGTAATCTAAGCAAAAATTCTGAGCTTATTATAGATTGCTGCAGCTGTGTAAGCCTGTTTGTTGAGCTACATGGACGCCAATGAACATTTAGGGCAAGACCCTTGGTTAGCCTGGATGCCCATTCTATTAATTTCACAAACAACACAGGTTATACAGGTGGTTGCCGTCACATAAAATTAACCCCATATTGACAGTGGATTGCCAGGACATTTGTTGAAAAAGGGCATTTTCAAAAGATGCCCTTTTGCCAAATGATATTACCAAGTCAAGTTTTTTTTTTTTTTTTTTACCATTTTTATTAAGTTTGCACCAATGTGGTGCACAGCAGAGCACACATGAAGCAGCCCGTCAGTCAGGGATGAAGCTGGCTTCCTTTCTCAGGCCACTTTGTTTGTTTGCTTATACATATATATATATATATATATATATATATATATATATATATATATATATATATATATATATATATATATATGGGTGTGGTATTTGGGTGGAATAAACCTTTGAAACTATGGGCTAACCAAAAGTATTTGAATGGAATAGTCTTGTTTGTACTTTTTGTGGTCATTCAATTCGGTAGATGGCGCTATAGTGAAAAACTTCGGTCTTAGAACTGCTGTCCTGAAACTGCGGTCCTGAGAGTGCAGCCTTCTTTACAACAGGAATGTAGTATTGGATTACGCCGTCACTTGATGAGTTCTTTTTCCTTTGAATTTTGCCTATGATTTTGTATTCATACATTGTTAATTGCTGTGCTTTGGCAACACGTAACTTATGAAATGTCATGGCAATAAAGCTTATTGAACCGAACTGAATTTAAATTGATGACAAACCAGGCGGACACTATAGGTGTTAACCAGAAGATGGCAGTAATGCGACGTGAAGCATGCCAACTGCCGTAAAAAACTCACAGACGAAGAAGAAACACTACCACAAGCTAACCATAACGACGAGTTGCTAACCGATTTATGAGACTTGACAAAACATAATCGTGAAAAGTAACCCTCAGGAGCGACACGGTTACCGCGGCCAGCGGGTCATGCAGCTCTCTAAAAGGTAATGAGCCGTAAAGCCTCGGGGTCTCGGCTCAGCGGCGCCCACAAACTGCAGCCACACTGGAATGACTGGCAGCCCAGGTTGGTGCTCCACTCCGGAGGAAGCTGGTTAAAATATATCGGTGACTCTGTGGGCCTTTGCTGTGTTAATGTATTAAGTTGGGGCCACTTAGGAGGGAAATGTTTTGTGTCTGACTGTAACACTAAATGTTCATAATAGTCTAATGTCGTCTTAACCATAATCTTATCGTAGCCTGTCAGGCGTAAGCAGAAACGCTGACTGCTGAGCCCGGCGCTAACGTTAGCTCATTTTGTTTAGACAGCATTGAATAGCTAACGTTAAACGTTGCTGCCGCGAACTCAGTTAACGCTAACGTTAATTGACAGCAAGCGATACAAGACACGTTAGGAAAAACGACAATGACGTCCCCTGAGCCGCTATGAGAACCAAGTAAGCGATTTTGGAATAACCACAAGGTGTTACAAATTCTTAATGAGCTGTATTAGTTAAGCTAGTTAGCATCACCACGATACTGCTCGCTAGCCAGTTAACGTTAGCAGAGGGAAGACGCCACCCTATTGTAACGTTATCAACTTCCCAAAGAACTTCCGGATATAAAACGCTTAACGTTACATAGAAATGTGTGATAGTATTGGTCTTCTAACTTTTTTAAAACTGATAATAAATGCTTGCATAAATCAACACAGCAGATATTTAAGTATAAGACCCCTGATTTGGCATCACATGTGTCAACGTACCTCTCGACATTTGTAACATCAGGTGTAACGTTAACCGTTAACGCTTTGCTTTGTAGTGTGCTAACTGCCCCGGGCCCCAGTCCCTCAGCGGCCCTTCAGGCCCCAGGTTCACTTTGGGACAAATAGTTTGGCCAAATGCAAATTTCGTTAGCATGCACCACTAATGCAAAAGATAAATTGTTAATGAGTATTATGCTCCTGCATCTTTACCAAATCTGGAGATCCTGTCTTGACCCAGAGGCTCTGTGACAAATTCTGCTTAAATGTTTTTGCAATGACATTATGCTTACAATGCACAAATTCCTAAACAACATTTAGTGTGATCAAAGTGTCACAAGTGATCACAGACAAAATTGGGGATAGTGAAGCTGGAGGTTGGTACCATTTTTGCCTGAGCCCCCTGGGTTCTAGTGAGTGTATGCTGCCCTGGGCATCAGCTGGGTACCATTTGTAGAAAATTTTAACAAGGCCTTTAACCAAACTCATTCTAGTTCATAGGAAGTTAAAAAGAGGACAACTCATTGGGTCATATTACATCATACCACTGGGGTACAATACATGCACAGTGAAATCTGGTCTGCACTTGCCAAAGGTCACACTGTCATAGAACATGGTGATGATTGATTGGTTTCACTGGGGCGTCCGCAGACGGCCTTAGGTCGGAATATTTTCGTACGAAAAATAAAGAGAGCCTATGGATGAGAATTACAACTCTGTAATTATTGAAAAACTCCATAATGACAGTCCATAAACAAATGCTTTCTATATGTAAATGTTATATTGAAAATTGAGCGTACCCAAAATTTTTGTAAAGCCAATTGCAACCAAGGAGGCTAAAAAGAGTGTACCCAAAGAGCACCGTAGCAGACACCATCCATTTATTCCTAGCGCCGTCTGCTGAAATCCTCCAACATTGCAGTTCCACTTTACATTGAGCATGTGACATACTCCATATCTCCCATGGGGTCAAAGAGCATGTCCCAGCCTTCTTTGAATAGCCTTTGGTCACACAACCCAATTTGATCTCAAATATGCTGGACCAGTAACACTGTTGCATAATAACCTATAAATAACAACACCTCCAAATTGTTCCCTTTCTGTATAATGATATAATGATAACAATATAGCATACTAATGCAAGTACACCCTTTCAAAGAGCAATGGACATTTAATGCTTATGTCTGCAAACCAGAAGAACTTGGTGACCTGTTTAGTAAGCAGTGATATCCTGCACGTTAGTATTCACGAAAATCTTAGTGGCATCATTGCCTTGATCCTACATTTTCTGAACAGCAAATATGAAATATCATAGCAATCTACAGAAAACTTTAAAACATACACTTAAGAAAAAGAAAGTGCCAATTATTAGTTGATTTCGTCCCTTTATGTTGAATGTAGAAATATGTTAGCCTGGGAAGACCATCCTGATGATGTGAGCTCAACATTTTGCGCTCTGTATCATTCACTTTCCACAAAGTAAAAAACAAACAGGGCCCATTAGGGATCCTTACGGTAGTTGACAAGGTAAGCAGCCAATCAAGGACTGTGTTGTAGTTGATGATGTAAAATGCCGACCACAGCTTGCAGAACAGTAATTGCAGCTCCCTAAGTCACAAGGGCTAACTCTAACGTTAGTATAGTAAACACAGCAATAAGTGAAGTTGTTGCAGAAATAAGAATCAATAACAAGAATTAAACAAGAGCATGCACTCAAGGAGTTTCTTGGAGGAAAAGATGTTTTCACTGTTATTCCGATTGGATTTGGCAAAAGTTTGATTTATCAAGTGGCCCTGTTGGCGATAAAGATGTTATAGGTAGGAGAAGAGCAACGCACACCACAGATTGTCTTTGTTTCGGCACAGCCTTTGTCAAGTCTTAATCTTAAGACTTGACAAAGGCCCTGTGCTGAAACGTTGTCTTTAATAAAATTCCTTTTTTACTTGGAGATGAGTGTGCGGCGTTCCCTGTTTTTTCAGGCGATAAAGATGTTGCCTAGTGTTTTGTTACACCGACTGGCTGAAGGACTTTGTCAAGGCCAGTACTCCCACCCACTTAAAGTGTTTTGGGTGGCTCAGAGTCCAGAATGATAAAGAGAGCAAAACAGAATGTTGAGCAGGCTAGAAATATGTCTCATTTTTTTGGAGTCAGATTTTAGCTATTGGCCAACAGCTGTCTTCATATTCCATAGAAGAAGAAGAATTATAATTAACACAGGGGCGTTCACACAGGTGCACTGCATGGTACAATTAACATCCAGTCATGACCGTGGCATGTACAATATATTGAGCTGGTCCAGCTGATAGATTTTTTTTTTCACTGAGATTTTAATAATAATAATAATAATAATAATGCATTTTATTTATAGGTGCCTTTCAAGCACACAAGGACACCTTGCCACAGTTAAAAAAACAACAACAATATATCCATAGATTATCAAGTCAGACAATTCGGTAATGTATAATAAGAACTTAAGAAAATAACAAGACGAAAATCACAATTAGAAAAATTAGGACCGACATGTTTGATAGAACTTTCCACCACCATCATCAAGACACTGTTTGAGGGAATATCCACTGGAAGACTGGCTTTTATCCCTCCAGGAGAGTTTCAGAGACTTGCAGAATCAATGCAAGAGTGCATTGAAGCTTTTCTGGCAGCGCATGATGGCCCAACACTTTATAGCCCTTTTTAGATAGGAATTGTGCAATTTTGCAGGAAAGCCCGATCAGTCTTCTTTCAGCATTGGCAGTACAAAATGGGGGAGTGCGGCAAAATGCTGCCTACCTACTTTTGTTAATATAGAATGCGCCTTTTTCGGGGCATTGGGGGGGCATGAGCAAGTAACAAAAAGTGTAGCTCAGCGTGTGACGTAAACAGTGACGTGGGAGGGAAGCCGCGGCTAGTCAGTCCTTCGGCGATTCTCTTGTAAGTCGGCCTGTTGTTCACCGTTCCCGTCATCTGATGGTTAATGGCCTCTTCGTTTGTGAGGGCAAGTTGCTCATCTTTACTGTGTGTCAGGTTTGCGTTTCCCTCTTGGTACTAGTTGCTCGCAAATTCCTGCTATTTCATGTTTATCCACCGCCAGTGGGTCGCACATGCGGTGTCATCAACAGCTCCTCCCACAAGTCATCAACAGCTCCTCCCGTAGCAGAAGGCCGCCTTGGTCCATTTAAACTAAAAGGGTTCCGCCAATATATCTACCCTACGAGACGGAAAATTGGGCATCTAGGATCAACTTGCCAATCCGGCTCTGTGTGTCTAAATGCTCGCAGCTTGCCAGCAAAACGGCCCAACATTCGCCAAAAATCTGGCAGTGTAAAAGGGGCTATAGTTGCTTTTTAGCTGCAACCGGTAGCTCTATTGCTCGCTCATCAGTTGGTTGGTCGGTTGTGCACAGGAATTTCCCCACCCTTTGGCATCCACAGTTTTTGCCTTAGGAGGCTAAAATTTTGCATGGAGGTTGCAGCTATTGCAATGTCATACGTTTCTTTAATTCTTATTATTCACTTGTCAATTTAATCCTTATATGGCTATACATTTTCATATGGCAATGATTATGATGTGTTAGTATTGGTCATGTTCCCCTGTGATATATGGCAGTGATTTATCCAGTTCTAACTCGACCTTTGAACTCTGAACTGTTTTGACATCTGGTAGTGTAGGTATGTGCCAGGCTGTTTGACATTGAGTAAATTGTTGTTTTGGCGTGAAAAAAGTCATTTTAGGGCAGAGGTTTCACTACATTCACTCTTCAGTGCCACAGCAATTTATGTGCACTGCACTGCCTTCATTTTGACATAGTTATATTGTCTGAATTGCTGTTTTTGAATGCAAGACATCCAACCAGAAGAGTTTTTCCTGCTGTTTCACCAATTACAATGCAGTTCTTTCTTTTGTAGTTTTGGTCATCCTTCCAATCAGTTATATGAACTTCACCATTGAGCACTTTCAATACATGGTGAAAATGTTCAGTTCATCCCCATTATCTGTCCTCAGTGAAGGGAAGTGTTTGGGTGCATTTTGATTTTTATAATCTCTCCTAAAACTCAGATTTTTCTCTGATTGAGAAATTACAGCCTGGCCCGATCCCACCTTGCAGGTCGGGTCTCCAGGTTTTTATTTGTCATTATTCCCCTGGGCTTCAATCCAGTCTGGTTCTGGCCAATTTACCAGTTTTTTTTTTGTTTTTGTGTTTTTAAATGTAACTGTCAGTTCCCATGAGTAAATGGCAGGAGTTTCAATAGACTGAATCAAGGAGGAAAAAGAGAGAAAGAAGGGGTGACTGCGACTTAGAGAAGGAAAGTGACAGTATCACAGAGCACTAAAGGAGAACTGGGGGAGAGATATGGAGCGTGCACAAGAGTGGTTCAGGCTCAGGTCGGGCTTGGACATAAACTGTGCGGGTTTGTGTAGGGTCAGGCCTTATATTTTGGGCCCGATGAGATCTCTTGTCTCTCCAGGAAGACTTTATAATATACTAAGTCTGCATGATGAAGGTGATCTATTTTGTGAATACTTAATACGGCATCACCTTGAGTATTTTTGTGGCGTGGTGCACAAAACTCCAGCACTAACAAACAAGCCAGCCAACCAGGCATACTGCAGTACTGAACAAAACTTCCAGCCAGCTATGATTGGGAAAATAACTCCATCCACTGTTCATCAGTTTCAATAGCAGTGGGGTTTTCCTGGTAGTCTGGAGCCACTCTAAATTCTGTACTCAAATTTAACATTTTGGAGTTTTGCGAATTTTTTTTTATATCAGTTATTCATTGTGCATGGCCTCTTGGATCAGCGCTGTTATGCACACATGCCCAGTCAGGAAAACAGCCTTTGATTTGTCAGCAGACTCGACCTAGTGCATCATGGGATAGTTCTTGTCCTCAGTAGGCTCCAGCTAATGGCTGATGACAACAGCAACTATTTTCAATACAGATTTATAAATAAATAATCATCAAAGACATTCATTTTTTTTGCCATTATTATTTTTTATTAAGTTTCGAAAAAATATGCTGTTTCATGCTCAATTGTAAAGCTTCTGAAAGAGATGTGATTGCACTGAAGCTCTTGTTGGAAAGCTACAATAGTAAGGAAGCAGAGGCAATTTAAAGATCACGGTTGTCCAGACCTTGGAATCCACCCAGTGCACAGAGTTGACTGATTCGTCTGGCATAGTGAAATGAAACAGTGTTTTCTCGGTTGAAATAAAGTGTAGCGGGGGACTAACAATTAGCTGATCGGAGGCACGGGCAGGACTTGCACCGTTTTTAAGCAGTTTTCAAGCATTCCAAATGGTGTTTCAGAACCAATGAGGAACATTAACAGCAATGGGGAGTGCTGATCGAAGCTGATCTATGTTGTCTTTTATGTCATCTTAGTGTTGCCAGACATTGTAGTGTTTTACTTTGCTTCGCTCCAGTTACTACAGAAATGTGAACTAATAACACTTTTCCCTTGCTTATGGACTCAATGCAGTGCACCGCTGTTTTGTAAGCCTGGCAAGGGTTCCTGTTGACCTGGTGGCCTACGAGGCCTGTAGAATTGTACGGGAAACACTGTCCTAGATAAGCCTAGACCTAAAAAACACTTCCAATTGAATATTGTCATACAGGAAGAAGACCATAACACACTTGCAAATTATTGTAGTTACTTTTTTTTTTTCAAATTACTACATGAATATTCCAACACGTTTCCTTGCTTAATTTGCTTTGTCAGACATGAAGAATATTTAATTTAACTGCCTCTCTCATATTGCCATTGACTGGACTAACTATTGAATTGATGTTGAATCGAGAATGATTTTGAATCAGGCTAAATCATGAAGACTCAAAAGTCAACACTGAATCGTGAGACTTAGAACATTCATACCTTTTTCAGTTGTGGAGTGAAATATTATTATTATTATTGATAGGATGACAAATGAAATGCCAATGTGAAACCATGCACTTACTTCAGTTAAAAGACTTGTCTTTTTCATGTGTGTCTGTCTATGGCATCAGAGTTGATAGTGTGTCATCCAGCCAGGACGGAGTGAAGTCCAGAGAGCTTGGTTCAGCAGCGTTGTACGACGTGTTGCCCCCCAGCTGCCCCGACCAGCCAGTGGTGCCCAGCGATGTCTACGCTGCTGCAGATACACACCAGGAAGAGGGTGAGGCCTCCAAGCTGAATTTCTTTCATGTTAGATTTGCTCTGATATCAGGATCTTATGTATTACTAGTGTAGCTTCAGGTCTTGAAATGTCAGAAAATATAACTACACACTAAATTAGTTGTTTTTTTTGTAAAAAAAAAAAATGCAAATTCTGCGTAAAAACCTGCGTAAATGCCTTTTTTGTTCAAAATGAGTTTGTATCTGTCTGCTTGGATTTGAAAGTGTGTTTCAGCCAGACTGTCTGGCCCTTCCCTAATCAGGTCCATGCAACACAGAGCAGTGGTGAAACAGTGTCCCTTGACCCCTCGTGTCACACACAATTACCCCTTTTCCAACAAATTAGCTCTGGGTCTTGAACCTGGCGAACCTGCCTGCCTTTTCAATAGTTTTGTGCAGAACCATTATAATCAAGAACAAACAGTGCACAACAGAAATAAACAGTAGTAGCAAAATCATGGAGTACATTAATTACACTGTTGTTCTGTCATTACTGATATTTGTTTTTACCCCAAAACAAGAATGGACCAACTATTAATGAGACCATAACACTCTGTTTTTGTTTGACAGTTCATTGTCACCTTTTCCATTCTCATTTTACAACCTATAGAATATGACATGCCCATTTAAATCGCCACAGTTCATTCTTCAGGTCAAGGAAAACCTGTTAATTGTTGGTTCCAGCTGATAACTACCTTTTTGCATTCTGAACCAATTTACTTTTGGTCAGAATGCTCTGAGCAGTTCAAAATTAGGTGTGGGAACCAGAAAGAAACCAGTCCCATTGTGGTTAAAAAGGGGTATATGGACCCGAGGCTGAGCCTCCTACAGTCATTGCTTCCTGACACCTTTCTTGTGCAGTTTTTTCAAAATATGTTTGGAGCGACGGCTCGAGCAGAATTTGAGGATTTAGTTGTCAATGTCACCATCACTGATGAACGATAACCCAAATAGGTCAATATCATTATTGCGATGATATTGAAGGGTTGGCTGATGCCCAAAATCTGAGATGATATCTAGTCTAATATCATGATATTGATATAACATTGATATATTGCCCAGCCCTACCTACTTTAAACAGTGGTGCCAAGTATGTGCTGCTGCTGCTGCTGCTGCTGCTGCTGCTGCGCACTCCTGCTTGGTCGGCACCTTAGGAAAAAGGATATCGATGACCTAACTGTATAATTGTCTGCTCATTAGGGCTTTTTTTACCAGATGACTTAAAGGAAGAAAATTAAAAAATAGTGGTGGGGCTTTTACTCACCACAACTGCAGATGCTACCAGCTTCATTTGAAACAGCCTACATAATTAAAGGGCCGTTATTTATTAATCCATCTGTATCTTTATATTTTTACTATTTATCCACTCCCGTTGTCTTGATAAAGTTAATGCATCGCGCTGTCATTTCAAACTCAACACTTCCTGAATTTGTTTCAAATTAAAAGCCCCTTATAACCTCGGCTGAGAGAATCCCTCCATTTTCTAAACAGGCTTGTATTGTGAAACATTTGTAGGAACTTGCTGTGGAGGATTCAGTGACTCGTATGTTTGCCTTTACTTCAAATGTAGCTCCTGCCATCTGGTGGCCCTTTTTAGGTGACTACAACAACATTTCGGCATACCGGGATATGAAATGACCTATATCAGGATATGAGATTTTGGTCATATCACCCAGCCCTAAGCCCTTGTGCTGTTGCAGTCTTTAGGTTAATCTCATGGTATTCAATTCAGACTTGAGCCATGTTAGAAGTGTAGCAGAAATGTTAGTATGATTGCTGTCACAACCATTGACTGTATAACGAAGGACAGCACGCCTCTACTTACTCCCAGTGTACAAAAATGAAGCCAAAATATCTCAGATATGACTGCTGCTATCTTGCACCGGTGATGTTATTTTGAGCCAGAGTCTGCGCAGTAGCAATTCCTACAGCATTGAGTTCCTGCCCATACAGCCATGTGACCAGTCGCAAGCAGCGACATTGATTGCGACCACACCAATTGGCACACATAGCTGTCATCATAACTTCAAACCTCTCCTGTTAAGGCATCAAATAAGTAGTTATAACCAAAGTTATCAGAAAAACAATCACTTGATCATACATCAGTGTAATGAGAACCAACTAAAATGACAGGAACCATCTTTGGGAAAAAATCATCTGATGTGTACTCTGAATTTTTAGTTTGGCTCATGTGTCATCTGCCAACATGGATCCATGTATCATATTGTCTGACTTGCATATATAAAAGTGATGATGTTTTTAAACATGAGACCAGATATGTATCATTTATGTTCTGGTAAAGCAGAAGAAAAGCAAAAGAAGGACTTGAATATCACTAGATGCAGAGGTTCGCCATCAGTCTCACTTATTAAATTATTATTATTATTATTATTATTTTTACTTAAATCTCAAACATGCATTTAACAAAAGTTGCTCCTGTTTGCTTTGTGGTGTTTGACATGCTAATGTCTGTCTTGGCTTTAATCCAACGCAGTTTATTTTCCTTAGATGGATACGAAGCTGGTCAGGGTGTCTGTGATACTACATTTGGTTGGAAGTCGGTGGGGCAAGAGTTGAGGCCCAATGACGTGACAACGGATTTGACTCCTTTTCAGCATGGAAACCGTGCTTTAGCTTCAAAGGACATGAGGAAATCGCAGGGTAAGCCCTCTGACAAATGTCCAGTATTCTAAGATATGATATGTTCCTGATGTCAAGGTATATGAGATGCTGAACACGTGATGCTGAGCACTGTGAACCTGTGAAGTGGAGTTAGTGTGTTGTTACTGACATGAGGTGATGTTGCAGACAGAGGGATGGCTCACTCGGAGGAGTCTCGGCTGGCCAACCTCCTGCGCCGAGTCTCCAGGGAGGATGATCGCGACCGCAGGCTGGCCACCCTCAAACAGCTGAAGGACTTCATCAGCCACGGCGAAAGCAAAGTGGTAAGTCAGATGGTATCGAGATTATTTTCCTTTTTCCCCACAAACCCATTTCATTACAGAAATAAGACCTAGTGAATACTAGGTACTTTAAATGGTTATCCCATCTTCTCCTAGGCTCCTCATTTTAGATATTTTTAAGTACAGTAAACTCTGTGTTTGGCTCTATTTTCTGGATATTTATCTACCTTGTCCCTGACACATCCCAGTGATCTCTCAAACAGTGCCATTCATCTGTAGTGATGTGATTATGAAATAGGAATTTCTTTTATATCTTCTTCTACATAAACAAAGTTTCCCTAAATCTCTACAATGAAGGGGGGTCGGTCCACATAATATAACTGCATGTATTGGAAATGCAGCAGGATGAAATATACAGGAATTTTCCTCGAAAGAAGTACTTTTAATTTTCAACCAGGTCTCTCTCACCCTCCCCCCTTGTGCTGCCAGCACTGGGGCATGAGATCACTGCCCCGCTGAACTGTCCAAAAACTGGGGGACAGTGTTTAAAAATGTCTGAGCTCTGCAATGTTTACTCGGTATGGATATGAACACCTTTAACCATTTTAAAGCCAACCTCATGGTCCTTACTTCAGTTAAAATAAAATGTGTTGAAATAGAATCAAAGTGCTGACAATCACATCATTGTCCTGTTACTCTGTATTCTCTCACACAGACCCTGGTCAAACAGCTGGACACTATCCTCAGCACACTGAATGACATTTTGAACGAGAGGTAAGAGGAAGCTGCGTGCTGTACAGTAGGTGTTTTGGGTTCAGGACTGCTTCATTATGGACATACTTGAAGAAGTCAAGTCAATTTTATTTATATAGCACATTTCATACGACAAGCATAAACTCAATATGCTTAAGATACATCATAAATGACAAACATATTTTATACAAGATAATAAAGTATTACATATGTAGAAACAAGCAGGACATGGTAAAGACTAGGGCTGGACGATTATGGCAAAAATAATAATCACGATTATTTTGATTGATATTGAAATCACGATTAATAAACACAATTATTCATTGATTTCAAAACTCCATCAAAACTCAACTTTAAATATAACTTAAAAGAACAGCCAGAAAAAATTAGTAACAAGTAAACAAGTAAAAAATAATAATAATAATAATGATAGTAAATTAAAATAATAATAGCAATAAAAACAATAAATCAAAATAAATGCTGGGGCTGACCCAAAAAATTCGAAGCTTTGAAACTTCATTCGATGGCACAGGATTTGATTGTGAATTTTTTTTTTAATATTCTGCATTTTTTTCCTCCCGGTTTTTTGTGGGGGGCCTTGAACGCAACATCATCTCCGACAAGGAAATGGAAAGCCAGACGTGCAATGAATGGAGACCTATTATCCTACTTGAACACAGACAGCTAAATTCTTTAAACAATGTGACTCAAAATAATGATAAAATAGATTTTATGGATGTAAAATAATATGCTGATGGTGACATTTTCCACCAGTGCGCTGCGCTCTTGGTCTGGTGTCAGTGACACATGCTCTGAGTCGCGCATCTATCTGCTTGTGCTGCAGTGCGCTTCAAGGGTTTTTATTTTTAGTGTTAAATCAAAAGTTAAACACTACTTATCAGCAATCAGAAGTGTTTTCCATTTGTGAATATTTTTATCTTAATTCTAGGGTTGCAAGAAACTACCCTTTCGCCATAATTTGTAAGTTATTGACTTTTTTGGACTTTTTTTTCCACTCGTGTTGCCTTGGGGGGCAGACACGACAGCATGACAAACTTTGCAAACAATTTCCTTTTGCTCGTCATCTGTCAACTTGAAGCCAAAATGTTTCCAGATGACTGAAGTTGTCCTACCTTTCTTCTCAACCAAATGCTGCCTTTCTGCCATGTTCTCAATCGCTCGCTCCACATATTATTGATCCACACACGTCACATGCTTGCCGCTGCTGTACATAACACAGGTGCATTCACGGTGCTCTTCCAGCACAGGAACTTACAAACACTTGCAGCGCATTAATTGTTTTCCTTCAATTATAATGTTATTATGATCGTGAGAAGCCAAAATCAAAATCATGATTAAAATTCGATTAATCATCCAGCCCTAGTAAAAACAAACACAATAAGAAGGTACTATTATTATCATTATTCTTAATAAAGGGGAGTTAACAAAAATAATAAAACTAATTCCTAAAACAAATAAAAATACACTTAAAAACCTTACAAAAAGCTTACAAAAAAAGATACATTTTTAGTTTGCTTATAAAAGATAACAGTAGTTTAAGTGGAAGAGTTCTAGAGAGTAGGACCATAGTGGGCGGCACCTGTAAACTGAATAAAAAATCACAGAAATGCTCTCTGTAATATCATTAGGTGGTATTGATACTTATGTTGTTTAGGTTTTGTTAATGTTGCAAGCTTCTTTTAAAGGAATAGTGTCTGCCAGAAACATCTGCTTGAAAACATGATTTCATTAAAGTACTGTTTTGTTCATAATTTTTGATTTTGCTTCTGAGGATTCAGCACCCATTTACACACTGTCAGTGTGTAGCTCTTAAACTTAGAATAACCATCTCCATCTAATTACTATTTAATATCATAAATCTAATGTTTGCCACATGGATGTAGGTATTCCAGCAAGTGAAACAGAAATGCATCTTTCCAAGACATTACAAGATGGTCTGGAGACCAGGTGCAGTCAGTGCAGTCCTGACTATATGCACCCAGGGCTTAAAGTTCTCTTTTTTGCATTTGAAAATAGATAATCATATGTAGATAAATGCATATGATTATCAGATATTTTTGCGTTTTTTTTCTCCACTGTCGCTTAGCAACAATATGGCTGTATAAAGGTGTGTTCACACCAGACCTGTTTTTTTTTTTTTCGCGAGCGACAAGTTTACTTACAAATTCAATGCAAACGGGCGATTGAGCGTATATTCGCCCGGGAGAAAAATCACTCGGGCTCTGAGCAACAGCGACAGAGCGTTTTTTTGCTCGTCGCTTGAGATGAGAAATCTCATCTGGAGCAGTTTTTCGCTGGGTCCTGTCGCTTGCAGCTCAACGCTGATTAGCCGCCGTAATCCAGGAAGTGGCCGTCTTACTTTGGTCATCTGTTGCTACACTGGCGTCCTGCGGATGTTTTGATGGCAGTGGACGCGGATAAGTTAATTGTTCTTGTAAATGACTACAAGAAAACTCACAAGCAGGACCTTTTGTGGCGAGACATATCATCATCCAAGTGAAAAAGCGAGTCTGTTGATTTCTGCCACATTGACAAGCGATTCCAACTGAGCGATGAAGCGATATCAAAGGGGCGAACAGAGTGACAGTGAAAAAAAAAACAGGTCCGGTGTGAACACACCTTTAAGTATGTATTAAAGCCTGTTAATAGAATAGAATAAAAGCTTTTGTTTACACTGTGGCTCAGCAAAGTGTCAGCTCAGTAATACATATTGTGACCATGCTATGTTAAGAAAGCTCTGCTATGAATGTTTGTTTTGTTTCATATCGTAGCAATCTTTTGGACTAAATTGGCAATCATGTGAAGCAGTTTTATGCTGCATACACTGTTTAGAGACCAATCCAGAACAGAGGAACAAGCATTGGAAAGTTTAATATATATTAGATACTCTTTACATGTTGTTTGGATACAATAACCACACTATGTTTTATGACTGAGGAAATTGTGATTTACATTAGATAATAAAGCATTTTTCTGCTATTTGGCACTTTTCAAGTTACCGTGAGGATTAACATTTAGAAATGACTAGATTTTGTGTACAGTCAATCTAGACTGGGCCGTGTTCTATGCGCCACAGCCATCATATAATACCATCTGACTTGTAGCCTAGGGCTATGTTTTTAGCATCTGGCGGCAACTAGATGATTGCACAGCAAGCATTTAAAAGTCCACTGAAAGCCCTACATTTTCCATATACACATCACTGTCGTTTATGGGATTTATGAATGCACAAATGACCTGTATCACCATTGCACCATTGGAGGGCGTGGCTCATCACATAAAGGTGTATAACATCTCAAAGGTTTCACCATTCACCACGCAACTTTGTAGGCATATGACCACACATAATCTGAGGGGACCCCTCCATTATTGACCCCATCAAACAAAATGGGGGTGCTAGAGAACTAATTTCTTATCTAGGCCTAACCGCCATATTGATTTTTACTAAACTCGGTAGAGATGTAGAACAGGACGCCTCAAGGTGACTGGAGAAATGTAACTCTAATTGGCAACTGGGTGGCGCTATAACAACAGAAAAATGTTAAAAAATGGCTAAAATGTGACCGATCGCTGTGGCTCCCCCTGTGGCCCAATGTTTGTTTGTTTTTTCTAATTTTTGGTATGACTAAGTCATGGTATGGTATGCTGTACATAATCACGGAAACTGTCAGTGTGTTATTTTGTCAGTCAGTCATTCTACCAGTGCGCGCCACTTTTAAGTCAATACAACATATAAACACTTTAACTGTCTCCCTTTCAACGTGCTACCTCAACTACTAATGTACAGTTTTAGCCCACTAACTATCCCACTATTGGCAATGGTACTACTGTACTTTCAATAAAGCAATCGTACTTTCAAATTCACAAAAAGCTGTCTGAATACATTGCTCTTCTTAATGGGGTCAGTTGACTATTTACAGTAGTCTGCAATTTCCTATGACCTATATCCCAAACACATATCATGTGAAACTGTACGTGGGCAACTGTGCACTCAGTGGGTATGGACTAGTTACAAATAATTTCAAACCAATGTGAGACATGGAATTAAAAGAGATGCCCCTGCCTTAAAACAACCTTGTTTATTTTAATTGAATAAGAAACCATTTGTGTTGCTAATACTCCATATCCAACATCTTCCAATTTTATGTTTTTGAGTGGAGGAAAGAGGGATTTACACTTCCAAACAACAAAATCAAGTTCATACATTTCAGGCACGGAAATTTTACTTGTTTTCAGGCACCTGGTTGTACTTCTGTCTCAGAAGCTTGACGTGACTTCCACATGCCATGCTGTCTCTAACATGTAGTCTCCTTTCCTGTGTTCTTGACGTGTGTAGCAGTAAGCTGCTGTGGGAGTTGCGTCAGGACGCGGCAGCTTGTCTGGGTCTCCTCTGCACAGTGCTCAGCTACGAGGCTGAGCGCATCTTCAAGTGGCTCTTTCTGAAGTTCACTTCGAGCGGTCGGGACGAGGTAAAGTTGTTGTATCTGGTGGCTGCACAGCGCGCTTTGGAGGCTGCTGGAGAGAGGAAGGCCTTCTCTCATGTCATGCAGGTAACCTCACACACAGTTGATTTCTGTATAGCTCTGGGCTGGCCTTATTTCCTAAAATACTCTGTGGCCAGGTATTTGAAGATGGAGCATGCATATCATGGAAAGCATACTGGATGGTGCCATGTAAGGGCCTGGTAGGTGGATGATTTTCTGGACTGTGTTTTGTGTTTGTCTCAGCTGGTGATGAGCAACCTACAGTCCATCCTGGAGAATGTGGACACACCAGAGCTGCTTTGTCAAAGTGTAAAGTGTATTCTTCAGGTGGCCCGCTGCTACCCACATGTGTTCAGCACCAACTTCAGGGTGAGTGTTTCAGCAGTCACTGACATTGTTGCATATGTCTGAGGCCAACAGGTTCAAGTAAGGTGTTTATTTTTCCACAGGACACAGTGGACATCTTGGTGGGATGGCACATTGACCACACACAGAAGCAGTCACTCACTCAGCAAGTTTCAGGTCAGTTGGATTTCTTATTTTTATGCCTCTGCGTCAGCGATGGCTATGGCCCCAGGCATTATGTTTTTGGGTTGTCTGTACGTCCATCCGTCTGTATGACCGTGTCAGTCCATCCCATTCTCATGGACACGATATCTCAAGAACACTTAGAGGGAATTTCTTCAGATTTGGCACAAATGTCAACTTGGACTCAACAATGAAGTGATTAGATTTTGGTGGTCAAAGGTCAAGGACACTGTGACCTAGTCTGTCTCACTCTTAAGAACATGATATCTCAATAACGCCTTGAGGGATTTTTTCCCCCAAATTTGATGCAAACGTCTAACTTGAATAAAGGCTGAATTTATTAGATTTTGGTGTTCAAGGTCAAGGTCAGTGTGACTTTGCATCCGTTTCATTCTCGTGAATGCAGTGTCTCAAGAATGCATTGAGGGAATTTCTTCATATTTGGCACAAACATTTACTTGGGCTAAACAATGTACTGATTTGATTTTGATGGTCAGAGGACAAGGTCACTGTGAACTCACAAAACATGCTTTTGGCCATAACCCAAGAATTTATATGCTAATTATGACAAAAATGTACATGAATGTCTAATAGGATACAACAATGAAAGGATGACATACATCCAAAGAGTTCAATGGTGGGCTTCGCTGTGACATCATAACTGACATGTTCTGCAAAAACACTTTTCTGGCCTTTATTCAATGCCATACCTCAGGAACAGAGGGGAGACATTTGGTTAGGTACTGAATTGGTGACACTACACACTTGGGTGTCCTCCTTGAAACTGTGCTGATTGTATAGATCTTCTGTGCTGCTGGGGGGAAGATGAGCGTGAAGCATCCATGTTTTCACAGATATGAATGTAAAGTGTAACTGCAACCTCATGGGTGTGCGCAGGAATAAAACCAAGGTTGTTATTTTAGTTTAAAGCTAGTATTAAGATTGCAAACTTTTTGGTACCAATTGATGGTAATAAAGTTTGTGTTTATTAGATACTATACATCTTCCCTGCAGTGAAGTTTGGTCAAGCTATTGTCTGTTTCTGTCCCCCTGCCTGTGGTTTGAGCTGAGCAATTGATGGAATTAATTGAAAAGTTGCATTTAACAGCTTGTCAGTCTCATCTGATGGTTCAGATACACTTTTGTATTAATAAGCACAGTTGTCAGCACAGGCTGAGTAGCAAAGCATATTTTTATGCTCCAGATGTATTTTCTCCTGAGTAACGCACACAACTACTGATTGAGTGTTGACTTGTAAGTGCTGCCAAAATGTGGGTGACCAACACAGCAGTACTCTGCTTTAACACATTCCTTTTTGCTGTTGCTCTGCGGAAATGTTTAAAGCAACATTAGCTGCTTGTATAAAGAAGGTGTGAAAGCATACTGTCAGTCAAGTGCTTTACTATTTGCCACTGTGCTTTTCTGTCTGTGTTAGGCTGGTTACAGAGTCTGGAACAGTTCTGGGTGGCAGACCTGACCTTCTCCACCACCCTGCTGGGACAGTTCTTGGAGGATATGGAGGCATATGCAGAGGTAAAGTTAGTCCAGAGTCTGAAAACATGCCATATTGAGCCAAGCGCAATGTTTACAGGTATTTGGACATGGATATCATTTTACAGGCAAGGGCAACAAATTATACACTGAGAAATCAATATTAATGAAATAACAATATTTTCTCAACTATTCGAATTGAGAAGAAGCAAGGAAATATGTATGTTATATATATGTATATATGTATGTTTCAACGATGCTCTGAAATTAGGCAGTAAATATTTTCACATAGAACTTGACTAAGTGCATTTTATTTAGGATCTGAACCATGTGATGTCAGGGGAGGTGCTGGATGAAGACATCCCCCCTCCCTCGGTGTCCCTGCCCAAGCTGGCAGCTCTGCTGAGGGTTTTCAGTACAGTGGTCCGCAGCATCGGAGAACGATTCAGCCCCTTCAGAGGACCACCCATCACTGAGGCCTACGTCACTGATGTAAGAGCCACACCTAGGACAACCAACAGTGTTGCTATTATAAAAAATACACTGAACAAAAGATCGAATCAACTCCTTGGGTAAAATGAGGAAAGCAGTATAAAAATATGGCATTGTGGAGATAGGGTAGGAAGACGTGGTTGTCCATAAAGTTTTTTTTAATCTTAATACAATAATCATGTGTATTTAAGCAGAAACAGAGATTTCTTTCTAGTGTGACACAATGTCATATACAAACTCAGCCTTTGTTGTGTGTAAAATGCATTCTGAAGTTCAGCTGAAGTAGTGCTGCACGATTTGATAAAAATGTGCAATTGCGATTTGAGTGGACAATATTGCAATTTGCGATTGCAATTACAATATAATGAAAAACTGGTATTATGAGTCTTCATGCTTGATTCAGTGTTTCCCCTACATTATATTAGGGGGGCACTTACCTGACATAGTTATTGTTATGAACAGCGTGTAAATGACCATCAACAGACTGAGCACAGTTAAACACGCTGCTCACACAGCAGCGCAGCACGACACTGTACACACAGCGGAGCGAGCCTGTGTTGCGGTCAGGCGTTGTCATGTAAATGACAAATTTCAGCACGCTATAGCACAACACAGCAGCATGTCAAGTGCTGTGACACTTAGAAATGTTTGAGCAACTGTGCTTGGATGTTGTTTTATGAGGCTCTGGAGGCTTTCAGTTGTCTCTTTGTCTTTAACGTCACTCTGCTTCACTTTCTCTCGCATGCACTCTTCCTACTAAGAAGAAGCTGATATAGATTGGACATGGCGACTTTAACTTTGAAACGTTTACACAGCACGTTTTCCTGTTCAATGTCGCTGTACCTCCAAAGTATCACCGTGTAATAGATGTTGCGTTTTTTTCGCCACCAGCTCAGCCTGTTCATGGTCGCGCTTATGCTCTTCTCCTGTGTCTATGTTGGTCACTGCTGCATGCCGGCTGGTCACCTGACCACATGTGCTGCACACACCAAGATAACTTGTGGACGTAATGTCAACAAACTATGCACACTACAGGAGAGGTAGTCACGTTCACAGGCACACACGTTAACCTTTATTTACGTGAAACCGCAAATCGCACCCTTGTATGTGGTTATGTAATTGCACAGCCTGATATCGCGATTAATCGTGCAGCACTAAGCTGAAGCTAATATGAGGTATTAACTATCTGCGTCAGACAGATAAAAAGGGAATTTTCCCAAGTTACAGCCTTGTTTGTACCAAAGCAAAAAAACAAAACAAAAAACAAACAAACAAAAAAAGACCAAAGTCTTCGTGTTAAAATTCCTCCACTGCAGCTCAACAAGGAAACAGTTTCAGGAAACACAAATAGGCAATTTAGTAGGGCTGTAGTCAACCAAAGAAAATCTCGGTCAACTAAAGTCGCACATAATCTAACTAATCGATTAGTCGTGGGGAAAAAAAAAAAAATCTGCACATTATTTTTACTTCTGTGGTGGTGTGTCTGTGTCACTCTGCAGTTACACCTCCAAAACACTACGGAGGACTGTGTTAACTTCTGTAAAGTTCAGTTCAAATCAAACTTTATTTATATTGTTGATTCAATGGTAGTATGGTATCAGAATCATTTTTCTCTGTGTGTTTTTCCTCAGGTTCTGAACCGGGTTCTGGCCTGCGTGACCACGGCGAAGCAGGTTCAGTTCTCTGAGGCAGTTCTCACAGCAGGGAATGAGTGTGTTGGTGTGTTGCTGGCCAGCGTGGAGCCCTGCGGTCAGCTGATGGAGGCTGTCCTAGCCTATGGCCTGGACCAGTTGGACTGCTGCCGGGCTTGTGGCCCAGACTACAATCTGGCAGTGCTCAGCCTAGTCACTCTGGTATGGCTACTTTCAGAGTTTGATCACACCTGCGGTTTGTTTCACTATTTATTTCGAAGAGAATATGATTGTCACGCAGAACTCCCCTCCATAAGAATTCCTCTAAAGCCACACAGTTATCACAGAGCCTTTCCAGACAGAGAGGACCACTAGTAAAACTTACCTTCTCTGTTAAGTTTTATTTGCTTGAAGTCACTTTGGTTATGCATTTGCTTTCAGATTGTTGATCAGATCAACACAAAGCTGCCTGCGTCCTTTGTTGAGAAATTGTTGGCTCCCGACTCCCAGCTGCTGAAGCTGCGCTTTCATCGAGAGAAAGAGGTGTGCGGGTTTGTGTTCCTTCATCAAAAAACTGTGTGAGAGTATAACAGGGTTAGATAAAGGCTAATTTGATAGCATGTAAGGCTCTGTTCATGTTTTCAATATGGCAAATACACTACATAGTATGTAGGTACCCAAACATTTCAGCCATATGTCATGGTTTAAGATGTGTGATAAAACATGAGCATTCATCTACTTCTATATCAGCCTCCAATCTTCTGAGAAAAACTGCAGTGATGTGCTCCCATTCAACCAGAAGACAGTTAGTGAGAACAGCCGCTGTGGTTAGCCAATAAGGCCTGGCTCACAGTCTTTGGTCTTTTCATCCCAAAGGTGTTGGATGGGGTAGAGGTGAAGGCTTTGTGCAGGACATCCCAGTTCTTCCACACCACACTAAGACAACCAGTTTTCCTTGGAACTGGCTTTGTGCACAGGGACATCATCATGTTGCAGCAGGAAAAGGTTTAATACAAAGCTGAAAGCACACTAGTACCTAGAATATAATTATATCCTGTAGATTACGATTTTACTGTATTGGAACTAAGGGGCCCTTACCAGAAAAAAAAACAGCCACAGATCACAAGCACACTCTGTTCAAAGAGAAGCATAACAGCTGGGGTTTGGTCAGGATGAGGGCTGCTGTATTTTTGTCAACCATTTCAAGGTGCCTTGTGGCTGTTCAAAAGTGACATTGTCATTTGGCGTAGACTTCTGGTCCATCCACTACCACACGAAAACAGCATATGAAATGCTAAACTTTAGTCCTCCTTAAACTGAAATACACACGGGAGGAACTGGTAAATTAGTTTTAGGAACTTGCTGCTTAATGGTAGTTGTTCCCTTGACAAGGTACCAACTCAGTGTCAGGAATAAAACTCAACTGCTTCCCTAAAGAAACACACCAGTACAAATTGTGAATTGCAGCCGTCAAACAGAAGAACTGGGCACCGTCTTGAATTTCCAGGGTGTGTAGTGCTCTCTTCAATTCAGTTTTCGTACAGCAGTGGCTGGACCAGAAGTGGAACAACAGTGTTGTTTCCCAGAAACCAAAAGACACCTAGAAACAGTTTATAGTTGAGTTTAGGTTGGATAAAATGAAACTAAAACAATATAATGTCCTCAAACGTTTGCTAACCTGTGTGTGTGCATGGACTCCCTAGGTGATGTCAGCTGTTCATGGTGTGTACCAGGTGCTCCTAAGCCTGAAAAACATTCCAACCCTGGAGGCAGCTTATAAAATGGTACTGGGTGAGATGGCATGTGCCCTGTCCAGCCTGATGGTAACCCTGGAACCCAGTGGCAGGGCCCCAACACCTGGCGTCCCCTGCCCCAGCATTCAGCACCCTGCTTTTGCCTCCCTCACCCTACCCCAGGAGAAGGCTCAGTTCACCCTAATTTTCAACCTCAGCACCCTCACCACCATTGGCAACACAAAGAACTCTCTCATCGGGGTGAGCCTCTTTGTCTTTCTATACTGGTGATTACTAAATAGCACTTTGAGTAATAATCTACTGCCATGGCTCACACAAGTAGTACTGGTAAAATTATCTGTTTTGGGTCTAAAGGATTTAATTACCACCAAGCCCTATATGGCTGTACCAGCTACTAACAGGCCACAACATTATCAAAATGCCTTTGTTGCCTCTCAAGAAAAGCATGCAGGCCTTACTTGCTACAGGCCTAACAAAATGTTTTGCAATGTTGCTGAGAGTTGCACCAGGTTCACACTGGACGAGGAGACATCCCAATTCGTCAGTTGTTGCATAGCTGGCTATCAGCAGTTGCCTGGCCATTCACACCAGAAACATATTTCTTCACGCTGGCCAGCAAGCGATTCTGTTCTATGCTCTGTTAAAATCACATGTAGAGCTCTGTCTGTCTGTGTGTGTGTGTGTGTGTGTGTGTGTGTGTGTGTGTGTGTGTGTGTGTGTGTGTGTGTGTGTGTGTGTGTGTGTGTGGCTCTGCTTGTCTCTTTCTCTCCTCTTTGTTTAGACACAACTGACAAATATGTCAGTTATCATAGTCCGATTATTTATATCATATTTAATAGACACTTTATATAGTTACACTGCATTTTCAGTGTGTTTTTTTGCCAGATTTGCTTGCAGACAAAATAGACCAGACACCAAAACTATCGCTGCCGATTGCGAGCTGGTGAGAACACTCGGCGCTGCACTGCATCCAGTGTGAACAGCTCAATCAGTTAGGTGCCAAAAGCAAGTGAGCAGCTCTCCACGGAAAATCGGGAGTGGCGGCACTTCTGCGTCCAGTTTGAACCCAGCGTTATCCCCTCTAAGTGGAACAACACTGCCTCATAAATTTGATAATGAGTTAAACAAAAGCAACACTTACCTTTCTTGAAATTTTACACTTTTCTTATTTTAGGTTAAAATGCTATTAATAAGTTGATGGCACACTAAAATGTAAGTGAATTCCACCAGAAATAAAAACTCATAATTATACCATTCTCATATGGTTTTAAGTAGGGATGCACTGAATATTCGGTAACTGAATATATTCGGCTGAATATTGCAAAAAACCACACATTCGGTGGAATAAGTTAAAAGCAAGGCCGAATAATAGTGGCGTGTGTTGATAACGCAATCAAACAGCGTGCCGCGACCGGCGGAGTGAAATGTCGGCAGTGTGGCGATCCGTCCGTCACCACACTCGCATTTGCGACTGAAAATAGTTTTGAGTGAGCAAAATAGGCTTAAATCATTCAGCACGCTGTGTGAGTACAGATTTCAACCACCAGCAGAAACAGGCGAATCCCACCAGTTGTGGGTTGAACGGGGGTCACAGACACACACAGTAATGTATTCCTGTCAAATATGGCGGCCATCGGCTTACCGGTGGCGGAGAAGTCGGCTCCAATAATATCCTCTTCTTGGCGTCATGACTGCCCAGTAGTACCTGAACAGCCGAGCCAGTCGAACACAGGTATGTGGCGTCAGAGGAGAAATGAGCCGTTCACATTTCTGTCATTGTGTCAGTAACGGCCCACAAACCTCACCGCACTTTAGGGACTGTTCTTTACTTATGGAGGGACTTGTCAGGGGAGAAGGGTGGCTGGTTGATTCTTATTTTATTTATTTATTTTATTTTGCTCCCCCCTATGTTAATCACTTATTGATGCTGTTTTTGAAGTATGAATAAGTCAGTAAGTAATTTATTCCATTGAAATATCATTGATGTGTTATAGAAAGGTGATTTATCTCTTTATAAATGACAAAAGGCACATCTGCCTCATTTTTGCTGTGGTATCCTGATACTACTCAGAACCGTGATATTTTCATTGGTATCCCACAGTGGGTCCCAATTTTGGTACCGTGACAACACTAATCTGGAGGGGGTTCATCTGCAAAAAATAATGAAAAACTGGTTGGAATATTACACTTGCTCTCCTCTTCCATGTATCTAACATTACCTTGCCAACGCCTATATCTATGACGTAATGTAGGAGGGGGGAGTAGGCCTTTGGAGGGAGGTGGAGTTGCAGGAGGAGGGGGATGGGACTTTGAAGGGAGATCGGAGTTGTGGATGTTCAAATTTTTTCTAAGTGCTGTGTGAAATGCAAGAAAGGTAAGAGTTGCTTTAAACAAAGGCATATTGTCATGTCATTGTCCTGGTGAAAAGCTTTATTTGTGAGGCAGCATCAGGAAAAGCATATGCTGTTTAATGTGGCCATGTGTGTTCATGTTGAACTGTTTAATTTGTTTTAGATGTGGGCGTTGTCTCCTACGGTCTTCGCTCTGCTCAGTCACAATCTGATGTTGGTCCACTCTGAGTTAGCTGTCTACTACCCTGCCGTCCAGTACGCTGTCCTCTACACCCTGTACTCCCACTGCACCAGGTAATATACACGCCTGCACTGAGAGTGGCAACCCTGCTATCCACCAAAGCATTCTGATATTTACACACCTATTAGACCAAGTCACCTCAGTTTGTTTTATGTATTCTATAATTTCATTTGCACACTTTTGCATTTTAAATTGAACTCATTCAGAACCTTGTAAAAAAAAAAAAAAAAAAAAAATTGAGGCTGAAGTAAGCTGCTAGAGCAGGGGTATTCACTACAATTCAAAGAGGTCCAGTTAGAGGAAATTTCCTAAAGCAAAGGTCCGGAACATCATAATGTCTAACTTGTGATATGATTTAGTGTGATAAATATACTGAAGTAGCCTAGTAGTTGTATCAACGTCTGCATGTTATCAATATCTGACTGTCAAATCAAATAAAGAAAGTAAGATTCAAAAACATTTCAACAATATTAATTGTCACCTAACATTGAACTATACAGATATGCATTTAAAAGTAAAATGGAGAAAATAAATGAAAGTTTTTGAAAAATTGTGCATCTTAAAATGAAATGCTTAATTTTAGAAAAAATAAAATTAAGTGTAGCAACAGCTTGAATTTTCCTTTTTCTTGGTGAGATGTTTCACATCTGAAACAGTCTCAACCACATTTACAATAAACAAATAACTATTGAACAGTTTTACAGTTTCTCTTTCTTTCCCTCTTTTCCCACTCTCCCCACTTTTCGTTGTTCAGTGAGAGGACTGAGCTCAAGCTTTCCTGCCAGGATTTTAAATCTGGGCTGGAATGGTGTCAGGGCCACTCTCATACACATGTGCAGGTGCTCATTGGTGAGCCCGGAACGATATTAAGTATTTATTATGTCCACTGTGGAGAAAGCTGACTCGCAGCTGTATGTGGAGCCTCTCGCTCATTCGTGTCTTCTTGTGTTTCTGTCCCTCTTTCACTCGCCTCTTCCTCTTTCTCCCGCCCACTCGCCTCTCTGTTGTAATACAGTTATCTTTGAGAGTCCTCATGACCTGTCAGAATTTCTTTGTTCCTGTATCATTACATATTTAAATTCAAATTGATCTAGTATATATTTTGGTAACCCTCTGCATATGCGTGTCTTCACGTTCTTCCAACCTTGTAGGTATTTTTCAAGTTTAAATAAATGCAGCACATAAAAAAAAATAACATAATATGCATTTTTTTTGCCAATGTTCAGCGTGAAAGTTCAGAAGTAAGAAGGCCCCGATCACTTTTTGTTTTTTTACCGCTTATCCCGCATGCCATACCAGGCGATACACAACTGATACTTATTGTTTGTTTTATTATAGCAGCTGGTATAATGGTGTTTTAGGTCAGTTTGACTGCTTTGTGTTGTGTTGGGATCTCCACCAAGTGGCAGCGTAACCTAGGGTAAATGCTGTGTGAGGCTAAACTAGTATGCTGAACAGCAGCAGCTGCTTGTATAATGCAGGCTGAGTGTCAGACAACAGGACTGTAATTACACATGCGTCCAAAAAAATTGATTTGTGATTTGCTTTGGATTTGATTGTGGAGTCAAAGTCTTGCAGTAACTTGGTTGACAGACATGACAGACTACACGTTTGTCCGTGACCATTCATCGCTGGTCGTCTTTCACAACGTGCATGATGTCATCGGATTATTCTTGTCCTATCTTTATTATTATTATTACCATTATTTCAGTCACTAAGGCTGTTCATGTCCCAGCCAAAATGGTATTGTAGTAACATATGCCATCAGATGGCAGGAGATATATTTGAAGTACTGCATGCAAACTATGGAAGTCACTGAATCCTCCACAAGTTTCTGCAAATGTTTCACAATAAAAGCCTTTTTATAAAATGAAGGGATTCTCTCAACCAAAATGATACGAGGCTTTTCATTTTCAATGGGAACAGGAAGTGTTGAGTTTGAAATGATGGTATGATGCAATAACTTTAACAGGATAAACAGGAGCGTATTAAAAATAATAAAGCTCTGTAGATCATTTAAACTAGTCGGACTGAACCTGTTTACTTTTTTTTTTTTTTTAAGTTACAATGCTACAGCAGTTGTGATTACAAGGTAATTAATTTTTAGATATGTGCAGCACATCTAGTCAGATCTTATTAATGTCTTCTAGTGAAGGTGGAGGTGGTGCAGCTGTTCACTGTGTGTAATACTTTGGATTTTGTTGGGCCAGTAGTTAAATAGCTACAGATGGGAGCTCTGCAGTTTTAAATAAAGTCAATATTTTTTAAGTGTTTACGTGATTTGTCTTTTCAATTCCTAATATAGCCTACTCTGATTTTGCGTTGAACAGAGGTCATACCAGTGATTAAATCAGTTTTCTAATGGAAAAATGATATTTCATAAATGTGTAATGATTAACCGATAATTGATTGTTAAGGCAGCTGTCCTATTAGCTCAAGAAAGTGAATTCTTATTTTAGATAAATCATTTTGGGGCAACCCCTCCTCATAGTGCTGTTTATTAAAATCCATGTCAGCACTGGCTCCAATTTACCATAATGACTTGACTGATGAAGAGCTTTGTAATCTGTAAAATGTTGTAATCTAACATGCTGTTTGAGGACAGATGGGCTATACTCGGTGGCTTTACAAATATGCCCCCCTGTTGTACATGTATTCCCTGAGGAATTCATCAAGAACCAGATGCTTTGTCCCGTATGATGTCAGAACTTTTAATGGGTCACATCCAAAATCCAGATTTAATTAAATGGGCTGAATAACAGTAACATGTTAAAGCTGTTGTTGCTGCTCTGGGGTTGCTGTTATTAATTGTCCTGGTATCTCTTCTGTTTGCTCAGACACGATCATTTCATCTCATCCAGCCTGTCATCCTCTCCCTCCCTGTTTGATGGCGCTGTCATCAGCACTGTGACCACAGCGACGAAGAAACATTTTAGCACACTGCTAAGTCTTCTTGGAGGTTTGCTGGCAAAGGAGCACCTCTACCCCGAGACCAGGTTAGTCATTATGCCAGTTTACACAACAGATAGCTAAAACTACTATTCTTAACAGTTACATTATCAGTACTTACATAGCTTCATCATTGCACAACAACAAATTCTCCACTCTGTGACATGGCACCATCAATACTACTTTTCTCATTCTTGCACACCTGTTTTACCTTCAAAAATGATACATAGTTGGTTTTAATCCCATTGTGTAGGAAAAATGATTAGAAGTAATTGAAAATGATTTGTGAATGAATTATGAAAGTCGACCGAAGGATTGACATTAAAGTAGAATGTTTGACAAAATGTCTCAGACACAAGTACTTTTTTAGATATATTGAAGGGTAGCTTCGGTGCGTTTGTTAACTTGTGCCCTAATTTCCATGTTTTTGTGTGTTAGCGACTAATTGGAACAGTCATTTTTTAAATTGCAAAACAGGCTGCAGTGTAATCTCTACAGGCAATTTAGCGTGATCACTTTCTGTCTACGAAGAGATTTTGCCCCTGACGGGCTCACGCTGTAACTAATTATCTGACAAACTTTGGAAACGCACTGACCTTCAGATGTCAATCACTTTGTTTAAGAGTAAGATGCTTTTTGTTTAAACAGAAACTGTGACTTAATTGTCATTGCCAAACAAACCAGACACCATTTTGATAAACAGTAATTTAAGCATGTACAGAGCTAGGATATTCATATTCACATCTGACTGGGTGAATTAAGGGTTTATTTGAACCAAACCAGAGTTGGTGATTGTTGAAACAGTGGAGAGACCAGCCAGTGATAAAGTTGCTGTTAATCCACATCTTATGTGTTTGGCGATTGCAATGTCTGGGCTGCTTCTGGTGGATCAGAAAGAATCTTAATCTTTAACAATGAGGTCGACCTCTATATGGATCCTCTCCATAATGTTGGCTGACACTTAGAATAACAACCTGAGCCTGTCAGTGGCAAAACAATCACTTTTAGTGCATGTAAATTGTACATTGTACATTGTAGCCTGTTTTGCTGCTGCTGCTGGCTGCAGGGGTTTCACTCAGTGCTGGACCAATTTCAAAAACTCTTCCTTAGACTCAAAAACATGGTAAAACACAGAAGTTAATAGGGATGTCCTGATCACATTTTTTTGCATCCGATCCAATACCGAGTCCTTTATTTTGAAACCGAGTCCGATACTGATCCAATACTTTGCAAAGCATTAAGAAAGAAAAAGAAAAAAAAGAATTGCATTCTTTTTTTTCAAAGTTGTCCCATAAGGTTTGTTTTTTTATTTAAATAGTATCCCAAAAGCTTATCGGTGCTTCAGCAGCACAAAATATAAACAAATTCAATATCTTCTTCTTGTCTTCAACAAACAAAATAGGCCTATATCTTTTGTAGCGGTTTGACACATGAAACAAATATCTTTCTTTTACTCAGTCAAACCCCACAAAGAAACCATAAAACAGGTCACTTAACACCAAAATTAAATTGTTTTTACCTGGTTTCTGTAGAACAAAATAATTATACTCAGTTTCCAAAAATTCAAATACAACTGTAATCAGTTTCAAGAAAGTATGTTTGTTTTTTTTTCACTATAGAAAAGAAATGTTCCGCTCCGTTCAGTCAGTTCAATCCAGTTCAAACAAACAACTCCAAATAACATAACATATCACAGGTCAAGTCAGTTCAATCCACACAGTTCGCTGAACAAAAGAAAACTCCACCCCAGGTTTTCTTGTAAACAAGGAAGCAAAGAAAATCCACTGTTCGCTCTTACTCAGTTCAGTTTCAAAACAATAAATCAACCCGGCCCGAAGGTTCCAAATAAGGAATAATGAAACGAAAAGTAACCCCCGGCTTTTGCCAACTCACAGGACCGTGGGTGGATGCGGTAACACTCCGGCGTTGTTTCGGGTGTGGAGGCTCTGTAGGATCCCTTAGTATCCGTGGCAGGGAATCTGAGGTGAGGCCGGTGGTGGGATTGATGATATTCCACAGGGAATCGCACCTATTTCGCTGACTTTGAGCGGTGTAAAATGCTGTGGTGGGCCGAATACGCAGAGGACTTCTGGCTCATTTCTCACTCACCGGCGTCTCTCGCCATACTGCCAGGAGAGGCATAATGTGGGGACCTGTGTACCTGGGCTCAGCTGATCGAGCCATCCCACTTGGCCAATAGCACCGGAGGTTGTGTCTGGAGGTGAGCAGGCCATCAGCTGATGAGCACTGTCTTATAAAAAAAATATATTTATAAAATTACAGGATCGCCACACTTTATGCATTGGAAAGTGGAGGCAACAATGAACAACATAGATGAAAAACCTGGCCATTTTTGGTGTTTTGATTCCTCCGATCTTTTATTAGTGATTACAATTTTGTAAAAAATAATGTGATTGGTGCCAATCGGGACATCCCTAGCAGTTAAGCCTTTAATTTGAGACAAAAGACAAAGTCAGCCAGCCAACAAGCTCCTAAAAAGTAAATAATGTTTGTGTGACTGGTAGCTATTTAACACTGGGAAAAGTGAAAACCACATTTCAGCAGGACCCTAACATGACTGAATATAATTGCTATGATGTGTTTGTGTTGATCTGTCAGGAGGCTACTGCTGACCTGGGCTCAGGAGATCTCTGTGCTGATGAAGAAGTCAGACACCTACAGCCCTCTTTTCTCCCTGCCTTCCTTCAACAAGTTCTGCAGGGGCCTGCTGGCTAACGGTGAGCCCAATATGTTCAGCATTTCCAACACCTTTTCCACAAGCTGACAGGCTGTTATTGTCATTTATTGTTGAATGTTTTTCCTCCTTGTTTCTCTTAACAGGTCTGAATGAAGATCAGAGTATCTGCCTTCAGACGTGCCACAGCTTACAGGTCCTCTCTTCATCTCTGTCCACTGAGCTGCTGCAGAGGTGAACATCGTACTCACACACACAAGCTCAAACTGCTTACAGGCAGTAAGAAAGTAAATTGGATCTGTAAAGTAGGCATGCTTTCTTAATGCTCTGTACTTTCCAATAGGTGTGTGGATGTGTCCAGAGTCCAGTTGGTCCACTCAGCAGTGAGGGTGAGGCAGGCCTATGGCAAGCTGCTTAGGACAATTCCCCTGGATGTGGCTTTAAGGTAAGAATTATCGTACCTTTTGAGAGCATCTACAGTAAAATCAAATCTGTTTGACATCTTGACTGTTTAATATTCACAACTGGGAGTACCATGACTGATCAATACGGATCAAGTCAGTTAAATTGAAAGTTCAAACTGAAGGAAGTACTCACTTTCTGAAGAAAGTCAATCTTCCCTTGTGTTTAATCTCTCCAAGTATTATGCTGGTTTAACACAATACTGATGTCAATTAGAAAAGTGCACTCACTAGAGTGCCACTCTTCCCCAGGCAGCCACATTTCAGCCGCAACATGGCCGACTGAGCTAATCATTGGCTAAAAAACAGCCACAAATATTTGATCTGTGCTGTTCATAACTGGACTTTTAAGGGTATTAACTTGTGTTGTAGGTGACAATACAACAAAGTAGGAAATAACAGCAGTATACAAAGTAATTGCCTTGAATTGCTGTTGTCTCTGAAATGTGCTATATTAATAAACTTGACCAAAAAAGACAAAAAAGAAATCATAACTATGTAGCCTGCTCACTTACTTAAGGTAGAAGCACAAATATTTTTTAAAATTTATTTTATTTAACCTTTATACAGCCAGGAAGTCCCATTGAAATGAAAATCTCTTTCACAAGAGAGACCTAGCCAAAGTAGCAGCCAATCAAAACACATTTAAAATGCATCAAATACAACATATAATACAAAAATCCACAATAAAACAACAGCTATTCAATCATAGTGGACTCTCAAGAAAAACAAGCATGTTTCTGTCACCACATTCTTTGTGATGCCCTTAAAGGGAAATTTTGGTTTATTTCAACCTGTCTCCTATCGTCCTAAAATTGTTTCAAGTGACTAGTGACATAAAAATAATAGTTAAAATTTTAGCCATTAGCCTAGATACAGCCAGGGCGCGTAGTAGCGTCAGACCTGTTAAAACGTAAGTGAACGGGCATACTTCAAGTGCAAAGTTAGTCCACTAAACAAGCTTTTTTTCCACAAAGACCACCTCACATCGTTAGGATAAATGTCAGAGAACATATAGAAAACGACATGTAAACTTGTTGTCTTACCTTACCGGTGTGGTGCCATGTTTGTTCACCATTTAGCTCTGCTTTCCAAAGCGCGGCCGAAATATCGCAAGAACAAGCAGCGATCTCATACCGTACCTGAAATCTCGCGAGAACAAGCAGCAACAGCTGGAAGGCAGAACCGGACAGTAGCCTGAAAAGTTAATTCATTTATTTTATGAAAGATTTATAGAATAATGGCTGACTTTTTGCCAGACTTTGACTTTGTGGAGGAGGAATTTGATTTTGCAGAGTTGCAAAGGTAAGGCTGCGTAGCTCTGGAGATTGGTGGTGTACCTGTGGATGCTGTGCCCCAGTGGCCACAGAAGAGGAATGCCTCTGTTGCAAGGAATGGAACCAGTTGCAGCCTTAAGCCTGATTTATGGTCGTGCGTTGAGTCGACGACGTCGCTACGTGGTTGCCGTGACGCCGTCGTGAACCCTTCGAACTTCTCCGTCACTCCGTTTCGTCGCGGTGCAATTCACCGCCAGAGCAGTAGGAGGCTTCGTTCCTTTGCTGAGTGGTTATCGTCGTCTCTAGTTGATTCTTCGTTTAGCTTCTGGCTTTTTCGGTCACAGAGAAATGAACGCGGAGCACGGACAGACGGCTCCGGCCGTATCCGTATTGAACGTTGTGCACAATGGCATATATATAATGAGCCTTAACAACATCTACATGGCAATAGAAGATGTTTAAAGACGGCGGGGATGGCGGTGGAAATACGGAACCGGAAATGCGTTGCTACCAAGCAAACCAATCACAGCCGTGCCGGTCTGCGCTGGGTCTGCGTCGCCTCGACGCGTAGTTACATTTTTGGGGAGGTGCATGTCAGGCTACGCCGGGGGCTACGGCGAGCCTTCTGCGTAGCCCCGTACCCTACAACGTAGCGACGTCGTCGATTCAACGCACGACCATAAATCAGGCTTTATTTTCAAGGTCTAGATGTGACTGAGTTTACATGTCATTTTCTATATGTTCTCTGACATTTATCCTAACGATATGAGGCGGTCTTTGTGGAAAAAAAGCTTGTTTAGTGGAATAACTTTGCACTTGAAGTATGCCTGTTCACTTACGTTTTAACAGGTCTAACACTGCTATGCACCCCGGCTGTATCTAGGCTAACGGCTAACATGCTAACTATTATTTTTATGTCACTAGTCACTTGAAACAAATTTAGGACGATAGGAGACAGGTTGAAATAAACCGAAATACTTCAAATTTATTGATGGATATAAGTGTTTCTAATTTTATATCTTTTTGGTGATGGTTCCATGTGTGCAGAGTAGGAAAATGCAGTTTTCCCCAGATCTGTTAAAACCCGGGGTACATTGAAAAGCAACCACCTGGAGGAGCGTAGCTGACAAACACAAGGGTGCAGAGTTCGGCCAGAAATTTGCCCCAAATTGCTTTATAGATAAAAATCTCAAGGAAAAATGACCAAATCTGCAAAATCTACAACACTGAGCAGGCAAACTGCTCTGCTTCTGAAACACTCCCACTGCAGTATGATGCCATGTGGTGGATGGCACAAAACTGGCTCACGACCATGGCAGTTGGAACACTGTGCAGCTGTACCCGGAGGAATTGTCCCTCCCACCTCTCTTACAGTCACAGTGGTGGCAAAGATAACAAAAATGGAGATTCTTCTTCTTCTTCTTCTTGTATTGTGCCTAACTTTGTTGGAATATAACATATCAGGTTTGGAATTAATCTGCAGATGCCTCCAAAATGCGCCTTTTCAGCCGAGCCAATTCCTGGAAAACTTGAAGCCCTTATGGCTGGTTAAGAGGAGTGAGGAGTCACCTGTTAATGAAGGAATAAAACAGACAGTAAAACAGGTTTTTCAACAGTTGTGTATCACTGCAACCACGAGAGGTCCTTGAGCATAGAGTCGAAAATGTACACACAAAATATTAGGCTGATCGGTCTAGTAGTTGTGAGATTAGCTGCAGACAAAAAGATACACACATTCAGTCACGGGACCAAACACATGACGCTCTACAGGCTTACACATAGTGGAGATAATGAATTTATCCACAGTTGGGTGTTGCCTTATTAATTGTGTGTGATTTTTGTGTGTCCACAGTAACCACAGCCACCCTGAGTTGAGGGAGATCTCGCTGGCCATCCGCCACCACATGAGCCGAGCACCAAGCAGCACCTTCCACCCTCAAGATTTCAGTGACCTCATCAGCTTCATCTTATATGGAGTACTTCACCGTGGAGGGTATATGTCACAGTGACAGAGCCATCAACTGCAGACATTCTCAACAAACTCTGTTACCAGGCTTTGCTCAGATACAGCAAGGGTCAGACCACTTTGTATGGCGAGTGTCCATGTGTTTCTTTCTGGCAGAAAACCACTGGCAAGGCTTAGAGGACATCAGTACCTTTTATGATGATGATTTTCAACCATAAGCAAGCAGAGTGGACACACAAAAACATTGCTCTAAAAAAAGATGCAAGGTGCAGTCTAGCTAGCCTTATACAGCTGCATACACTCTCTCCTCATTGTGAACAATTAAAAAGAGATGCTGGTGCTCAGAAAAAAACACTATATGGACACTCAGTGCAGAGTTTGATTCTGTTTGAAAAATTGTAAGGCTTTGTTAACTCTTGCTGAAATGAATGCAAAGTGAACTTAGTTCCTAGCAAACAATATTATTAGTTCTTCCATTTTCTAATGTTACATGAATAATTGGAAGAGAATGAAGCAGAGTTTAGGCAGAGGGGATATTTAAGATGCTCCATTATAGGTTTTTCCCTACAATCAAAACAATACTTTCTAAAATTTATGGCAGGACGCAAATGCCAGCTTATTTTCTACCGCTTTTCTACTTAATTTGTTATTGTTAATTATACTTTTGGGAGACGGCTCTTTCTAAATATCTCTGTTAGGGATTCCAGCGAGTCCGTCTGCAGATGAATGTCGTCCTCTGAGCCACAGAGCTGGTTGCTGTGCAGAATGTTTTTAATGCTGAGCTCCACATTTCTCTATCCACAGTAAGGATCCCTGGCTGGAGCGTCTTTACTACAGTTGCCAGCGGCTGGAGAAACGGGACGGCCGAGGGAGTGCAGATGGTAGTAGGCCGGGTGTAGTTCCACGGGTGCTGTTGAAAACTGAGGCGGTGCTGTGGCAGTGGGCAGTGTGGGAGGCCGCACAGTTTACTGTATTGTCCAAACTCCGGACACCACTGGGCCGAGCTCAGGACACCTTCCAGACCATTGAAGGTAAAGAGACGAGATCATGTCTGTCTTCACAGTGACTGGAACTCCATTTAGTTTTCAAGCCTTTATGCACTTCTGGCTGCTATGACAGGTTTTTATATGATGGACATGCGGCATGCCTTGTGCATAGTTCATTGTTTTCTATATGGAGACATATCAGAATGCATTTGTTGAGGCAAAATGCAATAGCCACTTACTGAATAAAATCAGATCTGAAAAAGGTTGAATGTTGTTACTTCAAAAAGCTTATTTTTAATATCTTAGATTGATAGTAGAGAGATGGGAAATGACCAACAAGAACTCTATCCTGTTAGACACGAACCAGGGACGTTGCTGTTCACGGTACCTTAACCTCTACACCCCCAGTGATTCTGTGTCTCTGTGTTTCAGGTATGATTCGGAGCCTGGCTGCCCACAGTCTGAACCCAGAGCAGGATGTTGGAGCGTGGGCTGGTACTGGAGGTGATGGTGACGGCCACCACTCAAATCAGCTCCGCCTCGCTCTGCTGCTTCAGTATGTAGAGAACCTGGAGAAGCTTATGTACAATGCCTATGAGGGCTGCGCCAATGCTCTCACTGCACCACCAAAGGTATGCAATTTGAAACCCCACGCTCAAACAAGGGTAATGATTTAAGTGTTTAAAATACTGACTAATGGAGACCAGGAAACACAGTCTGACTTTTTTTCTTCAACTTTTTATCTTGAACTATTTATCTTTAGTAATAGTAAATGGCCTTTTTATAAATAATCTGATGAATCTTTCCTCCTCTGTGTCTCAGGGCATCAGGACATTCTTCTATACCAACCGTCAGACATGCCAAGACTGGCTGACGAGGATCCGCCTGGCACTGATGAGAGTCGGTCTTCTGTCGGGCCAACCAGCAGTAACCATTCGCCATGGCTTTGACCTGCTTACAGAGATTAAGAACAGCAGCACACAAGTCAGTACAAATCCATTGTTATATGAAACTTTCAGATAAGCATCAGCAATTTCATGTGCAGCAAGGATGTACCCTCACAGGCTTGAGCCTCAGTAGGTCCTGTCTGTGCCTGTTACTCAGGTGTAACTTTTAGGTGGTATACAATGTCAGTAATTATAATATACAAGAATGTAGTTATTTGACAGTGTTGGCTGGTAAGATAAATAATAGGGTTGGGTACGTGTAAAATAATTTCAAACTGGTTTTATATTTAGCCAAACACTGGTGTGGATTGGTACACTGAGTTTTAGCAGGTGTCACACTTGACTCAGCAGTGGCTCCCGAGTGGAACATAATGACACTGGGTCCAAACAGCAAACGACTTTCAGACTATTGCATCGCATCATTGATAGCACTGTCCACACTGAATCCATTAAATATGCACTTCTGTAACATAGTGTGAGCAAGCCATGTAGCTGTCAGCTGTGCACTGGAGAGCATACTGGAGATGTAACCACGTAAAAGATGGGTGGGTAGCCTACTTACTCATAGGTACATAGGTATGTACATGTTTAATTGAAAAAACACATTTTTTATATTGTGATATCTACTGTAGATGAACAAGATAGCCAACAGCAGCTAGGATGTTATTACAGCTCTTTGGTGATCTCCTTCCAGCCAGCTGCCACCTTACCGTAGTTTGTGTAGTAAAATGAGGAGGAGCCAGTTAGAACGGCTGTTTTGTTGGCTTCAAATCCAAAATGTTGTCATATTGGTGCAGTTTTAGTTTTCTTGAGAGACTCAGGGCCGTTTCATAGTCGGTGCAAAGGCACGCAGACACTAGCGCATTGTAACGCATCTAACGCATTGGCCGCCATGATGCATGCTTGTGTCTCAAAATGTGTTGTCCATTTTTTTTTTGATGTGTGACGCGTGTAATACCATGTGTTGCCAGCGGGGGGTGATAATGCAAGCGACGTACTAGAAATTAACCACTTTTTGTTATTCACAGAAGAAGCAGGTATGAAATATGGCAGGCGAGGAGGAAAAACTGTGCAAACTTGTACGGGCACCCCCCCATTTATATGACAATTCTAGTACCCTGCACTCTGATAAAATAGCAGTAGAAAATGCGTGGAAAGACATAGCAATGGCAATGGTAAAGAGCATCGAAACTGTAAAAAAAGACTGGAAGAACGTGAGGGACAGATTCGGACGCGCACACAAGGGGTCTCATTCATGAAAAGTGAGTAAATCTGTGTGTAGATTTGCACATAAAAGCCTACTCTACTAAAAACCTACTCCGGATTAAGGAACGCTGAGGGAAACTCAGATTTGATCGTAAACACATGTGTATGATCATGAATGCCAATCCATCATAAAGTGACAGCGCGCTCCCGGTAATCATCAATTAGCATAAATCCCCGCCCATGAATAGCCAATGACCACCATATAAAGAGGTGTAGATGCATCCTGTCGACCTGTCAGTCATGGCACAAAGAAAGAAAGAGAGAGAAAGAAAAAATAATTTTTCCGAAGAGGAGATCGAAATAATTTTGGGTGAAGTGGACTTAAGAAAAAACATTTTATTTTCTTCAGTTAGTAGTGGTGCGACAGGGACAGGCAAAGCGAAGACCTGGAGGGAGGTAACAGATGCTGTTAATGTTGTCTCCGTAGTACAAAGAACCATGTCAAAGGTGAAGCGTAAATGGTTTGATATGAAACTGGAGGCAATCCCATGCACACCTGGGATTCCCTCCCCTCTGTTGGGCTGGCCAGCTGATAAATGACAACGTCAGCAAGACGTCGGATGACACTTCTGAGGAAGATTGGAGTCACAGTCGAAACTGTCAAGCCGGAAAAAGATATATCTCCTACATTTTTTTTTGTCTGAAGATAAGAAAATATTGAACAAAAAAGACCCATATGTTATATGCAGGCATTGTCATTTTTATGTTATGTTCTATGTCTGAAACAAAATTTAAAGAAGTTCCGTTCATAGTAGGGCTGTCAAAAGCACCATGAAATTGAGTTTGAATATTTTCGAATTAATTTAGTAGAGTTCGAATAATATTCGAATTTATTATTGATTTTTTTTATTAATTTATTATTATTATTATTATTATTATTATTATATGTTTTATTATTTAAAAAAAACAAAAACAAAAAAACCCAACACAAATATAAATAAGATGCTTATTGCTGGCGCAATATGAATGTGACACTTGGATGAAAACACCCATTCTGACGGCAATGTTTGGATACTTGAGTGCGCCTGTAGTTTTCCACCACAAGAGTGGATCCTGTTCGGCTCGTAGTGGTGTCTCATTCTGGTAATGTTTCATCTCTTCTTCAAAAAGGGTAGGCAGGAAGGCAGCAGATGCACCACTCTCCCTGTATGTCTCCCCGAACACACATCGACAGTGCAGTGGGTGCTGTTGGCGTAGCGGGCTCCTCCGTCCGTGCCTCTCCGTCCGTCTCTCGCCAAAAATCCACGGGATGCGGGTCCGTTGCAGAACGGCTGCGCTAGTTATCCGCTGCGAGCACATACGCAACCAACACGCATCTGGTGGAATTTGGGGGTCTGCGTCCCTCTCTGGCCCGGCTTGTGCGCGAGCCATTTCTGCCCGAACGGGATTCGCCGTGATATACGACGTTATTAATAGTATGAATTATTAATGATATTCGAATTATCAAATGTAGGTTCGAACTTATAAAAAATATATATATTCGAATATATTTCGAACTTCGAATTTTTTTTGACAGCCCTAGTTCATAGCCTATAGGCTGCAATTTCAAATGAATTATCTGGCTATTCTCGACATCATCTCAATATTGTATGTTCGTAGCCTACTTATTATTTTTAACTGGATGTGGAGAGGTTATGTTAAGTCATGTACTTATTATGGGTTAATAAACTAGCCTCTTTTCACAACGTTGCCTATAATTTCTATGGATATTAGTCTACAGGTCTACACCTGATTATCATTGTCAAGGCAGTGCCTCGTTATAAACTTAAAGAGTGACAGAGAATGACTTTCACATAGTTAAGAAGGCTAAAGTTATTTGTAATGTTTTAAGCAATAAAAACACATATAGTTCCCAGAGCAATCTTAATCAATTTATTGGTCAGTGCAACCCAAACGCAATACAGAGAACTGGGGGGGAAAGACGTCAGCCTCTGACAAGAAGAAGTCGGTCAGCTGCTCCCGCACAAGTGCCACTCTTCGCATTTGTCTGTCGACTGCATGCCGTGGCCCGTCAACCACATTCTGGTCCCCTGCAACGTGTTGCCTCCACTCTCCAGGCTCGATCTCTCTGGTGTAAGAGGTAGTATCCACAAGGTAGTTTGGCATATACCTGGCACGTTCAGTGTATGCTAGGAGAGCGACACATGCCTTCACTATCCTTACCGCCTTTTCAGGACTGCAGTTGATGGGACGGCTGAATATTCTGAAGCGCACAGCCAATATACCGAAGGTGTTTTCCACCACACGTCTCGCCCTGGCCTGTCGGTAATTGTAAATGCGCTTCCTATCCGGCAGGTTCGTGCCTTAAATGAGAATAAAAATAAGTTTCAGGGGTGTCATGCAGGAACTAGACAGAACAGATGACTTGGGTGACACCAACTTTGCAGCTCCATTTGTCATAAGGTAATAGCAGGGTCCAGATACTGTAGACATGAATATAATTTTCAGCCTAATTTATTGTAAGCTGATCTAATTTTCTGTTGCCTTGCATCTCTTAATGCATTTCTTTTAAAGTGTTTTCTTATGCAGTAGGCCACCTCATGCGCACTGACGCCTCTTGATTTTTATTTTACCTAAGAAACATGCGTGTTTTGTTTTTTTTATCGGCTGCTTAGGTTACCTGCGTATTTCCTAAATTATAGCCTATTTTAAACTACAGACTCACCTTTATCATATTAGGCCTTTCTTGTAACTGAAATAATGACATATGAAACAAGCCGGCTATGGAATAGAGGGCCAGAATGTGCTATTACACAATACTTAAAATGCCTCCCCTCATCTCATCATTACAAGTGTCGCCTGCGTCGCTTGCGTTCAGTGTTTTGACTATGAATGGAAGTGCGTCACTTGCATCGCTTGCGTCGCTTGCTCGTGTTGCGTGCGTCAACTATGAAACGGCCCTAACTCTGCCATACATCATCTTGTCACACCCAAATAACACGTGATCGCAAAACCAAGAAACGACACAACTCTGATGAAAAGCATGGTTTGGTGTGCTTGCCAGGGTCCAGAGCTGGAAGTTCCTCTTACGTTGCTGGTGGAGGCTCTGTGTGAACTGCGTTGTCCTGAAGCTATCCAGGGCCTGGCAGCTTGGAGCCTCCTCACCACCAGTAGGAGTCTGGGCTGGCTGTCGTCAGTCGCCCTGCAGGCTGAGGGACGGTAAGCATTGCCATTTTAACTAGACATCCTCAAAGCACAGTTTAACACTCAAATCATATATATGTACTTTGTTGGTACATTTGGTTGGTTGTCCTCAACTAAATAGTTGTGTGTTTGTGCATGCGTGTGTGTGTGTGTGTGCGCGCATGTGTGTGCGCGCGCGCGTGTGTGTGTGTGTGCGCGCACGTGTGTGTGCGTGTGTGTGTGCGTGCGTGTGTGTCTAGGTTTGAGAAGGCAGCGCTGGAGTATCAAGATCAGCTGTCTGCAGTTACAGGGATGGACTGCAGCATCAAAAGCTCTGAGTGCTGTCTGCTCAAACTCTCCAGCAACACGAGCAGCCCCAAACACAGCAGCAACGGTAAGCAGAATGTATCCACATTTAATGCAGTCCAGCCACCATCGAAAAACATGTGTTTGGTTTCTGAGGCCATCAGGTTTACCACCACCAATCATAAAATTTTTATACAGTTTTTTAGTTTTATCATAGGACTGCTTCTCAAAGTGTTTTTTTTTGGGGGGGGGCTCTCTGAAAAGGTGACAGCAGAAAGACCGTGCTGCTGAAGTCCAGTGAGTGCTCTCCTGAGGTGATCAACTTCCTGGCCAACAGATCATGTCAGTGTTATGTGGCACTCTGTGATTGGGCCTCCGTTAAGGAGTGGCAGGCCACCGTCCACACGCTCAAACAGAACTCTGCCAATCCAGTCAGCATCAACCTGAGGACAGATTTCAACTACATCCAGGCTCTGAGCCGCTTTGAGGAGGGAGACCTGGCAGAGTGTGGGGCTCAGCTTGAGCTGCTGCCTGGAGAGGACTGCAGCTTGCTCACTAGCAGCAAGGACAAGCTGGGTGAGTGCAGGATAGACTGTGGAGAATCTTTACATCTGGTAAAAACAAGAATCACACAGTTTTATGTTAAAAATCAGTCTTTAAGACACTCTTGGTCGAAGCTGAGGGCTAAAGGGGAATGTGAGCCCAGGTGCTGGAAATGTTAACTTAGCTGTGTCATTCATCACTTAAGATCCAGATGTCCAATGACTGAAATCCCTCACCCAGTTAAAAGATATGGTTAAAAATATCTAAGATCTATAAGCTGATGATATCATGTCTTGAAACAATAAGAAAGAGGTAAGCTGGGAGTATTTTAAACTAGCAAACTCAGCACACTGGGAATTCTACATGCAGAGTAAGAAACACTATATACACTATGTTGCCAAGACAACCCCCCAATGCCAGGTATTTCCTAGTATTGTTAGACCCTCATCTCTGCCATGGCTAGAAAGTGTTTTTTTTTTTATCCAAACATGGAAAATGGTTATCCAGATGATTTTTTTTCCATTTATTTTATTGTATTGGTTTTAAATGTAACTCTGATTGGCAGTAAAAAAAAAAAAGTCTCAAAGGTTATTGAATTTTAGCTGTAGAAACCCTTTAGTGTTCTATTAACATTTCCCATTTAACCTGAACAATCTTGTGTGGGTGTGTGTGTGTGTGTGTCAGATCTGAAAAGGCTTCTGCCTTCCATGAGTCCAGATCCAACTGAGCTGCAGAGAGCCATTGAGGTACAACTCCTCCGCAGTGCTGTAAGTGCGATGACCAAAGCAGTTCAACAGCAGGAGCAGAGGACCACAGCCAACCCAGAGTGAGTGTTCACATGGAAACTCGCAAATGTGTGTGTGAGGTCCTGTCAGACTTCTTGAAGTATACTAGAAACAGAAAGCAATATCAGCTCCTGAAGGGCTCTGGATTCATCGGGGTTACCTTCATGGGTGGGATTATGATTGAACAGAACTAGTTCCTATGACATGCTGTATGACCAGTCAGGGTAGGAAATAAACTTTTTTTTTTTTCCACCTGCTACTGTGAACAGTGGATTCAAAAATCTACCAGCCACTCTAGAGATTACAATTTTTTCTTTGGATTGTGAGTGAAGCAAATCTAGTAGCCCCTTGCATATTTTACCTGCATTTGGCTGGCAGCTGGTCCTAATTTCCAACCCTGGTTGTAGTTGTACTGAATAGCATGGAGTGGAAAGCTTGCCGTCATATAGTCTCTCCTGGAGGGCAATCATAATGTTGCACTGGGATGTAAAGAAAAGTTCCATAGTTCTGTAACAAATGGTCTAAATACTGTTTTGGCTTATTGGCCCCTCTAGATCAAGGTGTCCTTTTTAAAATTGGTCAAGGTTCAGAAGCATTCCCCTCTAAAACCAAGCAGCTGACTGTATTGGACTTTTTTGTAAATGTTCATTTTCATAAATCACGTGATGTGATGTTGCAGTACGTTGGTGCGCTGCCTGAAACAGACTGGACGGATCTGCTTGGGACCTCTTCGCCTGTCCACCCTCACTCTATCTGATACCCTGCCCACACTTCCCACCCTCCAGCTCCACTGCACTGCCGCCCTGGAGAACACACTCACTGGACAAGAAGTATATACACTCATACTTATATTTGACACTTTGAAATATAAATTAATGTATTTACACCAACAAATTTCTTTACCTTTAAACACTTTAACATTTGGCGGACTCCAGGGTTTTTTCAGACCTAATTGTATTGCAGAGTTTTGCACAGTGGCGACCGGATCTTTGCTCTCAAACCACAAAAAAATGTGATGGCACAACAGTCTCCTTCAGTACATTATTCTATGCTTTCTTTTGATATTCACATTGGCTAGTCATCCTGTTTAATTTGTCTTCTGATTAAATCAGAACCGTTGAAACAAGCTGTAGGAAGCCTCTGCAAGTAATTTGTTGCTGGCAGACACTCTGTGCTGCAATAAAATGGTTAATCAGCAGTGCCGTGCACTGTAGAGGCGATGTGCTGCTGGTTCTGCCGGCCTGAATAGAATATAATGTCTATAGCCTTACTGTTGTGTACAGCCTTTATAGACTGAGCTGAGTAGTGATGCGTGGGTCGACCTGTAACCCACGGGACCCGCAAATGGACCTGTGGGTCGGGCAGCAGTGATCATCTGTTAAATCGCCCTGTAAATTATATTTTGACATTATTATTATAATCTATTAATCTATAATCTATTACTGTCCTGGCATCCGAAGGTACTGATGCGTTGAGCAGGTGACCATCCCTGGCCGTTTTCAAAACACACTTGTGTCACGCACTCCAAAAGAAACTTGTTGAAACTTTAAACAATAATTTATTGTACAAAATGGGGGAAACATTTGACAAAAATGGTTCCATAATTCATATTAAATTCAAAAGATAATGAAAAAACAGCTACAAGTTAGAGGGAATAGTGATAAAGTGGTAAAACTTGGCATTGATCCACAGCCTCAGACGGATGCGCTCAAGCGTGATTTTTATTGATAACCTACATTTACGAAAAACAAAAACACTACATTTAGCACCAGAAAAATGTTTAAAAAAATAATAATTAAAAAAAAAAAAGTAAATAAAAAAACGAATACCAGATTTTCATAACAAATAGCTAGTCATAGAAACGAATATCCGAATATTTGGGTACAGCCCTAGTAAACAGATGCAAAGAAAAAGCAACAAATTAAACCTACTACTTGTTGAGACCAAAGTGAATTAGCTAGTGTTGAATTACACCCTTTGTGTTGTTTGCATCCTTTGCAGGACTGTGTGATTCCTCTGAGCAGTGAGGCTCTGAGCTCTTGTAAACAGCAGGATGTTCAGCCTTTTCTTCAGGCCCTCAGATATACCATGTTCCAGAGGCAACTCCTCCAGAAACTCAAAGGTAATTAGCGTTGACTGGAGGAACTCAGCACAGGAGTTTTCTGCTGAACTTTTTCCTGAGTGGCAATTGTTGATATTACGTTTATGCCTGAAAAATCATCTCAAACTTCATGTTGTTGTGATGAACCTAGAAATTATACCTCCTCTGTGACTGTTCACCCAGCATTTCTAGATGTTTGTGCCATTTGTTGATGACACAACCTAATAAGTACAAGTAGCCACGTTTTTTACAATATCTATTTGCCAGTATGTTTTTGTGTGTGTTGCAGAGCACTTGGTTGTTTTAGTGCTGTGATGAATGAATTATTTGATACTTAATTACAAAATTCCAATGGAAAAATTCAGCAGGGGAGAACATCAGTGTTTAAGCAGGTGAGCAGTAGGGGTGAGCTGAAAAAATACATAAAAATATTTTGATATTTAAAACAAACAAACAAACCAATGTTTTCATGCCTAAATTGATAAAATTCAGAGGCAGAGGTCGAAATATGTCGCAGCTTTTATTGAGGTAGTCTATGAGTACCTTGACATTATATCCATTTCAAAAGAAAAGCAAAGCCGAGAAAACAAAGCAAGAATGCAAAAAATGCATAATGCAAATTTGTGATTTGAGAAACGGAGAGAAAGAAAGCAGGGGGAGGGGCTGAATACAACAACTGAATGCTTGTAGTTTACATCATAACACATGTATGTTTTTGGAAATGTCTTAGGTCTAGAAGTGTATGATTCAACATTCTCCCATGGTCTACTGTTTTAAAAAAAAATAAAATAAAAATCCCAGTATTGCATTGCAACACTTGTCGTATTGCCATACTTAAAAATTACAATACATATGGAATCAGCATCCAAATATTGTGATTGCATTAAAGTGGGAGGTAAGCATGTCATCTAAGCCTTAGTGAGCAACTAAGTTGAAACAGCTCTGATCTGGCTAAGAGTGATCAGTAAATTGTTAAACATGACTAGTATGTAAATCCATCCAAGCCAGGCCAGTAGAAAAAGCTTATACTGCCCACATGAGTCTTTAGAATGTGCCACCTCCATTTTTGTCTAGGTTACTCTTCCTCCATCGATGGCCACCTGATGGAACTTTGTCTGACTGCTGTCAAATTTGCCCGGAAGAAAGGCAATATTGCCCTGGCGTCCCGCCTGCTCAGCCAATGCAGCGATGGGACGGAAGAAGAGGAGCAGCAGGACGAGCTGAGCCAGGCCTTCAAGCGTCTCACCCTGGAGGGGACTCTGGGGGAAAAATGGGGACCAGAGCTGCAGATCGAAAAGGCCAAAGTCCTGAGAACTGCAGGTAACGAACAGGAGACATTCAGAAGCTGCACAGTACTAATGCAGGAATAAAATGATCATTTTGACAAAGACAGTTTCGACTACAACTGTGCAGGGCACCTTTGACATACAACCACAGGAACAACAGAGCTCACCATACCAGATTATTGTTGAACCTTTTGTTTTAAAAGATGCAGAATAGTGACAAAAAAAACCCAATTTTTAAGTTTTGAAGAGGCACACGTCAGCTGACAAAGACATAAAGACTGATCCCAGCTGACCGATTTATTGCCAGTGTGTTGATGATGTTCATCTGGACACTGTCTTCAGTTTCCTCTAAGCTGGGTCTCTGTTCACAGGCCAGTCCATGGCAGCCATGGAGATGCTGAGCAGGGCTGCCCTGTCCTACTGCCATGTGGGGAAGAATGAAGGTGCTGCCTGCCGCTCACTGTTGACACTCTGCAAATGGCTGTTGGCTGACTGGAAGGACATGACACCTCAGCTTAAACAGGCATGCTCACCTTTCAATACAGTTCTACCTTTGCCTTTTTTTCCAGTGTCAGTAATTTTTAAATGTAAGCCTGATACTTACATGAAATTACTGACGTATTTACTGGCACAAAGACCTTTTAGCTGTGATTTTTAGCTTTTAGATATTAAAATTGTTTCGTTTGGGACGTAGTTCCTAGAGATGCAGCGATTGTGAAATTCTGGGCCGATAGCCAATACAGATGTTTTTTTGTTTGTTTGTTTGTTTTTGTTGTTGTTTATTCCCCCTTTTGCACCAGGAAAACAAAGAAATTATACTACCATTGAATGAGCACAGATTCAACCAAATGTATGACACAACTTTTAATATAATCTTCTTTCACATGAAAAACATAAAATGTATTTTTACTGTATATAATGTATCATAATTCCTTCTCTTATAGCTATTTTATATTGCTGTGAAAACATCACCAACTTTCTCATTAAAACAGCTGGATTTATTCAAGTCTCTGTCCAAAAACAGAATTTTACAAGATTAAATTTCAACAAATCATTTTAACCTAAGGCAAAGCAGTATGGGGAAAATCAAATGCCATGACATCTTTGACCAAATACCCCGCTAATGATGTTGTGATGATGTTGTAGGGTTGTCCGTTGGTGCTCTCAAGAAATATTTACACAACAAGATTTTTGCTAAACAATCAATTATTCATTTTCTGTAACCGCTTATCCTGTTAGGGGTCGCGGGGGTGCTAGAGCCTATCCCAGCTGACAGTGGTCAAGAGTCCAGACCCTGGACAGGGCTAATACATAGAGACAGATAACCATTCACAGTCACACAGAGTCTCCAGTTTCCAGCCTAACGCGCATGTCTATGGACTGTGAGAGGAAGCCAGAGAACACATCCCTAGCAGCTCTCTGTGGTTAATGAAAGTAGCAAAAAAATATATAATGACTGCTCATATTTTGGTTTAGGTGGTGAAGAGGTCAGGAGCCATAAACTCATCCAATGCTGTGGGAAACTTGACACCTCTGAGCCGGAATATTGCTGCTCTGCTGGAGCTGCCCTTGGAAGACCAGGGTATCCCCCACATCATCGCCGAGACCTCAGGTAACATTTACAGCACATGATGCACGTATAGATTAATCATACCTCTCATACCTCTAGACAAATGTAGACACATTTAGACATGTCCATATGTATTCAGTATCATCTTAACTACCAGTGTAGCTTGGCTTTTTTTTCTTTAATCAGAAAGTGTATCTTAATGTCGACGGTCTTCCCTGTGCAGTGAGTGTGGGAGTTGGGGAGCCAGACTTTGTATTGGGCCAACTCTACCAGCTCTCCACCAGCCTAGCTCCAGAGATGGCCAAGTCCTGGGCAGCCCTGGCCAGCTGGGCTTACCGCTGGGGCAGGAAAGTGGTTGATAATGCCAGGTTAGTGCACTCTGTGGAATGCATGTTACCGGTTTGGAGCTTAAACCTTTATGATAAAATGCAATGAATTCTGCCATTGTAAAGTTGATAATGTTCTATTGTTAGTTGCTGTCAAAAAGGTTGGTTCAACTTAATCATACTGTCAAAACCCCATCAGCCCTGGAAACAGCATACTGAAGGAATGTTTCTTTTGATTCATCTTTTCTCCACAGCCAAGGGGAGGGATTGCCTCTCCTTCCTGGAGAGAAGAAGGAGATCGAGGAGCTGCTGCCAGCAACTACCAGTGAAGAAGACAAGGATACCATCTTCAGCATTCTCGGACAGGCCATGTGTCGACCTACTGGCATACAGGTAGAGTTTTTGTAGCCCACACTTAAACTGCCATAGATTTGTCTTGGGCTATAAAAATCCCACTCAAAGTTGGTACACACAGAAACAGATGGAGAAGTGTTGGTAAAATGCTCATCTTAACACATGATTCATTGTGCCCATTACAGGGAAAGTCCACTGCCTCTTTAAAAGTCTTTGGCCCCACAAAACACGAGTTTAGTTGATTCAGAACACACATTAAACATGGCTTGATTGCGACAATTTCAAACACAAGTACAGAAATCAGCTTTATTGTAACTTGCAGAATTCACAGACAAAGCACTTGGGTTTATCTGGGCACATTTTCCCTTCAATTACAACATGCTAATGTTATTAGCACAAGGCTATGGCATCTTACACTGTATAAATTAGCCTAGCAACTAGTGGAGGTTTACTCTACTCATATGAATCCTGGGACGACGACAACATTTATCAAAGGTAACATTACAAAATTTGGCTCCATTACAACTTACAAGGTTCACCAACAAAACAGCTGTCTAACTAAACACATTTTCTTAACAAGTACAACATTCTAATGCTATTAGCGCAAGCCTATGGCATTTTACATTGTATAAATTAGCCTAGCATCTAGCAGGGATTTTCTGTACCCATATGAAGCCAGGATGAATCACACACAAAAATTAAAATGCTATTTTGTGAAGGCTGTATTGTCTTCACAATTGATCGTTTCTTATCTGTGAAGCAAAAGTGAATAAAAGCTTAGTTTCCACCAAGGGAAATGGTTTCTCAGTTTACAAAAATAGACAGGAGGTCTGCACCACCGCAACAAGTGGTTACATTTCTGGGGAGGTGATTGTTGGGCTACGATGTCCATTTCACACAGAGGTATAAATCCTGCTTAATTTGTGATGTGAAATTGGCTGTAGGTGTGAATGTGAGTGTGAATGGTTGTCTGTCTATGTGTCAGCCCTGTGATAGTACTCTGGTGTACTCTCCTCTCACCCATTGTCTGCACTGTGACCCTGAATGGATAAGCAGTTACAGAAAGCAGATAACGGGAGAGAGGCAGTGAAGACATTAAGTTCAGAGGAATCTGAGCTCTGGAGTTGCTCAGTTTTATAAGTGGGCCTCTTAGTTTCTAGGAATTTTTGATGCAAAAGGTAGAAAAACTGCACATGAATATAACAAAGAACATGTTACTGTATTTGTGTGGTTGTGCTTATGTGCTGGTAAATACAAAAAACCTGCAGAGCAGCATTTTTATCATTAACTGTGAAGACAAACACTAACAGCTGAAATACTAGGGGATGGGTGAGGTGCAGCACCTTTGTTGCAGCATACCCTTTGCAGAGTGTGTCCATTACAATCAACTGTAGCTGCAACACTGACTACAGAAGCCATGCTTGACCACTGGAGCTGCCCCCTTATAGTTTCAAGTCAATTCAATTTTATTTATAAAGCCCATTATCACAAATCACAATTTGCCTCACAGGGCTTTACAGCATATGACATCCCTCTGTCCTTTGGACCCTCACAGCAGATAAGGAAAAACTCCCCCCAAAAAAACCTTTCACGGGGGGGGGGGGAAACGGTAGAAACCTCAGGAAGAGCAACTGAGGAGGGATCCCTCTTCCAGGACGGACAGGCGTGCAATAGATGTTGTACAGAACAGATCAGCATGATAAATTAACAGTAATCCGTATGACACAATGAGACAGAAAGAAAGACAGAGAGAGATACAGGACAGACGGTAATGACAGTAGCTTACAACAACATTAATGAAAGTAATAATATTATAATTAATATATTATTATCTGAAAGTATACATGTGTGACAATAATCATATGTGTATAATAACAGTAGAAGACTTTCGGAAATTTTTCTTGTGTCTGTGGCCGTCAGAAAAACAGAAAAAGATACATAAAACATAAACAATGAAGACACCACAACACAAACACTGCAGACAAAACCCTCAGACAATTCATAACATTGGACATTACAATAAAGACAATTTAAGCATCCATAAAACAATACAACAAACAAAACAACCAAAGTGCCCACATAGCATCACCCAGGTTCACCCATTCTGTTAAACAGGGTTATGCTAAAAGGTATAAAGGACCTCTGGGCACCGGAAGTCTTAAGAGGCGGCACTCTGTACCTCCATCCTGATGGTAATAATTCATACTCGCCATGCAGAGGATGTAATACATCAGCGAGGATTGCTCGTCCCTGTCCTGCTACCCGGGACTCACAGAGCTCTGTCATGCTGCGCTGCTTCTGACCCGCAATCTTGCTGGACATGTTGCCAATCTTATTAAGTTTGTTCTTATTGACAACTGAAAGTGAAGAAAACCAGGCAATAAAACAAAAAGTCAAAATACTCTCTAGAAAGTAACGATAGAACATAAGCATAATATGTTTGTCAACACCAAACTATCTAAGCTTCTGCATAAAGTATAGTCGTTGCAGTCCTTTACTATAAATAGCATTTGTGTTTGAGTTCCACGTCAGTTTGTTATCAATGACCGTGCCCAAATATTTATATTCATTCACCTTCATTTATAGTGTTAACAATGTTATATATACTGTTCTTTCTCAGACCTTGAATTCAAACCATTGTGTTGCCCTGTCCAGAATATATAAATTAATAATTTAATCAATATTGTAAACATGTGGGCAACTAATCGATTAATGATCGACTAGGAAAATTCATCGTCAGGGGCAGCCCTATTGCCCACCCAAGAATTGTGTGGCTCAGTGCTATCTTTATGCAGCTGGTCTATTTTTTCCCTTCCTGTATGCACAGCTCCACAGCCCTAAAACTAGTGTTGTCAAAAACATCAATATTATTAGTATTGATATAGAAGTACCAGCTGCACTGTGTTGCTGGCTCTTATTATTGCGCTCTTATTGCCCCATGTATTTCCTCCAAGTAAAATAGGCTGATGAAAAGGATAATATAAACCTGGTCATCTTTTTAGTATTAGTTTTAAAAGAGGAATTTGTTCTGAAGTAGACTCAAGTAGACTTGTGTTATCTTTACGGGCTTTCATCAGTGGCTCATCACTGAACAGTGCAGATTGTTCTGACTGATCCTACTGTTGTGTTGTGTGCCAGGATGAGGACATGGCTCTTCAGCAGGAAGACGATGAGGACGACATGGTAGATGTGATCTGGCGGCAGCTCACTGCCTCTTGCCCCTGGCTGGCAGAGGCGGGCCAGCCTGTCACAGATGGTCTAATCCGGGTTTGGAGACGGGTGGTGGACCGCATCTTCGGCCTCTACCGGGTCTCCTGCCAGGCCTATTTTACCTTCCTCAAGCTCAATGCAGGACAGGTGAGACTCAGAGACCGCATCTGCACAATTTTTAAGGGTGACACTGTACAAACCTCACAGCTGTAAAGCAGTGTGTTGCTGATGAAGACCATGACTCATCCTGAGTGTCTGTTGTGTGTTTTAGGTCCCTATAGATGAGGACGACCCTAAACTCCTGCTGTCCTGTCACAACAGCAAACAGAGCAATGATGATGTGATTGTAATGGCAACTCTGCGTCTCCTCCGTCTACTGGTGAAGCATGCTGGTGAACTGAGGGAGGGGCTTGAGCTGGGCTTAGCCTCCACCCCTACAGCGCCTTGGAGGGGTATGTCATTCTGCAGAATAAGCATCCACATATAAATTCATCAGATGCTTGTGTCTTAAAGTTTAGATGTGTTCCATTCTCAGAGATACTTTTTTCAGCCTTGTATTTCCTCTGTGCATAGGAATGAGTTTAGATTTAAAATTTTTACTGAAACTTGCTTAGTCACCTGTGCACTGGGTGTTAAGATTGTTTATTTCCAGATGAACATGAAATATAAGAGCTGAAAAGAGAAGCTGGTTAGATGCAGGAAAAGGTTTAGTTTTGATCCAGTTACTGTTGCTGTTAACATACCAAAGAAATGAGAGATCAGTTTTGTTAAGTTTTTACTAATATTTGAAAGCAAACTTTTAGACTGACTTGTAAAACTATATCACTTATTTTGTTGCAATTATATGTTCTTAAATTAATAATAGATTTTTTTGTGCTAATTTGCCATATCCTCAAGAATAGATTCATTCACTGCGTTGTGTTTCCTCCTCAGGTATCATCCCCCAGCTCTTTTCCCGTCTGAACCATCCAGAAGCATACATTCGACAGAGCATATGCAGCTTGCTGTGTCGAGTGGCCCAAGACTCCCCACATCTCATCCTCTACCCCGCCATTGTGGGTTCACTCTCCTTGGGAGGGGAGGCTCAGAATGCAGGTATTCTTCAGTTCTGTTGATCTGGCTATTTGCAGCTAAAAATGTAAATCCTGTAGATCTGTTAATTGATATTGATATTTGTCATCAGGGAGTAAATTGCCGTCAGCTCTGCCCACCTTCTTGGGCAGCATGCAAGCAGAGGGCCTGGGTGGGGAGGAGGAGGAGCAGCCAGAGAGCGGTGGGCAAGGAGGAGCTCCAGAAGAGCTGGCCACCTTCTGCTCCAGTCAGGACCAAGCTATGATGCAGGACTGCTACAGCAAGATCGTGGAGAAGCTGTCCCTTGCCAACCCGACCATGGTGCTTCAGGTAGGAGGCTGCAGGCTTCTACCTGTCTAATAGTGGAAACATTCTTGCTCTCATAGACTTTGGCAGGCACCCTGTTGGAAGCCTTACCTGTCAAAAATGATTTAATATCCAAGGACTCTTTTTACATTACATTATGTGTTTGTGCTACTTAGTATTATTAATAATAAATGGCCGTAAAGAGGACCCATAACACAAGAGTTCCTAAATATATCTAAAAGTCATCCATAAACATTCCCAAAAGATTGAACGATCGAGGTCTTAAAGTAAAGACAACCCAAATATGTAGAATTTGATTGCCCGAATATTCTTTAAAAAAAAAAAGGGGGGGGGGGAGCTGTAAATCAAGCACAGGCCCACACGCCAAAACAGTTGTGAGAGGATGTTGAATCAGATAAATAAGAAAACTATGGGTGGACCATGTAGGGCCGTTATGTCACATTCATGCTGTAGTCTTAAAAAGATGTTTATTCTTCCTATGTGATGATCAGGTCCAGCAGCTGGTGGGCGAACTGCGCAGAGTGACCTTACTATGGGATGAACTGTGGCTGGGTGTGTTACAGCAGCAACACATGCATGTCCTACGGAGGATCCAACAGCTGGAGGATGAGGTCAAAAGAGTACAGAACAACAACACACTGCGCAGGTGAGGCAATTAAAATTTAAAAGCTGAGCTCCTTACAGATCTTCCAGTAGATTCTTAACAAACGGCTGCATGTAGCCTATTGTGTGTGTTCTGGTAAATAAATCAAAAAGACCTTGATATAAGTAGAGCTGAAATTACCATCTTGTCTTATCGGCTTTTATGTGCCATTTGGGTTTGTCTCCAAACTCTTTGTTTGCATTCTTAAATCAATGGTTAAACAAAAAATCAACCCTGTGAGTAGTTGTCAGTTATCCTTGATTCAACACCAACGTCCTCATGTAGGATGTATTCAAGTGTGGTCAGCATGCAGTTTGAGTAAGAAGCTATTAAAATAATCAAATTGAAATATGAAACTTTATTTGAAGTCACTTGTTTTGCTCTGGTAGAGTTTCCACATTTTGACATGTCTCCGTCTCCTCTAGGGTCATGTTAAGTCAACGTTTGTACTGAGAGTCAGCTCAGAGTCTTAAGAGGTTGTCCATTATCTGGACTGCAAATGCTGTTGTGGGTTTTGAGCTTGAGGCTTTTATGCTCAATTGAGCTTTGCTATTTTTTGCAGCATATACATGGTAACATTACACCTGAGAGGTGCGAAATGCTGCAACAGGATTACATCTCTGCATTTTAATTGTCACTTAAGTGTAAAATGGTATGACTGGATAAAAAGGCAAGAAATCACTGAGTCATTCACATCTTAAATCTTTTTGCTTATATACGTCTGTATTTTCCATTAAACTTAATACATTTGATGTATGTGATTATAAATCTGCCTTTAAAATTCTGAAATGTAAATTCCACCTCTCTAAGATACTGTATAGAATACATACTAGTATTCATCAAATATTATAGGGGTAGTTTGGAGCTTTTAAAATGGGGTTTCATGAGGTACCTGTTCATATTCAATGTATATAAATACAGTAGATGTCCTGACCTGAACTGATGTATAAGAGTGGAAAAGTTAACTAAACTACAGTGCACAACAGTGTCCACTGGGGGTTGTCTAAGCATACAAATTTTTGCTAAAACACCTGTAAAAAATCTATTTAGCGATGCTCTTGGCTTTGCAATTGCCTCAGGTCATTGAGCCAAATTGCATTGGGCTGCTTTGACCCCATTATACTTGTTTGCAAGTCAACTGACACCCTTTGTTATGCTACAGGGATGAAAAGATTGCCATTATGCGTGAGAAGCACTCTGCTCTGATGCGTCCAGTGGTTTTTGCCCTGGATCACGTCTGCAGCATCACAGCAGCTCCAGCAGAAACGCCACATGAGACCTGGTTCCAGCAGACCTACGGTGATGCCATTAACTCCGCCCTGGAGCGTCTGAGAAACCCCACCAACCCTGCCAACCCCGCCAGCAGCTGGCTTCCCTTCAAACAGGTGTGTGTTTGCAGCTGTACTGTATATGCATGTAATTCACTCTCTGTAGTCCAGCATGTCAGACTTCAAGATTTCCCTTTTTATGGATTAGGCCTATAAATAGTTATATGTAGCTATACTTCTATAAATCATTGATACAATCACTATACATTGTGTACAACACTTTACGCAAGCTTGACCCAGCTGGTGTGTGTGTGTGTTGGTCAGATCATGATGAGCCTGCAGCAGCGTGCTCAGAAGAGAGCCAGCTATCTGCTTCATCTGGATGAGATTAGTCCCCGCCTGGTGTCTATGACCACAACAGAGATGGCCCTGCCTGGCGAGGTGTCGGCATCAGACGCCGTCACCATACAGAGCGTAGGCAACACTATCACTATCCTGCCCACCAAGACCAAACCGAAGAAGCTCTTGTTCCTGGGCTCAGATGGACGCAACTACCCATACCTTTTTAAAGGTAGGAGAGCAACTCATAGCAGTGAATATAGCGGCATAGCTCACAAAATCAGTTTGTGATTAAAGCACCAAAGTTTGGTACATATGAAGCTTAATAAATTTATGAAGATTATGGCGCCAAAATCCAATATGGCCACCACCTGAAAACCATTTTGGCTATAACTTTTGAACCAAATGAGCTAGAAAATGCAGACGTGGTGTCTGTTCTATGGTTTTTGACAATGAGAAACACATTGGAATGCATGTTTTTATGATTGGATGCATCAGCACCCCTAATTTGCTAATTTACAATATGGCTAAAACAAGTGTTTTCGTTTGTTTGTTTGTTTGTTTGTTTTTAACTCTTATGGCAGACTTTGTGTCTATTTCGTATTGTTACGGACAGTTAGTGTTGCGTCGACTGGCGCACACATCCACTTCCACTTCTGAACTGAATTCAGAACTGCCTCGCCACCTCAGGGTGAAGCATCCACTCATTTAGCAGGGGACTACCCCTTGACATGAGGTCAGCTCCCCTTCAAAGACAACAAGTGCTCTTTGCCTTCCTCAACAGTGCAGTTGACTAAACTCCACCCTACCTGATGATGTTGGCCACCGCAGTGTGGTTGACGGTCCTCACAAACACATGCTTTCTCTGTGACCGGGGCCTGAAGTGTTGGAGGACCAGGAATACCGCCTGTGGCTTGGTGTGTCGGATCTCTGTTTGAGGCCACACACCATGTACTGCACTGTGATGTAGGAGGTTACTCGTCCCAGTGGTGTTCCCTGCAACAGGTGTTGTGGGGACTGCCAGGGAACTCAGGTTGTCCTGCACTGAGGGGAGAATGGTAACTAAGCGCTGCTTGTGCTTCTCGGCATCCAAGCTAAGGCAGGCAACACATGTGCAGTAGCTCCAACAGCACCACCGGGTGGGCTGCTAACACAAACCCAAGCACCTGCATGACAGTTAATGCTGTCAATGTAACACCAAGCCACAGTTTGCAAACTGCTTGCCACAGGGCCGTCCATCTGTGTTCCGATAGGGTGGCCCACAGGCTATTTGCATTGAGCACAACCCTGAGATACTCCATCTGTTGGTGTGATAGAGGGCTGCTCTTTTTCCAGTTGCGATCCCCAACTTGATCAGGTGTAAGATCAACTGGGCTGTGTGGAACATAGCCAGTTCCTTGGATTTGGCCATGATAATGAGGTTGTTGAGATAAAAGAAGACCCTCATATTGTTGCATTTTCTCTCATTCAGTATTGCCTTAAATTGTGATAAAGCATATTTTTCACTTTAATTTGTTTGGTAATGTGTTTCTGATGCTTAACGATATGGAATAGACACCAAGTTAGCCAAAAGAGTAAAAAACAAAAAACAAAACGTATTTTAGGTAGCCGCCATCTGTGAAATATATTACTTATATATTATATTATATATATTATTTAATAATATTGCATATTACAGGTCCTGATGCATCCAATGATACAAATAAGCATTCCCATGGTCAAAAACCATACATTTGTAGCTGATCATGTTCAAAAGTCATAGCCAGAACAGTTTTCGGGTGACAGCCATATTGGATTTTGCCATCATGGTCAACAGAATGCCAGTCTGTGATGCCCTGATATGCAGAAGTCTTGTACATATATTAAGCCATATATGTACTGAATTTGGTGCTTTTATTACAAAACATTTCTTTTCGACAAGCATATGTACTTATTGCCGTCCTCCACGTGTGTTTGTTGTTCTTCTGTGCTGGTATTTGCTCCCTGAATGTTTGACGCTGTATCTGATTTAATAGTTGAGTGTGAGTAGTAATTAGCAAGTGATCAAAATCTTGTCTCTCAGGTCTGGAGGACTTGCATTTGGATGAGCGCATCATGCAGTTTTTGTCAATTGTCAACACCATGTTCACTAAGATCAACCAGCAGGAGCAGCCTCACTTCCACGCCCGCCACTACTCTGTCACCCCCCTTGGAACCCGATCAGGACTCATCCAGTGGGTGGACGGAGCCACGCCCCTCTTTGGCCTCTACAAGCGCTGGCAGCAGAGGGAGGCTGTGCTGCAGGCCCAGAAGGTAACGTTCTGCTCTGTACTGTGCTGCTTTGAGAAGAATTAAGTAAACATACACAACATCAGGTGAGTATTGCACCAGGCCATTTTCCTGCAACCTTTCCTGTTGCAACCCCCAAATTAGGCCCATCGGCATTAAAATATAATTCATCAGAGCTAAATGAGTGGGGTTTTTCTGGTTTCTTTTTTGTCTGGACCAGGCCCAGGACTCTTTCCAGCAGCAACCAGTGCCTCCTGTACCCCGCCCCAGTGAGCTCTACTACAGCCGCATTGGGCCAGCTCTGAAGGCAGTGGGTCTCAGTCTGGATGTGACTCGACGAGACTGGCCTCTCAGTGTTATGAAGGAGGTGCTGAAAGAGTTAATGGAGGCTACGCCCTCCAACCTGCTGGCTAAGGAGCTGTGGTGTTCTTGTACCACACCCAGCGAGTGGTGGAGGGTCACTCAGGTAACCATGGCTTTTAGCATTTTGAAAATCATGAAATGTGATTAATGCATTTTCCTTTAGTGTTGTTTTTTTTAACCATGAAAATATCTTTATAATTAATTTGTCATTTTTTTTTAAATGTCAGTGTGGGCTTGCACAAGTGTGTTCTCTTTACTTACAATTCCTGTTCTTTGTGCTGCAGTCCTACGCAAGATCAACTGCTGTCATGTCAATGGTAGGATACATCATCGGACTTGGTGACCGTCACCTTGACAATGTGCTGATTGACATGACCACTGGAGAGGTGGTGCACATTGATTACAACGTATGCTTTGAAAAAGGTCAGTTTCAACTGGTTTGCTTCTAATGAGAATAACATTCAGAACCACTTAATGTCAAATGTGTAGCCTCCATCTTGTCTTATGAACTACTGTCTCATTTGTGTCTGTTGACTGAATTACTGTGTTTAATATACATTGCTAAAATGTGTTGTGCAGCATGTCACAAAATTGGTCGTGGGCAAACTGAGTGGTAATAAAATGAGAGAGGAAGACAGAGATGGAGTGCTGAATACATTTTTTAAGTTGTTCTGTTTTCCCTTGTTGTCTGTGTCACCAGGGAAGAGCCTGCGGGTGCCAGAGAAAGTCCCATTCAGGATGACCCACAACATTGAGACTGCTCTGGGAGTCACTGGGGTGGAAGGCATCTTCAGGCTGTCCTGTGAACAGGTTACTGTCATATCACGCACAGCTCACTCTGTTGGACTCCATTGTGAATGTGCACGGTCCCAGTTGTTGAGATATTTCTGTGACAAACTTTGTGTGTGTGTGTGTGTGTGTGTATGTCTGTGTGTAATAAAGAAAATAGTTAAGGTATAAAAAAATCTTGTGTAAAAGCTTTATTCAAAATATCAAGTCGGATGTGTAATGACATCAGAGATAGAGAGCATGTGTGTGTGTGAGAGACATCACTGAGCAAGGCAGAGGAAAGAAAATGGTTATTTTGTAGTTGTTAATAGATTTGTAAATCTGTTCAAGGTACTACCTTAAGGCAGATAGTGTGCGGGACCTAATCTTTATCTCTAATAAAACAGTTTGTCATCTCTTGCAGGCAGTTGCTGCTCTACTGAATAAGTGCTGATGTCAGATGTGTAATTTCAGGTGGTTCAGATGATGCGTCGGGGCAGAGAGACCCTGCTGACCCTGCTGGAGGCCTTTGTTTATGATCCCCTGGTGGACTGGACTGCTGGGGGGGAGGTGGGCTTTGCTGGTGCAGTGTACGGTGGAGGAGGCCAACAGGCTGACAGCAAGCAGAGCAAGAGGGAGATGGAGAGAGACATCACACGCTCTCTCTTCTCCTCCAGGGTGGCTGAGATCAAGGTGAGGTCATGACAGGAGTAGACTGCTGGGCCCATCACAGTCTCTGCAGAGTATATGCCAGTGTGAACAGTAAATGTTTTGGTTTTCTCTAATTGTCTACATGATGTTTCAGAAGTTTCTTCAAGAATGAAATTCAGCCCTCAATAAATGCTCAATTTTTCAGGGCATTATTGGAAGCAGGTAGGCTGCAGGGTGTAGACTGCAGCAGGGTATAGACTTATCGGTTAGGGCGAGGTTAAACCCTTGGGAATTAATTCTCAAGTTCCTTTAATAACAGAGAGGGTATATGCAAGTACTACACTGAACTGACCCAGAAGCAAAGCACTTGAGGATTCTGAGTGTAACTGTAGAATTGCGTGTGTGCAGGTGAACTGGTTTAAGAATCGTGACGAGATGTTGGCAGTGCTGCCACAAGTGGAAGAGGCTGTGGAGGAGTACTTGGTCCTGCAGGAGCTGCTCTGTCAGGGGGAGAAACTACAAGCCAAACTTCAAGAGGAGATGACTTTCCTGGAGGGGGCAGAGAACCATCCGGATCATCTTATCCTCACTCTGGAGCAGAGGTCTGACATAGCACAGCACTCATTTATTTCAATTCCATTTTAAATGAATCTTTCACACTAAGAAGTAATTTTCCATTCAGCTCCAGATTTTCTATCTTTATACGCAGGGAGCATTATATAGATATTAAGTAGCATGGCATTCTTAATGCTAATTATCCAACCCTTCTGGTCACAGGTACTCTGAACACACCCAGCTGCAGTCACGGCAGCGGACTGTGCAGGAGGCCATTCAGAGCAAGCTGGCTGACTTGGACCAGTGGATCTCCCAATACCAGGCAGCATTCTCCAACCTGGAGGCCACGCAGCTGGCCAGTCTGCTGCAGGACATCAGCAGCCCCATAGATCTCGGTTGGTCCCACCAGAAATGACGCAAGCAGGACCAATTGGTTAAAAATAAGCAGTAAACAAAAATAGTTAAATTTTGTTGCATTAACCACCGGGGGAAGTTAAAGATGTTTTGTAAATCTGAATACATTTTTCAACAATTTAAAATTGCACAAAATATTTTTTGGTCATTTTAGTTTATATTCTGAAGATTTTCATAGAGGGGTTTGTTTATCTATTATTCATAGCCAGACTTATATGACATTTTATTCCTTAAAACATAATGGTTTTTGAGATTATTTTCCTATTTATGGAGTGATGAAAAGAGAGAGCCAAAATTCCCTCTGTAAAACTTTTGACTCTTACATGTCAACAAAAGGAAATAAGAGTTTTGAACCTGGCTTTATCCAGTGTTCATATTCCCGCTCTGGAAATGCACAGAAAATAGAGCGTGTTTAATTGGACAAATGCCTTATTTGCATATTTAAAGCTGAAACTTCAGAAAACGTTTAATGTAAAAATAACTGCCTTAATGGAAGCAATCAATTGGGAAAGTTCCATGCTGATATCTCTAAGTTATCACCAGTTTTACCCTACACCTGTAGGTCTTCCCTCAATTCTGTTTTTTGTGGAACAACACTGCCCCCCTCCTGTGTGTCATGGAGTATGCCGCCTTTCTGCCAGAAAACAATCAGGCACATTGTAATTTAAAGGCTGTTGGTTTTTAGGTCTAATTTAATGTCTATAAAGGCTTGTGGTAAAACATCTGTTGTTAAAATACCACGTGGAGTGTTTGATTTTAGTTTCCTTACATTGTTTTCTTGGTTGTCCATCTCTCCCAGGTCCTCCTAGCTATGTGCCAGCCACAGCCTTCCTACAGAATGCAGGCCAGGCCCACCTGATCAGCCAGTGTGAGAGCCTGGAGGCAGAGGTGAGCTCCTTGCTGCAGCAGCGCCGCGGGGCCCTTCGTGGCTGCCTGGAGCAGCTGCACAGCTACGCTACAGTGGCTTTGCTGTATCCACGGGCCACCCTGCTGCTCCATCGGGCCCACCAGTGGAAGGCCTGGTTGGAGGAACTGCTGAGAGACATGACAGTGGAGCACTGCCAGCACATCTACAGACAGTAAGCAACTATTGCAGACTTTCGGTAATGGTATTATACAAAATATCAAGATCCCTTTTATCATTTTTTATTCCTTATTGGTTGGAAGGTGTGCTCAACATGAGATGACTGTATAAATCTGAATCAGGGGTGGTTGTAGAGTTATTGCTGCTCTGGGGCTTAACCCTTAAATCTTTGAATCTGTCCGCGGTCGTGATTCAAGTCAATAGGTATTGCGCCAGTATGTGTTATATTGAAAAAATATTATTTGCCATTATTTGCAGTAATAAAATATTTGCAATATTGCCATTCTATTTCTATGCATTGGTTTAAGGTGAGTGCACCGCTTGGCAGCTGCCGAGCTGATCTGGACAACTCTTGTTATTCCAGCAGACATACTGCAGCCCATTTCAGGAGCATCCCAGAAGCTTATAAAAATATGTGCCTCATCTATTTTTGACAGAGCTGCAGCGCTTTGCACAGAGCAATGTGCATCTCCTGTAAACAGGCACTGTATGTTAAACAAAAATACAAACAATAAGGAAATATATATTTTTAATTACTAAAACACAAGCACAATTCTTTGATCCATGTTGTTCACATCTGAACCTTAAGTTAGTCTGAAGGCTTCAGCACAGCAAAGTAGGATATATCAACAATAAAAAGATTTACAATTAAAATAACATAAAATAGACCAAACCACTTAAAGCATAACTTCTGCATTTTTCAACCTGTAACCCATTTCCCCAACTAAATTTGTCTGACTGACTGATGTGAACAAGTTCTCAAATTGGTCCAGTATTGAGGGAGCGGGCAGCGGCCGACAGCCTCGCAACAGGCTGTAATTGAAGCACCACATAGCCTGCTAACTTAAGGTTGAAGCAGAAATATCAAGGAAAAATTACCACATCAACAAAGTTTGCAAGTCTTCAAAATCGAAACACTATTGGTGTGGTATGACGCCATGCAGAGGCATGACAACGAAGATGAGAAGCAGAAAATGGGACCAAACTTTCCTATGGATCTTTATTTTTGAGCCACAGCAAAGGCCAAAATGTAGCCTGCAACAGATGGTAAGGCTTGTTGTTTTTAGCTGATGCAAATTCTGGAAAACTTGTGGCCCTTACCAACAGGTTAAGAGGAATGAAGAGCAAGCAGGTAGTGTATAAAACAGTCAATTAAACAGGTTTTTCCGCAATTCTGAATCACTGCAAGCATGAGAGATCCTTGAGCATATAGTCATAAATGTGCACAAAAAATATTAGGCTTATTGGTCGAGGAGCATTTGAGGTTAGCTGCAGACAGACAGATACACACAGGCACACGTGACTTAGTGCATGATCCTCTCCAGGCTTTTGCCTGAGCATAACAGCATTCTCTGTCCAGGTTTGAACAAATATTCCAGCCACTCTGTTTGAATGAGAACTACTATCAGGTCAGGTCTTCTGCAGCAGGTTGGACTCAGCAGGAGAACTAAAGCAGTGACTGCTTTGGATAATCTACAGTCTGTGGTTGCACTCTCCTGTACTTTATCATTCCCACAGTTGAGCTGTGTGTCTCCCTCCCTTTACAGGTATGAGGTACTGTTTGCCCCCCAGCCTCCTGCTGCCTCCTGCCAGTTCCTGTCCAGTGTGGAGTTGGCTCTGCAGCACCAAGTGGCTGAAACCAACGAGCGGGTGATGCACCAAGCGGAGCGACTCAAGGCTGAGGGCACAACTGCAGTAGCCTGCGAGGAGCAGCTGCAGGAGATTGAACACTGCATTACAGTCTTCCTTCGGGAGAACGGAGAGCTGGGCTCCCTCAGCCTGGCTGGAATCATCACTTCTGCCTTGTGCACACTTTGCAGGTTAAACACAAAGCTTTCATTCTGTCTGTCACTGTGCTGGTTGTCCTCTCAGACTAATGGAAAATGCAGTTAGTGTTACAATACACAAGTGGCTTTGTTATGTATTTGTGAACACCTTTAAATATCCCAAGTACATCAAATCCAATGTATTCTTATACAAATGTGGTGCTTCTAGAAAGTAGAACTAAAAGATAAAAGTTGCAGGTGAACAGGATGAAGTCATGGTGTGTTTTTTTCCCTAGACGGAACCTGGTGATGGAGGGAGCAGCAGCCAGTGCTGGAGAGCAGCTGGTTGACCTGGTATCTCGGGATGGGGCGTGGTTCCTGGAGGAGCTCTGCAGTATGATTGGAAATGTCAGTGCCCTTGCAACACTGCTACAGCGCTGCCCACTCCTGCCCCATGACCTGGATCTGCCTGCACCTTCAGCAACCACCCAGGCTGTGTACCTGGCCAACGCTGTGTACACCTGCCTGCAGGTAGGTGCATCCTCACAACACAATGAAATGAAGTAGTTACAACTAGAAGCAGTCCATTCTCTTTATGGAAATGAGAGGCTTCTTACAATTTTCTGTCATGTTTTTGGTTTTAGGGGTATGTAAATATGGCTGTTAGAGCAAGACATCCTACTTTACACAAAGATAAAAGAATTATGATCACTGCTTTGTCTCCATGTTCACTGCAGGAATTGAACACCAACTTCCGTCAGATCATCTTTCCAGAGGCTCTGCGCTGCATGGTGAAAGGAGAGCCCACCCTGGAGTCCATGTTGGCAGAGCTGGAGCAGCTGGTGGAGCAGAGCTCTGATGGCCTCGGCCTGCAGGGTTTGGTCGACAGCCTGCAGGCTACCACAGGCCTGGACCATGATGGGCACAACCACTGCCTTCACATCACCAGGTAAGTAGTTGTGCATTGATATCTACTTGTCATGAATTTGATCAGAAACGGCATTGGCTAAACTGATTGCAGCCTGCAGATGTTTAAAATTCCAAAGCATATCTGTTGTATAAAAACTGTCTTTTGAACTCAGGATGCTGCGTGCTCAGTACTCAGAGCTGATCCAGCCTCGCAGCATGGATGGATCAAGTCAGGACACACCGAAGATGTCTGCTGGTCAAATGTTGTTGGTGGCCTTTGATGGCATGTTCACCCAGCTAGAGACTGCCTTTGGACAGCTCACAGAGAAGGTAACTCCCAAGTTTGTCTTCAAATGTAATACATACGGCTGTGGCTCAGAGATAGAGTGGGTTGTCCACCAATTGGAAGATCAGCGGTTCAATACTCAGCTCCTCCAGTCTGCATGTCAAAGTATCCTTGGGCAAAATACTGAATTTTGAATTTGAATTTGACTGAAATTGTTCCCGATGGCTGCTCCATCGTCATGTGAGTGCATGTGAACGGTCACTGAGGAGCATGTGGCACCTTGTATGGTAGGCTCTGCCACCAGTGTGTGAATGGGTAAATGTGACATGTAATGTGAAAGCACTTTGGTGGTGGTTTAAAGGACTAGAAAGGCGCTATATGAGTGCAGCACATTTACCATGTTATAATAGGCAAGTCTACATAAAGTCTGTCCACATAAAGTCTGTTACTCTGTATTAACTGGCACTGAATTAATTAACCGGATCGCTGTAACAACAGGATGCATTGATTTTATTGTAAATGTGAAATGTAAAAACACACACAAGGTTGTTCAGCCTTGTTGCATTGCCTCTGGGACAATGAGGTATTCATTGCAATCCTTTTTGAACCTGATTGTACTTTTTTTTTTTTTTTACACAATTGTATGTCATTTTCACCTGATGCAACAAAACAAAACATATTGTATTAAGTATATTAGGTATGCTCTATTTTAGGGCTGTACCCAAATTTGGATATTCGAATATTCGTTTCTATGGGTAGGTATTCGTTATGAAAATTTGGTATTCAATATTCTTTTTTTTTTTTTTTTTTTTTTACTTTTTTTTTTTTTAACATATTTTTTTTGGTGCTAAATGTAGTCTTTTAGTTGTTGGTAAATAAAAATGTGAAAATATAGTATCGCCTACCAACTGAGTTTGTGCGCACCGCGCGCTTGAGCGCATCCGTCTGAGGCTGTGGATCAATGCCAAGTTTTACCACTACAACTTGTAGCTGTTTTTCCGTTATCTTTTGAATTTAATATGAATTATGGAACCGTTTTTGTCAACGTTTGTTTCCCCCGTTTTGTGCAATAAATTATTGTTTAAAGTTTCTTTTGGAGTGCGTGACACAAGTGTGTTTTGAAAATGACCACGGACTGTCACCTGCTCAACGCCTTCGGATGCCATGACAGTAATAGATAATTGATTAATAGATTATAATAATAATGGCAAAATATCATTTACAGACCGATTTAACAGACGATCACTGCTGCCCAACCCGCAGGTCCATTTGCAGGTCCCGTGGGTTACGGGTCGACCCGCGCATCACTACTCAGCTCAGTCTATAAAGGCTGTACACAACAGTAAGGCTATAGACATTATATTCTATTAAGGCTGGTAGAACCAGCAGCGCATTGGCTCCACAGTGCACGGCACTGCTGATTAACCATTTTATTGCAGCACAGGGTGATCAAAAGAAAGCATAGAATAATGAACTGAAGGAGACTGTTGTGCCATCACATTTTTTTGTGGTTTGAGAGCAAAGATCCGGTTGCCGCTGTGCAAATCCCGCAATACAATTAGGTCCAAAAAAACCCCGGAGGAGTGCTTCGCAAGGAGTCTTTGAAAGGAGCCGAGTCTGGCGTAAAACTGGAGAGAGCAGGCAGCACGGTCACAGTCACACAATAACAGAAAGAAACTGACTGGTTGAGGCAGCAGTAGACCAGCAGCTCCTGTGTTCAGTGAGCCAAAATTATTGTTTTATCAATGGAGTCTGGTGGAGTGGACTTCATAATAGACTGTCAGGCGGAAAGGTTAAGCAATGAAAATACTTAATATAGCAGAGGCTGAAACTGTTACAGATTTTGTTGGTTGGACTTTTTTAGGTGGCTAAAACATGTTTTGCTGCTGCCCCTGTCCACAGCAGTACATTGCTCAGCTTCATTGTTGGCACTGCTGCTGCTTTCCGAAACTCGGGGCATGCTAACAGACTGTATGAAATACACTGACTATGAATAAGTACTTCATGTGACCCCACCTTTTAAAAAAAAAAAAAAAAAAAACTGTCTCTTTATTGCCAATGTAGTCACACTTTATCATCAGTTTTTTCTTGAACTTTTCAAGGACTCAAATGATTCTGTGAAATGAGATTTTCAGAGACTTGACAGTGTTGGCCTCTAAGAGAACTTGGTACAGTGGAGGTGTGGTAGATAATACTGCTGGCGCAGGGTGGGTATGGTCTCAAACTGGCCCATGCAGACCTGAAGCACAAAGGGAAGCATTGAGTGATTGATCATTGATCGGCTTTTCTTTGAGCTATCAGTCAGCATCATTTTTATCAGCATGACTTCTTTGTTGAGTAAAAGTTTGTTATGGTTGCCAATATAAAAATATCAACTCTCTCTCACCCTGTTTCCTCCTCTCAGCTGAGTTCTCTGGAGGTGCCACTGGCCTGGAGGAAGGTGGATGTTCTAAGGGAGGCTCGGACCACACAGCTGCACTTCTTTGACAGCCTGAATCAGCGGCAGCTCATGGAAGAGGTCTTCTTCCTCAAGAGACTGCAGACCATCAGGGATTTCTTCAGGCTGTGTGCCTCCTTCGCTCAGACTCTGTCTGGTAAGAGTTTTTCACTGACACACTACTGAATGTGCTCTTCCAGACTAACTCAAACTGTAAGGCAGAGAAAATTAAACTTGATTAATTACATAAAGGCTTTGCTGTTTAACAATGGAAACTCCAATCATATTTACAGTCACTTATCACCAATGTTTGAACTTGTTCTAGCCAGCTTTTCAGCGTGATGTCTGATGAGTGTGTGCCAAATCTTGTGTGTTCAGGGACCTGTCCCCCAGCTGAGGACCTGTTACCTACAAATGGACCTGTTGGTTTGGGGAAGCCGCTGTACCGGCGGCCCAGCGCAACAGGGTCAGGTGTGGCGGTGGTCAGTGAGGAGCAGATGACCCGCCCCATCAAGGCCTTCACAGCAGAGTTTGTCCGGCAGATGCTCATGGGTCTGCCCAGCCAAGCACTCGGTCTCGCCCTCTGCAGCACCCTGTCTGCTCTGGGTCTAGATGTTGTTGCCCAGGTGGAGGCAAAAGATTTTGGAGCAGAGAGCAAGGTATGGCAATCATGTGTGTCTGTGACTGTGTCTGTGTCTGTCACTACTAAATTACAGTGTTTTAATTGTACATTTTCGTGCCAGTTAGATTCTGGTGAACAACTAGTGATACTGAGAAGGACATGGCTGTGTTCTGTCATGTCCCTCATTTTTATTTACACTGTAAATCAGCTTCAGAAAATTTAAATAGTTGCTATGTAGTTAATGGTATTTTTTAATTACAGACAGCTGTGATGATGTCACGTTGAGATGACAAGAGTGATGTCCAAATGAAGCTTCATGAACCACCAGTTGTATTTGCTGAACCCACTAGATGGCGTTCTTGGTATAATGAAAAAACCTCAAGGGATGACAATGCAGTTTGGTTTCAACCCTTTGTTGAACAAAGAGTGCCAGAGTGGACCAAGAAAATAAATAAAATGGTTCATGAAGCTTTATTTGGCCATTGCTAGTTGAAGGATCTCTGTGTGCTGTTTCAAGCCCCACGTCACAGAGATAAGAACATATCTGCAGTGATACTGATTGTTGATCAGTGAAATGAGCAAACATCTGCTGCAGTCCCATTCTGCAGACCAGGCTCAATGCTCATGTTTATTTTAAGGGGCATTAAAAAGAATAAGTGTTATAGTTGCTTTTTTTTAAAGAAATATCAATTGTAAATAAGAGTAGCCTACTGGCTTTGACACCTTATTTTCCAAAGATACTAGCTCCAAATACTGAAGGTCCTTATTCAAAACTAAAGTTTGTCCCTTTGTTTATTTATATGATATAAATACAATTTTAAAAATTAGCGGGTGGTTTTTATCAGAAACCCCTCACTCTTTTGGGACCATAAAAACATACAGTTTTACTCAATGACTACATTTACATGCACAAAATATTCCAGTTTTTGCCCTTGTTCCGAAAAAGAAAATATTTCTTTGAGCTAATGAAAATGAATATTCCAGGAATACTCTCGTTTACATGCAGCCATGCATACTTTGATTGACGTACCCTAACATCAAAAAATGTCAAAATGTCAACTGTGCCTTTTTACCTCTTTGCGTCAAAAATTAAAAAAAAAAAAAATCAGTTTCCCAGTGATAGCTGACTTCTCTGACTGTTGAGACACATCCTTCTTCTTTCATTCCTTCAACCACATCATGAAAATATTTGTGCATATCTAAAACCTGTTGATATCAAAGTCCTTCATAATATTAATGTAGATGTGTTTCTCTTCCAACCTGAAATATGGGCTTCTCTTTTGGACGTGAATCTCTGCACCAGTTTCTGTACAAAGCACAGAGCTGACCACAAACCTAAAAAATGCTACTTTCAGAAAGAGGTTGAACCAAAGAGAATATGCTGTTTGCGTGATGTACATCAAATTCCAAATATTGTTATGTCCAGAATAATAATTGGAGAATATTAGTGTGCATGTGAATGTAGTCAGTCATGATTCTTCTACCTCTTAAGCAAAACTGAAGTTGCTATCTGAATGTTATTCATATTGACCTTTGCTATTAAGCATGTCCAAACTAGCGATGGCTGGTCTTTGGGATTTTATCAGTACTGGTATATTTATCAACACTCAGTCCGGTACTTTATTGATACTCTTATTAGTACTTTTTCATTACTGAAATCAATAATGTTTTGAGAAGTAAGTAATGAACAAGAAAAGGATATGAATTATTTATATTTTAAGTCACTGTTATTGGCCTTTTAGTCTCAGAGGTTTTACTGCACCGATGAAATTAATTTAAAAGGGTTCTAACAAATTTGGAACTAGTTCCGAATTAGGTTTCTGGAGGCACTCTAGGAACTTATTTTGTGCTGGTACTATATCATTTTTTTCACAATCGCACACTGCAGCTCTCCCCACATATGCCAGAGAAATGTGCACCCTGCAGAGCTCTGTACAGGGGTCACCGCTTTTTCACTTCTATACTGAATATATGATAAACTAACCTACCTTATATAAATAGATAATAAATAGAGACTCTATTACTGTTTGTGTACAAAAACATCCCAACATATCTGTCAGTATCTGACCAGTACCTTATCTTGACCTAACCCACTGTTTTTCCTGGGTCTGAAGGTATCTCTTGATGAGCTTTGTAAGAAGGCAGTGGAGCAGGGCCTAGCGTCAGGTCGGGTCTCCCAGCTGCTGCTGAACAGAGCCACAGTACTCGCCTCCTCCTATGACACTGCCTGGAAGAAAGTGGACCTGCTAAGGAGGTTAGATGCCAACCTGGAGGCTGCTAAGGCCAGCCTGCAGAGGAGCCAGCTGCACATCGCCATGTTTCAGGTACAGACAGAACAGTATGTAGATGCTTCCAGTAATCCTACACATAATGTGTGATTGGAGTGGTTCTGCAGATAACCAGCACTCACAAAAAACACCTTTATGCTTAAAAGTACCACTTGAAGGCTTTGGATTTTTATTTATTTAACATTTGCGTGGGAATGGCTCATGTTAACACTAAAGACAACATGGCTTAATTGTGAGCGACACTTGCAAGTTGGGGTTACAGGCCAGAGAATCAATGGTGGCTAACACAGTGTGTGTCCCCTTCCAGTGGCAACATGAGGATGTTCTGGGCCCCAATAATCAGCCTCTGAGTGTCAGCATTCCTCCTCGCTCTGTCATCCTCAGCAACATGAAGAAGAAGCTGTACAAGCTGAGTCAAGATGAGGGATCCATTGTTGCCATTCAGGTCAGTATTACATTTTATCAGGCCCACTCGTTGCCAGTGGCCGTATCTACAAGCAAATAATTTTCACTTATCACCATACTTTGTTTTTCATAGACTTTAATTTTTGTTGTATCCTTTGCTGCTTAATGTTTAAAAACTACAAAAGTAATATATTGCTTTGTTGTTTTATATGAGCTCATGTATTTACCAAGGTACAGCCACTGCTTACTCCCTCATGATCAGTTCCTGTCCGTCCTCAGTCTCTGCCGTCCATGTATGGCAGTAGTGTTGTTTACTGAGCTTTATTTCCAATTGCAGTAAAAAGCCCTTTTGGGCCTTAGCTTCAGAAATACTTGTAGCACCGCTACTGACCAACACTGCTTGTACTCTGTATACTCCTTGTGACGATGGCTCAAACTTTATATTTTCTCTCTGTCTCTGACACACACATTCACACAGCATGTGGCTTATGAACCTTAATGATACAGCTCACTTAGTAGAGGGGATGTTAGCATTGGGATGCACACCAAGTATCAGGCACACAGTCCACATGCCTTGAGAAAGTTTCCACTTCATTATTTTGTTCGCCTAAAAGTATCTGAGAGAAAAAAAAAATCCTGTTGTTTCATTGTGCTGTGGTACACAAGTATGACTGTACGATGACAATAAAGATTTATCTTATCTTATCTGGTTTTGTCCTCAGGAGAAGCTGGTGTCGCTGGAGGCTAGCATCGAGCAGCGCCTAAAGTGGGCCGGTGGAGCCAACCCAGCCCTGGCTCCCGTTCTGCAGGACTTTGAGATGACCATCAGGGAGAGACGTGCCATGGTGGCGAGAGAGAACCAGCGTACCAGCCAGGTAACTCCACTGCCATGGTCATGATTAAGGGTCCATTTTCTTACCAGCTCCAGCATTTGATATATGACTAGAATTACATAAACTTTGTTTCCTTGTTTTTGTTTTTTTCAGGTCACCTTCTTGTGCTCTACCATCTTGAACTTCGAAGGCCTACGTACCCGATCCCCAGAGGCCCTCAACATGGATGCAGCACTGTTTGAGCTGCTGAAGCGCTGCCAGCAAACCTGTTCCTATGCTGCCCAGTTTAGCAGCACTGTGTCTCCACTGGAGCTCCAACTGCTGCACAGACTGGTGGGTTTGACCTCTGACTTACACATACTAATCCTTTCAAAAATGGGAGGCAGTTACCTGACAGCATTTTAGTATTAATCAGATAATTCATGAAGGTCTTCATGAAAGTTCTGTCTCTGGATAATACATTAATTTCAATACTTCATGCTCTGCTTCCTACTATAACTCTGAAAATGTTATAAAAGCATAAAAGAAACTCTTAAGCCTAGTTCACATTACACGATTTTCACCCTGAGTTAGCGTTGCAGAGACTATCGTAATCTTTTGAGTGTTCGTACCTGGCGACGTGTGTTTCTGTCAGTGGGAGTCTCTCCAACAGCATTCTGTCCATCCTCCTGTGTGCTTACATGGAACTAGGATGACCAGATGAGAATGGATGAAATTCGGGACGGGACATGTCAGCTTCATTACAAGCATTGCAATAGTTGTAAAAACACACAGAGATAATACATCTATGATCAGTTCCCTAATTTGATTTGAACTTTTTTTTTTTTTCAGTCTTTTCCTCTTTTCCAATTTCTCGTTTTTTTTATGGAAGTGATCAATGTAAGTGCACTTGTCAATAAAAAACAAAAGCTAACAAAATAAAAGACACCTGGTACATTTGTTACAGGCCTGTCAGTTTGTAGAACAGTTTTGAACAGTTACAACAAGATGCTGCACTGCAATGTGCAAAACACTCCTTCTCGTGGCTGCTTGCGCTTTCCCTGTCCTTGCGGCTGCAACTTGCGATCTCAGTATCTACTTCATCGCCACTGTCGTACACAATTTAAAAACTATAACATCCATAATTCATGTAGGAACTGCTGCAGCCAATGTGCAGCCAGCGGGAGCTGCAGGACGACTCAGCCACCATGATCAGTTTTTAATCTTTTGTCAGGCAATAACTACTCGGGCAGGCTTCAGGATTCGGGACAACTGCTTGGATTTTGGGACTGTTCAGAATTTTTCGGGACGTCTGGTCACTTTACGTGGGACGTATCCCGCCTCTCATTGGCTGATGCTCTTTGTCAGTCATGTGGACTTGCTCATAGGCTTGTTCACACATGAGGACTCGTCGTGGCAGACTATTTGCCGACTCATCTCCGACCCAAGGTGGCTCTCAAGATCCTCTGCGACATCAAAATCGCGGTGAATATCGTGTAATGTGAACTAGGCTTTAAAGTCACCTTTTTGCATAGACTGCTTGGAGCCCTCTTTGCCATTGAAATAATCAGCATATTATACTAATAACAGACCAGATCAGGTCTGTTTTTAAAGGGTTTTTATGTCAGAGTCAAGTCATGTTTACATTGTGTTTCTCACAAAAACACAATTTGCATTTTTGAGATCTAACAAACATGCATTAGAAACACAGAAGGCGGGCCACTAAATAGCCCTTCTGCAGGTCAGAAACTCCTCACAGTACCTTTGGGGTCTTTGTTGATCATTACAGAGTCCAGTGCTGGACCTGCCCATAGGCAGTCCTGATTGGCTGAGCTGTGCCCAGAGGCAGCTGGAGGAGGAGCTGAGCGTTGAGCGAAGGACTCAGGAGGAGCGGGAGCAGCAGCTGGAGTCATGTGGAGAGACACTGCAGCTCCTGGTTGATTCTATTAAGACTATCCTGTCCAACCACAACCGCCAGCTGGCCGATGTCAAGCACCTGCTAAGAGCCATGTCTAAGGTACGCTCAAGGCCCAAGAGTATTTTCATCACATTACCTCTCTGTCAGACAGCTCATTGCGACAGGGAAGCCATTAACATTCCCCATCTGTGATCTCATCAAATCCACCAGACTCTATTGATGAAAACTGCGATTTTCACCTGAACACAGGAGCTACTGGTTTACTGCTGCTTTGATCAGTTAGTTAGTTTGTGTTATTGTGGGGATCAAGAGAATCCAAAGTAACCCTTTTAAAAATCAAAGTCACACAATAACACAAACATACTAACCTACTGGTTTTTAAGAGAGAGATATAATGGCTTCAGGTCTCCATCAGATATCACTGTCTGACAATAAAGTAAAGCAGGAAAGTGTATTTAAGTGATTTAAAAATGAATTCTTAAATAATTTGAGTGCGTCAGTCTATGACAGCTGTGTGTTACAGTACATACCATCTTTTTGATTTAGTTTACTTCTGTCCTGACCCATATGTCTGTTATAGCTGTGATGCAGTGGTCATTCTCTGTGTTTATTCGGTCATACAGGATGAGGAGGCAGCATTGGCAGATGGTGAAGAGGTGGCATATGAGGGCAGCGTGCGTCACTTCCTCTTGGAGTACAAAGCCTGGCAGGACAACATCCAGCTAGTCTTATTCACTGTGGTGCAGGCCAGCGGGCAGCCACGCAGCCAGGAGCAGCTGGAACTGCTGGAGGAGATTCCTGCTACTCTGAAGGAGCTGCACTCCCAGAGCCAGAGGTACTCGCACTCACACGCACCTATACTCATACACACATTTAATTTCCCTATATATGTTCTTAATATTTGTTGTGCTTCGCTACAGTGTTTATAATGGCCTGGTGAGCTTTGCCTCCCCACTAGTGACAGACAGAGACAGTGAATGTTCCAGTCCTGTTTCTGCAGCCCAGACAAGCTTTGCAGCAGGTAAGACACTGAGGCTTTCCTCCTAGCTTAGAACAGCAGCTGTCTTTAGTGACAAAGAATTCCAGTGATGAGCAGTTTTCACAGCAAAAAAAAAAAAAAAGGAAAAAAAAGGATCCAGGAAGCATCTTTTATTCTCTCAACTGATATTTTAATACTCTTGTAAAATCCATCCAGAAGTCGCTGAAACACAAACAAATTTTGTTAAAGGGACTTTAGTCCCTTTGGCTCCACAGTTCCTGCAGCTGTTTGGTGTGAAAAGGGGCTTTACGAACTTGCTTCAAGCTGCTGTTGTCACCATGGAAGACACTTTTTACAGCCATCCATCAAGTGCACAGAGCATTTGTAAAATATAGATGGATTAGATGCATTTAATCTGTCTGATACTAATCGAATTGTGCCTGTTAACTGTTTTTTTTTTTTCCTCACACCATGTCATATGTGGTTCGACTTCAGCTGTGAAATGCAGTGGGGTAAAGACCCAGCCAGACTCAATGTCGCAGAATGCACGCAAGGCTTTGCCACGCAACCTGGGAACCCCCACTGATACCCCACCCAGTGCTCTGCTGATGAACAACAAAGGCCTCAACCCCAGCCCCAAGAGGGCTGTACGAGACCCCAAAACAGGACGAGGTACTGTTCTTCACCGTCATTGCAATGACTGCCCAGTGCTCTGTGGTTTGGACTTCAGATGTATTGCAAGACAATACCAAACATTGAAAGTAACAAACACTATAAAGCGATACCTTTTTCATGTGTATCAACCTCAGGATTTTCCCTTGTGTGATTTAAAGCAACGTATGACCTTAAAATTAGATTTTCTTAAAAACTCCCCAAAGAGCAAAATGAAACGATATGAACATATACATTTTAATGGTGATGTGGCACCTTTTCAGACAAATTCTGCAAATAAACAGGCTAACACAGGTCATTAGCTAAAGGAGCTCTGTATGACATAAAGACATAGTAGATATAGTAGAGTAATGGCATCCAGAGCAGAGAATGAAGTCATGCTCACGGTGTGTGTGCTGTAATCTAAGTTTCTATGGCCTTTGTTGTGGTAGATGGTCCAGCCGGCTTGCGTATGTTAGTGCATTTCTGTATTGCGGTACAGTTTGATTTGTGATTTAGAGGGCAACGAGTCAATGATAAAACTCTCATTGATGTATCACAAAGTTTGATTTCTGTATATGATTTATTTTTTCCACTGGGTGAGTACTTGATACCTTTAAAACACAGCACACTGTATTTGTAGTAATCCACAATTAGATTAACAGATGAATGTACTTGCAGACAGTGTGGCTTTTGTCCAGGTTCCTTTTTTTCAACTTTATAGTCAAAATGCTGCCATATCTGAGCTTTTAGATTTCAGATTGTATCCATCTGCAGTTGCACACACTTAATTACTTATTTGCGATACGTATGCCGGCATAGTGTCCAGTGATTGCATACTAGGGGTGTACCATACCATCTTGTTCAAGATAATACCGGTATCATTATTTTTGATATGATATGAAAAACTCTATCTACTCTAAAAACTATCATGATATTTGCGATATTTCGACTTGTTGACATATTGACGTCATACTGTTATCCACAGCAACAGCAAGCATGGCTGAAAGTGAAATTATTTGCATCTCTGTGGCGGTTCTCAGAACAGGAGCATTTTCAGTAGCGTGGAATAAACTGTGGCGTCCTGAATGTTTTACAAAAAGCCCAGGACTTCTCAGACTCATTTAATTTCAATTCAATTTCAATTTTCAATTTTATTTATAAAGCCCAATATCACAAATCACAATTTGCCTTTAAAGGGCTTTACAGCATATGACATCCCTCTGTCCTTTGGACCCTGTTGCACCCCTATTGCATGCTGTACTGCCAAAGTTTCCACATTGCGATGCATCTAAGAATCAGTTATTTCCCGCACCCCTTATATGTATCCCACTAGCTAGTTAATCGCCACCACTTTGCACTGTGCTCATACAACGGTTACCATTGCTATTGAGACTGTGTCGCAGCAGCAACTCCTCTATTGGAGGAGGAGGAGGAGATTTGATGGGTTAATTGTTAATTGTGTCATTGTGATGACATGCACTTCTCTGAACCTGCCACTTGCTGTGTTGCAGCTGTCCAGGAGAGGAACTCGTACGCTGTCAGTGTTTGGAAGAGAGTGAAAGCCAAGCTGGAGGGCAGAGACATTGATCCCAACAGGAGGATGAGCGTCACAGAGCAGGTAATACTCAAGACACACTGGCTCCTGTGCCAGATTTACACACAAAATTACCATTTATGTATCAGTTATTCATGCTGTGTTAACTTGAATTTGTGAAAGAGTTTTTCTCCCAAGCCTTTGCTGAATGAAGAATCGGAAAATCTATATCAGAATATCTCTTTACAAACTCACAATTCGTGCAGAATAATCAAAGTCTCATTTATCCGGTTGCATGCTCAGTGCTTCCAAAACACACGCACTGCCTTCTTACCTTCAGCCCCTCCGTACTGGGATGAAAAGCCAAATTTATCTTGCTTTCGCTTGCCTCTGAAAATGAGACGCAGGTTATGAGATATGTCTCCTGAGCTGGTGTCCTGCTGTCTTGTTGCAGGTGGACATAGTCATCAAGGAGGCCACCAACATGGACAACCTGGCCCAGCTGTATGAGGGCTGGACCGCCTGGGTGTGAACACTATGCCGCTTCATGTCTTTGGTCCAGCGAAGGCTTGGAGATCCACCAGAGTCCAGCGGGTCTGGGGTGTCGGAACAGCAGCACCGGGCCACACTGGGGGGAGGAAATGGGAAGCGGATCACTTAGTCCGCCCTCCCAAACTCCTGGGCACCCAAACTGGGGCAGCGACCTCGTAGCACCGCTGCAACCACACTCCCCCAACCACCGGCGATCGGGCTAACACAACGCTTAGTGGGCCTGAAGCCCCCACATTCCTCTCTGGGGTTTGACCAGGCAAAGCAGCGCCGAATGGGGGAGGGGGGAAGGAGGGCAAAGGCCTCCTCACCCTCAACTTAGAAATACCTTCCCCCCTCACCTGCATAGCTCACTGTCAAGTTGTACCCATAAACATCACTGCATCCTGTTGAGCCAATCAAAGTCCACCTGAGGGCAGGATGAAGCAGGAAGTGAGCTGTTTCCCCCTGAAGCACACAGCTGACACGCTGTGGATGGGACTTCATCAGGGCCAGAGCTCAGATGGATGGGTCATTTCCATGGCCACACTTGTTTTTCTCTAATCTTTTCCTCAATGGCGTTGTGGTTCTGATTGGCCAGTGGGTTACACGGTTGGGCAGTAATGATGAGAACGAAGGTTCAATGGGATTCTTAAGGCTACATGGACACCCACCTGTAATGAAGAGATTAAGGTGGGAAAAAATAATCAAACTGTACTTTGATTGATAAACAGTAAAGACTTTTACACGTCTCTGAAGATTTCCGGTATTAAAGTTAAAGTGGAGTTGTTTTCTCAGGAAGGTCCTTTGTGCTTTTGTGGATAAAACTGAAGCGTCCAATCATGTGAAATAGTATTGGACAGCTCACTTGTGATCTTCAAGCAGACACGTAAAGGTGAAGTCACTTAAACGAGGAGCAACCTCTGTCTGATTCTTTTTCTTCGGTGTGCATCATAAGTCTGTGTTGAGCTTTCTAACTATGTTTGGTCCTTTAGACGGAACTGTAGAAGAGTAGATTTCTGCCTTTTTTTGACTTGCCTGTCAGAAGCTGTTTCTTGCCTCATACATATTCACTCCCCAGCCCCAATGCTTGCATTTTATTAACCTTGACCTTCTAGTTTTACATTTTTAGTGGGAGAAATTTGCTTTTGGTGATGGTGCAAATTGTTAATTCTTAAAGCTTTTATTGGATTTTGTTGGATGCCAAATAAACATGGAACTGAAAATTGTTAATTGTCTTATTTAACAATGAGAATCTTAAGATCAACCCGATGACAGAAACTGCATGCATACACACACACACACACACACACACACACACAAAAACATGCGTGAATCCTTTTTGATATTTTAACAAAGTTCAGGAAGTTTTCCTTTTGTTACCAGTTTTCCAGTATCATTACCAGATGATAGAAACATAGACATGAGTTGTCAACAGTTATGTGTTAAGCCCTTTCAACATTTACATCACTAGCAGTAATAGCAATTGTAGATCTAAAAATTTATTTTTGACTAGTTAGAATTCCAAGCCAACATATCCATAATTTAGATTATTAGCACATTAATTAAAGTGGTCGATTTGAATGACACGTTGAGGATATGTTGCTAGTACATATGCAGACAATTGCTGCAAGTTTTGTGATGATAGGGACACAGGTATATTGTCAAATATTTTGGTGACATTTGGTTAAAAATCAGATGAAAAAGAAAATGTTGCGCATACAGTACAAATTACAACAAGATATTGGATATCAGGGCGTCGGTGGCTTAGTGGATGGAGCAGGTGCCCAATGTAGGTGTCTAAAGAATGTCTGACAATTGACTATAGATTGCAGTGAGAAAAACGTGTCAAAAATCAGTGGATATGTTGAAAAAAAATTCAGCTCTGTAGGACAAATTGGTGATTTATTATGATTTATTTGAAGTTTAGAATGTGAAATGTAGGTTTATTTAATAATTTATTAATAATTTATTTGTAATAAGCCACACTCTCTTTAAGCCACTGTTTCCAAATTTTGTGCATCGACTGGGACATGACCCAGGTGTGTGCAAACCAAATTTCATACAAATCTCTGTTGCTGATTATAAGATGCAAACTTTTTGCATTTTTGCAGTGTCCCCTAGTGGTTGATTTGAATCTGAAACTTTCAGGGTTTGAAAAAGGTACTTGTATGGTGATGATTGGTTCAACGGTTATGGAGTTAGGTCTATTTATATGCTGTGCTACACCCTCTTTACAGTTCACTGGTCAATATATTTAAAACACAATGAGATATCAACAAGCTTTTAATAAATTTTGATGAGCTTGGTCCAATAATAATATACAAAAACTTTGTTATGAATAGGACCTATGGTTTAGGAGGAGATGTCAAAAATGTGTTTCTCAAAAAATTCAAAATAGCAGAAAATTTCACTAGTGGTCCCATCATGATTCTTGAGGCTTTTTCGTAGGGCACATTGAGCTGCATTTTTTTAAATTTGAAGTCAATCAGACTTTTGTCCTTTCAAAAATAAAATTTTTGAGCCTTAATTATAGCGCCCTCATCTGGTCAACTGGTGTCATATTTCTTGAACAGCATTTGCGCAATACTTTGAATCATTGGTGAAAATTTCATGTGTCAAAGGTCACAAAGGTACTGTAGGAGCAGCTGCACTGTGATACTCACTGTACAACATGTCGACCTGCTGAAAGACAGCTGCTATAAGCTTGAACCTTCTGATTTTAACAATAGAGATGATGAGAATTATTCTTCTGCATCGTAACATTACACGGCACTTTCCGCTGCATGTTGGTAGTCCATTGTCATGAATGGATACATGAGCAGTTGTGTCAGTGCAAACTTGGATTGAAACATGTGGATTCAAAGTTCACAGGCAGCCAGCACTGTCTCATAACCCAATAAAAGTCTAAACACACACCAGGTGGCTCAGAGTCATAATCACAATACTAAAATTCTCTGGGCTTGTTCTGCTCTTCATAACCCGTCTTTATCTTGTGTAAACAGATCAGAGCAGAGCAGAAACCCCCTCACAGCTCCTGATTAAGGAGAAGAGGCCCAGTAAGTTAATATATTACAGCTGCTCTGCTTAGCACAGCTCACCCTGCGCTGTGTGTCAGAGGGACAGACAGTGAGACGAATCAGTGTCTTGGCGCCTGAGTGGACAGTAATGTCGGGGCAGCGTGTGTGTATCGAGGACTTTGAGAAGGAAGTCAAGAAAGTTCTTCCTAAAGCTGTGTATGACTACTACCGCTCAGGAGCTGATGAGCAAAACACACTGGCTGACAATGTCGCCGCCTTTAAGAGGTACCACACACACACACGCACACACACACGTACAGAGAGGGTACAGTCTGCCTGAAACATAAGAGGCCCAACATAAGTAAAACATACAATACTGGAATTCATTCAGAATATCATGTAACCAGGGTGTCTGCAGCTCCTTAAAATGTCTTAACTTTGATAAACGGCCTTAACCGTCATTAAATAGTCTTAAATTCAAATTTTTGATTGCTGCCACAAAGGTATATAATTTCATGTATCCATCTTATAATTTTTTTTTTGTCAAAGTAAGTCAAGCTCTTCTGTGGGAAAGTCCACATTTCTGGTGTTACATATCTTTAAACCTACCACTGAACCTCAAACTGTCTTTTTTACTTTACTTGCACTTACCTACTGGCAATATGTAGACTAATCTAACTCACTCTAATAACCATATTTATTCCTACATAAAACCTACCTCTGCATGGGACCACCAACCTGTAATACTTCTCAGCCAGGCTAGACTAGGAAAAAAGTTGATTGTTCAAAAATCTGTCTGAAATCTGGTTAAAAATGATCTTGAAAGGGTTTTATTTCAAAGAGGTCATTCAGCTTTCATGTGTGAACATGCTGGTTTGTCTTTAGTTTTGTTGCCTAACTGCCTTATATTCTGGTTTAATAAAAAAATGTGATTAGTTTGTCACCACTCACTTTTTGACCAGTGTGTTTGTTTATTGCTGTGAGCAGCAGTCACACTCATACATATGTCTTTTTTGTCCTGTGTTCACACATCAATTCTATTCCCCACAGGGACAAATAAAAGTATCTGCCTAATATGTGCATAACTTTATGCAATGGCCTACAATTTCTTATACAGTATGCATAAGTTGGCATGTAAGATATTCTAGGGAGGGTTTTTTTTTTTTTTTTTTAGTAATTTTGGCTCTTATGCTATTAAGAAATGTCATACTGCCATAGCTGCCAAAAATAAAATTCCTCCCTGAACACTTCACTCATGGAAATGACAGTGCTAACTAGAACCATATAGGGTTCTTCAGCTTGTCCCTGTAGGAGAACCTTTTATGTTCCTGGTAGAACAATGTATAAAGGTTCAACTAGGAACCCTTTCAGAGGGTTTTACCTAGAAACAAACATGAAGGGTTATATCCAAAACCATCTGTGAAAGGTTAATGATTACAGCAGCTCTGCTGATCACAGCTTATCCTGCTCAGTATTGTTCCCCCATCAAGTGTGTGTTAAGTCCATAGTCCCACTGTATCTGAGCCACTGTATACAGTGCAGTCAAAACAAACTCTTTAAATTGCACTTCCTGCAAGAACACAATGACATGAAATGTTTGATTAAATTTTTAATAACACTTATCTCTGTGGAGCCTGGGGTCAGCTCATGCCAACCTCAGTGTGTGTGTGTGTGTGTGTGTGTGTGTGTGTGTGTGTGTGTGTGTGTGTGTGTGTGTGTGTGTGTGTGTATGTGTGTGTGTTTTGAGCTCTAACTGTTTTATCATCACTTTCTCACTGGTTCAGCAAACATATCAGCATTGATGCTTTGATCCAAATAATTATGTCTCATGTGACGAGAGTTAAAGCCAAACTGATTACAAACATATTATCTTATGATTCAGCTCACCTAGTATACTGGTGTACTGAATGGTGTGTGAAAATGATTTTCACTGTACAAGTGACCTCACCATTGATCCTCCCTCTTTACTGTGGTACCACCAAACTGTCAGTCAAAGCGTCCGTGCCCCTTCAGTTAGTTTATCTTTAAGCCTTAATAACATTTAAATAGATGAGTCATATTATATATGAGTTTTTGTACCAGGCTGTAAACATGTTTCTTTCTACTATAAAACTGGGTATTTTGGTAGAGTTGGGTCTACAGGGATTGACTTGAGTCAGCCTCAAGTGGCCATTAGAGGAACTGCAGTTTTTGGCACTTCAGCAATAGCTTTATCATTTTAGAGGCTGACACTTGGTCAAAACCAGCTTTTTTAGAACGAGACTGATTTGGTCCCAGCTTTTAGACAGTCTTAGTGTTCCCATGGTCACTACAAATGCTAAACACTCAACTCAACCCACAAACCACACATACAGCATAGATAGATGAAAATATAAAGTAATTAAACAGAGTTACAGCATTGTACAACACTGCATAATTTGATCAACACCTTGTAATGATTTCAGCACCCCTGGGAAAATGTTAAGCACTCTGGGCTTAAGTACACACTCTGTCACTGGATTTTGGACTTCCTCCCAAACAGATTTCAGATTCAGTTTTGAATCCATACAGCTGTTGTGAAACAGCTGTATGGATTCAAATAGCTTTCACAACAGCTGTGGGGTCAGCCCTTTCCTGTTCACACTGTGCACCCACGACTGCATCCCCCTGCAGAAAACTCTGTTGTAAAGTTTTGTGGGCGACACCGCCATCATTGACTGGAGTATATATTTATTTATTTTCAATGACGTTATTTTTAACTATGTTAGGTTTTAAACCTAAACTTAACAGTTTTTACAATAACATGTAAACAGGTGCCAAATGAAGTGTAAATATGCAGAGGATTGGTGGTGATTGAGGTGAGAAAACAATTCATACTTTTTGAAAGATGTGGTTGTTGTACTAAAACTAATAATTTGTGTGTGTGTGTGTGTGTGTGTGTGTGTGTGTGTGTGTGTGTGTGTGTGTGTGTGTGTGTGTGTGTGTGTGTGTGTGTGTGTGGGCAGATGGTACCTTGTCCCTCGTGTGTTGAGGGACGTGTCCAAAGTGGATCTCTCTGTCTCTGTGCTGGGCCAGAAGCTTAGCATGCCACTCTGTGTTGCAGCCACAGCAATGCAGAGGATGGCTCATCCTGAGGGAGAGACAGCTACAGCAAAAGGTAAACATACACACACACACACACACACACACACACACACACACACACACAAGAAATAAGAAATGTAACTTGAGTAAATAGAAAGGAACTTAAGTATAAAAAATGGGACTTAAAAGAGAGAGTACAGAATAATGCCTAGTGTAACTTTAGAGGACAGAATGGAACTTGACAGAGAGGTTAGCACAAAATGATTATTATGTTATGCGCTCATGGTTTTTTACATCATGTGCTGATTATTACATTAGGAGTTTTTATTACATTTGAATTATTGCATCATGTGCTGTTATTACATTATGAGTCGCTATATGAAATGATACACAATGGAACCTGCGAGTGCAGAATAATATAGAATCAAGGCATAAAATAATGTAGAATTGAACTGGAAAAATAACATAACATAGACTGTATCTTGGAAATAGAATAACACAGAGCATGAATTGGGAAAAGAATAATAGAAAATTTAACTTGCTAATATTTTTTTCTTTTTTGCATATGACGTCATACATCAGTGCGCTATCCAGATGGAGGGCAGGCAACTGGAGTCAAAGTGTTCCAACACAGCACAAATGCCAATGATTTGTGCTGTTTAGGGCTGTTCCAGTTGACCAAACTGGAAAAAACTAGTGCCACTTTAAGTTCCGAGAATAGAAATACATAAAGGGGAGAAGTAAAAAAAAAAATAGAAACTCACAGGAACAGTGTTAGATGTGGATTAAAAACCTCCACCTTCAGTCTGGAGGCGTGGAGTCAACTAATGTCAAATGTAAAAGTTGAAGCGTTGTATTAAACATGTCTTGAGTTGGTTCTCCCTGTTTTCAGCCACAACCTAGATTTTTAACGCTGTTTTACCAGACCTCAGGCAATGGTTGACCTAGTGAGCTGAAATTGGTAGCTAAAGGTGGCTAAAGCTAACATTAGCTAGTAACATTAGCCTGACAGCTATGCATCCATGTAGAGAGTTGAAATACAAAATAAAAGACAGTTATACTCAAACACATTTACTCACCTGGCCAAAAACAAGACAGCAGTGGTTTCAGTTGTGGACCAAACTGCTCACAAAATAGATCTAATCCACGTGACCCTTGTATGCTTTCATCAGCTTACCATGTAACATTAGTAACGTAAGGAGGTCTGGAGGCCAAAGTTATTTGTAATGATCATGTTCACACCAGGCAAAACGCTCAAGTTGTGGGAAATTCACTTTTCTTCATTTTGCATGAATCACAAGACAGTTTCAGTTTTCTGACGATACCTGCTGTCTGCAGGTTCATCCAACCTTTTCATGTTGTTGCTTTCCTCCATATCCATTCCACACAGTGTATAAATTCATCACTTCCTGCCCCCCATCTGAATTTTGTGTGTCACAATAGTCACATGATTGCAAACAAGCTTTAGAGAAATGGAATAAAAAAGAAATATGGACAACTATCTTCATGCTTACGCTATTAATTTACATTCTCTATCTCTCTCCTCACTTTCGCCACATCCTCTGTCAGCCGATTATCTTGTTGCTGTCATACAACAAGTTGAGTTTGAGCTGAGGACACACCAGAATTTTAAAAATGTGGTTTTCATTCTGTGCCAGAGCAGTGAAAGGTGACCTACAGTGGTCCACACATAATCTCTACTGCAGCCAACAAATGTTGAGGGAATAGTTCAAGTTCAACTAAATTATTCTGAGTATATGAAGGTACGTTCATAAATTGTCATATATACTCTTCGATAATCTGTGAAACATCTACAAAGTGAAACAGTTTGTTTCATCTCAAATAACCTGCTTAAATGTTACAAATATCCTACTCAAAATTGCCTGTAGGCAGGCAGTCAAAATATAGTATTAGTTGGGGCATCGGTGGCTTAGTGGGTAGAGCAGGCACCCCATATACAAGGATGTTGCTGCAGTGGCCCAGGTTCCCCCCCCCCCCTCACACACTTGGCTTTCCTGTCCATTAAAGGCAAAATGCCCAAAAGAATATCTTTAAAAAAATAAAGTATTAGCGTTATCTTTAGTCCTGTTTTTTTTAAAACTACACCGGAAACCACCCTTAACAACAGTTATATTATGTGTCTACCCAGCATGCAGAGCAGTAGGGACAGGGATGATGCTGAGCTCCTGGGCCACCTCCACCATAGAGGAAGTGATGTCAGCAATGACGGCCTCACCAGGCGGTGTCCTGTGGCTGCAGCTTTACATCTACAAAGACCGAGAGCTCACACTATCATTGGTCCGCCGGGCAGAAGAGGCGGGCTATAAGGCTATCTTTGTCACTGTGGATACGCCATACCTGGGGAGGAGATGGGATGACATGCGCAATCGCTTTAAACTGCCCTCACACCTGAGGTAGGAACCAAACACAACACAGGACAATATACATTCTTCCTAAATTCAACAATGGATACTACAGAGTGTGTCCCAGTTTAAACCATTACTCTGTGTGTGTGTGTGTGTGTGTGTGTGTGTGTGTGTGTGTGTGTGTGTGTGTGTGTGTGTGTGTGTGTGTGTGTGTGTGTCCAGCATGTCTAACTTTTCATCAGCCTCCCTGGCTTTCTCTGAGGGAAACTATGGCAATGACAGTGGTTTGGCTGTCTATGTTGCAAAGGCAATAGACCCCACTCTCTGTTGGGATGACATCACATGGCTAAAAAAACACACACACCTTCCTGTGATTGTGAAAGGCGTACTTAATGGTATGCAAACACACACTAACATACACAAACCTTTTGCTTACCAGAGTTATAGAATTCAGTATAGTATTAATTGATAGATTTTAAAGAAATAGTGTTTAGGGGGATTTAGTGGCATCTCCTGAGGATTGCAGATTGCAACCAGCTCAAACTTCTCCAGGTTAGAATTCCTTCAGTGTTCATTGTTCAGGAGGTTTTTACCATGAGCTGAATTATCCACAGAGATCTCCTCCTCTCCAAAAAAAACTGACCAGGTGATTTAAATTGGCAAAAACAGATAATAAAGCAGATTCATGTTTAAAAGATCAGTGTTTTTCTGATGCTCTTGTACTGGAGGGGCTGCTAACAGCGGTGGTTGATGAAAAAATATGAAAACGTGAAAACACGACATTCCGAATTTAGAGCCAATGTTTAATTTGTCCATTCTGGGCTACTTTAGAAACATGGCAATGCAAAATGGAGATCTCTGTAGATGAGGACAGGCTCATTCTAAGGTAATGCAAACACAAGAGTTCTTATTTATAGGTGTTTGTACACTAAAGAAAACATCCCTATTGTATTGCATTTCTGACAATATATCCCTCTACATCCAGTGGACCTTTAATGTGATTCTCAAAAAATTGAAATCTCTCTTATTGCATTGGCAAAATTGAATTTACATTTGGTTTTACAACCCAAGCCAGTGCTGTTTCCCCCTACAGTAAAGTTAGAGTAAGATATTAATGTCAGTGTTGTGCAGTTGTTGGCAAAAGCTTTATTGTGCCATAAGGACTCCACTTCTAGCTTGCTGATCATCAGCTATGCCAGTATAACTCTGAAAATATTAGAATAAAAATCACAATCAATCAACAACTCTTTTTTTGTCTGGGTTAAGATGAACCTGTTCAGCAGTGGTTGTGCGTGTGTGTGTGTATGCATGTGTGTGTGGTCAGGTGAGGATGCTGTCCAGGCTGTGAACTACGGCGTCGATGGCATCCTGGTGTCAAATCATGGAGCTCGACAACTGGATGGGGTTCCTGCCACGGTCTGTACGAGTTTGTGTGTGTGTGTGTGTGTGTGTGTGTGTTGTTCTTTTATGAAATATTAGGCATCAGACAGTATCATCCATCTCTGATATGATTTAACTCTTTACTTTTAACAGAAAATCCAGAAAATCATCTTCTCATGATATGGTGCCTATATCATATTTCTGAATCTTTGGACTTTTTATACTTAAATAACATCATATTTCACACTTAATATGGTATGTAAACTAGTCTACTACTAACCAGCAGACTACTCACCAGTCTCACACTTTAAAGAAAACTTGAGGTGTTATTCTTTACCTTTCTTACTGTCAACAAATCTGCGAAAACACAAAAATCAGCAACATGTTGTGCCCCTAGCAGTGTAACGCAATTGGGAGATTTGAGTCAGGTCATATCACTTGACTCGAGTCAGACTCGAATTTGAGGACTTGAGACTTACTTGACTGACACTAATAAAAGACTTGACTTTGACTTAGTATTCAGGACTTGAGACTTGACTTGGACTTTAGACAGATTAACTCGAAAGGACTCCCTCTCTGGTTAACTATTTGCATCTTTCTTGATAATGAGAAGGTATGTTTTGGGTTTTTTTTAAAACATAATTTGGTGATTGCTTGTGCAGTGCACGCAAACCTGGCAACGCACGAGGACACTGCAGACCAGCAGGCAAACACACTAGGCAGCTATATTGAGGGGGCAAGTTTAAAAATGCTAAAATTTGGATTCAAGTATGATATTGTTGATGACAGCAGTAATAAGAGAACAGCAGTATTCAAAGTCTGCAGCTCAGAATTCAGTGACATCACCACCACATCATCCATCACTACAAAACCCACAAAGAAAGGTGGGTGAATGTTTCTTTTTAGCTAACTTAGTAGCATTTAAATAGATTGTCAGAATTTCATATGACTTGACTCAGGACTTGCTTGACCTGAGCAACGACTTGCCTTGTCTTGCTTGAATTATAACAGGGACTTGACTTGATTGTCACCACAGTAACTTGGGACTAAAGGTTTAGACTTGAGACTTGCCTGTGACTTGCACGTGTGACTTACTCCCACCTCTGCACCCCCGATGCAAGTATTTTTCTTGAGTCCAAGCCATGTGCTACACACAACTACATGCTCATGTGCAAACACACACATGGACACACACAACCACTCCAGACAGTGGAGAGGCTTACCATTCTATCCTCAAACAGGCATTTGATCAGCACCACAGCCAGCAGGTGGTATGTACAGCTAGCGCAATTACATGCTATTTTAGTGTTATCGCAGTAGTGTGTGACATAAAGAAATCTTCTTCCCGCCTGTGGGAACAGTGCACTGCACTGTTTGTACGCATCACTCAATATTTTCTGACATCCCTGTCTTTGGCATTAAGCTCCAAGTCCATTGGTCCCTACTCAGACACAGTAGGGGACAGGCTTGGTTCTTTCCACTCCTGTCATCATTTGACTTCCTTATTCAGTGTAACTGGTCCTACCACTGTGAGCCGCCTCAAAACCATCAGCTACCTTGGCTACATGGTTTGGACCTCATAATTGAGGATCAATGAGTTAGATTTATCTTTAACATGGCACAGCAAGTGCAGGCATCACATCACATCATCATAGAATTAATGGGTAACATAGGTATTTTTTCAATGTGGACCCTATTTTCCCATGTTTTTGTATCTAAGTGACTAATGGGGACAGCATTTTTTAAAAACTGGTCCAGTACTGAGAGAGACAGCTGCAGCCAGCAGTGGCGAAACAGGCTGCTATGTAATCCCTGCAGGCAACTGAGCTTCATCAATTTCCGTCCACTAAAAATGTTTGTTATTACCTCTGACAAGCTCAGATTGTTATTCAAAACGACTGACAACACTACAAAAATGATCCCAACAGAGATAGACCTCTTTCTTAGAGAGTAAAATCCTTTATGTTTTACCAGAAACAGACCTGTAATCACCATTACCAAACCTACCAGACTGAATTTAAATGAACAGTAGTGTAAAACACACTATATTCAAAGTTGACAGAAGTAAGATAAAACTCTTTAATTTTTCCAACAATCACCAGCTCTGGTTTGGTTTAAATAAACCATTAATCCACCCAGTTTATTTAGGGCCGCTGTGGCTCAGGAGGTAGAGTTGATCATCCACCAACAGGAAGATCAGCAGTTCAATCCCCGGCTCCTCAAAGTATCCTTGTGCAAGATGCTCCTGATGGCTATTCCATAGGTGAATGAGGGTGTTACAAACTGAGTAGCAGGTGGCACCTTGCCACCAGTGGATGAATGTGTGAATGGGTGAATGTGACTCGTAGTGTGAAAAACGCTTAAATGGTTGAAAATACTCCAGCTCTATACACACTTAAATAACTGTTAGGGACAGTTGTCAGAACAGTGGAGAGATGGACCACAGTGGCTTTTGTGAGTTTTGTTATATTTCTATCAATGTTGAATAAAGCGGGGTTTTTTTTTAACAAAAACAATTTTCACGCTCCAACAAAAAGGTTAACCTCTGCATATACTTTTCATAACACTGTCAGACGCTTATGTTGTGTTCACACCAAACGTGATGTGAAGTTTTGCATTGTGCCACGCTAGAATATTTTGTGTTGACTTAATTCATAAGTGTGAATAACTCATGTTATACGCGCATGAAATCGCTGAATCGATAAATGACCTTCCGCCAGTACGTCCTCAGTGTCCCAGAGGATCTGGGACACTGAGGACGTACTGGCCTCAGTGTCCAGTATCACAGAGTGAATCGGTCGCTGAAGTTCAGATTTTAACTCTTGCAAATAAGCGTATGACACCAAATTGTGCTACTAACTTTATTTGTGCTGCTCAATTCACATATTTTGGGTCATTTGCATTGTTCCACCCGGTGGGCAATTGCGTATGATTGCATCTTTACACTGACTTTATATTAATTTGCCTTGCGAGAATTGTTTTATTCGTGCCCGATGTGAACACAACATCAGAATAACAATATGAGCCTGTCAGTGTCAAAAACAAGCATTTTAGTGAATGATAGTGAAGTGATGGTGCTCAATTGCCCACAGGGATTACAATGCAATCTGTTTCCCCACTGCTGGCTGCAGCTGTCTCTCTCAATACTGGACCAATTTCAAAAACTGATGTTCCCAATAGAACATGAAAAAATAGGGTCTAGGTTGAAAAATGCTGAAGTTACTCTTAAAGACAAAGAGCAGACCCCAAACAAAGAGAGCAACAAATGTATTAGGAAAAATAAGCTTTACTAAATTTAAAGGTAGGCAGGAGTCAAAACCAATGTCTTTAGGACACCAACTGTGCTCATGACAGTGGAATATGGATACACAGACCCCACTGTTTTTTTCTCAAGGTATCTGTTGACAATAAGATTAACACAGAGTATCACCAGACACATTGTTTTTTATGTGGCAATAAAAATATGAAGTAAAAGACATGTGTGTGTTTGTGTGGATAGCTAGATGTGTTGGAGGAGGTGGTAAAGGCAGTGCAGGGTCGCTGTGATGTCTACCTGGACGGAGGAGTGCGGAGAGGGACAGACGTCCTAAAGGCCTTAGCTCTGGGAGCAAAGGCTGTCTTCATTGGGCGACCAGTGCTGTGGGGCCTCGCCTGTCAGGTGAAGCACTGCACTTATCTACTGTCTCATTAGCTGAAAACAGGAGGTGGGCTGAGAGTCCCAACCTCAAACACTCTGATGTCATATCCATTGAGAAATGACTGTTGGCTGCCACTTGCCCCAACTATTTCAATTGTTTGTGTATGCAGGAGTGGAACTGAACACTTTGAATTTTGGAATATTGAGATAATATTTGCTTTTTTGGGATTCACTTCCATAGTACAGTATTTGAAACAGAATGTTTTTTTCATGTGTGTTTTTGAACTTCAGATTTTAGTGGTTAAAGTCATAGCATGGTACAAAACAAAGATAGTCATTACGAAAAACTGAGCAAACATGTTATATGCGTGTGTGTGTCCAGGGGGAGCAGGGAGTTACAGAGGTTCTAGAACTTCTAAAAGAGGAACTGCGTTTGGCTATGGCCCTGTCAGGTAACACACACACACACACACACACAAACCTACTTTGTTTAAATACCCACCTATGAACTATTTTTCTCCATCCTGTATGTGTGTGTGTGTGTGTGTGTGTGTGTGTGTGTGTGTGTGTGCGTGTGCGTGTGCGTGTGCGTGTGCGTGCGCAGGTTGTCGTTCTGTATCTGAGGTGAGCAGGTCTCTGGTCAGGAGACTAGAGTTCACCTCCAGGATGTGAAAGAAGACTCTACAATACATTCCTGATGGATCACTGGACATTCATTTGTCAAATTACCGTAAAACTTTAATGAATAGCCCGGGCTATTATTTGCATAAGTCACTGAAATCAACAGGCCTTTATTTGGGACAGGCCTTTAATTCCTTTCACACAAAACTGTTAATCAGAAAAGATGGGGAAATACAATTGAATTGTTTATTTAAACCAGTATGAATACTACTTGTTTAAAAATTAGGCTTCAGGTGATATATCAATTTTGAATCATTCATTTGATCTAGCTCCGCATCAGATAGAGAGTGAGTTACAGCACTCGAGGATTACCATACCTGGCATACCGACATAACACCACTTTATCCTGTTTAAACAATACTCACAACTTTGGGAAATCAAGGAATGGAGGCATCGTTTGAGGTAGCCAACAATCCGGTTTAAAAAAAAAAAAATTGAGACAGGTGTTAATTTGTCAAAATGTGCAGCCACAGCGGGCTAGTAACAGGAACTAGGTGTTTAATTGAAGTTTTGAGGTAATTAATTTTATGTTTGTATTCAGATTTTATTGTAAGACTGAGATGTAATACTGGCCAATGTGTTGTTGTAACTGAATGCAGTGGTAGTAATAAAAGTGTATTTGTTTAAAAAACTGTGTTCAATAAATGCATTTTGTGTCAAAGCAGTGAAATGTGATCACAGTTAAGTCCACATTGATGTCTGCTGTGCTGTCTGTGTGAAGAGGTTTGAAAAGGTGAACTCAGGAATGCATGTTACCAGTGGTCATGGTTACCATTGCTCCTGTCAATTACACAGCACCTGACTAAATGTACTGTAGTTACACTGCAGCACTACAGTAAACAAAACATTTGGACACATTCTGTCTGTATAAGTCTTAGTTTCCAGCTGTTTCATGCAGCTGCGACAGCAGCTGAGTCAAACCAGGCAAGTGTTTGGGGCCCACCACAAAAAAGGCATGAAAAAGAAAAGGGATCCCCGATAGCCACTCATTTTGGCACATTTGGCAGTGACAACTAAGACATTATACAGTGCACCACTGTTGCCTGCATTTATGTTTGACTGTGAGGTAGGTGTGCTTATGTGGCAACAATAATGTTTGTGTCATTTGGGTGTAATAACACTATTTAAACGCTAGAGGTCTCTGTATGACCACAATGTTTAAATTGTCTCTGGAATGGTCCATGAACTACTCCTGCATTATTAGAAGCCGAGATACCCAGAGAGGACACATCTCAGGCTCTGTGACACTTAAAGGGGAGTTAATTCTCAAAAGAACACTTTTGAACACGTTTGGAGAATAGGTATTTAGGACAGTTTCTGGACTATTTAGAGTTAACTAATAATGCTCCTGGCCTTGGAAGCAGGTACTAATGTAGATGGTAAGCTGACACTTATCAGTCAGACATGCAAACACTGTTTTATTCATTCTTGCATTACAAAAGACCAGTGCAGACTGAAACATCCACAGAGTAGCATTCTCCCATCTACTTTATCAGAGTTTAAGCTAATATTAGCAGCTCTGTCCTTCTCTTTGACTATAATTCTATTTTTACATCGCATTTTTCATCATTCAACCCTTTGTCAAACAAAATGTTGTTAGTTTTTTGTCACACATTAATAGAATTCTCCACAATTGAATTTTGTAAAGGGACAGAAATTACACTGATGTGAAACAGGGGTTGTATTATGCTCTATGTCAACTTTGATAGACTATACAGTATGTTGTTCTTCATTCAGTAGCATACCACAAAAGTTGGTAGTGCACATCCTAACATTGCATAAGCTCTTAGTTGTCACACAGTCAGTGCCATGAGAAATGTCTACCAGCAGCTGTTTTCACAAAAATGTCAAAAATAAACAAACAAAAAAACAAGATAAAAATGTGCACAGTAGCTCACTATGGTTTTTATGATATAGTTTATATTTCCTTACTAAGTGAGGGGAATTCAAATTTCAGTTTGACTTTTGATAAATGAAAAAAGCAAGAAGTAACAAAACAGCAGCTGTAGTTACATAAAATACAGTTTTATATGAAAAGTAAATACACACACAATGAAACCTGGTGTGTGTATGTGTATGACATCATAGCATTCTTGTTAATGACTATGGACTGAGCTTCTGTTGACCCCTCAGTAGTTCAAAGGGCAGTATTGATCCCTGATGATATCATGGATTTTCTATTCAAAGTTGATCGGCTGATGACTTATTGATTATGTAGACCATGTTGACTGGATGCCTTCCATTGATTGTAGTTGGAAAGGCTATTTATTAAATGTATTCCATAACAGATTACTGATCACCTCCCCAGTCAGAGTAATCAGTACAGTCATTTCAGAGTCTTCAGAGTCTGTCTCCTTATTGACACAACACATCTTTTAGGTCAGGCCATTACTGGGCTGATATCATGCGGCCTAACCTCGGCATTATGCTCAGAACCTCAGTCAACAACAGTATTTAATTGGAAATGTGATCTCACACAAATACATGAAATGACCATGACCTCTTAACCCTGCATTGGTGGCAGCACAGATGGGTTTATGCACCGAAATTCCTTGGTTAGGAAAAAACAAAAATGTTTCTAACCAAAGCTACATTTTACAGCGTTAAATTGAACACATCATGAGAACCTTATCATTTACTTTCGCCCAATACTAATGTTACCTAATAGAGCTTGAATGCTTCACAGCGTAAATCAGTGCAACCTCCATGAGCTGTTTGTTGTGGCTGCATATAGGTAATGATAACTAGCTCTCCTGCCGATTTCAACACTGATTTTTTTTTTCATGTTCTTTCTCTCCACATACACTCAGACACAGAGCTTTTGTCATTTTGACATGATAACAATATAGTGTCTATCAGGGTTCACGTGAAAAAAGAACCCAGAAACCCAGAAAAAAGGCTTCTCTATTTTTAGCAGCCTTTGTTATGTTGTTTTGTTGTCGTGGTCTTATGTAATATTTCAAAAAATTAGTAGTAATAGTATTAGTAAAAATCAGTAAAAGATAAGATCGTCCCCCATGGATGACAGCGCCCTCAGCATTCGCCTATACTGCCTATACCACAGCTAGCACTGGGTATAGTATGCCCCTAGTGTTCAGCGCAAGAGAATGCATGTCTTTATGAAGTGATAAAAGCAGCACTGCAGAAATGGGCAATGAAAGTTAATTTTGAGTGTTTTTCTCTGCCCAGTCTTGTGGAATATATGCACATGGAGCGGTACAGAGACAAAAACAGGACCAATGATGTATGGTAACTAATGAGTGAGGAAGTTAGCTTCTCTGGTGTGTAGCTAGTTTTGTGAAATATTTTGTTAAAAGACATGTGATGTGATGTGAGCTGAGCTTGACATCGTGTCCTGCCTGAACTAAGGTTATGCTTAATTGAAAACAATGAAAAATATTTTCAGAGAATTCAAAAGACAAATTGCAGGGAATAAAAGATTTTGAATACCGGTTAGTTTTACAATCAAACATAGCAACGCCCTGATGACAAAAGACAAAAATTTGCCTGCAAACAGCGTCCAGATAAAGCTAAAATATGTGTAGCTTTCTGATGGGTCTGTTGATTGTAAAAACCAGTGAAGTCCCTTTGTGTCACTCCTGTGATCTTAGAGCAGGTTTTAACAATGATGATTAGACTGTATCTGTCTTTCAATGTGAGGCTGTGGAACCAGCAAATAAATGTCACAATATCTGCAGTGTTTACATCAAATTGATGTTCATCAACAAAGGTACCTAAATATTTGTATGAGGTAACCCTTCCCACAGTTTCATTGTGAATAATGCTGTCTTTGGCTATGTCTCTGTTACATCTGAAATCAATAATCAACTCTCTAGATTTAGAAAGGTTTAAGTCCAAGAAATTATTACCACACCAAGAAATAATATCCAAAGGAGCATTCCTATGGTCTGGTTCAGATGGTCTGATCCACAGAGAAGGGACAGCAATGTGATGTTGTCCAAAAACTTGGTAGCTGCCCTCCTCGGTGCTCCCGCATTGATCAGTGTAATGAAAAAGAAGGTTGAAAGAACACAGCCCTGTGGTAAGCCTGTGGACAAAACTTCTGAGAGACAGCCGTTTACAGAAACCCCTCTGCTCTCTGTTAATTAAGAAGTCCAATATCCACAATACAAGCTAGAGGGGCAGATTAAAAACACTTACCAGCCTCTCAAGCAAGACATGTGGCTGCACCCCCCCAGTGGCTAATTGTTTACCACATCAAGTGTGTATTATTTCTGGGCCAAGATCAGGGGTTTTCAAACTTCTTGAGCCCAAGGCACACCAAAGGGCCAGCCCAAATCTCAAGGAACGCCTGTATTTATATATGTGCACAATAGCCTCTATAACATGTGCTATCACTCTTATCACAACATAAGATAATAAAAATAAGAAAAATAAGGCAGGTAGCTTTCATTATGCTGATTACTGATAGTTTTTTAAATATTTCTTTCAGGGCTAGGTCGTCTTTGCTGGTGCGCTGTTGTAATTTGCTCCGTACAATAAAGTGTTCCATTGTCGCACTCATGGCTTTCTCCTTTTAAATTCTGTCATCCCTCACACTGGCTGCAAATCAGGGCTTTTTATGTGTCACACACTTAGAATTCCTACGTGCAAACAGTGACAAATAGTTTCTCCGAAAAGGTTTTGGGTTTTTTTTGAGTTTGCCTCTTAATTAGGACATGGGTGCACACAACTGTCACAACTGATACAGTCAATCAAAAATTCATTCATAACTTTTTGTATAGGCCCAGCTGAATATTGCAATAATAATGAGTGGTTATCACAAAGTCACACAGCCCACGTGGATTAGCATCACAGCCCACCAGTGTGTCACGGCACACCATTTGAGAACCACTGGCCTAGATCATTTGATGTAGGAACCTTAGATGTCACTGAGATGGGGATGTTAGTCTTAATTAAATGTGTATATAACCAGAGTGACACATAAATACTTCAGGTCATTAGGGAGTCCAAGGATGGAAAACAGGGCAGAGAGAACAAAAGATAATAAGATACATATATAGATGAATATATATAAGATAATAAGAATGAAAATCTGATAACACACACACACACACACATATAAACACACCATCACCATTATCCCTGTACCCTGCCTGTGCAACAGTCAGTGTCTCCTGAGAGATGATGATGGTGGTTGTGTGGATGTGCCTGTGCTCCATTCATTATGGATGGATATATCCCCAGTGCTTTTCACCAGTGTCAGATGTGCTTTTCGTCTCACAGCCACTCAAATGAAAAAAAAAAAGCCACTCTGCTTTTTCCTGAACCCACCTCATGTGTGATGCTAATGTAGCGTAAAGGCTGCAGACTGAGTCACGGAAGAGACCAGACTCCACTGATGAGTCAAACTCTCAGATGCAGAATATAACATACAGCTTATACAGTTTTATCAAAGGACATACATAGCTGAGTCATGTTTAGTTTTCCTCAGAGGCTAAGACATTCACACCGACCCACAGTGTGTCAATTATGCAATAACACCTTTGTCATTTAAGTAAAAGCCGAATATCATAATACAATAAAAGCGGAAATGTGATATTCTTTTCTTCACAATGTGTCCATGTATGTTTGTGCCCAAATCTTTGTTTGACAAAAAACACAGTCACAACTCCAGTTTTAAGTACAATGTACTGAATGAACCTCAATACACTTCAATGTAACTCATGATAACTCATAAACTGTCCCATGTCATCATAAAGGGGTTAATGTACAGGTGGTCTCTCTGCAGTACTGAGTGCTCTGCACTTTGAATGGAGTTTGTACCATATTCAGGTTCTGTGCAGATTAGCAGGATATATTCCACTTTTTATGAGACAGGACTGAAATAACACGATTTGTATGAATGTGGTGTGTATGCTACATGTGTGTGTGCGTGCGTGTATTCAGGTCAACAGGCAGAACATGATAATTGTACGATGACTGGTAACTGATATCATTAAGGAAATGATGAGTTGATTTTGTGTGTGTGTGCTGACTCTATTAGTTAACATCTTTACAGCAATCTGTACTGTGTTGGAGCTCTGTTTTACAGAGCCAGGCAGTTGTAATAGTGTTTTTTTTTTTTCATTTTAATCTTGTTAACAGATTAGTAATTAATTTGGCTTGTAGCTGTAGCTTTGGTTTTGGAGCAATACTTCAGTCAGTTAGGGAGTATTGGTGGTGGGCTGGCAGCTTGTCAGAGGACCTGCATGTCAAAATAAGATGTGCTAGGTACCCTCCTGCATCTGTACTGGACATTCAGGGACAGCGTGTCAATTAACGCTTAATACATGCATTGTGTCTTTTCAAATTAAACTTCTGTTTTCACAGGAAATGTACAGTTTCTGCTCATTATATGCATACACTCTTTTAAAATAATGTAGGTGAAAACACTTTGTTTTCACGGTAACTTCCTTGGGTTTAGGCAACGAAAATCCGCGGTTAGGTTTAGAAAAACTGCTACACAAAACAGGAGGATAGGATACTACCTTGTTATTAAAATACTGTAAAACTTCAATTGTGAAAATGCCCAATTAAACACCTAGTCCCTTTTACTAGCCCAGTGTGGCGTCACATAAACAAATAAAGGCCTGTCTCAATCAAACACCTGGTCTGGTTCCAAGCAGTTCATTTTTATAGAAGTTCTTGGATGTATAAAACTGGGTTGTTGGCTACCTGCTTCAGTCACACATACAAATATAACCATGACCACCAGAGAAGACAGTAATTCTGCAAACAAGAGAGACCAAGAAGCAAAATAAGTGGCGACTGCCTACCTCTGAAGCTGTCATAAAGTCAGAATATATGTCCTTTTCTCAGTTACCCTTAAGTTATTCATATTCTTTTGGTCCACAAGGGTCCACCAACCAAAAGAATCAAAAGTGTGTTTCATAAAAATTTATCCAAGTGAGTATTGTTTTATAAGGACAAAGTGGTGTTGTGTCGGTATTCCGGGCGCCATAACCCTCGGATGCTGTGAAATGATTGTCGCAACTCTGTCTCTCTCTGATGGGCTGTCTGTCAGAGCTAGATCAAATGAATGATTCATAATTAATGTTATCTGAAGCCTAATTTTCATACAAATAATATTCATACTGGTTTAAATAAATAATTTAATTGTATTTCCCAATCTTTGCTGAGCAACACTTTGTGTGAAAGGAATTAAAGGCCTGTCCCAAATATAAGCCTGTTGAGTTCAGTCAATTTAAGCAAATAATAGCCTGGGCTATTAATTGAAGTTTTACAGTAACAACATTGGCCTCTAGTTTCGCAGACCGGGCAAGTTGGAGGCGCAGTGCACCTGCGCTTTGCCAACTGGGTGTGGCCAGGTGGATTTTGTAAGTTTGGCACACCGTGCGCTCTGGTGCAGCTACTCCTCTTTCCCACCTCCGTCCCTCCTACCTGCGCAAGGAGGAAAGAGGGAGGAGAGAAGGCGTGGAGTGGATTTTACACACATCACACCAATCAAATGAGCCCCTCTCCTCGCCCTTAAATGCGCTGCGCTAAGGCGTAATTTGAGTTTACTCAGGTCGCCATGGCAGAAGAGAGCAGCAGCGTCAGACGGCCAAACTTTCTTCCGGGAGGAAATTGATGTTTTGATGAGGTCCAAGCTCGCAGTGTCTGAATATACAGAACTGTGAGTAGACCTCCACGGGCTGATGATGCAAAGGTAGCCTGGGAGGAGGTCACCACAATTGTAAATCAATGCTGCGTTTCTCTCGGGCTCACGTGCTCTCTCTTTCTCTCTCGCAGTCTCACTCTGTTTCTTTTCTTTTCTTTTGACTTTTCTAAGATGACAGACGCTGAATATATACTCCCTATCTGATGCTGTGGCTGTTTGTGGTTGGCTGAGAGGGATGTGAACTCATTAGTTTGCAGCTGTGTTAATCAAATCAGGCTGGGTTTCCATTACGCGTGCCAAACGTGCCAAACATTGCATTGCATTGAATAGTGTTTTTTGTGGGTATTTATTGCATCGTTAATGTGCCTGACATGCTGGAAACCTGCCAGTGAGGTTTTGGTGACATGTGTGCACTGTCCGCCGGTCAGCCAAACTTCCGATTTCACTGGCTGCGCTCCACCTGCCCTGACTGTAGACGTGGTTTCAACTGGCGAGCTTTTAGCGCACCTTTGGCGAAGCCTTTTGGCACAAAACTGTCACTGTGCCAAGCTGGATCTGTCGACACCTCCCCGTGCTGCGCCGCCACACCCATCTCAGCGCACCTTGGTCTGCCAAACTACCAAACTGAGTGCGCCTCGGGCTGCGCTGCTCGAAACAAGGTCTGCGCGGGGTTCACCACCCTGCGCTGCACCGGGAAACTAGAGGCCATTGACTCGGTTTCACACGGACAATGAGGAAGTGAGCAGTAGGCCCACTGGCCCTCTGCAGACTTTGTCACCCTTTATACTACAGTAGTTGCTGGCAGCATCACAAACTGCCGCTGCCCAGTGTGTATCATATCCCCCCACAAAGGGTTCCTCTGTGTCAGTGTCTGACGCCAGTGAGAGTGGGCTGAAAATAAACTGAAATATTTAGGTACACTTTTATTTTGTAGCCAGGAGAGTAATGAAAACTAGCAAACTAAAAAAAAACAATGCAGGAAGACAAAAAAAAAAAAACATTGAGCTGCGGTCTGTTTGACAAATCATGTTGGCATACCCAATTAGCAATGAACTTCACATGACAAAAATCATGACTGGATGTTTTTTTTATGAGAAGCCCTTTTGATTCTTTTGATCAGTGGATATTAATAATGGGGGAATGGACACATATTCAGACTTCATGACCTCTATAGAGGTTTGGAGTTATCACATTTCCTTTTGTCCCTCTTGTTTGCCATGCCGGTAAATCTAGATGAATTGTTCTTTGGTGCTTATGGCTTCCATAAACTGAATTCAGTGATTGAATAGTGGAGAGTCTAACCAAGCTAAAGATGCATAGCATGTTCTTATCCACAAAAGTTTCAACATTAATCATTTATATTTTGATAATGACTTGCTGAGAACAAACATAAGCAAGTGGGTCGCTGGTGGGAATCTGGTGGGTTTTAAGAAATTTTTAATATTCTAAATACCAAGATTTTGTTTATTTGCAATCAGACTAAGACTCTCACTGTCCCAGACCCTGCCTTGTTACTATAAAACTTTCATTCATAATTTTTAGGGAGACATAGAGTAAGGTGGAGTGGCGCTGAGTAGGAGTGTGGCTGACAAGTTCACTGCTAGCTTGTCATCATGCCTTTACAAGCATTAACATTAAAGATTCATGGCAACTTGCTGGGTTTGAAGAGGTTTTAATATTCTGAAAGCCAAGACTTCATTTTAAACAAAGAGCAAATATCCCACCATGCACTTAAACTCTACAGACAAGATATGGGAAACATGAACTATCCAATAAACAAAAATCAGCAATATCTTAACATGTATGTTGTAGTCATTGTAATTCTAATGAGGCATTTCACCATCCTCAACTTTTCATTTACTCTTTCTTCTTTGCTCTCACCCACTGGAGCAGAGAGAGAGAAGCTGTTTTCTCTTGTTCCTACAGGGGGAGATATCAGTAGCCCTTCCAGACAGAGAGCTGGTCCATGCTGTGACCTTAGTACGCATCACTGAGTCCAATGAGGCACTATGTGTCCTTGTTCGTGTATGTCCATGTGTGTGTGGGAGAGAGATGTTATGTATGTGCTTACATAACTGACAAATGAGCAGAGTCAGAGAAAGTCATTGGAGTCAGTGGAAAATTCGAGGCTGAAACTCAGAGCACAGGCACACAGGCAAACTGTCAAATACACATCAAGTGCTAGGACCTGCTGTCAATTATGTTTTACATAAAGTGCTCCATGAATACCTCTACCATCAAAACTATTCACATTTATTGAGATGCAAATTGGGATAATGGTGCATCACTTTAAATTTGTCTTAGTAATGAAAGCATTTAACGAGATCCCCCCTGATATTGATATCAAAGTATTTCAGACACTGTTTTGCGACTAGAAATTGAAGTATAAAGTTATAAAATATCAATATTCTGGCCATATTCTGGTCATTATTCTGAGTAATCACACTAAATTCTCACCCCGCAGCCTCGGGCTGGGCAATAAAACGATAACAATAACTATATCAACATCTTTCTTCGACTAAGATATAATGAATGTTCGATAAATCTTCAACATAATTAAACCACCCATATGCCTGTAGAGGAGGGCAGTAATGAACCTTAATAGCCTGTTGCCACCTGCAATAAAAAAAAAAGTAGTAAAAGAAGAGGAGACCAGCCCCCAAGCACACAAAACCATTCAACATGCTCATGAAGTTATTTTAGCATGATGACCATGCAGGCAAAACAGCGAAGCACTACCCCATGATTGAATTCGCCACGATAGCAATGCAAATTGTAAGTTACCGAGTTAAAGTGACTAACTTGAAGCTATTTAATTAGAATTATATGACATAATGTGACTAAATATAGCATGAATAAAGTTTCAATACACTTCCTTGTCCATAAACGTGATTTCCGAGTCACGCCAGATAGACTTTCATTGGCAAGTCTGTCTTTTGATGTTGTTTTTATTGAGAAACAGCAAGAATAACACACTGTGGGTGTAAAACTTGTTCAGAAAAATTGACCACAGTTGAGATTTTTGTTTTGTCTATTTGATTTGTTTCCATTGACAGCTAAAACACTCACAAAATGGATCAAAGTCTGTACAGAGTTTGACATTATGTAATAGGTAATAGCTGAGTCCTCCCGTTTAAGTTCCCCGCTTCCTGTAATCAGTCTGATAGCGTGCCCCTTTAAAAGTAGTTGTGTACAGCTAAGGTTAAGCTTGGCACACTCTTCCCACACTGTTACTGCTGCTGAGGGCAATGGATGTGAGACTAAGGTATGCAGCTACATGTTGCAAACATTAAAATGTAAGTTCATAACATATTTAGTAAACATACAGTTAACTGTATGGTTTCTTCAACTTTTACCCAGGAGATGAAATGAGCCTTTAAACTTGAAAGTAATCATGATTTTATGTTTATCATTTTAATTTTTGTAGCCACATCGCCCAGCCCTGACATCACCTGTGTCCTAGAGATTTGGAAAATGTAGAGTCCTGCTGAACAAAATATATGGAGGCAGGAGCAGAGCAAGCTCTGTAAATGAAGTTGGGGAGATCATTCCAAATGCTTGTCTCTGGGTAAGCAGACATTAGCCCCCTGGATTAGCTAACTGTATAGGCATACTTCTATGTCAACTTGCTGGCTAACCACACAGCTACCTATTCATCTCCATAAGCTGGACTGTTTACATCTGTGAGGTTTGAGGTCACTGTCAAAACACCAGAATTTTCCTTTCTGAGTCATCTGCTGAATCATATATGATTATGCATAATCATTCAATTAAACTATTCTCCCAGCACCTTGAAATGACAGTTTGATTAGGTCTCTAGATTTGAGACTTGTACAGTGAAGTTGAACATCACATACAATGGTACAATTTTTTGACCATCTGCCCAGCACAGTGACCTGGACTAGCTGCTTTTTGCAGCTGTAATTCCCCATAAATAATGACATCAAAGCAGTTGTAATCAGCTGATTTTTCTAACCATGTGAGAATTTTTAGTCCACATAAGCATGGCGATATCAGAGCCCTCCCAACTCCTGGGATCCCCTATAACGTTCTAACCTACTTTTCTTTTCTCCATTGTGCTATAGAGAATAAGGAATAGACTCTTTTCGGGTCGATGGCACAATAACGTCAGTTTGTTAGCTGGAGGCAAAACATAGGGGTTTTAAAATGTCATCTTGTTGTGTTATTGGGTGCTAGACTAGGAGTCATAGCTCAAAACTTAAACACAAAACACATATCAGCCCTATCTGCCCGTCAAAAAAACAAAGACAACTATGGTTAAATGCAATTTGGCAAAAGGACTGAATTGAGGCCATCATCAAAAATGCTTGCGCACATATCAGGTTAGCAAAAAAGTATTTACTGTTGCAGGGATGAATAGCGTTATGTGTATTAAGGGTTATCATGTCCACCTAATCAGATATTGGGGAGGCATTAAGAAAATCAGATTTCTTCATAATGCTAACTTTTTAGCGCAGTAGCTAATGTATGCATCCAAAACAAATTGGAGGAAACCGTTTTGGTCCTGCTTTGTCAGATTATCTTAATATTCAGCCACAAAGCTTCATCAGTCCTGTTAAATCATCCATCTGCTGAGTGAGAGCATACGGGTCGACCAGTCTGGTTCAGTTGGTCAGTGTTTACTTATTCAAGTAACACTTATGGTCCTAGAGAGAGTTTCGGTTGTGCGGCGGCGCGCGCACCTGGATGACATCATCCAGGTCAGAGGTTAGTAGGTCGGTATAAATGACCCGGATGATGATGAAAAGCAACTCTAGTGATTCATAAAAACATATTGGTGAAATGAAGGAGTTTCACGGCAGATAATGTGTTATTTAGAGCCTCATTGTCGGTGCCCTGATCATTCCCACTATATGGATGTACGCGGCTCTCGCGGATCTAAATATCTTCAGAAGTCATTGTAATCAAACATTGTGATTTGGTCTATTTAAGGGGAAATCTGAAGAGCTCTTAATGATCCCTTGATCTGCGAAACAAGATGACACATTGGTTTTAGTCAGTTATGTAAGTCTGATAGACCTCAGGCATGTGTGTGTGTGTGTGTGTGTGTGTGTGTGTGTGTGTGTGTGTGTGTGTGTGTGTGTGTGTGTGTGTGTGTGTGTGTGCATGTCATCTGAGGCCACTCATCTTTCCTATCACATGGAATCAGAGGACTTTCAGTTGTGCTCAGTGGCCCATGGCTTTTCTTTTTCTCTGTCTGCCTCTGTATCTCTCTTTCCACCTCTCCTTGTTCTTTCATCCATTTTTTGCCCCTCCATCACTTTGCATTTGTCTCTGTCCTGCCATCCCTCATTACCATCATTGGAAAGATGAATGGGTTAGATGGGGAGATGGATGAAGGCGTATAAGTTCAACAGATAAAGGAATTGAATGAGTCAGCTGACCTGTTCCTTTACAATGATAAAAGAAATTTAAAGAAAGAGAAAACAGTTTCTTTTCATTTTGAGTGCCCTTCATCTCTCTCTTTATTCTCTCTTTCACATTTACCTCCACGTCTCTTCCTCTTTATTTTCTGCCCTTGGGTGAGTCTATTCACACATGAAAAGAAATTATTGCCTGGCTCACAGACATGCACACAGGTCTGCCATTCATTTAAATGGCCTCATTGGAATTATGTAAGCAAAGGGCCATGAGCTGTCTATTTATAAATCTCATTTTTTCCTCTCAGTGTTCTCTCTGTCTCTTTCTCTCAGTCCACATCTTTTGGTCCAACTCTTTGGTCCACACTGAAATATGTCAACAACTATTGGATGGATTGTCATAAAATTCTCATAAAATTCAGACATTCATGGTCTGCAGAGGATGAATACTGATGACTTTTGTGATCTCTTGACTTTTCCTTCAGTGCCATCCGGTCACATCCTGTGAAATAACATCTACACTGACTTTGGTGATCACATTTGTGGTTAAAGTGAAACATTTGGACAACTATTTAACGGATTGCCATGAATTTAGTACACACATTCATGGACATGAATTGTAATAACTTTGGTGATCATCTTTTTATCTAGTGACATCATCATGTCAAAATTTGAATTTGTCCAAGATTTTGATTTATGAAACTAATGACATAGCTATCAGCCTGAGCTATACTTTCTTTCCAACCCGGTCTCACTCCGAAGTCATCGTAAACCAGCGCTTGGTCGGTGACTTCCTACATCAGACACAGATAAAAAAGTCGTCCTTTCATGTCAGCATGATACACGGCCTGTTGCTGTTATTGTTTATTGGTGCCTGGTGGCATCAGGGGGAAATGTGGCTGGACAACAATGAAATTTAAGGTGGTGGAAGTCCAAATCGGGCAGGCGGGAGGGATGGTGGATGGGTCCAAAAAACCCTGACTTTTACCCCAGGCCGGTGTTCATTTCCCATTAGATTGTGAAGCAAAACCCTGTTCTTTTTTCCTAAATCCAACCACTATGTGTGTTGGCACAAATTAACTGTGTGCATTTGTTGTTGAAGGAAAAAACATCCATTTTTAGTGTAATACTGACATAGTGTGTTTATTTTGAAAGAGAAAGTGTGCAAACAGTATGTTTCCTGTGAAAACAGAAGTGTAATTTGAAACCATACAATGCATGTGTCAGAGTGAAACATTCTCTTGTGTCTTTGCATGCAGTGCTTATGAGTTCATAAGTTTGATTTTTATTTTATCCTGTTTGCATGTTTTAATTATTTGTGTTCTGGAATGTATGCCTGTGTGTTATCAGTATTAGTATTTACATCACATTTGGATTTTGTGAAATATTTTTAGTAGTTTTTATTGCATGCTTTTATGAGTTTATTCTTATAATGCATTCTTATGGACCTGTAGTGACTCGCATGCTTTGTTGTGAACTGAGGATGGGAGAAATAATTAAGTGACCACACTCCCCAAGACTCAAGATTGCTCAACACAGTTCAGTGTGCTCTCTTAAGTGCCACTGGACACAGGTGTAAGAGGAAGCAAGAAGTGGGACAGGGACACAAGCGTGACAAGAAGGGAGGACTGCACACACACACGAGACAGAGTTGGACCAGAGGCGACTCTACAGAGGATCTGCACAGGTTAAGACAGAGCTGCAAACGGCTGAGATGAGGCACAGGACGACGCTTGGATGCGGAGCGACAGAGACTTGGTCAACTCTAAGCTAAGTAAAGGGTCCAAAGCAGTCCAAGGGAGGAAGGGCAGAGGAACCACATGGAGGAGAGACGCCAGGGGGCCAAAGGAACGGCTGGAGGACAGCTATGTATGACCTATCCCATGCTTTATGATCATGTTTCCATGTTGGGGTTAGCATTTAGGTTAGGGGTTAGTATGGCCTCACAGCCCCAGTGGGGCAGGGTTACTGTTTCTGGGGGAGGTGTGAAGATTTCAACTGAGTAAAAACATCAATACATATCATCATCTTTAGGATATGCCTTTATTTTGAAATTCTGTGTCACTGTTGAACAGTGCCAGGCAGATAACATTATTTACTTGGAATAATCAGCACTATGGAAATATTTTATATTTTGAAAATATGGCTCAACAGACAAAGCACATGCCGTATATTTATAATACTTTATGAAATAAAATACCCAACAAACACAACATACCTGCCCAGATGGGATTTTCACTCCACTAAGGTTCATTGATGCTCAATGTATCAATGGATATGGAGACAGAACCTGATGGAGCCTTCTGTCTGTATTCTGTGATCATTTTGTCCATATTTGTGCACATTCAGATAATTGCAGAATGGAACAAATCTGTAATATATAATGTATAGTGAAATTAGTAAAAAGAATGCTCTGTCCACATGTTGGGATGTATACAATGGCCTTACAGGCCTCTACTGTCTCCAATGCTGTTTACATTTAAAGGTGCAAAAATACGAACTCCTCCACTGTCGCCTTGTTTTATTGTTGGGTGACTTCTGACTGTGCCCACTAGTGCCATCTATTGGCTGTATCTATGCCATCATAAGGGACGCATGGAAGTTTGAGGACAGTGATGTTAACAATGTTTGAAATGGACATATTTCTTTTCACATGTAAAGGGAGTATCAATAAGCCTTTCTCTTTGTAGCAACACAGCAACATTAGCTTCTCTGTTTCAACAATGTCAGGCTGAGGAAACGTGCATAAATACTAAAATTTAACTGTTGAACTATTATTCTGTCAGGAGATGCAGTGACTTAACCAGGAGGAAGTGATAAATATTATAAATAATATGTGTAATTTGTTAAGCTATGAGTAGAGGAAAACTCCCCTAGCCACTAGCCTAATTTCTGCAATGTTAAATTGCTATAGCTAATAATGGCTGACTAGCAAAAACCCCCAGCTAATTTGTTAATGAACCCCGACATTTATTATTGAGCCAAATTTTATACTTGTTATAAGCAATCTTGTTGTTAGTCCATTTTGATGATTATTGGGAGGAGTTTGCCTTCTGGGCTTTGAGCCAGATAAGCCTTAAGTTTTATTATAAAAGATGATGGTTTGGTTAAAATGATTTCTTCCAGAAATGTTTTCTGGAAGAACATGGGATAAGTTAACCTTCAGGGCCCTGAAGGTTAACTTATCCCATGTGCTGTTGTATGTATTAGTGGAGTCAAAGTAAACTTTACTACACTTATTATGTATGTGTTGTTTTTGTCTTTTACAGCCAAAAGCCGAAAAGAGGGGTGGCAGCTTCCTCTGTGTTAAATGGGCATATATGTCATATTGATCGCATGTCCTTAAACTGAATTGAATAGAAATTGTATCGTGGTAGACTTTGTGAAATCGGCAAATATTGTACTGTTGTCCAAAGAATGATATAATATTGTATTGTGATGAAACTGGTGCTTTACACCTCTATGTTGTACTGTATGCTACCTTGCAAAACTACTGCAAACTGTAAAAGCCCTTTTTAGGACAGATGTTTGCTTTTTCCTCAGCTGTTATCTCTAACTCATGCTATAGCTATACAGGAAAAAAAAAACATATTAATGTGTGTTTCACTGGCATTGTTGTGAAAGATGGATTTTCACCTCAAGAGCTCTTACTGCTGACAGACTCTGTGCCAACAAGTGGGAGATACATCGCTCAGCTTAGATGAACACACATTGCACATTCTGATGGAACCTATTCAGATGTGAAGAGTCTCTTCAGAGCTGCAGCTTATGTAGAGCAACATCAAGCCCACGCACAAACCTACTCACTGACACAGTTCCCTCGGCCTTACCAGTCCGTCTAAGTGTGAGAGGACCCTTGTGTGGGCATTTAGTGCACGTGCATGATTGTACACAGGAAGGAGACAGGAGTATGATTGTGTGTGTGTGTGTGTGTGTGTGTGTGTGTGTGTGTGTGTGCATGCGTGTGTGTGTGCACGTGCATGTGTGTGTGTGTCTGTGGAGGGGGCGTTTGTGTGTATGTGGGTAGAGGTCACAACAAAACAGTTGGAGTGGCTTCTTGAAATCTAAATTTGTCTTGAAAGTGAAACTCCGTAGCGTGCTGCTATGGAGGCTGACCAGGTTCAAAGTTGTGGTCAACTCTCTTCAAGGCCTCCATGTCCAAAACCAAAGAGGCTGCAGGCAAAGAAACAAAGTGACAACAGTCAGCACTCTTGCTTCTCCAACATACTCTTAATTGCATGAAAAGTCACATTGTCGGGTGACTTTTCTGTGGCTTCTGTAAAAAGAGGTTCAAGTGGTTTTTTTGCTCCTTGGAGAAACTTCAGTCCACCATGCCAGCAAAGCCATCGACATCAAATGCAGCAGGAATAATTTAAAGCTAAGGCACATTCAGTTAAATTAGGGCTACAACTAAGCCATGTGTATGTTGCAGAATACAAAAACACAGCCTGCTCTTTCATTTCAGCGAGACCACTGACACAGCTAGCTCACTAGATCCCTCTACAGTTTGTTGTGGATGTGCAAGGAGAAAGTAAGTAGCTATCAGCCCTTTATGTGGAAGTTTCCTGCGCTGTTAGAGCAGCTACAGTCAGGAGCAGCGGTTTTAAATGTCCTTGAACTGCTCTTTTTATTTCCATGAAAGTTTCAGATAAAAGTTTAGAAAATGTGATTTTACACTTATCAGTATTTGATTCTTGTATATTATGTGCATGCGCATACATGCACAATGTTGTATGTGCATGTATACTGTGTTAAGTCTATAAAATGTCACAAAACACTGAACACTTAATGCAATATGTAGGATTATGACTGATGATTTTAGGCATTTTGGGCTGTTTTGGTGACCGCAGTGTTTGATGCGCATACATGAGCCCAGAAACCCAGACAGGACCAACTTCACCCCAGGATAATTTGTTTGATCACCACCCACTTCAAGTACAGGGAGGGTTTCTACCAACGAAAGCACGGCTGTGCTATGGGCTCACCGGTGTCCCTTATAGTGGCCAACCTTTACATGGAAGACATGTAGAAGAGAGCTATGACCACCTTTACGGGAACTGCTCCTAGCCACTGATAATCTGTGGCTATCCCAACTGGGCCTTTGCAAAAACCTCTAAAAGACCCAGAGCAGACAGAGAGGAAGAGACACAAAAACGTATGTCGCAGATAAACTCAGAAGGATTTTCAACAAACACCACATCCCTGTGCACTTCAAACCCAGTAACACACTGACACTTAAGCAGAGTAATGTAGTGTATGCAGTTCAGTGCAGCCAGGAATGAACAGATTTATATATTGGTGTAACAAAACAACCACTCCACAAGCGCATTGCAGCACAGGAGAGCCAGCTCCTCGGGACAAGACTCGGCTGTCCACTTACATCTTCAGGAGAAGGGACACTCCTTTGAGGACAGCAATGTGAACATCTTGGCCAGGAAAGAAAGATGGTTTGAAAGAGGAGTAAAAGAAGCCATCTACATCAAGCTGAAACGACCATCGTTAAACAGAGGAGGTGGCCTACTACACCACTTATCACCCACCTACAATGCAGTCTTGGGATCCCTCCTCAGACAACTTCACATCCATTCAGCCCTGGTCCCATCTGACCCTAACGACTCACATGGTGGCCAGGTGGGTCAACGACTCACATTGTGACTCTGAGACTAAAGCCTGATTTATGGTCGTGCATTGAGTCGACGACGTCGCTACGTGGTTGCCGTTCCTTTGCTGAGTGGTTATCGCCGTCTCTAGTTGATTCTTCGTTTAGCTTCCGGCTTTTTCGGTCACAGAGAAATGAACGCGGAGCACGGACAGACGGCTCCGGCCGTATCCGTATTGAACGTTGTGCATAATGGCATATATATAATGAGCCTTAACAACATCTACATGGCAATAGAAGATGTTTAAAGACGGCGGGGATGGCGGTGGAAATACGGAACCGGAAATGCGTTGCTACCAAGCAAACCAATCACAGCCGTGCCGGTCTGCGCTGGGTCTGCGTCGCCTCGACGCGTAGTTACATTTTTGGGGAGGTGCATGTCAGGCTACGCCGGGGGCTACGGCGAGCCTTCTGCGTAGCCCCGTACCCTACAACGTAGCGACGTCGTGGATTCAACGCACGACCATAAATCAGGCTCAAGAGCTCACATGTGACCCCTACGACTCTGCAAGGGTTCACACCCACACAGGGTTCAAGGCATGCAACTCCGTACCAGCCATTTAGAACCGAAGAAGCTTCTTGGATGAAAGGCGAAAAATCTTCAAGAAACGCAAGCAAGTCCAGTTTCCTACGATATAGCACTTTTGATTACTTGATTAAAAAACCCTTCTTGTGGTACTATCCCCAACAGAAGAAGAGCAGTAGGATGCTGACATACGGCCACATTTGGGATCCGAAAAAATGCAGAAAACACAACCACTGGTTGCTTAAACACAAGCAGTTTTGTGCTACAGGGGTAATGCATGAGTGTCTCTGAGCAGAATGCTGAATCAGATCAGTTGCTGAGTTCTGACTTCCTTGTGGACAAGTTAAAAGAAAATTTCCCTGTGGGTATCAATAAAGCATTGTGTTATTTTCTTGCAAAAATTATTTTATTCCATTACCAAAGCAGGAAAAGCGCCATGAGTCCCATCACTAAAGCCCACAACACAAAAAAAATCCATTATAGGCACATTGCTCTGCTCATCCCCCAGGATGCCCGCCCTGATATGTTTTAATGAGCCAGGGCCCAAAGCCAGCACCGACTTTATATAGTTTGTTCCCTGGCTGCAAAAGTTTAGGGCCTTGGGCCATGACTGCGAAATTTTGTTGAAAGTAATTAGTTCATTTAAATTCATAGAAGCCTCACTGACTGCCCTTTTATGTTGCCTTTTCAAAACTCACAGAGCAAGAGGGTGCCAGTTGTGGTTGCTTTGAAAGTTGCTTTAACAAACTGTCAGTTCTAGTGCATGTGTGCAAGCTTTATCTTATATTGAAGAAGTCTTTAGAAACGTTTTATAACTGAGTGATTTATTATCTCTGCGAGGAGTAAGTAAGTAAGTAAGGGATCATGTGTTTGGTTGTGTAAATGTGTTACTGTGTATCTGTCTGTTTGCAGCTAATCTAGAAAACTACTGACCCAATCAGCCTCATATTTTGTGTGCATGTGTATGACTTGTATGCTTAAGGACCTTTTGTTGGTGATGATTCACAGTTGTTTAAATAAAAACCTGCTTTTCTGAATAAATCCCCATTTTTGTTATCTTCACCACTTTTTTGACTTAAAAGAACACGAGAGGGATAATTTTGCTGGGCACAGCGGGAGCATTTCAGAAGTGGAGCGTTTTGTCTACTCAATTTTGTGGACTTGCAGATTTTGTTGATTTGGTAATATTTCCTTGATAATCGTGCTTCTACCATAAGAAAGAAAATAGGTAGTGCACCTTTGTAGTTATCTGTCATCTATATTGTGAATTTTTGTTGGGTTAGTTGTGTGTCTTTCTCTACTTTGGCTGTGTGGGGCTGAAGGGATGGAGGCTTTGGGAGGTTGGATGGCACATTGGTAGGGGCAATTGGATGGATGTTAGCTCACAACATGTTCATAACTGTATATACGGTGGGAACTACAAGTGGCCAGTATGATGTGGCTCAGACACAGGGAGAGCTGGATGCTGGTTTTGAAGATTTCACCCGTCCATTTGAGAGAAAATTGATCACATAGCACATTTGCGGTTTGCCTCTGTGTTATGATCAATCACTTCGATCAATTTTATTTATAAAGCCCAATATCACAAATCACAGTTGCCTCAGGGGGCTTTACAACATACAACATCCCTCTGTCCTTAGGACCCTCACAGTGGATAAGGAAAAACTCCCCCAAAAAACTCTTTAACAGGAAAAAAAATAAAATAAAAAATGAGCCCACTGTACATGCTCATAAATGTGTTCTACGGAGAAAAGTTTTGAGCAACAGAGGATTTCTTTTTTTCAGTGTCTAGGTTACTAATATAATATATAGTCCCAGGTTGTACATGTCACCTTAAGCCAATGACGCAACAGTTGTCACCTATGGGTGCAATGAATATTTAATGTAGTCAACAAAAAAGATGACTACATTAGTTGGCCATTATTATTCACTGACAAGTGGTGAAGTCATTGGTACGATGTTAGTCGCTGCCCAGTGATGGCAGGTCTGCTGGCTGTGCTAACTAGGAAATCCTTGTCTTATCTGTGGTCTGATAAATCCATTAAATTCAGTGCCCCATATCATAATTTTAGTGCCCCCAGGTGTTGAAAGGATACTCTGATGTTGGAGAAAGTGCTAAGGTGAAATAAATTGTGATACTGTGGTTTTAGCTGGCTAAAGTTAGCTGATATTAGCTTGCTTGCCTACACGGATGAAATGCGTCAGTTCAATGTAATTTATAGCACAATTTATATATGTATGTAGAACTGTATGCTGCAGAAGAAAAAACATGCAATTTTAAACACAAACAGGGATCCCTTATCCCTTATAAACAACAAAATAAAAGTCAGTGAGTCCAGATTTAATGATTTTCAATTTGCCAACACACTCCACTGCAATTCAATTGACTGTTAAGAAATTTTCTTTTTGAGGGTAATTAAACTGTCCGCTGTTGCTCTGCACTTATATAAATGGAATTCCTGATCAACTCTTGGTTACAATAATTACTGCATTAATCACTTTACTCGGAGTGTGTTATCAATAATGCATGTCTGCTTCAGTGTACAGTCTTTGTGTCAAGTGCAAAGACAAAGTTAGGTCCTGAAAGGGTGGAGGATGGTAGTCTAATATAATCATATTATTAATCATTTATAAATTAAATGTTATCATGAGGCTACTAGCAAAGATCAGTATTTCTTCCTCCCATATCCCTTGCCCTTCCACTGCCCTCTTCTAACATAGTACTGTATTATATGCTCAGGTACCTTCAGTATCAGGTCAAATACCAAAGACATTATACTTCTGAATCTCTGTAGGAGGATGGCCTGATCACTGGTTGTACCAAAAATGCACTAATTAGAAACCCATTTGCATGAATCTTTCCCCTGGGGTTAGATCTTCATGTTCTCGAGTCTTAACATGATGTACGATGTGTTGTTATCTAAATGTGAACATGAAAGAACAGATTAGAGTTGCTTGAGTGCCTGAAGGAAGAGGACTGCATTGTGAACCTCCCCCTCTCCTCTCTCAGCAGACTTTCTATTTCTGATGATCATGTTTAGTTTAAGGATGAGTGTGTTGCAGTACATCATTGAGTGTTTTTTGCATTTCATCATCTTACATGTCATAGAATATTAATAATTGTCTCCCAGTAGTTTGAAAGGCAAGAGAAAGTGATTCACTCATACAACCCAAATTTAAAATAATAAAATTAAGGACGCTGTGTAAAACATAAATAAAAAACAGAATGCAATAATCTGCAATTCCTATTTGACCTTAATTTTGGTTGAATGCAGTACAGTGACAAGACATTTAATTTTCAAATGGATAAACGTTATTGTTTTTTGTAAATATACACTCATTCTGAATTTGATGCCTGCAATAAGTTTTAAAAAAGTTGGGACAGGGGATGTTTACCACAATGACATCACTTTCTATTTTAACTCTGCCTCCCCAAATTTCTGGGGGTTGAGCACAGAAGAGGAGAACACAACCACAACTCTAAATGGATGCTAATGTTGCTCTCTGTGTTATCTAACACATAAGGCGATCGTATGGAAATGCATCTGAATGATTCTGATTCAAATGCTCAAAATAAATAAATAAATAAAACAAATTCAAGGTAAGATTTCAGTCCTGGTTAATTTGGCAAAATCAGTTGTAACTGGGGGTCATGGCAAATGCATTTTACAATAATGGTTCCATTTTGAAGAGTGCCGTTCAAAACCAGAAGTGCACTCGGAGAGCGCAGACCTCTGCAAAGGCCAAATGCTCCATCTTGTAATGTTAAAGGTATAATATACGACATTAAGAGCATCAATACAGCAGCAAACCACTATTTGCTATGCAAAGATATAGTGGAGTGATGGTATACTGAACAGAGAATGCATCCTCTGTCACGCATCCTCTGTGTGTGTTGTGATCTGTGCCCAGCCACGTGTGCATGTTAGTAGTGCGCAAGCACATTGTTAGCTCTTTCAGCACTGCTGTTAGCCCTGTCGACCTCTAGTACATAAGAGCACTAACTTGTTAACGAATCGTTCTCTGGAGGTAACCGTCATGGAATATGTTTCAGTTATAGTCTATATATTTTGTGCACATGCTTGACTTGCCAGTTTCTCTGCAGTAGTCTTTACAATGAACTTGAGGATATTTTCAGTTAGAGGTTCCTGGATTACAGAGTGCTGTTGCAGTGGCTGCTGGACTACAAGGCCACCACCAAACCTCAAGGCAGCAGTCCAACTCCAAACTGCACGTACGCCTCTTAAAATGAGGAGTTGAAGCATCATGGTGGAATCAGGATGAGGTTAGAGCTGGATAGATTCTCCTCTATACATGAGAGTTCATGCTGCTGTGGTGTGTTTAAACCTTTGGCAGGGACAGTGTGTGTGTGTGTGTGTGTGTGTGTGTGTGTGTGTGTGTGTGTGTGTGTGGGTCAGGGGTTCAGCAAGTGTCAAGGTTGACAGTATGCATGTGTGTTTTTAGAACTTGCATTCAGAACATATAACAGAATTTCATTTTAAAAGACAGCCTTAAGTCCCTTTGACACACTATCTTAAATCTGGCAAAAAATGCAATTTCTTTAAGTGACTGCAAGCAGGACATCTCTCTTTCTTTGTTCCTGTGTTTTAAAAAGAGATCTCCTGACTCATGGTGTTAGAGAACCGCTAATAAAGCACATTAAACATCTTGAAGCCACTGTAAAAAAAAAAAAGAAGAAAAAAGAAGCTAATTTTTTACTGCCAAATTATCTATCATGGTTGAGTCCTAAAATCCCTTATTTTCTATGGTTCACCAATTTGAGGAATTCCAGCGCGCTCTCATCCAAATGCGTCGCTTCATATATACAGTATATATATATATATATATGTATATTATATATATCACTTCTGTTTTGACATGAAATGTACAATCTTTTTCAAAATAAACTTACAACATTCATAAAACACCTAATTTTTATGTTTATTTCCTTGTGCAAGAAAAGCACGTGTTTAGGTTTAGAAAAAAAACATCATGGTTTGGCTTAAAATTCACATGGTAAGCAACAGCAGGCTCCCTGGTGAAAGTCTGGGGTTTGTTGGACCCATCCATTTCCCCTCCTGTCTGTCCTACAGGAACTGTACAGCTAATAATATTACATTGTACGTGTTTTGTTGCCTGTGGCGTCGCAAGCTGACGCCACTTGATGCCATTACAAACTCACGCTTCCTGGTGCGTATTATATCACTGCAAAACAGTGCCTTTTTGCATTCGGTATCTGGTGCAAAGATCCCTGACAGAGCAGTGGTATTTGGTGAGTTCAGAATGAGAATAGGCTGGGGATAAGCCCATTTTTTTTTCTTTTTGAAACCCACCAGGATCTCTAATGCGAGTTTACAATACAGAATTATTGCCGATTTTCCACTCCCTGACAGTTTTTGCAGAGACTGTAGTCAAAAGCCCCAGATCAGAGGCGAATCACTGCTTACTCCTGTGAGTGACTATCGCTATGTGGGAATTTCCAAAAATGCACTCTAAAGAAATACCTCGTAGTTTAAATATCTGGGCCTCTCTGGGAGGCCAGATGCTGTAGTGTGAAATTTGTCTTGATTGGCGAGAGGGAAATATCAAGGGGAGGAGCTGTAACATCTATAACAGAGCATCAGTGAGTAAAACTGACAATCGTTGCTGCCTATGTCTCCCCAATCATTCTCTTCTCCATGTCATTTTTTTTCCTCCTAAATTCCTGCTGCTAATCAGCCCACAAATGACTTCTTGTGGACATCCATTTTTAGAGGAAAGAAGTCTTGTCTCTTGCCCGGTCCTGGGTTTTTTGCAGTGTCACTTACCATGTGTTTTGGATTCCTTGCAATGAAATGTCTTGTATTGCCGATCACTCGTATAATGCCATCACATTCTCATCCCAAGTCATCACAGATCATCACTTTATGTCTTTGACTTTTATGTCTACATATTATACACTAGGTATCCTCCTGCACCTGTTGTTGACATTCTGGGACATCACAGCCAACATCAGGAATCCCGAATGAGAACAAGCTGATGATGTGCAAGCCACAAAAGCCTCAAGATGCCTCATTATAAGACAGTTGTATAATGTGATCAGTACAGTAATCTGATAACTGTGAAAGTTGTATCATGTGTAGGTGCCATAAGGCTCAATATTGATCTAATTTGTATAATCCATACACAAACAGTGTGTGAGGGGTGTTAACTTCTGGTGGGTTTTTTTTGGAAAACAGCAGTCATGAAGTCCTGCTCTCAAAGTTGGTACGAAACCATGTGTCACCACAAAGTGAGTTCAACTGAATGTGACTGTCTTTGGGTTACCAGCTACAGTGAGCCAAACACTAGTGATACTGGAGCGTAACAGCATATGCTAATACAACAGTTTGTATGATATCCCATGAAAATGCACACATAATGCTATGATATCCTATGATTTAGTGCCCTCAAATGATGTTTTTAACGTAAAGTTATGCAATTAACATTAAGTTACTGAGGTTGGGTTTAGACAAGTACAGTTACTGTGGTTAGATTTATGAAAATAAACATGGTGAGGATGCACCTCAAAGTGACTCAAGAGTTTATATGCTTCTGAACACTGGTCTTGTGGTGAAACTCCTGTGTTTTGTGACCCATCCACTACCCAGATTTGCCTCCTGAAAGGGATTGCTCGGGACTGGTTCCTTGTTAACTCCCTGCGGCACATTGGCCACATAATCACAGCCTTTCAAATTACCTGGTCAACCTGGTCTCAGGGCAATGACTTCCACTGTCAGACACAGATGAAAAAAGCGGTCCTTTCATATTGGCTTGATAAGTGACCTCTTGTCATTGTTCTGTAACAGGGGTAAATGCAGCGGGACTACCATGTAAGTTAAGGGGGCAAAAGTCCAAGTGGGGCTTCCTGGGAGGCTGGTGTTCACTTCCTGTATGACTCTAAAGCCAAACCCTGTTTGTGACCCCTTGCATCACATGCACGCACTTGCACATCACATGTCGATGTGGAAAGTCCATGACCAAATATCAATATGTGATGACATCAGAGTGAATGGGTTGACCTGGGTTATGCACAAATTACTAGGTCATGATTCCATGGGAATATGCATGAATTTGGGTGCATCAAAGGAAAACATACAAACAGTACATGAGAACAGCCAGAGCCAATGAACCATGTTCAGAGTTGTTAATTACATTTGACATAATCAGAATCACCATAAAATGGTGATTGCCTGCTGTAAGAAAGAAGAAGAAAGAAGCAGAAATACTAGACATAAATATCAATTATTAATAATTTTGATATGAATGATAAATATTTTATGACAGTGAATGGTCATTCCCATGAGTTTTCAAACATATATTTCCCCTGATAACAGAGTATTAGGGTCAGTATAAGAAGAGTAAATCAGAGATGTCAAGAATAAAGTTGACATGTTACAAGTAAAAAATGTTCAACAACAACAAAAATTATAAGTTTATGATAAGTTAAGTTATTATGATAAGTATGATCTTTTTTGTTTTCATAATCTAGACTTTGTTTTTGAAATCTACTGCATTTTAAACAAGCATGGCTGATGTGTTTTTCTCTGAGCAGGTACATTTCTACATTTATATTTCTATCCCCCGTTCTCTTTCTCACACACACACACACACACACACACACACACACACACACACACACACACACACACACACACACACACACACACACACACACACGCACATGTACACAGTGGGACATGATTGTGTCCACAGCTATCCCAAAGGATATTACTCCATCTCACAGCCCAAAAATGAAAGCTCATTAGAAATTCCTGGGAAAATGAGTAATTCATTTAGCTTCCTGTGTGGGGGGCCATATGGATGAGGACGCTGATGAGCTTGATGTATATTTAATCCTGTTTTCCAGAAGCAGGTTTTTGTTGCTCTGGATTATAGCTAATGATCTGCTTTGTCCACAGAGGGGAGGGCGGAGGGCACATTCAGGACTACAACTCCCACTAATTCAGCCAAATTCAGAAAATGGATTTAACATTTTATTATGTATATGGATTTTAACCTTTTTTTATCAGGGGGTTTTGAATTAAAACTTCATGTCAATTCATATGTTTTAGCGTTTTTGTACAGATGGTGGACTAAACAGTGTGTGAAGTGATATTGTATCTGTGTTCATTATTTGTTATTTTGTCTAATTAATAATTAAGATAATGAAAAGCATTTGTAATAACTTATTTGTATGGTGTTCCCTTCACAGGAAGAAAAAAGACTTATGCAAAACAGTGTCTGAACTGCAGAGAGAAAAAGGCCCTTATATGAAATAGACTAATCAGTATACTTGATCACAGCCCAGTTGTCAGAGGAAAATGTTGGCATTGTACGTTTCTACAAACCACAAATATGTTACATTTGCACATTTCTTATTCATGTTTCTAAACTATAGTAGTACAGTAACGTATACACACTAACTATCATTTGAAGGAGAAGGAGGTGGTGGATGGCATGAATCCTTGGTGAGGTGCTTGCCAAGATGTATGATATATATCTGATAAGTTCAACAAACAACAAAATTGGTTGTTTTTCTTTTTTTCAAGCCATCGCTGCAACTTCCAAAGTCTCTTTGCCACTGAACATTGGTGTTTTTTAACAACCTGTTGCTGTATTTCCAGCAGGGATAGTGCCATACAAAGCAGTTCAATCAGGACCACTTTAGTCAAAGAAAAAAATTATTTCCATTTGCAGTACTATATTTGGCAGTACGGCTCTGTTCTAGAGCCTCTCTGCCATTCCTCAGGCCTATGCAGAAAGCAACCAGGTTTGAAGAAAGCCTGGAGAGAGCACACCTCTCCACTCTTCCACGCACATACAAGGAAAGCCTGAGGCAGAGAGAGCAAACCCTCCGGTCCTTCCATGCACCACCTTGATTGAGCTGCTTGAGATCAGGTGATGTAGCTGGGATGTGAGCTGAGCTTGACATCATGTCCTGCTAGAAATATGCTCATTTTGTTTTTTAGTGAGACATCATACAGTACCACTTCCAGCAGAGTTTGTGCCCCTAAAACTGGGTATTTTAAACCAAACTATTATGTGTTTTTTGTGGCTAAACCTGAACACACGTTAACCACAGAGTTGTTAAACATAAAGTAATATAAACTTAATGTATCCACTACATAACAACATATAATGAAATGTATTTGTGGTTTGCAAAAATGTACACTTTCAATATTTATTCTGGTGACTGGGTTGATTTAAGATTCTGTCATTATGTAAATACAAGCTTTTTGGAGAATGTATGCTAATCAGTCCTACAGAAATCTCTGTGTAATAATCTGTGTAAAAAATGTGTAATAATCAAACTCTGAGTAACTTTTTCGCTGGCATAAGATAAATCTGATTATATGCATTCAGACTAAACCAGAGCACATCAGGACGTCAACAGCACTTCACCTGCAATTTCTGTGTACAGTATTTATTGAGATGGAACTTTATTGAGTTGGGGTGGATGGTGGGTATACAAAAGGTATATTTATATGTTAATTGTACTTCAAGCCACTTGTGCCTTTTAAATATCGTGTTTATCTTCTTTTTATTTTCCTTTAGTTACAGAAAAAGATATCCAACAATATTCGTTTGCTTCACGGGTGTACAAGTGTGCCCCACACCTACCCCAGTCCACCCCCCGATACATACCCACATAAAAAAAGAACAATTTATAAATAAATAAGTAAATAAATCCAAGTACAAAAAAGAGATGAAACAATAACAAAAACTCATCGAAAAGCCAAAAATGCAATTATAATACACAAACAGTGACCAATCAGATACATTCATAAATCATGTCTTTCAATTTGAGTGTACAACGGATGCCAAAGGTCATGGAACAAGTGACCCACGTTATGCCTTTCAAGAGATATTTTTTCCAAAGGAAGAAATTGAGCTATGTGGTCCAAAAGCATACTAAATGTTGGTAAATGTTCACTTTTCCATAAAAGAAGAATACATTTCTTGGCAAAATAGGTTATAGTAATCAACAGTCTGCTTTTCTTTTGAACTAAATGACAGTTGATTATATCATTTAGGAGGTAAACACAGGGAGACAACTCAAAATCTAATTTTAAAACTGATTTTGCAAATAAATGGATCCTGTTCCAGAAACTATTTAGTTTTTCACACTGCCAGAACATGGTATTGGTTTCTTTGATTTTGTAATTGACAGTCTGATGTCACTTAAGTCTCTCTCTCTCTCTCTTACACACACACAAACTCTTTGTTTTCCTAGTTGTTCTGTCTCTCTGTGATGACCTCTATTTTTTAATTCTCCTGTCTTGCGCTGTGTGATGTCATTACTGTCAGGCGGATAGATGTATTGATGGAGGGAGGGATGGGTAGATGAATGGAGGGATGAGTTCTTGATCCAGTAAAGTGGGTCGGTGTCCCATGAGACAGGCTCACTTTCTGATCTCATCGCTTTTCTTTACACCCTCTCATTCTCTTCTTCTCTGTCTTTCTCTCTGTCTGGAGTCTCAAAGGAAATGCATTCATATTGATCTCTCTCTCCCCCATCCTAAGACGGTGACCTCAGCTTGCTCCTGCACTTACATCACTCTCCATATGTCAAAGCAATTACAGATACAAAAGGCAAAAATGTGTAATTATGTATTCACACCACACTGGTTAGCTGGCCTTGGCTGCTCTGCCCTGTGCACTGGATGAGTTGGCGCTAGCTTGTGGCACCACACATTCTGCGATTACCGCTGGTATTGCCATCCCAACCCATGGTGGCGGAATGGCCAGTGGATGACTTCCATCAGCTCAAAAAAAGCTTCCAATGATTTACAGACATCTCTTTCCCAGTGCAAGTCTAAGTGAAAAAGTAATTTTGGGACCAATAACATCACATTACTGGCTCAGAAATTGTAATTCAAATGTTTGATCACTACAAAAATTGGGTCCAAAGCCTCGTGAACTTGCTGGGGGCCTGGGAACAGCACTGAGCTTTAGCCAATGTGGCTAAATATGGAAATACAACTTCCAGGCCCATTATGTGATGCCACGGGGCCGTATACTTTTCCCTTAGACTTAGATTGTGACAGAGACGTTGATTTTTTTTTTTTTAGCGCCACAACCCCCGCAAACTGATCAGTTTCATATTCATTTAGAGATTTAATCCATTCAGTCTGATCATATTTTTAAGTATATAAGAGCTGCATGACTAAATAATGTTTTCCTCCAATTCAAGTCAGCAGAGAGAGCTAAAGCAAAGGTTGGCTGTTTTGCTTAATTCTCTAGTGCCCTCTGACGGAAGATCTGTGTCATTTCAGAGTGCAAAAATCAAGCTTTTTTGTCTTTAAGCATCATCGAGCAACTTTCACAGGAATGATGGGGCCCTGTCTCCAACACTGTATCCAGTTCTCTTTATGCATCCGTGAGATAAACCAAAGACTTTTTGGTTGTTCCAACCACTGAACCAGAAGCTCAGTCAAGGAATTTGCTTTGCACAAGCCAACCATCCAATTAACAAAATAATATACCTGTGTGAACCAGAATGGGTTATGAAAGTGGAAAGCTCCGACAATACTTGCTCAGTGTAGTCCCAATCAGAGCTCCATAACTAGTTCACCTGAAAGTTAAATTTTTCCATTTTGACAGTATGAGGGCCCATGAAAATATGTACATACTGCTTGTGTGTGGAGGGAAAAACTGTGTGGCAGGGAGAACTTTCAGTGTTATTTTTGTTGTGTTAAAAACCATGCATTCATCAACTCCAGCTTTCCAATATACATCTCAGTAAATTCCAACTTTAAAGCATGCTATTCAAATGCCATCACTCAAACTTCTAGACAAAAGTCCAAATAGGACCAAAAAAAAGATACTGTGCAGTCTAATGAAATCCTTTGAGATCCACATATAAATTTGCCTGGATAATCCAGGGCTGATTGGCACTACTTCCATATACAGCAAGCGTACTAGAGACTTACGCCGGCTAAGAGTGGCTGACAAGCGACCAACCCCCAGTTTAGTGCTCTGCTAACTAAAACGGAGATAAAAAAAATTTTATCCTGTGGCTCCTTCTCCTTGTAGACTTTAGAACTCAAATCCTGATGGTGAAACAAATTATTTCATGGGGGTTGTGAACTTTTACAATTTTTTTACAGACATCTTTTTGGGCTGCTAGCATCACGTGATGGTGTAGTTTGGCCATTACAAAAAATTGGCTTCAAAGCCGGCACACTTCCTGGGAGCCTGGTGAGATCCTGTAAGACCAAGGCAAGCCTCGCCCCAGCTTTGGCAACAGGCTCTGCTTATGACTGTATTCAAGGATAAATTCACAAATTTCATTTTCATGTTTATATTTCTAGAGTACCGGCATGGACATGTTCAGTGGAACAGTCTTTGGTCACTGTAATCATCTTCTTGTTAATACAAACCTCTGTGTGAAGACAAAACCACAGTGCCTGTCCCAGCCCACCTCACAGCTTTGGCAGCAGGAGCAAAAACTCCCCAAATTTCCTTGCAAACCATGCCAGGGATACACCCCCGGCTGTCCACGTGCAGCGATGTGGCAGTATTCTGTGAGGCAGTCCATGACACACTCTGCCCCTTTTGGGGGCCTTTACCCGTGGGTGTTTTTGCTGAACACAGTCATGCTGCTTCATTAGTGGCAGTTAGCAAAGTCATCAGTATGGGTAGGAAGAAAATCTAGACATTATATTTTGATATTTCTGCCGGAAAATTTTCGCAGGATCTGTTTGTTTGGTGGACAGCAGTTTTCATAAAAATGTTTTATAATGTCAAGAAGAAATCTCGCAGACAGATACCTCACACCTGACCAAATAAAACCAAAAAGTATCTACATAGGCAGATACCACTAGAAGTACCAAAAAATGTTTCAGTATTTGGGGTGAGGAGACCCTTTCAGGCTTGCTTTAAAAGTTTTTATGGACTGATGTCGTAGAAGGCCCTGTGAGTGAATGTGTGCAAAAAACAGAAGTTAACAACTGAAAAAGGACAAGATTTGATGAAGACGATGATTATGACAACAGCTTTTCCCATGACAGACTGAGTAAACCAAAACATTCATCTATCCCTCTGTGTAATAACGATGACATCACAGGGACTAAGGATGAGAACAGGGACAGAAACAGAAACAGATGGAAAGTTCGAGGGAGAGTAATTGAAGGATTGCGTGAGTGGTTAAATGGGTTTGGGAGTGATGTGGGTGACCATGATAACAGCACAGAACATGACAGAGACGTAATTGAAAGAGGGTGAAGGACAGAGATAATAACAACAAAATCACAGGGGGCAGAGTGCGACTTCATTTTTATCCAGCCATCCATTCACTCGACAACTTGCCTGACATCAGTGACATCAGATGGAGAAAGAGAGGGTGGGAGGAAGAGGACAGAGAAATAACAAGGTCATCCATGTTGATGAAGTATAAATTTAAAGGGAGGATTGGACTTCCTTCAGAAGTATTACTCAAATGTGGTTATCCTAAGAATAGCCATTGGAAAGATCTGATTTTCCCGAGCTGGTCTTGTGAGGGTCATGTTTTTTAAACAACATGATTATTACTGTGCTCTTTGTTAACACCTTATTTTGAAAACCAGATGTAGTCACGTGCATCTTTCCACCACCTTCGCCAAGTCCGTCACTTGCTCTACCCTTCAGCTGAGTCTGGGCCTTGTAAATACATGAGCATCAGTATCTGGGTGCACTACAGTTGTAATGTGATTTTACCATGGAGATAGGAGTGACAACTGGCTTGACCGCAATTGTCTTAAGAACTTTTCTTGCAGGCGACCAGGCTACCCCCTGATTAAAGCATATAATATTGTAAATAAAGTGTGCTTTGAGTGAATATGTACTGTTCAAGGACAACTTTGGTATTTTTCAACCTGGGCCCTATTCCATGTGTATGTGTGAGTATGTTTCATGGGTACAACTCATTCTAAAATTGGTTCAGTATTGAGGGAGGCGGATGCAACCGGGAGCCGCGAAACGAGCTAAAACGGTAACGGGGGCAAATGCGTCCTGTATAAGTTTGTGCATTAAAAGTGCTTTTTTTCGCCACTGACCGGTTCAGATCGCCAGTGTTATGAGGGGAGTCAGCTGTCAGTCAGTGTTGGAGCAGAGAGGGGAGGGCTGCCCCGCTGGGTACTGTAAGTGAGTATGTGTGTATGAAGTGTGTGTGTTACGCTAGAAGAGTCAGAGGACGGAGTCTTTTACGTGCTACCCCCTGGAGTGTTACCGGAGTTTTTGGAGTGCTCAAATAAACGGGCCTTCTTCCCGAACACAAGAACAGGATGTCGCACAACACCCTGTATAGCTTTCATAGGCTGCCTTTGTCGGACGGTGAGATACTGAAGTTGTGGCTAGTTGTGCTACAAATTGGAGTATGCTAATACTCCTGTCCAGACACCACCATTGGGTCTGCAGTGCTCACTTCTCCCAAGAGGACTACTGCCAGCTGAAGAAGAGAAGACATCCAATCCTGAAACACCTCTTCCTCAAGAAAACAGCTGCCCCACGAGTAGAGAGAGCTACAGACACAGTGGAGCAAAGCTCGTGACATCACACAGCCCAGACGTAAGGGAATGGCTAGTATGCTATTTACAGAGATAGCACTGGCGATCTGAACTGGTCAGTGGCGAAAAAAAGCACTTTTAATGCCTGTTTATTTGAGCACTCCAAAAACTCCGGTAACACTCCAGGGGGTGGCATGTAAAAGACTCCTGAATCTTCTAGCATAACACACACACTTCATACACACATACTCACTTACAGTACCCAGTGGGGCAGCCCTCCCCCTCTCTGCTCCAATACTGACTGACAGCTGACTCCACTCACAGCACTCATAGCACTGGCGATCTGAACCGGTCAGTGGCGAAAAAAAAGCACTTTTAATGCGCAAACTTATCAAGGACGCATTTGCCCCCGTTACCGTTTTAGCTCGTTTCGCGGCTCCAGCTGCATCCACCTCCCTCAATACTGAAGCAATTTTAGAACGAGTTGTACCTATGAATCATACGCACACATACACATGGGGAAATAGGGCCCAGATTGAAAAATACCGAAGTTGTCCTTTAATGTAGTGTGTTCGCATGGTACGAGTCTGCTGGTTCTAGTTTAGTTCTGTGTTTACAGTGGCATGCAAAAGTTTGGGCATCCGTGATAGTTAAGTAAGTACAAGATGAACTTATCATCAAAAGGCACAAAGTTAAAGATGACACGTGCTGTATTACTTTTGTTTTGTTTTGTATTATTTTTTCTTTTAGAGTGAGAAAAGTGAAAGGAGCACCATGCAAAACTTTGGGCACCCCAAGACATTTGAGCTCCCAGACAACTGTAACAGGGTTTTAGACCATAATTAGCTTGTCAGGACTATGACCTGCTTGCAATCATCATTTGGAAAGGCCAGGTGATGCAAATTTCAAAGCTTTATACATACTCTGACTCCTGAAACCATGTCCCATTAATCAGCAGCCATGGACTCTAAACAACTGCCTAGCACTCTGAAAACTAAAATAACTGATGCCCTCAAAGCAGGAGAAGACTATAACAAGATAGCAAAGTGTTTTAAGGTAGCTGTTTCCTCAGTTCGTAATGTAATTAAGAAATGGAAGTTAACAGGAACTATGGAGGTCAAGTTGAGGTTGAAAAGACCAAGAAAACTTTCCAAGAGAACAACTCCTAGGACTACTAAAAAGACAAATCAAAACCCCTGTTTGACTACAAAAAGACCTGCAGGAAGATATAGTAGGCTCTGGAGTGGCGGCATGGTGTACAGTGGTTAGCAATGTTGCCTTACAGCAAGAGTGTTCCTGGTTCGAACCCAGGGTGGGGGGTTTGAATCCAGGGTGGAGGAGCCTTTCTGTGTGGAGTTTGCATGTTCTCCCCATGTCAGCGTCAGTTTTCTCTGGGTACTCTGGCTTCTTCCCACAATCCAAAGACATGCATGTTAAGTAAATTGGTGACTCTAAATTGCCTGTGAATGGTTGGCTATGTGTTAGCCCTGCGATAGTCTGGCGAGTCCTGGGTGTACCCTGCCTCTCGCCTAAGCTGGGATAGGCAAAGGCAAAGGCAAATCAAAAACCCCTGAATAGGCAGTTACGGAAGATGAATGAATTAAGTGGTGGTGCACTGTTCTACTGACACATGTATAAGTATGACCTTCATGGAAGAGTCATCAGAAGAAAACCTTTCCTGCATTCTCACCACAAAATTCAGCGTCAGAAGTTTGCAAAGGAACATCTAAACAAGCCTGATTCTTTTTGGAAACAAGTCCTGTGGACTGATGAAGTGAAAACGGAACTTTTTGTATGCAATGAGTGAGCAAAGGTATGTTTGGAGAAAAATGGGTGCAGAATTTCATGAAAAGAACACCTGTCCAGCTGTTAAACACGGGGGTGGATTGATCATGCTGGTGCCACTCAGCCAGTGGCACCAGGAACATTTCACAGGTAGACGGAAGAATGGATTCACTTAAATTCCAGCAAATGGTGGTGGCAAACATCACACCATCTATAAAAAAGATGAAGATGAAATGGCAGGGGGAGGTGGACGGCTTCTACAACAGGACTGTGATCCTGAACACACCTTGAAATCCACAATGGACTACCTCAAGAGGCACAGGCTGAAGGTTTTGCCATGGCCCTCACAGTCCTCTGACCTAATCATAATTAAAAATCTGTGTATAGACCTCAAAAGAGCAGTGCATGCAGGACAGCATGCAGGGTGAAAATCCCTATCCTTAGCTGGTTACAAAAAGTGTTTAGAAGCTGTGATACTTGCCAAAGGGGACGCTACTAACCATGCCATACAGGGTGCCCAAACTTTTGCTTCAGGCTTTTTGTTATTTTGAAACTGTAAAGAATTGACATTAAAAAGATTAAAAATGTGTCATCTTTAACTTCATTCCTTTTGGAGATGAGGTCATCTTCAGTTTACTTAACCAAACACATTCAACAAAATTTTGACCAAGGGTGCCCAATCTTTTGCATGCTACTGTAAACACTATTCACTGTTGCAATATTTGAAATAATTCTGAAAAGCAGGCTATTAACTCAAATGATCAGCACTTTAATTAAACTTTGAATTTTTGCTTTCTGTAGGCTACACACAAACATGTGGAGAAAAACCTTGGTAAATGAGTTTAATATGTTTTACATATTACATATATTTGACATAAGGAAGTTACATTTGGCCTCACTGCACATTATTATGAATGGCTCCATGTCATTGGTCCGACAGCCAATTGGTCCGACAGCCCATTGGTCCGACATCCCATTAGTCCAACGTACCATTGTTCCGATTTGTGTACCATAGAGGATCAGCAAACGCAACAAAAGTAGGCTACTGGTCGAGATACAAGTGTCATAGAGAGGAGAGAATGAAACTCCATAACCTCCTGTTATTAACTCTGGGGTCGGGGTTGTGTGGGGAGCTCTCCACGGTGCTGAATGGCTCCCGGCGGGCGTATTTCTGCCTTGATGGTGTGCTGCGACCGGCACTGTGTCAGCTGGGAAAGGCTTGAGGCGAAGCAGGCTCACGGCTTATGTGTTTGCCACTTTCTTTTTCATTTTAACCCACACCATGATCTTTTCCTGACCCTAACCAAGTGGTTTTTGTGCCTAAACCTAACCAGACCTTAACCACAGGGCATCATGATGATTTCAGAACAACGGAATTTCGGAACAATGGATTTAATATGGTCAGAACAATGGGTTGTCGGAATAATGAGCTGTCCGACCAATGGGCAGACCCCATTTTGAAGGGCCTTAGTGCATGCTATCGTTCATGTATTTTCTTGACACAAATAGAGACTTGACATTGGATAACATCATTATACATACATACATACATACGTGACCCAGAGATCATCATTACATATCTGACGAAAATATCAAAGAAGGTAAGAAATGAATAATTTAACTGATAATAATTATAGTATATTTAAAGATTTTATAGAAACAGAAACAGCATATAATTTGTTTTAGATAGCTACTGACTATTTAAAAAAGAAAAAGAAAAAATGGGTTTGCCTTTTTGAGGACATATATGGCAAATGGCATTGTATTAAAATAAATAATATCCTTTTTTTTATCATTTATCTTTGAACACAGGTATATTTCCAATGTGGCAATCTGAATCACTTGCTAGGCCCCTTCACCCCAGGGGCCCAGTGCAGTCATGCTGCCTGCGCTGTCTACATTCCTATAGAGTGCTCCAGGGGTGACGTTTTTCTGTTGGCTGATATGGAAGTTAATGTTGCCCTGGTTCCCTCGTTAAAAAGTCTACAGGATTTTTCAATTGGATTTTGGATAATTGACGAAAATTAACTCTGTGGTGAACAAAACTTTGCAAAACACATTTTGTTCACCAAAATAATGTTCACATATGAACACCAATATTGTAATTTCTGAAGCCTAAATGCAATCACCTGAAATAAAAAGCTAATGTTAGGTTATAAACAAGCTACACCACAGTCACATGACTTCACGTCACCACTGTAACAAGGCTGTGAAGCTGTACTTGGTGTGATGATGTTCTGTAGTCTCATTTAGCCACTTTTATGTGACACATAAATGCTTCAAAATGTACAAGTGGTGCATTTACTGATATATTTTATGTTGTAGAACAAAAGGTGAAAGTCTCTTCAGCCTGTGTTACCACAGACTTTATTTAAGGCATCTAACCAAAAACACTTTTTAAAAAAACTCACTGACTTTGAAACAAGGAAACCAGGTGAGGTAAAATACTCACTCATTCCTAGGTTTTAGGTCTCATTCCTGGGGCACTCCCCGGAAATATGGGCTCAACTGGAGGGCACAGAGATGTTAAAGCCCAACAGATTCCATTTGAGTAGAAACTTAGTTTGCATTATATCCAGGATAGTACACTTCCCTATTAAAGGGATACTTTTCAACCACATCTGGGTCACCACAGTGTGGGGAATACGTGCAGATGAACAGTGTAAAGTTGCCCCTCAGCCGGCAGCACCAGAACCCACTTCTCCGTGCCATGAGTAACAATCTGCTGGATGACAAAAAATGCGTCTTTTTGCATCATCAATGATCCATCAAATTTTGGCTGGTAACACAGTGACGCTGACCTGGTTGAAAAGTTGAAGTAGCCTTTTAAGTGACAAAGTTTCTTTTTTTTTTGATGTGCACTCATGTCTTTGTTTAAACACATTGTTTCATAAATACCTTACAAAGAAACAAAACATTTACAACAAGCTTAACTGCTCTATGACCAGATATTGCATGAATAAATCCTTTTTAAAAATGAAGGTTATTGAACTTTTTTTTGCACAGTTGTCTAATATCAGCATTGGGTCACAGTAGATTTGCAAAAACTCCTGAGCTATCAGGGAACAAAAAAATAAAATAATAGATTGGATCATTTGAATCAGTTTCGAAAAAGGGCATGTGGGAGGGTGGAGAAAAAGGCAAAGTCAGCAGGCTGAGCACGTGCTCTCTCTCTCTCTCTCTCTCTCTCTCTCTCACACACACACACACACACACACTCAGAAACCCCACACTCTCTATTCTCATTAATATTTAGTGGACCTTGAAAAGCAATTGCCTGATCTGCTTCAGCGAGTTCTGCAGACGACACTAAAATGGTTGAGGCAACCATCTGCGTGTGTGTCTGTGTGTATGCTTACAACAATAATAATTTAGTGCTATGTGAGAGGAATGTTGCCAGAGACAAAGTGTAAGAGAAGATGAGAGAATGCGATGAAGACAGAGAGAGACACACACAGTTTCTTAAAAACCAATAAAAAACCGATAAAAGAAAATTGCAATGACTGCAATAACACAACAGGATGAAAAGATAAGACTGGTATTATTCCGTACTTTCCTTCATGTCAACAAATGACACTCCCAGCCCAAGCCAACTGGTTCCTACTGATGATGTAAATCTTTGCAAAGAGTTTACGAATATATAGTTCCCTTTTTTTATAAAGGCTCAATAATTTCCTAATAATTGTGGTCATGGTGGAGGACAGTGGACAAGCTGGAACATCTCCAGTCCCTCCACAAGTTTCTCACATTGGTTGTAGCTGACTGGAACTTGGATCCAACAGCTACCTCTTTGTCTGTTCAGATAAAAATCAAAATAGACATGGTAACTCAAATTTCAACGACTTTACTGTAATCACATTTAAGTTCCTAAATAAAATCACTTACAGTAACTAACAGCATTACCATATCTGCTCCACCAAGTTTTACAGCCATCACTGGGAGACGAGATGGTCTCCTGATAGCTGCTGGAGGAGGAGATGAGGTGAAATGCCCACTGTGTGGAATGGCCCTCAGGTCATTGGGAGTGGGATCATCCAAATGCCATGCAGGTACATGGAAATCTATTTCTCCTGCTGTTTGGTTTGTCTGTTGTGGGCAATACGTTCTCATCCCAATATCACCGTTTGGTGATTGTGTCCATTGTGTCTTTTCAAAATACACTTCTATTAGGAAATCTACAGTACCTGCTCATTCAATGCATACAGTCTTTATCAAAATAAATTAACAACATTGGTAAACACCGCCTATTTAACTTATTTCCTTGTGCAACAAAAGCACATGGTTAGGTTCAGAAAACCCAACATGATTGCTTGACTCTACATTCACACGGGAAGCGGACAGCGGCTTCCTGGCTGGATGTCCTGGACTAATCTACCTCTCCTCCTGCCCAGGGACTTTCCAGACTCTTATATCACGTTGTTACCAGTGGCATTTCAAATTGATGCTGTCTGGTAGTGTTATAAACTTATGCCGCTCAGCAGTGTAATAGTGTCTGATGCTGAAATCCCTCACCAAACAGACTGGGGCTACTGTAGAAACCAGGGCTACAGCTATAAATTATTTTATTTTATTTTAATCAAGTATTCTGTCAACGAATCAATCAATTAATAGAATATAAAATAGCAATAATAAATAAACAATAGAGAAAATAAGACTTAAAGAGGCAACAGATAGGATTCGGTTTTTTTTTAGCTTGGCGCCACCTAGCATCAGTGGTGTTGCTCGCACTGTCGCAATGACCAAATTGACTGTGGGGATCAGAGATAATCAATAAAATGTAGGCTGTAAAGCCACCAGTATACCTCTGTAGAATGGGAAGGTGTGTGGACACTCTACTAAATAAATGAGTAAAGAGACCGAGCAACAATTATCAGATTCATCTGAAAAAAACAAACAAATAGTAATGCACATAATTATACCAGAATGCACAGTACCAGTAGAAACAACTGTCCGAGGGCTGCCGTAGAACGGCAACGAGGATGTCAGCCAACCAAAACTCGCTACTGGCGATTTGCAATGCTGGCCAGCTAGGAATGAACTAGCAGCCAGTACAGTACAGTCCTCTCTCGTCTAGCTAACATTTAGCCGTGTTTCTTACTGATCCTTTAGAAAGAAAGCTAGCTGGACATCGGTTCTGAAGCCTCTTCGGTCACGGAGCTCCCTCCATCTCTTGAACGCCTGACTGAGGTTTACTCTTGTTTATCCTCTTCTTTTATCACTCTCCTTTTTGCTCTTCTTTGCCTCCTTAAACAGAGGAGTTTTGTAGCTTGTTTTCTTTTGCTAGGCTGTTTTCACATTTTCACACAAAAATTGTGCTCATGACTCAACTATCTCATGCCCAACTCCTCATAAGGACTCGCTCCAGTCCCTGATTGGCTGACCGATCAATTTCGATATACATGACGCATTTCCTGCCATAAAGCAGATTTTTTCCACGAAATTTCAGCACCGCAGCATTTTAATGCTAATGTCAATGTTATCTTGTGCACTCCATGGACTGGATGCTTTCTGTTGACATGCTGTAGTATTAACATTTTGCTAATGTGTTCAGTTACTGTTAGTTTGGTTTTATGAAAGACGCAATGTACAATTATTATGTTTCAGCCTGAAATGATCCCAAACTTTGGACACTTTTTTCCTCTGGCCTGTCTCTTCTCTTCACCCCTCTCTATTTTCTCTCTCTTTCGTCATTTTGCATCATGTCTTCTATTTTGAGCACAGAAGTATGATTTTGAGATTTTTTCTTTACGTCACATATCCACATAAGCACAAAGTATGTGCCACAGTAATAAACATGCTAAACACTGTGCACTGCATATAGTTATATGAATTAAACAAAGCTTTGGTGCAGATAATTTGCATCAATCATTTTCAGTAATCAGGTTACCTGAGTACGCCATAGTTTCAGCCCTAGTAAAAACAACATGGAGGACATTGTGGAAGAGAACCTGCTCCGTATGTAGATATAAACGGCTCATTCAAAGGTAACAAAAACACCATTCTAAGTTTTAGGTGATTATACATTAATGAAAACATGATTATGATACACCATTTCTGCCCCCCAAATGCTATACGCTGGATTTTTATCATGAAGCAACTGCAGTAGGAAATGTTGGGTAAGCATTAAGGGCCTGTCCCAATACCCACACTTCCCCCTAGAAATATCCACTTGCACTTGGTTGTGTTCACGTTTATTCTAGTGGTGTCCCAAAACAGAATTGAGGTAGTGGAAGTGGTTTCCGATGCTTAAAACCTGCACTAGATTCCAAGGGAGCCCTGACCCACACTTTCAACGAAGTGGAAGATTAAATTTCCCAGAACACCTTGTGAAGTTAGCAATTTTGCTAATTTTGGAGAACAATTTGTGACTGTACGATCGGAATGTAGGTTATAATGACAGATGGTTGGACTAGCATTAACTCATCAGCAACTCGGTTGAACACAGCGTCAAAATATTTAAACAAATCGACTTACTCGAACAAAATCGATCAGAACTAGAAGACGTCGTAGGCACCTCCTGTTTCCAGCATTTCTTCTCTGTTGATTCATCAGACAGAGAAGAATAAACATAGCACACACCACAACACAAGTGCTGGAGCCGGCATTTTCATTGCGTCACTACTACGTGTGACGTATGCCTGCACGTCAGCTATGCCACATTGCATGAGGTGGTGTCCCATTTCTTAGGGAAAGATCTCTACCCTAATATTTCTCACTTCCCTCATCAAGGGTTATCTCACAAACGAGGGCACTCAATACCAAGTGGAAGATTTGAGGGGTAGAAATGGGACAGACCCTAATAGTAACTTAACAGTTCTCATGTTGTGATCACACCAAAGTCAATGCAAATTTCATGTTACTTAATATTTTGTGTTGACTCATACGCGCAAATAATTCACAGGAAAATGCGTACATGAGTGCCCAAAGACGTACATTTTTATCAGAGGAGGGGCTTCTTCCAACCACAATTTTCAGCCTGTTAGTCTGAGCTCCTTTTATTCCTGTTACTATAAAAGTAGGACGTGATGTCATAGAGCTTGGGGTAGCCCCAGACAGACATGATCAGTGTCTCTTCCATTTTTCCGATAAATGAACTTCTGCCAGTATGTCTTCAGCATCAAACGTCCTCAGAGAATGTGGGTGCTGATTGCTTATTGCCGTGTGAATTGGTGGCTGAAGGTCGGATTTTTCAGCTCTTGCGAATAAGCATATTACATGAAATGACAGAAATCACGCTACTCTTGTCATTTGCACTGCTTAATTCATGTAACTGAAGTCACTCGTGTTGCATCCATCGCGCTGCCCAGGGGAAATCTGCATCTAATCACATCTTTACATTGACAATACATGTAATTCTTTTTTTTTTCACTGCATGATTGTTTTAATTGTTTTAATTCACTGGTGTGAACACAACATTATAGGGCTGTAGGAAAGTGAAGAGTAAACAGTGAGGCAGCTGTCAATCAGATCACATTACAAACATTTCAGAAAAATCTGAAGGACAACCATCCAAAACTTGACATTACTTTATGTGATTAATGATAGCAAGAGTTTCCTATACGAATCCTTTTCTGAGCTCTCTCACTCTCTCTTTCTGTGTAGAGAGGCACTCCAAAATTTCCTTTTTTTTCACTATTTTTTTTCAAAATTGAATCAAATATTTTTAATCTGCCTTTTTTCTGTACACAGACATACATCCATGCATCAATAGGGAGAGATGCTGAGCACATGTGCTCATGAAAATGAAGACACACATTTTATAGGAGTCAATTATTTTTTAATGGGTCTGTTCTTAATGTGGATTTTATGAGACACAGATTCACGGGAAACTGAAATCTCATTATATAAACGGAGCTCACTGCCTGCAAACTGAAGCTGAGACAAAAATATCTTAGAGTGCAGGAAAATGAGAGTTAAGTGTGAGTGAGAGTGTATCCTTTAGGGCTTGGGTTTTTAAATGGTGCTTTGGGGGGCATTATAGAGTTGTTGGCCTAATTCTTGGTAGTCCCCAAGTGACTGAGTCTGGGCCTAAAGGAAAGGTGCTTCCTGTTTTTGTAAGGCCCTCTGTTTTAGGGGCATACAGTACAGTACAGCCTCAGGTTCAGCAACAAAAATAGGTCATTAAAACTGTAGCTACACAATTTAATGAGCTCTGGGTTCAACTGTGGGGCTTGAAGATGAAGAAATGAAGTCTCGCTTTGGGATTTATATTAAAAAACTACAAAGGCCTGGTACTCAGTAAACATTGAAGCATAAACACTGAGATCGCACCAGTAGATTCGGCCCGTTCTCATTCCCAGGTTGTCAAATACTGACGCTTTGTCACTACGCTAGGGCTGCTCATAAGGGGTTAAAATGGGAAAGCTTTCCGGGTCCCAGCAGTTACAGAGGGGCCCATGAAGGCCAGCAATAATCATGATTGTCTTGAATATAAGTAAAAATAAATCAAAATCAAATCACAATCAAATTTTAACAACAACAAAAAAAAAAGTACTGGACCTTTTCAGGGCCTCATTCTGTGGGCAGGCCTGCCCCTCAGCGTGTGGTATTAATGCCAAAGACACCCTTTACCGTCATTATGAGACACACAGGGCTTTCAGCTAATTCTGGTGTAAACCCATTTGTGGCAATACTTGATGTTGAGAGCAACTGATGTAGTTTAAAGAGCAAAAAAAGTCTGCGTAGGGTGGTAGGGAGTTGAGGTGGATGGGTCAAACAAAACAAGACCCTCACCCAGGAGGCAGCAGGTTGTGTCTCATGTGAAACCAAAAGTCAGCGTTGTTTTAATGTAATGTAATGTTATTCACATATGGTTGTTGTGCTTTGACATCATTAATGGGATGTATTTGCGCCAAGTTATGCCATTGTTACGTAACAAATCTAACCTGAAACATGATCTGTTATGTTATATTGATGTTTATGTTATTGTTGAAACATTTCCAAACCATACCATTTATTCATAAATTGATTTCCTACCAACTAAGTAATTAAGCTGGATTTTTGGAGTCACGTCATCACATCATTTGTTCAAATACCCCAAATGACCTGTTAAAGTTTACCTGACCAGGACCTCTTGTGGTTGTGTGTATAACAGTTGTCTTACAGGATTAAAAGCAAAACTGGTGTGACATTGTTAGAACTCAACAAAACCTCTCAGTGGGCTTTCAGGAAGTCCAGTCTTAGTAACAGATCTGTGAGTTAGATGGCTTATTTGACACCAAAATACTACGCAGTGTTTTATGATATGATGAGGAAAGACCTTGTTGTTCTGGAAAGTTCTAATGCAATGGCAGAAAACATTTTACTTTTTGGTTGCAACATTGCTATGGTAAAAAGTATAATTATGCCATTCATATAACATTGTAACAACCAGAAATATGTGCTTGCATACTTTTGCCATGATGCTATGGCCCAGTCAGTAGTCAACCCGTCTTCAGTGGTTTCACCACTATTAAAAGCGGCCAATAGCCTAAAAGATTCTGCACTAAGCTGGTTTAAATCTTATTTATCCGATCGTTTTCAGTTTGTTCATGTTCACGATGAATCATCCTTACGTACTTAAGTTTGTTTTGGAGTTCCGCAAGGTTCTGTGCTCGGACCAATCCTATTTACTCTATATATGCTTCCCTTAGGTAACATCATTAGAAATCACTCTGTAAATTTCCATTGATGTTAAATTAAGACAAAACTGAAGTTATTGTTCTTGGCCCCAAACAACTCAGAGACTCTTTATCTGATGACATAGTTTCTCTAGATGGCATTGCTCTGGCCTCTAGCACTACCGTAAGAAACCTCAGAGTAATATTTGATAAAGATTTGTCTTTTAATTCTAATTTAAAACAAACCTTACGGACTGCATTTTTTCATCTGCGTAATATTGCGAAAATTAGGCCTATCCTGACCCGAAAAGATGCCGAAAAATTGGTCCACACTTTTGTTACCTAGCTGAATTACTGTAACTCCCTATTATCAGGTAGCTCTAGTAAATTTTAAAAAAACGGCACAGGATCTAAGAAACAAGATCATAATTTGTTTTGTTTTTTAAGATTATTTTTATTGGCTTTTTGCCTCTATTGACAGGACAGAGGGTGAAATGGGGAGACAGGGAGAGAGTGGGGACTGACATGCAGCAAAGGGCCGCGAGCCGGATTCGAACCCGCAGCCGCTGCAGCGAGGCAATGCCTCTGTACATGAGGCACTGACACTATCCACTACTCTACCGACGCCCCAACAAGATCATATTTCTCCTGTTTTAGCTTCTCTGCACTGGCTCCTTTTTAAAATCCAGAACTGAATTTAAAATCCTACTGTTAACTTATAAAGCTCTAAATGGTCAAGCTTCGTCATATCTTAGAGAACTCATAGTGCCATATTATCCCACCAGAACACTGCGCTCTGAGAACGCAGGGTTACTCGTGGTCCCTAAAGTCTCCAAAAGTAGATCAGGAGCCAGAGCCTTCAGCTATCAGGCTCCTCTCCTGTGGAATCATCTTCCTGTTGTGGTCCGGGAGGCAGACACCGTCTCCACATTTAAGACTAGAGTTAAGACTTTCCTCTTTGATAAAGCTTATAGTTAGGGCTGGCTCAGGCTTGCCTTGTACCAGCCCCTAGTTAGGCTGACTTAGGCCTAGTCTGCTGGGGGATCTCCTATAATACACCGGGCACCTTCTCTCCTTCTCTCTCTCTCTCATGTCCTGTTACTACATCTCGCTAACTCGGCCGTACTGCATGTCACTGACTCGGCCTCTTCTCCGGAGCCTCTCTCTGTCTCTGTCTCTCTTTCTGTCTCATTGTGTCATACGGATTACTGTTAATTTATTATGTTGATCTGTTCTGTACGACATCTATTGCACGTCTGTCCGTCCTGGAAGAGGGATCCCTTCTCAGTTGCTCTTCCTGAGGTTTCTACCGTTTTTTCCCCCCGTTAAAGGGTTTTTTGGGGGAGTTTTTCCTTATCCGCTGTGAGGGTCCAAAGGACAGAGGGATGTTGTATGCTGTAAAGCCCTGTGAGGCAAATTGTGATTTGTGATATTGGGCTTTATAAATAAAATTGATTGATTGATTGAATAGCTTGTGACAGAGTCACCTAATCATTAATTAAAAGTAATTTAAGGTATGGAGATATCTGGGAAATAACAGGTTTCTTCAATGATGTAAAGAAATAAATAAATAATTCCCTGTACATGTATAAGGATAAGATGGGGTGTCCGCTGTCCTGGTTGTAAATTTCTGTATGTGTAAAATGATAATTTATAAAAATGGACGAGATTATTTAGGGAGGAAGAGGCGGAGAAGAGTGGACCGGGAAAAGGAACAATAGAGCTGGCGGACCTAGACTTTAGGACCTGAATATAAAGTAAAAGTAATGAGCTGTGGGCATTAAGTACATTAAAAAGACCAGTAAAAAGAAACCCATCAGTGGTTACCTTAAAGTCCCGTCCTTTCACGGTATTCCAGCTGGACATCTCGACCTCAGAGTACGGAGCGTGCGCCCAGGACCAAACCGATGGATTACTTTCTCTGATGGACTGCACGGCCCCTGGGTGAGATCGTTTCTTTTATATATGTTTCCTGGTATACCAGAGGTACAGCGATTGATCGCATATTTTTGTTTTTCACCGGTTTTTGGTGTGTGGATCTGCTCGATTTTTGTTTGACACGCCTGGAGGAGAGACTGTTCCGTTTGCGTGCGTCATGGGCTCAAAAAATAATCAAAAGACATTTGAAAGTTATTGAAGATGGACAGTATTGTATTTTTCGTTAGTTGGGACTATGAGTTTATTTTTGGGCTTGCAAAGACTGAGATTGGTTTTGTGATGTGATTTTTTTTTAATTTTTATTCATGTAAACCTACACACTACATGCGTATAGGTGCTGGGGGAGGAATTAATTAAACGTGTGTTGTTTGAACTTATACACTCTGTTGGGAGTTTCATATATCTTTACTCCTTAATATTTGTTGTTGTTGGTTTTTTTTGGGAATAAATATGTTTTTTATTTTTACCAAAGGTTTTCTATTTTCCTAAAAAGAGCCCCCCTTGTATAAGTTAACGCTTACTTGAGAAAAGGTAAAGTGTTACAAGCTAGCGACCCCCAAGAAGTGCACTGGGCTTTGAAACCTATGCTTGTAGGGACCAAACTGTGTAACTTCTGGGTCCATCACGTGATTGTACCCAAAATGACTTCCCCATGGTCTTACATTGGGAAAAATATGTCTGTAAATCACTGGATCCATTTTTTTGTTTGAGCATCAAAATCCTGTGAAATTACTTGTTTCTCTATCAGTTTGGTAAGATAAAGCATCTATAAAATGGATACATTACCAGCTTTCTTCCTTAAAACCTGCAGTAGCAGCAGTGTTGTGTAGGTGACTGAAATAAGCCCTTCAACACAGAGAACTACATGTGAGGCCCAGATTATTGGTGTTTCCAAAATACTAGCACAGGGGAACAAAGACTGAAACGGGATATTTTTGTTAATTGTGTTTAAATATTATTGGTGGTGAGAAATTCTCATATTTCATTTTATCAGAATTGTTTGTGCACATAACAGCCGGTCAAGGTGACTCACTGGGAGAGAGAGGCAGACACGAAGACTTAAGGAGAGACAGATTTGGAACAGAATGAGCAAGCGAGCGAGAGAGAGAGCAAGAGAGAGAGCAAGAGAGAGAGAGAGAGAGAGAGAGAGAGAGAGAGAGAGAGAGAGAGAGAGGTGGTGAGCGTGACAGTCAAACTTGTGAGTCAGGCTTTAGACGCCCAGAGGAGAGAGCATAAAGTTCAGTATCATGATACACTGTGTGAGTAACAATCTGGCACTTCTTTGTGCCTGAATGTTTAGGAGCTGTTAGGATATAAGGGATGTCTCCAATCCTGCCCACTGTTTCAATGAACACTAATAGCCACACACTGTCAGCAGAAATCAGTGGGTGGATTATTGCTGCATTTCCATTGCATGGAACGGCATGGATCTGCTAAACTCGCTTTTGTTTTGGCTTTCCATCAGCAAAAGTTGTGGGTACTACTTGGTACGTTTCTTGGTACCACCTCCGTCAAGGTTCCAAGCACCCTGAGCTGGTATTAGATGTAGCAAAACTACGCCGTACACTATGTACAGTACTCTGTACAATGAATGTAGTGCAAAATAAATTAAAAAACACAGAATACAAAATAAAGAGAAGGCTCCTGTAAAAAAGTGAGTTGAGTGGAGTCTAGTTGAGTCACCATGCAGTGAGAACACCCAACAGGCCGGAACTTCTAAAGGTTTGTGTGTATAAAAACGTGTGCAAACTCATTGCACACGCAAAAAAATGTACAAACTGATTTACAGTGCGCACTAAGGTTGCACTGTACATGCAATTGTTCGTGTGCTGGGAGGAGAAAATGTAAATATATTAATTTAGGACACGCAAAGTGATTTATCAAACCTGAAAGCAATATTGCTAAGAGAAGCTGCGTCTATATTTAACACGTCTCAAAGGAAGGTGCAAACGGTTTGTATGCGTAATTGCACACACGAGGGTGCGGTTATTGTCGTGAGACGGAGACGTCGAAACCATGAAAGAAGATGCAGAGAATGCATTTTTCACCCTCGTGTGAACATTTTTGGAATGAATGAGGAAACAATCATTAAAACATACTGCCTATCCAGCATTGCCATTTCGGAGCTGTTGGAGGAACTCAGAGCGGGTTTGGAGCCAGCCACAAGAAGGATTCACGCAATAGAGCTCGTAAGTTGCATGTTTCCGTTCCAAAACTCTTTGCAAGTTTACTTTTTTTTTTTGCATCTGGGTCATTCCAGCGTACGGTAGCTATTACATCTGGAATGACAGCTGGGATCTCCCAATCCCATTTTACAGACGTGTTGTCTGAATTCCTAAATGCCATGTTGCGCCGGATGGCCAGGTTTATTAGGTTTCCACGCACTCGACTACATGATTCTTTTATTCTGAGAAACAATTTTCTGTTTTCCAAGTTGCAAGATGTCAGAGATAAGGTACAACAAGGCCCATATCCGCACATGGAATATTGTGGAGCCCACCTTCGGAATGCTGAAGAGCAGGTTCCGTTGTTTGGATCGCACTGCTGTACAGGCCAGAAAAAGTGGCCCAGATTGTAGTGACCTGCTGCATGCTACATAACATCGCCAAGCAACACAGGCTGGAGCATGATGCCATGCCGGAGGAGAATGCCGATCTGCCCCCCGTATGAAGCAACAACCCAATGCTGCAGGGATGCAGACACGCAGCAATGTCAATTCGAAGTCACTTCTTGTGAGCTGTTTGGTATATGCAATTATTTTTCAATTTTCATTCAATAATATGTAATGCAGAAATACACCTTTATTAAAAATATGCTGTAGATTAGAATACAAGTGCAAGGCCGATCCCTCTGGCTAGTGTGACCCAATAAACTGCAGAGCATTGCAAAATTAAGCAAATCAACATTTATTGAAAAAAGATGATTGAAATCACTTTCTAAATTCCAAACATTATCATCAAATGAAACGCTCAGTCTCATTAAAGGTCTAATTTATCGTGGTGAAAAAAACGGAACAAAACAACACTTTATCGTATAGCCTATTTTACACAAAATAAATACAGTCAATGTAAGAAAACGTGACAGCTGAGTGTTTTATTTTCCTCTTTTCTTTAAAAGGCCTACTGCTTGTTTCCTTTTACGCAGATGGAACTTGCTTGCCATGTGCACCTCACCTCCCTCTCCGGTCCCCGGCTGCCTAGCTGTCGCCCGCTTCTACACCTAGATTGAGGGCAGTCATTGCCTGTACCCCATCCTGGAGTCCTCTTGCCACAGAATTGACGGCCATTGTCAGGGCAGATACTGCACTGACCATCTGTCTGCAGTGCGTGGCAATGGCCTGAGTGTCGCGCCTGACTGCCCGTGCCAACGGTGACGCCACTCACATCTCCCGTGCAATTGTCTGAAGGGCTGCAGACTGTTTCTTTTGTTCCTGCAACAAATCCAGATCAATGTCCTCTGGGCCTTTTCAAGGTTCTGCAGGGGTGGCAGCTGCTTTGGGGGGATTTGAGGGGTATGGCTGAACTTCTGATGAAGATTCTATATATAAAAAATAAATGTTTTTTGTTGGGGATTTGACTTGAAAGACAGCAAAATGTTACCACAAGAGGTACATTCATTTTTCACTTAGTAAATAAATATCTTTTCAGAAAAAAAGTGTGTTTGTGTTACTGTGCGCCTACCTTGTTCTGCTATTAGGTCCAGTGTGGCATGCTCTGCAATTCCAGTGACTTGCTCTTCACAGAACATTAACTGCACCTGTTTTTCACTGCTGGTCAGAGGCATCTCATCCACTGTGCCCCTACCTGTTTAATTTGTAGATGCGTATTATACGCCAAATTTTCTTTTGTTCTTTTTCTGATATCTTGATATCTTCTTTTCACTTCATCCGCTGTTCACATCGTTTTACCAACAGCATTTACTTTTTCACAGATTTTCTCCCATATAGCGTTCCTTTGTGCAATAGTCAGATTTCTGTGCTGTAGCTCATTTAAGTGTTTATTGGCTTCATCTACCAACACCACTAATTCTATAAAGTCGAATTTCATTTTGTGCTTTCGTCTCTCCAAACTTGCCATGCTGCAAACCATGAAACACGCAAAACCCTCATTTAAATAGGCGTGTGTCCAACACGTTTGCACCTGTTGTCATTTACGCAATCACTCTTAGTAAATCACCCACAAACCGCAGTTCAGTCCCACGCATAAAATTCTAGATTGTGTACGCAAATTAGTACACGCAAATTGGGATCTTACTAGAGCTGGCCCTAAATGTTTTGTTGCGATATTTCATCCAAAGCAAACAAGAAAACTTTTAGAGGGCTTCCTTGTTCCTGCCAGCAGCCCCAGAGGGAACCAGCTCCCACCTATCATTCTAACTGTAATCATAATTCAACTCTTGTGTTTTGTTGGCATTGGCCGTCCATTCTCATTGTTTGGGGTTGCACCAAGTGGCAGCCCTTGTGGCTGAAAAATGAAGCCAACATGAAAGTGTTAATAAATAGAGACATAAAGAAAATTCATAATCAAATGAATAAACACATTTTGGTAACTAATCTGATAAATAAATGGCTTCAATATATTTCAACCTTGCTACAAATCTTTTCTGTGTATAGGTTAGGCAGATGGGACTAACTAGGAATGAGCGAGTACACCATTATCAGTAGCCGTACCTGTATCCGTTGCATCGACTAATTTATCCCTATTGGTACTCAGAAAAAGCAACGTTCAAACACGAAGTGGATGGACCTTAAAATGGAAATGGGTTTGATTTAACTTGAAGTTCTATTTTAAACCTGACATTGATATGGGTTGATCAGAAGATGCTATACTTATTATTCAGTAGAAAAATTTATATAACAGCCTCAGAATTGAGCTTCAGGTCTTTATTGATCACAAGGGTAACTGACTAAAAATGGCTACTCAAGTTCTTCACAAGTACAGATATTGACTCATTTTACTTGGATGATGTTCATACTCATGACATTTAGATGAACTGTACTGGAAACTTGTTTCATCCAAGTATTCGGCTCAACAAAGTCAATTAAAAAAGCTGTACTGAGGAGCAAAAAGCTAGTTTGCAGCCAGCTAACATTAGAAGCAGAGTGGCAAAAGTAATAGAACTCAACTGATCACACTCATGTGACTAACCATTTGTGAAAGCAAACTGAATCCAGTGTGGGAATGGTGCACTCTACCACTAAACCTGAAAACTATTGTATAGAGAGGTCATTACATAATGTAAATTCATTTAATGGCCATTGCAGAAAAATGCAGAACATAAGTAGTGAAATGGATTGTAACTCTGTTTATATGTTGTCTACGCACAGACACACACAGAAAGTGCCTGTTCATAATTTCTACCTCTGAGATAGTCTGGTAATAATTTATATTATCTGTCTAGTCAGCAGAGGCCCTGCTCACTTCCTGTTGTATTAACTAATACCCCTTTTCAACAGTCACTGGCTTGGTTTGGTTTAGGCACCACCGCTCTGAGACATCTGTGCACTTGCACAGCACAGCAGCCAGTGTAGTGAGGAGAGCAGCGGTGAGGGGAGTGGGGGAAGGCTCCTATTTAAGGATGCACCGAATATATTCAGCCGAATATTGCAAAAACACACATTCGGTATTCGGTGGAATAAGTGAAAAGCAAGGCCAAATAATAGCAGCGTGTTTTGATAACGCAATCAAACAGCGTGCGGTGACAGACAGAGTAAAATGTCAGCAGTGTGGCGATATTTTACTCCGTCCGTCACTGCACTCACATTTGCGACTAAAGATAGTTTTGTGCGGGCAAAATAAATCATTCAGCACACTGTGTGAGTACAGATTTCATCAAGCAGCAGAAACAAAACGGAGAATCTCGCCAGTTGTGGGTTGAACGGGGGTCACAGACACTGACAGGACGTATTCCTGTCAAATACAGCGGTGCATGATAACCGCTTACCGGCAACGGAGAACTCTGGCTCCAGGTGGATAACTTGTTGTCATGACTGCCCAAAAGTACCTGAACAGCCGAGCCATGGCGCCACACAGGTATGTGGCGTATCAGAGGAGAAACGAGCCGTTCACATTTCTCTCTTTGTGGCAGATAACGGCCCACAAACCTCAGCACACTTTAGGGACTGTTCTTTACTTATGAAGGGACTTGTCAGGGGAGGAGGGTGGCTGGTTGATTTTTATTCCATTTATTTATTTTATTTTGATCCCCCCCTATGTTAATCACTTATTGATGCTGTTTTTGAAGTATGAATAAGTCAATAAGTAATTTATTCCATTGAAATATCATTGATGTATTATAGAAAAGTGATTTTTTATAAATGACAAAAGGCACAACTGCCTCATTTTTGTTGTGGTATCCTGATACTACTCAGAACCGTGATACTTTCACTGGTATCGTACTGTGGGTCCCAATTTTGGTACCGTGACAACACTAATCTGGAGGGGGTTCAACTGCAAAAACGAATGAAAAACTAAAAAATGGCATTCCGTATTCAGCCAAGGGATGTCTCTCACCCCCTCCCTAAGGATTTTAATAAGATAATTGAATTTTTTGTGGAAGACTATATCATACATTATTATTCAAAGAGAAACATTTATATACGTTAAAACATGTCTTGAAAGAATCTTTAATGATTAAATTATCATTTATTTTCATAAAAAAAGATAACTTAATTGTGATAATAATCACAATTATTTTAATCATCATTATTATGATTACTTTTATTATCCAGATGCTGGGGACCTTCTGCAGGCAAAGGCTCAGGTTGAAAAGGAACTGGGAACAGTTAGAGCTTGGGACAGAACAGGGCAGCACACCGGCTGGGGCAGGCTGGCCTGGTGTGGGTCCGTCAAATCTATTAAAGAACCTATTCAGTTCATCTGCTAGGTCCCGGTCACCCTCCGGTAGGGAACCACCCTGCCCCTTCACCACAGACCAGCATTTAGACTGTCTGACGGTGACAGGCAGTCTCTTCATTACTGGGACCCAGGGGAGCGATGAACCATGTCATGGTCTTAACGACCAGGAGGGGGCAGCGCTGCACATTTGTATGCGTCCCTCACATTTGCATACAGGAGATCCAATGTTCTGTCACCCCATGTGCTGCAGTTTAACTGTTTAACTGTTTAAAAGTGGGCAAAGTCTTGGAGAGAGAGACATGGTTAAAATCACCAGATAGTAGGGCTGCACGATTGATCGTAATAAAATCGTGATCTCAATTCATATGCATATGCAATCTAATTTTTCAATGACGGCGATTCTGTTGGGATTCGAGTTGGGACAAAATCTGCATGAAAACAAGCGCTCCCAACGATGCAGCGATATACCATGTGATGCAGAGCGACAGCCGGCCGGCAGTTTGGAAAGCAGCGAGAGCAGGAGAGAGTCGACAACGTGAGGAGGACCCCTTACAAGTCAGCCTCTCAGTCCTTAGCCGCTAACGTTAGCTCATGTACAACACAGGTACCACACAGAAACTTTTACAAAGGGTCATAATGTGCTTCTAGTGACTGTCAAATCGCCAGCGAAAGTTGTTTACACTGCGGACATGGAGAGCAGCAGTGCCTGCTCTCATGGGACAAAGATCCTCTCTGAGGAAGAGGGTGATGCTGACCAGCTAACTGACAGGATGCCCATTAACATTATCACTCCTATTGTGTGTGTGTGTGTGTGTTTGTATTATTATTATTTTGTAGATTTCAAGCACTTTTCTTTTTTTGAAGTGTATTTTTATTTATGTATTTGTAATATATAATACAGACAAGAAGGAAAAGGCAGAGACAAACATTGAAAAAGTCAATTACTGTTGTATGTGTTAATGTTACATGTTGTGCATTGCATTTCAAATAAAAGTCCAAAAAATAAGTCCAAGGTCCATTTTTGGTATTTTTGGTACTCACTATAGGGGGCTGGTTTACTCCAGAAACATACATACTGTTTATGTGTATGTTGCAGAGCTGCTGTACCAAAATGAGTTATCCTCCCCCAGAAATTAGGGTTACGATATGCTTCTTTTATGATTCCAATCCAGTCCTCTTTTGCTGTGGCTCAGCATTTAAATAACCTTTATCAGATTTGATGGTTTAGTCACAGACTTTCCCAAAAAGTGTTGTACTTTTCTTTCACAAATGTGGGAATGAAACTGCATTAAAATGTACAAAACAGTGAAATTTATTCACCATTTATTCACCTTGTCTGGTGGGGCAGCTCTCTGGGTGCTCAGCACCCCTAAACCTCTGATCCTAGAATCGCCCCTGTAGACCAACTTAATACAATACCTGAGTCTTCTACGATGTTGACTGGTCTGCAGTCAGTCATACCCATTTAGCGATCGCTTTAGTTAACTTCTTTGACGTACTTTCATCCACGGGTCTGCGGCGACTCCCACACTCCAAAATGGTACTTTGGTGGAGCTGAGGCTCACTTGGCTGGGGTGCGCCGGCTGCACCTGGGTGTTTAGTGTGGTAACTCAAACTCGACGTACTCCGGTGGTGGTTAAACTCCGTTTGACACAGGTTGCATTTTACTTTTGACTTGTCAACTGAACCGTCTGGAAGTTTTTTAAAGTTAAACAAGCCGTTCAAAAGTCCAGTAGCACTCTTTCTTTCCATCACCGCGGTAAGTTTACTGCAGGAAGCTGCTGCGAAGCATGACGCTACAGCTAGAGGAGCTGACTACGGGTGAGTAGGAGAGACAAAAAGGCTTGCGAAATTAAAATGCGATTAAAAAAAAACAAAAAAAAACGTGTTATGGATTGCATTAATCTAATCGTGATTAACGCGTTAACGCTGACAGCCCTAGTTTAAAGATATATACTGTAGGTGTACCCTGTGGTCTTAAGTATGTGATGTTTTTGCTGTACAAAGAGAGAGAAAGAGACAGAGAGGGAAGGAAAAGCTATCTCGATGGGGATATCATGTTAAAATCAGGTGAAAATAAGGTCATTGTGTCACAGAGTAATGAAAGGGAAATGGAAGGATGACATCAGTTGAATTAGGAAATGAATCCAGTTGTAGCAGAAAAGATAAGCATACATGTCCACTGTGTCATTACTGCTTTTCTCATTGGCTCTTCTCCACGCAGTCTCCATCTTGCCTCTGCACTTGTGATGCACAGGCTATTTGCACTTGAGAAATGATGCTAGCTGTAGGAAAGTGTGAAATGCAAAGCAGCTACTTATGACTCTACCTGACATTTATGTTTATCAGTTGTGATGGTGGTTGTGGTATTTAAGCCAAACTGCTTACTGTATGTTACTATTCTTTTTCATTTTACTTGCTCAGATCTTTAAAAGTTAAATGGACCTATGGAGAGAAAGCCTCATTTTAGGCAGGAAATAATAAACATGAAAACCACTGCCATGCTAAATTCAGGATCTTATCTGATCTTAACTTGTACCAATGATGAGCACTACTGTGTCACTGATAGCTGCGCATTTAGCGTAAGACATAGATGGATCAGTTTGGCATCTCACACACACGCACACACACACACACACACAATCACACACCCACAGATGGACAAGTGGGTTTGCCAACAACTGCAGTTATGGCTGGTCATCAAACAGTGTGTAGATGGTGTCAATCTCTCAAAGGAACAATAAGACTCATTCTCACAAAGATGCAATAAGAAGCCAGTTTATATGTAATGAATTCTGAAGTGGCACTTTATGTGTTGAATGGCCCAGTTGAAGCTGCCAGGGTTACTGCTTATCAATACATATATAACAGTAAAGGAATAGTTAAGCATTTGGGGAAATAGGCTCATTTCTGTCCTTGTTGAGAGGTTACAAGGTTTATTTATTGTTATTCTACAATGCAGTGCTGGACAACAAAATAAGAGTTGTGATCCTTTATGCTAAGAAAAAAGATACCACTCTCATATCTGTGTTCTGAATATGAAGCCCCAAAGACTGGAAACAGGTGAGAAAAAAGCTCTATCCAAACAACTTTATCTCAGACAGGGATTTACAGTTTACAGTCAGCTTTGTCTGTTATCATGGAGACATTGTACACAAACCAATTGCAAGGCTGTGGGGTAGATGAATGCCCAAAAATGTCCTGCCAGATGCCTGCTGCTGCTGCTGCCATCATTAATCATTAGTCATACTTCTACTGCTATTATAGACATATGATATTATCATACATGTATACTGCCTGATACTAATATATACTTTCAACATATTGTACCACAGTAGCCAGAACTATAACGACAGTATTATTACTTTCATGAATGTTGTTGTAAACTACTGTCATTACAGAGGATGTCATACAGATTACTGTATTGTGTCATACAGATTATTGTTAATTTGTTATGCTGATCTGTTCTGTACGACATCTACTGCACGTCTGTCCGTCCTGGAAGAGGGATCCCTCCTCAGTTGCTCTTCCTGAGGTTTCTACCATTTTTTTTTTCCCCCGGTAAAGGGTTTTTTTTGGGGAGTTTTTCCTTATCCGCTGTGAGGGTCTAAAGGACAGAGGGATGTCGTATGCTGTAAAGCCCTGTGAGGCAAATTGTATTTGTGATATTGGGCTTTATAAATAAAATTGATTGATTGATTGAAATGAAGCCCACATTTCTGGATGTGTTGGTTGTTGATGCTCTGGGAAACATGTCAACTTCAGCCTGTTACATGCATTGTCTGTTTTCAAAATACTCCGTTTTGACAGGAAATGTACAGTTTACAAACAGTCTCTCAAAATATATGTACTATGTTGGTATAACACCGCAAATTCACTCCCCCCCCCCCCCCCCCACTTCCGTGTGTGCGTGCGTGTGTGCGCAGGTGGGATGACATGTACCAGTTTCACAGTTTAGCAGGAACATGTGTGTAACAAAACAGGACAGGACAGGGCAGGACAGGGCAGGACGAGAGGCTGTGCATGGCGAAACTTGTAGTGGTGTTTTAGAGTTTGTTTTTGGTGTTGATCTGTGTTTGTGTGATTTTGTGTTTGTGCACACAAATCCAAATGCATTGATATAAGTCACCCCAAACTTCTTGCACCTCAGTAAAGAATTTAACAAACACATGATTAGTTGGGAACAGAGATGTGAAAAAAATGTTTGGAAAAAAAAAAAGTCTTTCTTATCAATTTAGCTTTTTTTTTTTACAAGTGTTTTTATATTCAGTAAGCTTTGTCTGTGTTTATTTGTTCTTCACTAATAATCACACAGTCAGAACATTGTTTTACCCTCAATTTTACCCCTTAATTTTCTGTGATATTGTTATCTACTTTCAGTTTGGACTATGTGAGGCTTCGTGATATGGTCCCAGTGTGTTTTCCAGCTAATACCTACCAGTTCTAGTCAGCTGCAGAATCTCTTTTAGGAAGATAAAAAAGGGATTCTGTTACCTTTCAGATGAGACCATGCATGTATATGTACTAAAACTGGAACAAGAACATATTTCAGTTTACTTTGGGCATGCCATGGATAGGCAGGTTGCCTTGAAATTTTGAGTTTACTCAACCTTTTTTTCCAGCCTTGATCTCTTCTGTGTGCTTAAAAGGGAATCAACTGTTGTACTTAACCCAGAACAACAGGGTCACCTCCACTGCAGATTGTGAGCCAAACTCCTCTAACCCCTGCTTTGATTGTCCTGTCACTTTGGGGTGATCTTTTGGGAGAACAACGTACATTTTGCATTTTGTTTTCTCTTCGAGGACGTTTTCCTTATCTGACCTGTCTTGGGTTATTTTCATCGTCTCCTGATGTTTGCAGTTGAGGTCTTATAGGTCCACCTGATTCTATAAACAAAAACTTTGGGTCTGCATATGTTTCTATGTCCCATTTAGGTTGGGTCTGTTTTTCAGGCGGGTTTTTTTTACAGGTTTGTTTTAAATCAGGTCTAAAGCTTTGGACCCCTGGATATCTCTTCTTTGCACATTATTATGGTCTTATTATCAGCAACGTCTAGGTGATGCACTGCAGTGTAAGATTTGTTATTGTCAGCCAAAGGAACGTGACTGTGTCTCCACCACAAGTCAAATGTGTACTACTTACGCTGGCAAATAGCAGTTATTAGTGCTGTTGTTGTAGACAGGATGGAGAGGAGCTGTGGTCAGGAGGTGGATTATGGGAAAAGGAAAGCAGAAAAACAAGCACATGAATTTACTCACACACACATGAAAGGGCACACAGGAAAAAACACCATGGATCATAAAGGATTCTTTTTTAGCCAGTCTCTAAAAATCCAAACAATGCAACACACACAAAGCAAGGATCCAAACAAGGATGGACATGTTTAAGGGAGTGTGTATGCATTCAGGGAACTCTCATTGTCTAGGGTAATTGTTTTGTCGCGTGTGTGGCTGCATCTGTACACGTGTACGCTGGTGTGTATTCTGCGTGTTCAGTGTGTTCCTATTGTTTCGGAGATTGCTATTTTTAGCCATAGTGAGTTAACATGTTTGTGTGGTTTGCATGGATATCAGTTTTACAAACACTGACCCACTGAGCTAAACTTAGGAGCTCTGTGTTTATCACTGTTTGCTGCTGTCTTGTAGACATTCATTCAGTCTAAATCTAGAACTGCTGGCTCTTTCTCTTTCCTCTTCCTGTACTCTGTGGGCATATTCTTTTCTAAACTAATATTTTGCCATTTGAGTAGGAAGATAGTATCTTGAGGTCTTGAGGTTTATGACAGAGTGTGGAATCTTCAGGGATCAGTGCAGCATCAGCAGTAATACTGGTGTTGTACTGGATATTTATGATGAAGAGAAAGCCTCACCTCACCTCTCACATATGGTCATGACATTTGGTAGTGACCTTACCAAATCTTTGGATATGGCCATATTCCCATCTATAAAGGCACCACGAATGCTGAAAAGTACATACAGGTTTTGGAGCAGGGACATCCCTGTTTATTCCAGCAAGACAATGAGACACATTCTGCATGTTTCAACAGCCTGGCTTTGTCGTAAAAGGGTGCATGTACTAGAATGACCTGCCTGCAGTCCAGACCTATCTCCCATTGAAAATATGTGGCCCATTGTTTCTCACCTTTATTTATTCTCGAATGGACATTGAGGTTACCCTCATTTTCAATGCCGTCGAGTGTGTGAATTTTGTGAAGTGCAACATACGGTAACGGAGAACATGGACTCTCTCATACACTCTCAAAACTTCAACAATTTGTGTTCTCAGTTTCCAAATTCTTACTGAGTGTTGTTAAAAGAAAACATGCTCCTGTCCCAACTTTTTTCGAACATGCAGCATCAGATTCAGAGTGAGTGTATATTTATAAAAAACAATAAAGTATATCAGTTTGAACATTAAGTATCTTGTCTTTGTACTGTATTCAATTGAATATAGGCAAAGAGTGACTTTCAAATAATTGTTTTCTGTATTTATTTACGTTTTACACAGCATCACAACTTTTTGGAATTAGGGCTGGCATACATCAATTAAGTAACTGTAACAAACAGTTATTTTACCCAAGCTATGACTGCTTTTCTAAGTCTAACTAAGCAGTATTGTCGCCTTAACCTAAGATTGTTTTGCTGATATAATCTATGTTTCTTGTGAAGACTGAAGTTTATTTTTAAAAGACACTGTAGCATGGGCGTCGTCAAATATTTGATCTACCAAATATATGATCTACTAAACTGTTCAGCCTCCTTCAGTACATGGAGCACAGGAAACTTAAAGGGTCATTGTGCTTTTTGACAACTTGAATTTTGATTGTGTAGTTTTGTCCATCATTTCCATCAGTTACGATAACATTATGCTCATCAAATTTAGTAACATGGTAAAATCGTATTTGTCGGATGTGTCAAGAACTACAAGACTCCAAAATACAGTCATTGTCACACATGGGAGTTGTGGTCTACTACTGCCTCGAGGGTTAGTGTGTTTATTGATTTTATTTATTTAGAAGGAGGACAGTGCACATTAATGGACATTACTGTAAATGTGTCACTTTAAGCCAAAGGATAATTCACAACTGTGGTCCTCCGGCATGGTGTTAAAAAACCTCAAAGTCATTAAAATCCATCAAACAAAAACAGGTAATCAAGGACAACCATATAACACTACAGAACGACATCAAAACAGACAGTAATACAAAACACAGACAATACATCTAGTGCAAAACAGAAAATACAAGTGTGACCAATACATTTAGTGCAGTATAATACAGTGCAACATGATTTTAATGTGTGGTAGAAAGTGAGACAAAGCAATGCAAAGCCTGTTTATGATTATAGTCAATAATTTATGGGAGTATGGGTATGAGTAACGTTGTAAAGTGCTGCAGTGCTCAGTTATTGATATAAAAAGTTGAGTTACCACGATTTCAGTTACATAAAATTAGTCTAGGGAGAAATCTGTTGGGGGTGAATGTGAAAAATGGGGTTGCAACAATGCAGAGACCAGTACATTAATTCTTAGAAGATGATGAAGATGCTGGCGTTGGAATGGAAAGAGGGAGTATAATTTTAAAGCGGTGTAGTATTTGTACTAAAGTGCTAGTTTGCCCATGTTAATGCATATAATCACAAAGGTGCTACATACATTAACAATGGTTACAGGTCTGGTTGTGTCAGGTGTAGTGGTGGAAATATTCCACTTATGTTGTGTTCACACCAAATGCCTTACTCATGCAAGTTTGAACACTAGAATATTTTGTGTTGACTCACTTCATATGCATGAATAACATTTGCGCGTGAAATCAATGAATGAACTAACGCCAATATGTCCTCTGTGTCATATGTTCCCGAGGGATGTCAATGCTGCATACTACAAAAAAATTGCAAGACTCACTTCATTTGTGCCGCTTAATCTGATTTAACATGCAATTCAGTCACACTAATTGTTCCATTCATGTCCGGTGTGAACACAACATTACACTAAAACTGATATTGATTTGATTTATCAGAGATGCTAGCAAAGTAACACAAAACATAAAATAAGAACAGCAGAAACATCAGATAGGCCAAAGCACTGTAATTAACTAGCCTATACTGTATATCCTGAAACGATGCAGTGACGTTTAAAAATGACAACAGAAATAAACAAGTTTGCCGATTTCACATATCTCCACCATTCAAAACAGCTGCCAGTTATCAACCCGGAAGTGTTAATGCGATATCATGGTGATTCGGTCTGATATGGCTCATCCATGTTGAGTAGCCTACTAGTACATTCTAATAAAAGATGGAGGCCGTATTCTGCAAAATCAAAACCTATATACAGGCATGTCAGAATGAGTACCAACTGAAGAATTAGAATTTACAGTTATAGTTAGAATTTCTAAAGTTAAGATAAGTGGTCTAAGATAGGATAGGACTAGGGATGCACCAAATATTCGGTAACCGAATATATTCGGCCGAATATTGCAAAAAACCACACATTCGGTATTCGGTGGAATAAGTTAAAAGCAAGGCCGAATAATAGCAGCATGTTTTGATAACGCAATCAAACAGCGTGCCGTGACGGGCGGAGTAAAATGTCGATGGCGATCCGTCACTCACCGCATTCGCATTTGCGACTAAAAATAGTTTTGAGCGAGCAAAATAGGCTTAAATCATTCAGCACGCTGTGCGAGCAGCCTACGGATTTCAACCACTCTCAGAAACGATAGGCGAATCCCACCGGTTGTGGGTTGAACGGGGGTCACAGACACAGGCAGTAATGTATTCCTGTCAAATATGGCGGCCATCCACTAACCGCGACGGAGAAGTCGGCTCCAATAATATCCTCTTCTTGGCGTCATGACTGCCCAGTAGTACCTGAACAGCCGAGCCAGCCGAACACAGGTATGTGGCGTGTCAGAGGAGAAACGAGCCGTTCACATTTCTGTCATTGTGGCAGGTAACGGCCCACAAACCTCACCGCACTTTAGGGACTGTTCTTTACTTATGAAGGGACTGTCAGGGGAGAAACGAGCCATTCACATTTCTGTCATTGTGGCAGGTAACGGACTTTAGGGACTGTTCTTTACTTATGGAGGGACTGTACTTTACTTGTCAGGGGAGGAGGGTGGCTGGTTGATTCTTATTTTATTTATTTATTTTATTTTGATCCCCCCTATGTTAATCATTTATTGATGCTGTTTTTGAAGTACGAATAAGTCAATAAGTAATTTATTCCATTGAAATATCATTGATGTGTTATAGAAAAGTGATTTATCTTTTTATAAATGACAAAAGGCACATCTGCCTCATTTTTGCTGTGGTATCCTGATACTACTCAGAACCGTGATATTTTTGTTGGTATCGTACAGTGGGTCCCAATTTTGGTACCGTGACAACACTAATCTGGAGGAGGTTCATCTGCAAAAACTAATGAAAAACTAAACAACGATATTCGGTATTTGGTACTTGGTATTCGGCCAAGCGTTTAATATTATTCGGCTTCGGCCCAAAATTTTCATTTCGGTGCATCCCTAGATAGACACAGCCATGAGTTTAGAGACTGATTCTATAACAGGAGGGCAGGATTCTTCCCATCTTTGAAACTGAAGATGGGAAAGCCAATATTTCCCCGTAAACAGGCACCTGCAGTGTGACATCAAGCAGATCATCTGAAGACTTGGGACCTCATCTCCCTGTCTGCTAGCTTTAAACAGCAAAAACGCACACAAAGGCATGTTTTTTAATGGCATCCTAATAAAGGGTTTGCGCATCCAGCACACACTGGGAGAGAGGAGAGGACAGGAAGTGGCTCACATATGAAATGGAAATTCAAGGGGACATCTGAGAGGAAAGGGCAGAGTGATGGGGGCTCACTTCGTATGTGTGTGTGGTAGAGGTCAGAGGCCATACCAGCAGTGCATAGCAGAGAAGATGAACAGAAGGCTTGAGGGTGAGGGTATTGGGGGGTGAGAGACATGATAGGTGGTAGAATGTCTGTGTGTGGAAAAAGTGTGTGTGTGTGTGTGTGTGTCTAAAAGGAGTCAAATGGCATCATGCATTAATGAGGCACCTAAAATAACAAAGCATAGACTGTGACCTTGAGATTATGAATGGCTATTCTGTGTGTTCGTGTGTGTGTGTGTGTTGGCATATTTTTTTGTACCCTATTACCTAGGGACGGGTGTAGTTAAGATTTTAACCATGGCACTTCTTACCGATATAGCTCATCAATCTGGTAGTTTAATAGTACTCCTATCGGTTGTTCTGGGGGGTATTTAAGAGAAAAAAAAATTAAACAAATTATGAACAGATTTAACACTGCTTTATTTTCTATGTATGGTAGTACAGCATATAGAACTATGTTCTGCTACAGCATTGTTTAGAATTTAATTTCTATTTTCAAGGCACATTTAAGGTGGATTTATACTTGTGTATCAGCTCTATGCAGAGCCTACGCTTTAGCCTATGCATGGGGCCTACACCATTGTGAGCATTCATACTTGTGTGGAGGCACGTCTGTGTCACTCTGCAATTACACTTCCAGTCAGTGGTGGGGTTTCTGTTAAGTGCTGTTAAATTTTGTTGATTCAAAACACACGCAAAACACAATAAACATGGCTTAATAGTGACCATTTCAAACACAAGTACACAAATCAGCTTCAATACATTATGCAGGATTCACAGAGAAAGCACTTGTCTATTGCTGGGCACATTTTCTCCATTAAAGTAACACTTATCTTTCTGGAACTTTTACACTTTTCTTTATTTAGGTTAAAATGCTATTAATAAGCTGATGACATACTAAAATGTAAGTGAATTTCACTAGAAATAAAAACTCATAATTATACCATTCTCATATGGTTCTAAGAAAACTCGGACTGAATGCAATGATTGGTTGGAGTTTTCTCCTGTTCTATCTGTCCTCCCCACGTGGAGGCCTCCGACTAGCATTTCCTTGCATCTGTGGAGTTTTTGACTGTGACATGTTGACCCTTTTCATCCTACTATTGCACCATATGTTCTTTCTTATATGTTACACAAATTGTTTTTAAATGTTTTGTTTCTTTTTGCTTGAGGTATGTGAAATGTCATTTCGTTTTTGAGCTGAGCATAAAAATGACAAAAAAAGAAGTTTAGTTCAGTTCATAACTATATATATGACAACACAGCATTCAGTTGCTATTGGCTAACATTGGCCTACTGTAGCATAGCCTCTGAAACATTAGCGTTATCTTCCTTGTGCGTTTCCATTTACTAGTAACGTTAATGCTATTTAACGTTAGCACTGTAACCTTATTCTAAAACTCATCAGTCATCACTGACTCTGGTTGAGTTTTAAAACTCCGACGTTGCGTATGACTGTCTTGGTTGTTACGTTACACTTGCTCTCGTCTCCTGTGCATCTAATGTTACCTTGCCAACGCCTACGTCTATCATAGACGTAATGAGGACGTAATGGATGAGGGGAGAGTAGGCCTTTGGAGGGAGGTGGAGTTGCAGAAGGAGAGGGATGGGACTTTGGAGGGAGGCGGGAGTTGTGGATGTTCAAATTTTTGCTGGAAATCATGGACGTCTGTGTGTGAGTGAGTGCTGTGTGAAATGCAAGTGTAGCCCTCTCACTCAATTCCTAATTTTAACACAAACCTTGTGATTACACACTCTATATTTTAAACATCTTTTTGCATGGGAGAGGAATAGGTGATGGCTACAAATATGAAACTGGGAGTTGTGTACAAAAACATGATTCAAAACCAAGGTGCAAAGAGGCCCAGTTAGCTTATAATACAGCTATACTGTATGTGTGAGCTTTAACTCCCATGCTTAATACTTACTCAACTATAGCCCTTTAATATTCAACATAAATCAAATTACCATACCGTGAATTGGCTTACATAACTATTAAACATGAATCACCCTCAAACACATGGACTGATTGCAAAAGTATCACAATATTTATTTCAAACCCCCAAAACAAATAATAAAAAAAACTATTAAAGATAATACCCGGGATTTTCTAACTCAGTCTATGTAGGCGGTGGGCCGAAGCCGCGTATCTGTGTTAGTTTAACAAAGTAATGATCCCCGTGCAGGGACAACCTGGATTTGTAAAATTGTGAAGATTATTTTATTCTTCATCGGATCCGGGTTGTTGCCACTCGATATTCTTGCACATTTTTCCACAATTATAATTTAAAGTTTGTTTATTATTCAGGCAAACGCTACAGTTTGACCAATAGAACGCTAAGATTTCGAGGGGGGGCGTCGTTAGCCTATCAGATTTAGCTACTCGGCACAGCTGTTCAACAGAGGAATCGGCAGATGGACACGACGGAGACAAGTAAGTAGCGTTATTATATTATTAAAAAATGTTTGCAGCTTGATTTTATTGTACAGTATTGAGTTCAAACGCATGACTTGTAACTTGTGTTTTGTACAGTGTTGAGTTGAAACGTATGGTGACGTTTTGCAAGTGTAAAAGTAACATTAGCGTTAGCTTTTGCAAAAGGCGCTAGCTAGCAGCTTCACGCACTTTACGGGAAAAGTGAAGTTGAAGTGACTTGCATCTTATTTCTTATTGGGTTACGTTAAGTCTCTTAAGTCCTTGTGGTAGAAATAACCGGATTGTTGCATGTTTATTTGAGTATCTGCTGACCAACATCACTGAGTCTCATAAACCAAGCAAACACGCTATGATGATGTGTAAACAATGTTGTCATTTAATCATTGTTTCCTCACATAACCTCCATGGAAACAGCAGAAGAGAGCTAACAGCTAAACGAAAAAAAAGTAAGGTTTTGAAAAGAGCTTGAACTGATTGTAAATCACATATGTAGCATTAGAGAGTTTGTAACAAAGAAACAAAGCATAACATATACATTATATTGAAAGTTAACATTACATCATTTTCTTCCCTCCTGCAGGAGTCATCACACAGGATGAAGCCATATGGGCCTAGTCTTCTTCAAGAGGCCCATTATCACAATTTGTGCATTGACACAGGTTTGTACATGGCAGCTCATGCAGTTTACATGTGCATCTGCCCTTAACACAGTTGGTTTTTTTACAGGCACAATGCACAAGCTCCAGTATCGCCTCTGGTGCTGGGGGGAGTGTCATCCATTCCATCTCATACAAATCTCTTGTCATCTTCCAGCCATGACTTATGGGAGGAGGACTGTCTGGCTTACACTCAAGGCTCCTCCTGTGTATTGCTGCCTGAAAGTTTGCCCGCTTGATGGTACAAGGAGTCTTTGTTTGGAGGTAGTTGTCTCTCAGAGCACTTTCCAGGTTTGAAAAGTTTAGCCCTTGCAATGTTAACGTCCTGGCAGTCCTTTTGATCATATAGATCACATGTAAATGCTTCCACTGCCTGAAGGAGTTCTGGTGGGGGAGAAGCTAGTGCCTAATTCTCTAAATAGATTGACATATTCAACTTTAGAATTTAGTATGCCTTTGCTTTCCCCACCCCATGCAGAGCACTCACAGTGTCGCAACCAGAGAAGGCATGCAGACCAACAAGGGCTTCACATTTGTCTTTGCCAAGATGGGCATGAAGGCTGTTAATGTCAACAATGTGTGGGTTTCTCTCTTTGGCTGTGTGGAAGTACAGGTGACCATCAATGTGGCTGCAGAACGCAAGTGCCAACACAAAGACATCAGTGTCCGGGCTCTTGATCACCAGGTCAGTGCTGTATTTTGCTGCACAAACTGCATGCAGCATAAGTCTGGTGTCTGCTTCCTCTTGAGTTGTCTCAAGGTCTTGAACCTCCGTTACTTCAAGGTCAGTGTAGTTCTCGTTCATTTTAATTGAGTGACATTTTTCTCCATGCCCAACAATGATTCTTACATTTTCAATGATGTTTTTTGCAGATGTGCTCCAGTGTTGGAAGAAGTACTCCAGCAAGTTTTCTTTATTTTGCCCACATGCCAGGAATTTTCTCCACTGCTTTGGTGTTTTTTGGTCATCTCCATATATTTTGATTTTTTGACAACCCTCCTCTGCCCTCCTACTTTGCTCAGCATTTTTGATGCTTTGGATTCTGTATGTGTCGCATACAAAATGAAGCTCTGTGGACTTGGTTCCTTTAGCTGAGTTAACTAATGTCCTCAGTACATGGTCAGCATATAGGCCAAATGTTGGTTGTGGCTTTAGCTGTTGCACTTTTTTCCCAAATCCAAACTGAACCATCTGGAATGTTCTTCTCTGATGCACGTGGTCTGATCTCCTCCTCCAAGATGTGCATCAGCTTGGCTTTGTTGGTTTTTACCAGAGAGCCATCAAAGTTGGCCAGTGACTGTAGCAAAGGACCCAGACTGTAAGTGAGCATTTCATCTATGTTAATTTGTCTAACATTGCCCACAACAATTAACCTGGCAAACAAGTTGCGGTGAGATGTCAAAGTGATTTCTTTTCCTCTGACTTTTGTGACTGTACTGTGGCCAGTGTCTTTGAATGTTTTGATTTTCATTTTCTTGATCGGGTCGTGGAATGATGCCTTTGCCTTGACAATCCTTTTTTTCACAGAAGTCTGTGAGAGCCTTAACACCACTTTGTTTTGCCCCCAGTAAGTCTTCAGCAACATTATCGGATGCCTGTTGACCAGAGGAGATTTGATAGAGACTGTCCATTCAGTGAAGGGTCGAAGGGATTGACCATATTTTGGATAGTGGTGATAATATTCAACACATAAGCCTCATCTCGCTGTAGTCTCGTGGTGTCCAGCTCAGAGTTTAGATGCAATACTGGGCACTGTCCAGCCATTGATTTACATTCAAGTGTGATGGCTGCCCACTCATGTTGTGTTAAGGTCCATCTGTGAACTGCACCCTTGTTTAGAGAGAACCCACTGATGCCTCCCTTTGTCTTTGAATCGCGATTGGCTGTTTGTTCAATTACTTGATCACATGCAGTGCCGGCAAAACCATGTTTCTGATGCCTTTGTGCCACAAAGTCACCTGAAAGAAGCTGCTGGTGTGCTGAAGGATGTGTGTCTTCCAGATTGGTCATCTCAACCCAATATGATGTGAGATATCTGGCATAATTGACTTTATCACATGCAAAAAACCATGGCAGCATACACTGCACAGTTGACAAATGGAGAGCCCAGTTTCCCTCTCGGGTTGCCCTGATGAAGAGAAGCAAGTTTTCCACCATTTCAATGTATGTGCTCCAAAATGTGAAGGTCTGGTTGGAGTTGTTTTCTTCCACAAAAACTTCGTAGCTTTTCAGCAACTGCAGAAATACATCAGACCTAAGCATGGCATTGAACTCTTCACTTGGAAAGGTCTTTCCCAAATCTGTTGCAACTTTTAAAGCTGCTGCATGGTCCTCTTGTGTGAGAGTTCCCAGGTATGTCTGCCAGCGCAATCTCTGCAGTGCTTCCATCAGGAGCTTGTGTGCCCGTATGCTCCTGTTGTAGTGATGGCCTGAGACAACTCCATCAATAGAACCTGCAGCCACAACTTCAGATTCAATCAAGACATCCTGTAAGCCTGAAATACAGGAAAGATATGCCATAGCTGTGTGAAACTCTCCCATCCTTATTACAAGTCTCTCTGACAAAGTGCTTGTCTGCCAACGTATCTCTTGGGCCTCAGCATATATGGCTTGATCCATAACTACCAGTATTTCTTTTTGTTTCAGATTGTCAGCAATAGCAGTGGAGCGGCCCAGGATGGTGTGGACAGTGATGAGGTCTGTTGGGCTAGCATCAATGACAGGTAGATAGCCTACATTTGTAGAGGGTAGGATTGTGTCCTGCTTTAACATTATGTTAAAACCTGTCCATCCAGGAATGACTTTCCCCTCAGCCTCCTGTACTTTCATTAGGAAGAATGCAGCATCAGTTCACCTTCCAGTGGTTTGGGCATCTTTATATTTGTCCTGCTGGAGATCTACCTTGAGCAATACATTCTGTGGACCAGACCTCCTTCCTCTTGTGTAGGTTGAAAGATTTAGTGGAGGAGGATGATGTAGAGGGTAAAGATGCTGACTCACTAGCCATGGTCTGCTGAATAATTATTCCATTGGTGTTGTGCGTTGTTCCTTTACCTGAAAGTGTCTCCTCTCCAAAGTCATTATTATCCCAAACAAGTGTGGCAGGTAATTCAACCCTGATGTTTTCTGGGATGTATATATCTCCTCTCTCCACTTGTAGGTGAGCAAGGGCTGTATCATGCTCAAGAACCTGGGAGTTAGATGAGCAGTGGCCAAGGCCATTCAACAACCCTATGAGCTCTGCTGAGCCTGTCATATGCCGAACTGCCATTGCAAGAGAGCATTGTTTTGGCATGAGCCACCGTCCTTTGGTCACCAAGGTAATGAGATCCTGACAAGTTGACACTATCTTTCTGCTGTCCTCTAAAGTAACCCCAACACGTTCATTGTCTGATGGTTGTGTTGAAATGCCAGATGTCCATGCAACAAAGTTAAAAAGTTGGTGAGGTACGAAGTCCAGGGCATTATCCAGTGTAAGGTCAGTTGCTCTTGGAGGCCATGGGAGCTTTGGTGATGTTTTTGATGTCTTACAGATGATGTCCCTCAGGGTGACCACTGCATGATATAAAAGACGAGACCTATCTGTCGGGATGGTGGCATTATCAGGCTGTCTTTGAGTCATCAGTGATATTTCTCTTTCACTGTCTTCAGATGAGGAGGAAGAGGAAGTGGCAACTTTTGAAGTCTTGCCTTGAGTAAGTGAGCCTTGTATGTTGGAATGTTAACTCCCTCCCTTTCCAGAACAACATTCTTAAAAAGCATATTCAGCTTTGAGAGTCGAAGCACCTCCCGTTTTTTCACAAGCTTCTCCTCGATCACTGTTTTACAGAAATGCTTGTACCCATTCTCATACAAGTTGCTTTCTGTGTTCTCACTTTTCTTTTTTGACAGGTAGCGTGTGTAGTCTCTGAAACAGGAGAAGTGATATCGTGCCTCACTAGCCACTAGGTCCCTGTCACGAATGTGAAGAAGCAGACTCTCATCCTGTCTTTCTTCAGCAGCAAGAAGTAACTGCCCTGCAGTGAGTGTTTCACACCAAGAAAGTTTTTCTTTTATTCTCTTCCGGCTGTGTGCTTCATATTTTTCATGTTTGCAAATCAAACATTGTATTGGGAGCAGGTGTGGTGCTCTCTCAGACGTGTGGAAGTCACTTGTGTGTGATCTTAGAGCCCGTGTCTTTGCCGGAGTTTCCTCACCATCCTCTGCCTCTGTTGCTACTTCTAGCACTAAAAGACAAACAGAAGACATCCACAGATTCAGGCTTCACCTTGGTTTGAGGCTGTGCACCATTCTTATTCCCCTACATCACTGGGTTGTGACATCACAATTGTTGTATGTGAAGACACATACTTTATTCATATATGTAGTGTTTGTTACAGCAACACTCTGTAACTTTGACCAGGACCCGTGGCTTCAAAAACACTAAACTATGCACGTTAATATGTCGCATGAAACAGAAATTTTAGTAGAACCGGGTCATATTTTATGGAGAAAATGTCCTCTGGTTTTCCCTCTGATGTCCTATGACTGCTCGGATGTGATTCACGGAGGTTCCTGAAAGCAACATGTAGGCTGCCTGCAGACCAAAGCTGCAGCTGCAGCAGTGGGTAGTTGGGGACAGCTCTGCTAAATAAGCTTCGGTCTGCAGGCAGCCCACATGTTGCTTTCAGGAACCTCTGTGAATCACAGAGTTGAGGCCAAGCAGTCTAGGACATCAGTGGGGAAACCAGAGGACATTTTCTCCATAAAATATGACCCGGTTTTACTAAAATTGCTGTTTCAGCTTTGATTCTGGTTGCGCACAGACTAATGCAGTACTACCTGTGACTGCTATGTGGGTTGCATTGGCAGAGTGGCGCTGTCTGTATTTTTGCTCATTTACTCCACAGACAGAAGACAGAAGCTATTTTATGAGGGCAAAAGAAGAAATAAGTCAGAGTTGAGACTGAAGACTTATTTCACTGACAGTAACATATACTGTTGCTGGTGTGGCTGAATTATAGCGAACTGTGAAAATTACCGTGTGTGAGAGCCATTTGTATTAAATGTGTTTATTTGTATTTTTTGTTACACTCCCGCCACTTGGGGGAGTAGTGGTACTGGCAGCACCAGAGTTTATATAATCAAGGTGTAACCACACACAGGTGTTGCTGCGTGGAGGCGAAAAGTTTTTTGACCGTGCTGCATGCACCAGGTGCTGTGGAGACGACAGTCGAGTTATTTTGTTTGCTTATTTTTGGTTTATGAATTACAGATGGCTGTACCTGAACTGAATGAAAGTAAGTAATAAATCAACATTGGAAATATCGTCTGTGGTGCATTGCACGCGTCATAAATTACCTCAATTGGCAACCGTGGTGGTGGCCTTTTTGTGATAGGCAAAGGGTCACTACACCGTGTGATAGCTATTACAATATATTATGATGTGACTCTGTTTTAGGAGAGGAAGATTACTGATAGAAAAGTAAAAGGAAGCAGGAGGTAAAGAAATGTCTTTTTAATGACAAGATAACAAAATAAAAAACATTAATGACAAGATGGCAAAAAACAAAACATTGACAAGATAACAAAATACAAAACATTAATGACAAGATGACAAAAAACAAAACATTTGACCACAATGACACGGTGGTCCATTGCATTCTTTGAAAGTCGTCAAAATACATGAAACTGCAATTGCCCCCATTTTTTATTTCATAATGATAATATTTAATGACTTCTGTATTCTGAACTTGAAATGTCCCTGCTTTTCATTTCAGAAATCTGGTCACCTTATCTGAGATGAAATGGAAATAACAACTGCCTGTTTTCCCTGGCTGTTTTTAATTAATGTAGTTTTTGAATGTTACTGAGCAGTTTATTGGACTTCAGAAGTAATGTGAATGAGTGAGGGGCTTAATTTAAGTTGCACTTTTCTTCATCTCAACAGTGTTCACTACAGCTAGATGGGCAACTGACTCCCTCCTGTGATGGAATCAAGTGGGTGAGAATGCAGTGATCAGATTTTGACTAGGGTTTTGCTCATTTGAGTAGAGTGAAATACAAAGCTTATGTCTGAACAGTGAATTATGCACAATAAACTTGAGTTGTCAGAACCTGATCTTGTCAGAGGATGTCATTGTAGCTCCTAATTTCTTTTCTTTGTTCACAGATTCAGCATTCAAGATTAAGATTTTAAGTTCAAGATCCACATTTTTACAGTTTCACACTGCATGTTTGATAGCAACCTTCTGTTCCCTTTTCCTTTTGAATTAAAGCTTCCTTTTCTCTTCTCTTCTGGGCTCGTTTTATTTTTATGTTAGTAAAATGGATGTAGCAGTCCCTGTGATAGCCAGCATTAGCTGGTATGGCATATTCAGCAGGTTCCTGGCTGTGAAAGTGAAATCTCCGCACTGCCTCTTCAGCTATAACACTCTCTTCAGTGCCTAAATCTTTCCACTCAAACACTGATTTAACAAATTTTTGCCATCCTGTGTCTGTAAAAGGAGTGATCTGTCCATCTCTCTGAATTAAATGCATACAGCACTCCATTTCTTATGCTAATGTGATGCTCGCAAACAAGTTAAAAAAAATAGCAACAAAGATTAATGTAGTAGCGGGAGAAGAGTCGTTTTTTTGACGTTTCATCATTTTGACAGATAAATGACAGGTGAAGTTCCCAAACAAGATAACAGAAATCTAGGGTGAAATCAGATATGTTTATTTTTTTCAAGGTTTTTTTTTTTCTTTTTTCCAAGCGTCCCATTGGATGATAATTACAATCACGTCATGCATGTCGGACCCCGAACGTAGCTGTCTGGTCTGTTTGCCGGAAAAAAGGTAACGTGATAAAGTTACCGATCTACAAAAATGCGCAAGAAGTACCGGTGGCAACAATTTTCTTTTGATTTATTGAAAACTTAAGAAGTTGTCAACAAAAATCTGGGTCCTCCCCCGATAGGGATCGTTTAAGTACAAGAAATCGCGGCTTCGGCCCACCGCCTAATGGTACCATGTTTGTTGGCGCACTGTTGGAGCTCATATGTGACCCTCAGGTGGAGAAATGTTCGTACTCACGGTCCCTTGGAAACTCAGCAAGCTGGTAGTAACAGTCTATTCAAACCCTCATACCGCAGCGAGCTGAAGGAAGAAGAAAAGCTCTGTCCACGTGCAGGAAGGCCCTGGCAGCGGCAAGTCCTGAGCACCTGTATGGCATCAGCATGAGTGGCAATGTCCGAAGCACATTAAAAGTCAAAACCTCACATGAATATACTGTTGGAAAACCATAAATGTGCATCATTTTACAGTTCACAATATCTATATTCACTCAGAAACTTGTAAATAAACCCAGGCTTCCCACATGCAGCCTGACGCAGGCCTCCGCTCCTGTGGAGGCGCACACTAGTCAGCTGTTTCACGTTTTAACAGTACCAGCTAATTTAGCAACAGTACTCACTCGAAAGTCTCCCAGTACGGCTCACACTCCCGCCGGTTTAGGTTACACACAATCACAATCCCGCTGGGTCTTACTTCTGACAAAGTACGACATTTATGATGACTATAACGAACTTTAAAGAGCGTATCATCCTCTCTTTCTGTCCTCATGTGTCTCCTCGCTCCCTCTCTTCTTAACTAAGTTCCGCCCTTCGCAGAATCCGACAGGTCACAATCCTCGCGCTAACTGATTGATTGACACCTGTCTATCCAATACACAAACCGACATGAGAAGTTCAAGGTATGCTCTAAATGTGGGATATTTGACCACCTCCAAATAAATAAAATAAAAGTAAATAAAAATATTTTTAAATATTACCCTTCAATACTGTACATATATCATCCAGTACAAGTTTCGTTTTCAGACAGTTTGTTGTGTGTAAATTCGCTGCAGTGAACAACTGTGCTGTGAGGCCCACAGAGCGTGCTGAAGAAGAGCAGCCCCACATGCATTGCTTCTTCCAGTTACCTCATCTGGCACATCCTCACTACCTGCACATGTGGATTATGTGAAATTTCAAAGACTGAAAATACAGCCAAAGAGCTCTTGTAGAATCATTACACTATATATTCTTGTCATCAGCCCTAATTATCGTGCCGCTCACAATAATAAAACCTTCATGAAAAAATGTATTCACCTATCAAAGTTCCATCTTTGAGTGATGTAGTCATTTTGGTCTAATTCCTGTAAACAAAAATATTGCGGTGACCCTCGTGCGTAATGATGACACTGCTGGAGGACTACATAAATGGAAAGAATTAGGAGGGGAAGAGTTTTCAGGGACCACAAAGTTTTATTGGCCCATGATGATGACTGGCCAATAAGCCGATGTAGATTCCCTAGCATTGTGCTTTTGATTGTATTTGCTGAATTAGAGCTAGCATTAGAGAGGACAGCATGCCAGAACCACACCATCTGGGTCCAAATACAGGTTCTTACCACTGTGGGTTTCCAGCAATTGGCTGTTAACAGTGGGAATTCGCAGGCAGGTAAATTTTTGAAATTTTACATATAATCTTTAACTATTTCTCTAAAGCTGTCTTTGGATATAAAACAATTGTGTTCAATCTCATCCTTTAGGTCTGGTAAAGAACAGCCATCCCTGATTTCGGCAGTAGCTCAGCCCATAGGGACTTGGGTTGGTAACCGGAGGGTCACCTGTTCAAGTCCCCGTCCGAACCAAAATATGGAGCGTGGACTGGTAGCTGGAGAGGTGCCAGTTCACCTGGGCACTGCCAAGGTGCCCTTGAGCAAGGCACCGAACCCCCCCAGCCCCAATCTGATATCTCTCCACTTAGTGCATGTATAGGTCCTGTTTGTGCATGTGTGTTCGGACTTGTGTGTAATTGAGTGGAAAAAAAATTGACTTGAATTTCCCCTCGGGGATTAATAAAGTATATAAAATTAAAAATTATAAAGATTCTGATTAACTGGAGACAAATCTTTTTGATATTTTTTTTTATATACTACCGCTTAAGAACTCATTACATGGTAGTGGGCACAAAATGTGTAATATTATGTGCTGGCAACGGGAAAACAATCAATCAATCAATTTAATTCATAAAGCCCAATATCACAATACAGTCTATGCTCACAGGGCTTTACAGCATATGACATCCTTCTGTCCTTTGGACCCTCACAGCAGATAAGGAAAACAGTAAAATTTTTAAACCGTTTTCTGACATTTAGTGCTACCTAAAGTGTTTTATTTTGTCCTGATCAACAGTCCACAACGCAAAAACATTTAGGTTACTGTCATAAAGATGAAATAAACAGGAGCATATTCATATCTAGAAACCTGAGTCAGAGAGTTGTCTTTTTTTAAATGACTCAAACAGTTGATTTATCAAAATAGTTAATGTTCTATCACTCGATAAACTGACTAATAGTTGTAGCACTAATTATATGTGTTACACTTGTGGTGCCAAAAATGTTATTGTATTGGGGTTTTTTTTACCAAGTGCAACACATTGTTAACAAATTAAGTGATGTGTTGGTGAATAAAGGAAATAACAAAAACATGGTGGGTGTACAAAAATAATTTGTGTGAAATCAGCTGACAAACTAGAATTTTGTCAAGTAAATTAATAAAACATACATTAGATCAAAACCTAATGTTTTAATTAATGAAACCTAAATGTATTATTTGACCTCCACAAGTGCAATATATGTTGAAACTCTTTAAGTCCATCATAACATGAATGACTTAGGTTAGGTAAGTTTAAATATTTTTTATTGATCAGAATTTTTTTTTTAATTAGATCAATTCACAATCATTGTGTTACTGTAAGACAAGTTCATTAACTTAGATGACCTAACATTGCTTTTAACTAACCTAAGTGTTCCTTAAGTAAGTCCAATATCCTTTTCACAATGACAGGTCATATTTACTTGGTTTAGAAGTGCTTATTTCAAAATGTTCTTTTCCTCAATCTACTTTTATTTTGCAGCAGCACTTTTCCCAATCATGCTTTATGTCATAATGGCCATTTTCATCACAAAGTCTCCATCTGTCTAAGTGTCCATCTGTCATTCAGACAAAAGCAATGGTGAATCACATTACTGTCTCTGCCCCATTTGTTTTGAGTAAATCTTTTGGAATAGATTATAACTGTCTGGAAAAGATTCTGCAGTAATGTGTGTTTTGTGTCCTGTCTGTCTGATGAGCTGCAGGTCACTACACTTAGTGTCTGACACAGTAATGTGACTTTCTGTTGTATTTTCTGTAATTACTGATCCTGAGACTGATCTGAATTAGACACAGACCAAATTACCCATGCCTGCCAATCTCTGGGATTAGGGTGTTCCTGGAGCAGGAAAAACCATCTCACATCACCATGACGTTGGACTTCCTAAATGTCTCAGGATGATCCTGCTTCTGATGAGGGTTTAAAGTAACACCCATTGCTTTGACACTGCAGCAACGGAGTAAATTTGCCCACACTGCAGGTTGTAACTTGCCTCTCTAACATTAGGCCTACTGTCGCCTCAGGCCAATGCTTCATGAGGAAACACTAATACCTAGTGTGACCTTCTAATTGGGGCTGATCTAATAAACCACTGAAGTCACAGCTTGCCAGCCAAATTTCCAGGATTAAAGTGACACAGTGTTCACACCTTGATTTACTAAAAGGGCAATTAGCTTAAAGGGATTCTTATATACAGTAGGTGACCTTCCAAAGTAGGTAACCAATTACTACCAACATCAACACACACACACACACACACACACACACACACACACACACACACACACACACACACACACACACACACACACAGGCCATCCTTCACCTTTCATCTCAGCTCTAAAACACAGAAGCTACTCATGTTAGACAGACAGGTGTGTGACTTCCTTACCACACTGACGTTGCAATGTGTCCAAAGCCCCGACAAAAGCTGTAGAGGCACAGCAAAGCCACATACACTATGACATGATTACAGGGAAGGTAATTTTGGAATATGATTGTCCCTGAAACTCTGTAATTCTACACTGGAGAACAATGGAGCTTATGTGTACAAAATTGAGTGTGTGTGTGTGTGTGTGTGTGTGTGTGTGTGTGTGTGTGTGTGTGTGTGTGTGTGTGTGTGTGTGTGTGTGTGTGTGTGTGTGTGTGTGTGTGTGTGTGTGTGTCCATTGTCAAGACTTATGGCTTCTTCTCTTCTTCGCCTCCTCCAGGTGTGTCAAACAAAGAGGGTTGTGTTCTGGCAGAGACTAGCGGAGCAAAATCCCAGAAAATCATTAACTATACAGATGAGGGAAAAAAAAACAAACAAACAAACAAACAATGCATCAAAGGATGGTGTTCATAACTGCTAGCAGTTGTGTTTCAATGGTAAACTAGAATTACCACCTCGCAGCTGTTTGCCTCCGCAAACCATGTTACCCTGTTACATCTGTGAAAACATAGATGCTTCACACACATCATTCCCAGCACAGAGAATCTATACAATCAGCACAGTTTCAAGGTAGACACCTAAAATTAGTCTCACCAATTCAGTATCTGACCAAAGGTATGACATTGAATAATGGCCAGAAAAGTGTTTGTTTTTTTTTGCCGATAATGCACATTATGATGTCACAGTAAAGCTGACCTTTGACCCTTTGAATATAAAATGTCATCACTTCATCATATCCCATTAAAGATTTGTGTGAAACTGTGTCATAGTTAGCATAGAAATTTTGGGGGTATTGCCAAAAACATCATCTGTGATTGGACATTTTTGCAAAATTTGAACAAATCCCCTCAAGTACGGCATACATTTTAGAACATCTTCAGGTGTCAGGCTTCAGCGTCAGACCTTAGATGAAAAGGCATAAGGTCTCAGGAAAACCTCTGTCAGATGTCAGACTAAACGGCCTCAGAAAAAAAGTCGTCAGACCAAAAGGCATCAGAAAAAAAGTCGTCAGACCAAAAGGCCTCAGAAAAATCAGTCTCTTATAAAAACGAACTATTTTTATTTCTTCAAACTTTGATTTAACAGTCTGCAGACCATGAGACTAGACCAGTAATTTATTTATCTATCTGAAAAAACAGGGGATGCAATTCTCGGCAGGTAATAAATACACCTCTGCCGAGATTTGCATCTAGGCTGTAATTATATTTCAGGAGGTCTGTGCATTAAAGGATTTTACCTGCTCATATTCCCGGTCCTTAAGGCTCAACAGTGTGAATTTCATTCATTTTATAATGACCTAAGCATAAATAACAGGGGATGCATTATTCGGCAGCGGCAATCAGTTCTGTCAAAAAATGCATGCACCCCTTAAAGGGCCAGTGTGTAAAATGGGTTGAAAACAGTGAAATCAGTGGTCAAATTCTAGATTGCAGGGCTCACCCCTCTCGTCAGGTAAATGACGGTGGCCTCGTAGGACCAAAAGCCTTGCGCAGACACAAGTTTTTCAGGAGTAGGTCTATCTAGCGATGAGGTGAATATTTATTTAGAAATCTAAACTCTGTTACGATATTGTAATGAATCCCTCACGAGCAGGAGACCAGAGTAGCGTTTGGGAAAAAGGCCCGTTTATTTGAGCACTCCAAAAACTATGGTAACACTCCAGGGGGTAAAAGACTCCGTCCCAAACGCTGACTCTTCTAGTGTAACACACACACTTCATACACACATACTCACTTACAGTACCCAGAGAGGCAGCCCTCCCCTCTCTGCTCCACCAATCTCCAGCCCGCACACTGACTGCCAGCTTACCACACTCACCACTGTAGCCACCAGTATTGTAGCGACCCTGCAGTAAATGTTCTGTTATAATGTCAGTGTTCTATGAGTTAATGGCATGTTTGGGATTGAATGAGTAGGGGGGCGGGGTGCGAGTGTGACGGGAATGAGGGCTGTGTGAGTGTGCTTGCTGGTGTGTGTATGAGCGAGCTGGAGGAGAGAGCAGGAGTGCACAGTTGGAGTTATAGCTAAATTCTTGTTTGTTGGTTGTTTTGGCGTGGTTACGGCCAACAGTAACCTGTACTGTTCAGTAATAAACGGTGGTTTTAGCTGTACTGAATCCAATCAGCAGGGTACATAGGAGTAACGTGACTGCTATCCTATTGTCTGACTAAAATTTTCAGTACGTCCTGCGCTGTGATCTGCGGAGGGATACACCGGTGAGCCGGCACAGACGTAGCCTGTAAACAAAACTCAGCTGTTTATTTAGCCTAGCAATATCTCCGGACTATAGCAGCTGCAATGGACGACTTTGACCGCGATTTTGAAGAGTTTCTTGTAGCGGACACAGATCCAGAGCCATACCTGTTTGAGCCGGAGCATACAGATGAGGAACTCCATGTGTTGGATGCTGAGTGGGCGAGAAGAGAGGCTGAATCCTCCGCTCCCATTTTGCTGCACAGAATGGGATTCGGTGCTGCCATCGTTGGGGAGATATATCATCAGGAGGGAAAGTGCCGCAGAGAGTGCATCACAAGGAGTGAAGTTGCGTCTTCTTTTCCTCGCAGATGACAGTTCGGGTTCATTCTCTCCTGTTGCGTGGTAAGTGTGGTCCATTCGCAAACTTTACAACTAAAAAAACTTTTCACTACTCTCTATCGACGAACTACTAACACTCTCTGTCTTCTTCGTTGGTTTATTAATACATGCGAAACACGTTCTCTGGCTGTCTGGATTGTCTGCTCGGGCTGCCATACATACATGACGGTGCAAGAGCAAGGCCCTTGCTATATATATATATATAAAAGCATAATTATAAGGCTACAAAAACCAAATGAATTTTATTTTATAGCAATTATACACTTATATATACATATTAATGGGTAGAATATTCAGATTCAGATTCAGATTTGACAATAAACCATGCCAAATATTACACACTGGTCCTTTAACACCCACATGAAACTTCAAATTTAAGTTTGATAGGAACACTATCATGGCTTTATCAGCATGTAGCGTACTTTATTTGATGAACCTTGTTTTTGTAGAACTATCTGAAATTCCATGCTTAAAAACCCAGCCACACACAAAATAGTGAAGAGTTGGCATTAAGAAATAATAAGAGATTAATCAAGCAGACTATTCAGACCAATCGAGGAAACACTACTTTACCGATTCTAATAAAACTAAACGTTAAAAAACTAGACTTCAGATCAGTGATCATCACTGATGAACCTGACAAAGAAGATTATTTCATTTTTAAACAGTACGTTTCCTTAAAAATCAAAACGCTCGCTCTCCCGCGAGGTGCATATAGTTCTCGGCAGGCATGCCGATCTCGGCATAACATCGGCCATTCTCCTGGCATAAGAAATACAGAGTTTTCACCAATACTGGCATCAGTTTTAAAGGAAATATCAGCAAATTTATGGATAAACTGTTCGGAGATCACAAAGATCATTCATAGTTTTCACTGACGTGACCCGCGCGGCTGGAGCAACTACATACAAACAACAATAAGCCAGAATGTTATGCTTTTCAACTGAGCTATATTGACATCATTCAGGGTTCTACAGATTAAGACAAATTAGATTTAAGCCTTTTTTTAATGTCACTTCGAATAAAATTTAAGATTAAGATAAATTAAGCAAAATTGAAGGAAATAAATGACCTGAACTGACATCAATTATTTGTCTTGTGGTGGAGATAGGGGTAAAACAGTACTAGTGTAATTAGGTTAATTTTGTCTGCTCAAAATAGATTAAGTGTAGAAAGACAATGAGTTTTTAAGGAGATATAGTTTACCTTGACATGTTTTGACTCTCATGATGCGTCTTTATCAGCTGGTAGTATCGCGGAGACGTGATCAGCCTGGCAATCCAACAGATTTGCCAGGCTGATCACGCCCCCCGCCGCCTGCTGTTCTTTGGAGGATAGAGTCCCAGGTGTGCAACCAAATACCTGCAAAACTATTTACATTCCCAACAGCCTTAGCTGTACTTTGCTTTTTAGTGGTACTTTACATTGACAAAAAGCACTGATTATGTTTAAACTGTTCAACTAGTACAACCAGTTTAACCAGTACTACCAGAACCATAATGTCGTAAATAATTCATGCCTAAATGTTTAGAGACAAGCCAAAGTAGTTGGCAGTCTCTAGCCTCTCATGAAGCGGTAGCTCCATGTGTTTTATACAGCAGCTGCCATACTACACACATCAGAGTAGTTCATTCTCTGTTATGCAGTTTGTTTCCTGAAAACAAAATGTACAGAATGAAATAGTTTAGCACAACAGTGACACCCAAGATGGCAAGACAAGATGGATTAGTGAATAACCTGCTCTAACTCTGAGCCACCGCCATCCAGCGATCCCCACTCCTCTTATGGAGCAGAGTAGTTACCAACTCTGTGCTTTCACCTTTTGCTGGCATTAAAACAAGCATGACTGGCTCTTGTCTGGTGGTCGCTCACATTGTGTAACAGGACATTTGCACAAGTTGAGTTTTTCTTAAGTTTCAGATGTAGTGCCTCTGTGTACCTTAAAATCTCAGTTCAGTGGGCAATGCCAGGTTGAAATGCCGGGTCCAGGTTTTGTGCCAATCCAACACTTGATCAAATTCATTCCTCTGGGGACCATGAATATCTGGAAAAAAAATTTGATGGTAATTCATCTATTCAGGTCACCTGAAACCCCTCCTAGGTCTGGTTCCAGGAGGGGGCCCCAGTTTCCTTTTTTTGGATGAGGTGCTGGGCTCCTTAATTGTCGATTCATATAGGGTCTGTGTTGGTAATCCATTCAGGAAATGGTTGTGAAATTTCAGTCTGGACCAAAGTGGTGGACCAAGAGCATGCATTTCTTACATCTGTCTGGCTCATTTTCAGGTCTTTATTTTGCCAACACTAGATATATTATAACATTTCACAAATGACTTTACATAATAACCTTTTGTTGTGTCTCTGTCTATTTGTCTATGTGCCTGTGCTCCTAATTCCTGTGAAAGTCTTTTTCCATGTGTCTTTTTAAGTGTGTGTGTGTGTGTGTGTGTGTGTGTGTGTGTGTGTGTGTGTGTGTGTGTGTGTGTGTGTGTGTGTGTGTGTGTGTGTGTGTGTGTGTATCTTTTCCTGCATACTCATCTGCTTGTTAAATCAAGGGTGAATATGTCAGCCACTGTCTAGACTGCTTGGACAATCAAGGCTGATTTTCCACTCTACTGATGTACAGGTAAATCCATCAGGAAAAGGCTAATCATCTCAATCAGGCACATTACATTTCAGTCAGTAGTTCTCCTTCACCTCTGACATTAACATACCACAAATCCAAACTACGTCTTGCTGTGATTTAGCAAGATTAAATTCAAATGTGACATGATTTACAAGCTTAATGGGCATCCAGGTCCAAAAAGAACAAATTATGCTTGCTGCCAGCTTCACAAAATAACAATGCTCTGCGATTATAGTATAACAATACATCATAATAGTATACAAGGCTAATCGAAAACAAAATGTGTGTGTGTCTGCTTCTGAAAATTTGTTGTTAAAAAACATTAGGAATGGTCGAAATACTTAAAGAAGTTTAAGTGGCAGTTAAAATAGAAGTGATGGAAGAAGAAGAAGTTGAAGTTCCAATTTAAGTTCTGAATGAAGCTTCATTCAAAGTGTTAGCATTGTATGTTTCTGCAAACCCAAAATACGTATGTGACATATTATATGAGCTGACTGTCATCTGGAGGTGGGTGTTGGATAATGTAACACCTAGGTGAAATGCCCACCAAGCTGCAAACTACTGCAGACCACTGTTTAAGATCAACCAACTACAAAACTGGTTATTATGATGGTTATGTTTATCTCATTGCTGTTTTTCCAGCAGCTTTTTAGGCACTAACTGTTTTGTAGTGACCCGCCACTGTCTTTTCAGTGGCTTTTTAGACATGGAAAGGAGTTGTTTTTTACCCACACATTGCTATTTTTTCTGTTTATATCTACATCTATCATCCATTGAGATCACCATGTCGCTCCACCAATAGAACACTGGTTCTAAATAGGGCCTTTTGCATTTTCGTGTTTTTGCATTAGCCACTGGAGTTAGCAGCATATATATATATATATATATATATATATATATATATATATATATATATATATATATATATATATATATATATATATACATATATATATATTTATAGGCTACACGATCCAAATCCCTCTCTTTTCCTCTTTTCTGTTTCTGTCTTTCTGTCTGTCAAAACTAGTGTGCATTTCGCAGAGAGATGTTAGAGTTTTATCGTGACAAAGTTACAAGCATTTGAAAATGACAGGGGAGTAAAAATGACCCATTGGTGGTTCTAGTGTTAATAAATAGTAATAGACATTTTATCACAAATTCCTCTTGCATCAGATCTTGTGAAATATCACTTCCATGAATCTGTTTAGACAGACAGTGACAGATCAATGAGGTGAAGCTGTGCTGTGTGTGGTAGGCAGAGCGTGTGCAGAGCGTTGTACGGTCCCAATGTCAAAATAATAGCCTAACTAAATAAGAAAAGATCTGTGTTATCATTTCCAATATTCACAGGCTGTTTTTATCTAACGACAGATTCTGCTTCAGTGCATAAGCCTATTTGTTGGCATGTAGTATAAAAAAATGGCATTTTTGCTGAGGTTAAAAAAATCCTCGTCTTTCACACATTCTGTAAATGGAGTGGGGTAGTGTAACAGCAATCTAACAGTACTATAAATTACATTTATATGGCCATAATAATGGTATTATACATATAGTGATAATCATTAAATACGCTCTGTGTGGGAAGCTCTCTCAATAAAAAAGGCCCTGACACACCAAGCCGACGGTCGGCCATCGACCAAAGTCTGGCCGTTGGTGAGAGTCTGTTGGCCTAGTTTTTGTGTGTGTCCAGCATCGTCGGCCCTTCGGCGTCAGCGTCGGCGGCTTTTCGGCCGACTGAGCATGTTGAATCAGCAGCGGAGCTAGTCGGTGAAAGAGATCACTCTGATTGGCTGTTTAGGTTTTATTTCCTCGCCCCTGTGAATCTGCCTATAGTGAAACTATAGCTAACCGGTGCTTCCTCCTCAGGCTCCGCTTCACTCAGCTGCCCGACAGATCTGCTGCCTCTCCCACTTTAACCTGAATAACAAACCAGGGCTAGCTGGGAGTGGCTAGCGGAGCGTTAGTCGCAGCATGATGGAGGGATGCACAGCTAGTTAGCCTCCACTAGCTTCCCAGCTAACCCCGGCTCTCCGTTTGGATCTAATCAGAGCGCTGAGCCCTGGTTTGTTATTCAGGTTAAAGTGGGAAGAAGCAGCGGGTTTATTGGGCAGCTGAGTGAAGCTGAGTGAAGTGGAGCCTGTGGAGGAAACACCGGGACCGTCTGAATGTAATAGTCCATTGAGTTGCTGCGGTGCTCGGCTACACCTCGGCTGTCAGGATGTACCACTCTGTCACTGCCACTCTGTCACTCCGTGCTCTCTCACACAGGCGCAGAACGTCCGTGTAGTGTATTCAAATGCAACTGACACACACTCACTGCTCCTCCTGGTGGATAGACAGACCACTGCAACTGGTTTCTACAAATTAAACTTAGGAGCGTTACCAGTCGGCGCGTATTCTCTACGTCATCGCAGGGGATCTCATTAAAGCTATGAGCCCGGCCAGGTGATGACAGGGACCTGATTGGTCACAGCTCCACCACTGACCAAACGAGAATTTGAAGTGGCTGCATCTGTACGCTCCATAGTTGATGAAGGTGGCAAGAGTGTGGGACGCACTAGGCAGCAGAAGCTTGGCATGGCAGAAAGGCCTGGCAAGGGGGGAATTCTCGTGGGGGTGCGACTCACCAATAATTCCCCTCTATTGGTGAGTCCGGGATTTGCGGGACACCAGGCAACGATGTGGCCAGGCTTGTCACAGTAAAGGCACAGATTCCCTTGGTGGCGCAGTTCTCACTCCTCTGTAGCCAGGTTGGTGGGCCCTAGCTGCATGGGCTCAGTTCCCACCACCGGGAGCGCTAATGAACTGGCTTGCTGGTGGGATGCTGCAGAACCACATGATCGGGCTATGGTGGCGGCTGGTGGACCCTGTTGCCTCTGCTGTCTCCTCACCTGAATGCAGAGGTTGATGCGAATGGTGAGTTCTATCATGTTGTCCAACATGGAGGGCAGCTCATGGGAGACTAGCTTGTTCTCGATGTTATCAGCAAAACCAAGAAGGAAGGAATCCCAGGGCAGCGACATTCCAGTCACTCTGGCGGGCCCTGGAGTGGAAGTTGATGGTCTGCGACCGTCCGGTTCCCCTGATGCAGCCCAGACCAAACACCTTTTGGAGTACAGCAGTGAAGGTCTGGAATGTGGCACAGGCTGGTGTGCGTCTCTCCCACTCAGTGGTTCCCCCAGAGCCAAAATCAACCAATCGGGTGGTTGATTGTGAAAGCCACTCTAGGGTTGAAGAGAGAACAGAATCGAACAGTTTGTCAGAAATAGGTTGCACCCCTCCAGTTGTCCAGCGTAGCGCTCCAGGGTTCCCACAAGGGGATCAGGTCCAACCCTCAGCGGCGAAGGAGCAAGAGTGGGGCACTGGAGAGCATGCACTGAGGTTGAGGGCCTGGACTGAGTGAGGGCCGCCGGTATCTGTTGCATCTGAGGGGCTAATGCGGCTAGCCCCTACTCCAGAGATGCTGCTGACTGCAGCAGGCAACCGCCATCATGCTCTTGTGCTGCTGCAGAACGCCCTCGACTCTGTCGAGAATTACTCTGTACTGTAATAAGTATGTGTTGGACCCAGATGCAGCACACAGGTACAGAGCGACATTTGGTAATGACCTGTATTTAAACACAGAGCAAACAGAATCTTGAGCTGACAAAGATATTCAGGGAACAACTCATTCTTCAGGCTCAGCCCACACACAGCTTCTGGGTTCAGAGGCCAGGGAACGGACTGGACCAAACCCAGAAGCAGGACAGAGAACAAGGATGTGAGTTGTTGGACCTAGACAGTTCAGTCCATTAGCAGGGAGAGGTGACAGAGAGGGATTTACTGATGGTGTGGTCAAGAATGCAAGGTGTCCGGAACCAGAAGAGCAGTCCAGCGAAACAGCAGAGCCGAAGAGGGATAAGAAGCAGAGAAGTCGACACCAGATGAGCAGAGAGGACAGGCAGATGAGTCGACGAGGGATGAGCAGGAAGTAAGTAGAAGCCAGGTGATGGATCGAGGAGCCGGCAGGTAGGTGAAAGGAGAACATACACACAAGCCAGCGTGTGGCTTCTTACAGACAGTCTCTGAGCTGCAACAAGAAACTGCCGAGCAGGTGGGAACACCCACACTGAAGCATCGTTGCAGGAGAATACCATACCACAGGCAGCTGAAAGCCAGAGACGCAGAAGCAGAACTGGTGGTTTAGGACAGAAGGCTTGAAACAGATGATGTAGGATTGGATGATGAGCTGCAGCTGTAGAGGCAGGTGAATGGAGTGGGGTGATCAGGTGGGAGTGGCTGGCAGGTAGAGTGTGGCAGAGGCAGGAGAGTGGAAAAGCACTGGGAGAGCAGATATAAGGTGAGCACACATTAGCAGGTGGTGGAGTAGCGGCTCGTTTGCGATGTGTAGGAGAAACACTGATTTGTGATGTTAACCTGTTTTATTCATTTAGTCACTTGGTTCGTTTGTTTTTGTGAGGAATAGACCTCTAAACATACCGGATATTTCATGGTTACACTTAAACGCTAGTGTTTTTAGGCTTTTCATGTTCTTGAATAAATAAAAAAAAATCAAATAATGTTTTTTAAAGTTTTTTTTATTTTTTTAAAGTGTAAGCTGGACAATAGTTTACATGCAAGTGAGAACTTCCTCATTTGTCTGTTGCTGAGCAGATTCCACCGCATACTATTCTGATGCTCCTCTATCAGTCATGAATCATTGATAGCCAGAGCCATCATGTCTTACTGCATTATGGTGGACAGAAATTCATGCTGCTGCAAGCAGCTTGAAACCTTGTACCTCTGTCCTTATGGTCTGTTCCAAATGGCTGTTGAAAAACATGATTTTAGTGTTTCTAAAGAACTGGGGGCAGGGACTGAGGTTGATATCTTATGGTGCATGATAAGGTCTTTTGACATAGTACGTCAAGGAAAGTGCCAGCCAGTCACGTTAGAGGTTCAGACTATTGTTGTGTCAATAAACCACAAACAGCCTGTCTTCAGCAGAGGTTTGTATGAAGCGCCTAATCAAATAACTTGAAAAAACTACGGGTTGAATTATGCTAAAACATATCTTACAGAGACAAATGAGCACAGTCTTTTGAATTTAGGGATTATGGCACACTCTTTAAGAAACTCTCTCCTGGAAGACATTGTATATTGTTGCACTCTGTTACAGGCTACACAGTAAAAGTGAAAGAAGAAGGGAAAAGTTCAAGCGATTCTGGCATCTGTCTCATCTCCACACACTTGACCAATCACTGTAAGTGGGTGTAAATCTTGAAGTTACAGAAGTTGTTGAATACAGGCTCCTCAATTCTGATGCTGGAAAGTGTGGGGGTTCTGATGAAGCACACCAGCCAAGAGTCTGCAGCCATACTAGCAGCTCTATGAAACTGTAGTTAGGCACAGCAGGGCTTTGAGCTAAATGCCAACATAAAAATGCTAGCGTGGTCACAATGACAATGCTAACATGCTGATGTTAAACAGGAAATGTTTAACATGTTCACTATCTAAGCTAAGTTAGATTTACATGGATTAAGTAACTGTTAGTGTTGGGGGGGGGGGGGGGGGGTTAAAAACTTTTGAATGAAAAATAATTTTAATCAAGTGGAGAGCAAACTGGACAGCCAAAGGAGACAGTGATGATGACTTAAAATCAGGTTCAAAGTTTACAGTGATTTACTAATAAATGAAAATAAAACTCAAAGCAATAGAGGCTTAAAAGAATTTAAAATGTCCTAAGAATGGCAAATTGAAATCAGTCCTTTAAAAAACGTCTTAATTAGTGGGAGCAAATTCATTGGTACTAGGGAATGCTGTCCTCTTGGCAGGGCCTCGCTGACCGCCTCGTCTCTCTGCCGCTGAGGCTTAAGTAAACAAAAACAGGAGAAACAAACATCAGTAACAAGTCCAAGAACGCTGGGCTTACTTTGTTTCTTTTTCAAAGCACTTTCAATAGCGGGTGGTTTTGGTACTCACACTTAAGTTTTGGTACTTAAGTGTGGTTCCATTCTGCCTGGCCACTTCTCCTCTTGCTCTTGTCACCTGGCTGCTTGGCACCGTTCTCCTTCTGCAGCTCCCAACCTGGTGTCCCTGGCATCACTGGCTTCTGTCTCATTTTTATGTAGCAGCCGTTTTGTCCTCTCCTCCCAGCGCATCATTCGCTGTTCTTCCTGCCTCCTTGTGCCTCATTGGATAAAACAAGGGGTGTATACAAAAGGGTAAGAGCTCCCAGGTGCAGGTGCTTATGCTGATCAGGCCACTCAAACTTACAAAACTTACAAAAGCACTATGGTGAGACGTATGACATACAGAAAGTTACCCTGTACTGGATGTATGAGAACATTATTTATATTTGCATGAACCTCCACAGGTATAACAGAGCTATATCTGTAAGCAAACACTTTTGAGTTCAGCCATTGAACCTTTCAATTCCTCCTTCTGTAGCACACCAGACATAATAAAGTAAGCCTTCTGCAGGAGGGAATATTAGCAAAAAAAGTGATTTACACAGTCTTACAATCTTACAAATCAACAGGTACAAAATAAAGAACATAAACACAAATAATAACAATAATTCAGTCCAGCTATTAGAACTTTTCAATCTTACTGTAGCACAATAAATGTAATCAAGAAATCCTTCTACAAGAGGGAATATTACCAATAAAAGTCAAATTTAGAGTACCTGATATGGTCTGAAAAGGTATTCCCCTGATTGGGTAGCTTTTTAAAGTAGCCCACTCACAGCCCGCAGCCCACCTAGTCCAATTTATACAGGTTTACTTTTTAAGCATCAAACTGTAATTCTCAGCAAAACGTCTGGCGCAGTGCATGAGCAAGCAAACACATGACAGCCTTAATGGACAGTAGGCTTATGCTAGGTGTTTTTCCCCTCTGCCAATAAAATGGCATTTCCTAACGTTATACAAGGTGATGCCCTCGATTCTGTTCTCTCTATTCAGTGTCAATCACTTGCATTTTGGCAGTGCTCACAGCCTGTAGTTACGCATGTAAAACAGAATAAAATATACTTGGTTACGTTTACACCTGTGTAGCATAAGTGTAACACAAGCTGTTTTTGTTGCCTATGCAGACAGTTAAGGCCTTTGCACACTGAGTTCGTTTTTTTTTGTTTTTTTTTGCACGTCTAAAAAAAATTGCTATGTCCGTGTTGGAGTCCAGAACTTTCGTCCGTCATGTAAATTTTTGCGACAGGTTCGATTTTCTGCATTTTTCACGTCCGTCAGGAACCTTTAGAAAGCTGTTTGACAAAGAATCAGTGAAGAAAATGTGACAGCTCACATTCAACAGGTCAGATAGTAATATTCAGGTGGATAATGACAAAGAGAAAGAGGATGTGGACCACACACAGAATGTGGAGAAGGAGAGGGATGACAGCTCTTTCCCCTCATGTAGCTGCAAGACAGGAAGAGAGGGATGACAGCCAGATAGGTAACTCCAGTAGAGAGCGACAAATTAAGGAAATGTGTCTTTTTCGGATGATGGATTTAAAAAACGCATCCGAAAAAAAGGGCACAGTGTGCAAAGGCCTTTAGACTAATTAAAACAGGGGAGCATCTGTTTCAACAGCCACATCAGACAGACTGAAAAACCTGACTGAGATGCCTCCTGTGTAGACACACCATAACTTGTGTGTGACATATAGGATGGACAAATGTGTGCCATTTGCTAAGTTGTAGCTATACTTTATAAATACTACACGCTACCATTTTTGTTCAAGGGTATTGCACTCATTGGTTATTCTGCACTGTGTCACTTCACCTCACATTTTTGGTCATAAATTCTTTTCTGTAACTGTGAAGAAACCTGTCTTCTTGTGTTTCCATGCACCACAATCTCCTTACAGTTACTCGCTTGTGTGTCTGTATTAATGCACCTAAAGATAGTGCCGCAGTACTCTTAACACTGCTGCTTCAGTGAGAATGCCTACTCCTGCCTTTGTCCGTGTGTGTGTGCGTGTGTGTGTGTGTGTGTGTATGATTTATGAGAACTCTAATTCCAGTACCCACACGAGCGCGTAGCACATGGGAGCTGGATTCCCCGTGACTGCTGTCGCCCATGGCATCCTTTCGGCATGATGCAGCAATTTACACAACCACTCTCCAGAGAGGTGTGTGTGTGTGTGTGTGTGTGTGTGTGTGTGTGTGTGTGTGTGTGTGTGTGTGTGTGTGTGTGTGTGTGTGTGTGTGTGTGTGTCTGCTGCTGACACTGTATTATACAGCATGTTGATATAGCAGAGTGATCACACATCTGCAAGCTGTTACAGATATCTGTATGTACTGTGAGGTGTGAGAAAAAAAGAAAGACAGAAAGAAAGAAAGGCCAAGTTAAATGCTCATGGAACACTGGGATTAGAATGTGGCATCTGAGAAACATCCAGGTCCAGCAGAAGTGGCCTCAGTATTACTGTTGTAACTGTATTTACAGGCTTTCAGTCTTACCTGAGGAAATCTAGTGGTTTGTGGTAATTGTAGAGTTTTCAGAGATCTTAATCCACTGTGAGTCCACCATGTCTGTTTTTCCTGCAAACCACCTTCTGTTAAGACTCATACCATCTGATAATACTAAACCAGGCTGTGGGAAGGAAACTTCAAAAGTGTGCATCAAATTATGAGACATACACTTTATTTGTCTTTTTAAGCAAAATCTGTAGAAGAAGTCTCTGGGTACATATTTGGGCCACAGATTTTGCTGTCATGTGACTAGGGCTTGAAATCAGTTTGCACTTTGTTGGGTGTTCAGACTAAAAATGGTAAATTAGGCAAAGTGGCTATGTTGTAAGCAGTGTTGTGGCTAGCATTACTTTTGTAAGGGGCTGTAAGCATGCCATGTCTTTAACCGCCTGTAATACGTGAGGTGAGGTGAGGTACGCTTCTCTTGTGTCTTTTTTGTGTCAGCTTTTAAGACCATGGCGGCAGGTTACGTCCTTAGGACAGATGAAAAGCTGAACATAAACTTTCCTGTATTTATCACAGATTGATATTTACAGACGAAGGTAAAGATGTCTGCCAGCTGTGATTGGTTTCTCTTCATCACGTGACATGGGGTGTGCAGTGCTGCATTCCAGAAGTTGAACTTAGTTTATCTCAGAGCGCAGCCTGAAAAATAGGCGCTTGGAAATGTGTGCACACCGTGCGTCTACATTGAAAACAATGAATCTGAGGGTGTAAAGTGCAGCATGTGTACAGCCCCTAACAGCCCCTAACATGTTACAGTAATATGCTACTTTTAACAGTAACAAAGTAGTATAATGTGTTACTAAGAAAATTTTGAGTAATATTATTACAATTACGAGGTCAAGTAACGAGTTACAACCTGAAATTGAGTGACTATTTTTTTTTTCTGTGCCACTTCTACCAGTGCGCCAGCAGAAAATATATCCCCCAAAGAATCCTGTTTTTATATCTTGTCATGTCAATACAGGCTACATTATGAGGGTGCTGGTGTGGCCGACACAGTCCAGTCCAGCCTGACCAGCCAATCACGTTGCTGTATTGCTGTAAACTACATTGGTGTTGTTGAAAGCATGTGTGGGAGAGGTGTGTGAAAATGCAGTTTTGAACCTTATTGTAGGGCAAAATCACCAAACTTTTTAAGCAGTTTTCTGATCAAAGTTCACCAGTCACATGAAGGTAAATAATATAAGGTCAATATGTCAATATAACTGTACAAAGTTAGGTCATATAACCTTCACGTTAAGCAGCAAATACCTTTTACTAACCTTATGAGTTTGTTAACGTTAGTTATCTATGCTAACGTCATTAGCAAACTAATGTGAAAGTTAGTTTTCAGTTCATGAAAGTAGATATTGGTGCATCTGCAGAGCCTGCATTTTGGATGAAACTGCTCTGATTTTGACACAATATCTTTACTTTAACTCAGGTATGATTTTTGTGTACTTCTTACTACACCAATTAAAACAACATTGTTGGTAACCACCTATCCTGTTGGGGGTCACGGGGCACCTGGAGCCTCCCAGCTGACACTGGGCGAGAGGCAGGGTACACCCAGGACAGGTTACCAGACTATCACAGGGCTGACATATAGAGACAGACATTCACATTCACACCTACAGCCAATTTAGAGTTACCAACTGACCCTTCGCTAAGTCCGCCTCTAGATGCAGACTGGCCAATTATAACATATCGTCAGGCCAGCTCAGACCAGGGTCCGACAGCAACACAGATGTGCTCCATTGAATCCAATGCAGTCGTTACACTTTTCCTTCATTTTCAGGCTGGTTTTGTGGATTTGGAGCTAAATGTTGTGCCTGGGGCACATTGTGTATTAATGATACTCTTTACCCGGAGAGGTTGGAAATAGGGTTAGCTAGCTAGCTACTGAAGATATACCCTGCTGAATGTATGCTGCTTTTGCTTTTTAATGATTATGACACTCAAGAAAAACCTACCCTGCTGTACAGCAACCATTGAAGGGAAACAGGGAAGCTTTGCTGATACTGGACAGCTGAATTTCCCTTTGGAGATGAATAAAGTTATTTCTATTCTATTCTATTCCATTCTATTTTATTGAACCAGCTGTGTGTCATTCCATTGTGTGCAGATGAACGTTGTTTGACTTTCTCTGGAGATCCCTGCCCGTCAGGCGACATAGGTCTGGATGCTGGCAGCGGCACTGTTCATATCATATTATGTTTTATTACATTACATTACATTACATTTCATATCATATCATTTCATTACATTTCATTATTATATTATAATATTATATTATATACTGTAGTGGTATAAAAATGTTTTTATTGGTAAGGATGCTATTGACTTACTGCTACATAGGAAAAGTACAAATGTAACATCACCATGGTTTACAGAAACATACATGCAGATATTTATTCTGGCAGTTGGGTTGAAAGCTAAGCTCTAGGTCACACAGGGTAACCCAGCCTCTCCTGTGTTTCTGTGTCACTGCTGGCATACTGACAGGTGTAACAGGAGCCTATCTGTGACTCTCTGCCCTCAGACTGCTGATGAAAACAATACAAGACATTGTGCTGCAAAGTCACTTTCATGTGGTCTGCTGTCATGTAACAGTGGGTATGTGGGGGAATAATTGTGCAAGGTTTATACGTAGGACATTGTTCAGCTTTATCTTGTTTGTTTCCTTGTAATTTTTGGATGTGTTTGTTGTGAACGTGTAAACCTGCTGTGCATACAATGCCAGAAAGAAAAAAAATAAACCATATGCCCTAAACTGTAACAGCTGCAGGGTTTCTGCTGGACTCAGATCAAAGTGTGACTATGCCAATGTGTCACTCTGCTCCACTCTATCATTTTCTAGACTCTCTCTCAGAGACAACCAGTAGTTACAAGCTGAAATATGATGACATTTGAAATCACAAAGCACAATGGAGTCTTTGTGAAGGATAATCAAGTTTTTCTGTGGCTTCAACATGCTGCTACTTTAAACTCTGAAAGAGAAAAACAGAAAAGGAGGGTGGTGTTCCAGAGGTCAGTAAGGACTTAGTGGATGAACTGCTTGTTGCATTGGAAAGACTTGGTAACTCTTGGTAAAAGTAGTTGGTAACTTTTATGAAAAATAATTTTGTCGTTATATTTGATGAAACAGAAAGACACGAGACTGATCTTTATTTATTTATTTTTTTGAATCATGTTTCTCTGCCTCCTGGTAGTGCTGGCATTTGGAAGAATCTACCACAGCTGAACAGAATCAACCAATCAGAGCTGCGGAGTCTCAAATGCAGCTGTCAATCAAGTAAATCACTATTGTGATCAAATTGTCCTATGAATCAAGATTCTGGTGATGCTTTGGTTCAAATTTTTATAGAAACATATTTTAGTGTAGTGTTTAGCTGTAAAATGAAAAAGTTTGTGACACGGCTGCCCTGTTGAAAACAGTCTAGTGAAAACCAAGCACCACCAAAACAAACTTTCTAATTTACAGCTTTACAGTCAAATATATATTCGAATGGTTTGATTGACAGTATGTTATGTATTTCAGTAACCAGCTAAAGGTGAGAAAGATTTTTTTTTTTTTTTTTTTAAAGTTGGTATGGAAGCAAATAAGATACATTTGATTTTAACAGCCACTTAATACTTAATTTTGGAATTTAAACACCATTTTCACTGACTTATTTTATTTTAGGATGACTTGGGGGCAATTTGACACCCAGTTGTCTACAGTCTGGCCATATAGCTTTGGTTTTCCAGTCACTGCTACCACCAGTTTCTCCTCCATTGTTTACCAACAGCAAACTTGTTGTCAAGCTGGGATGAGTTTTTTCAACTCAAGGAGTTCAGAGTGCTTTGGCAAAAATGCCAGACGCCTAGAGTGCAGAAATGCGAGGCATGTGTCAAAGCAAGCAAAAAGCTTTATTCTCATTATAAACAATTACAAATTGCTTTTTGTGTGATGGGGGCCTAAGGCCTTTGTCTTCCCTGTCATCACATCATGACCCTACCTTACCTTTCATACTGTGCAAACATGGTATTTTGCAGAAATTACACCAGTATTTCTCCTGTAATGGCTGTGGGAGATCGCTGTTTCATCCTGTATATAGATCAATCTAAAGTGATAGCTGAGATCTTAACAATGAAACAAATATTCAGTATTCAAATCCAGAAAATGCAAATCAATACATTTCACATTTAGATATAGATTCATATACTTTTCTCTCTCATTTGCTTCCATAAATTTGGTTCTGTGTGAATCTCTGGCTGGATGCACATGACTGTAATTACTACCCAGTATCTCAGTAAAAAGCCTTTCAAATGGAGGGAATGCCAGGACAACAGATAAAATATAACAGCAATATCTAGTATTGTAGTTTTTAATTAAGCATTTGGAATGTCTCCTCCTCAACATCTTCTTCCTCTTTCTGCACCTCTCGTCATCTTCTATGCCTGTGCCTCTTCCTCACCCTCCTCCCACAAAGCTCCAGTATGACCTATCTCTCTCCTCCCCTCACCTCCCCTCCTGTCCCACACATGGTGGGCACCTCCTGCTGAGACTGCAATTACTGCAGGAGATTAAATTAAGGTGGGGGGTGAGTAGTACTGAAGTCTATAACACACACACACACACACACACACACACACACACACAAACAAAAAAGGCATCTGGCTCTTAAAAACAATGTTATCTTCATCGAAAAACGATTGAGAAGTCTTCAATCGTCCTGACTTCAACAGTCCCTCTCTGTTGCCCCTGCCTTCTTTCCTCTCTCTCCCCTCCTTACATCTTAAGCAGACTTTTCCCAGAATAAATGAAGGTGAAACAAACCCCATAAAAAGTCTGCTGTCTTCCACACAATGCAGACTGAGTGTTTATGAGCAGACCCATTAAATGTCAGGGCTCTAATTGCAACAGCAACAGAGGCCTGAGACAAAGAGCACAGAGCAGCAGAGGATAATAGGAGGGGTTTACCTCTCAGTGAGTGGCCATAAAACTGTGGCAACGGGGTCCCTTACTTATGACCTGTGGGATTTAAAGGGGACAGGCCAATGTGCTTGTCTGTCAAGGGAGGAAGATTAATGTAGAATTTCTACTATTTCAAGACACTGTGTGATTTGGAGTTTATCTGAGGTCACAGGGACCTCTCAAAGAGTATACAGCCAGTGAGCGAACCTTTTGTCTTCTGTGTTGTTAGTGGGCATAGTTGTCTGTGAGGAAATCACTCCAATTACTTCCACAGGAGACAGGATGTCTCACTTAACAGACAAAACACACATCAGTGTGTGTTGGCGAGCATAAACGCTTCAACCTCTCAGCCATCGCAACTACTGTACCTCTTCAAATTTGGGTTTTTCAACTCATGTATTGTTTATCTAACTAGCTTTCTGTCTATCTGTCTGTGTTTCTGTTGCCAGTACCAAATGAGGGCAGCGATACACTGCATGCTATACAACATGAACAAATGACAATTATCAAGGAAACATGGTAACCATTCCAAAATGTTGATGATCTCATTTTGTGACCATAGACTGTTTTAAATAATGGATATAGCCACCACAACATCACCCACTGGATTATGGACACATCCTCTAAAGTCTCGTGACCACCAAAGTCTGTCACCACCTTGGATTTTTGGAGCCAGAAATGACCATATTCAAACAAGAGGGTGGAGCTAACCCTAACGCTTCCTGCTAGCATGTTTAGGACAGTTTATTTACAGTCATGGTAAACCATGCAATGCATCCTCATATAATGGTCTGCATGACATCTAACGAATTAGCACCCCACGAATAACGTTATTTTATATGAATAAAAGAGGTTTGGTTTGGTTAGGTTTAGGAAAAGAAACACAGCTGAGCATCTTTAGTTTTTGGCAAGGCAAAGTTACATGTTAGGAAAATGGTGACTGTAACCTTAAAGTGACTCACTTTAAAGTTCACTCAGAGCACTCAGTTCAGATTACTGGTCCCCTTGGGAAAGTCCTGGGGAAAAGTCTTGTGTTTTGTGACCTTGACACCACCCCAACCTGCCTCCTTACACAGACTACTTTCTTCTTTACTCCTGTCACGTGACTGCGAATAGCTGGCTCATGATTGCGTGGAATACGAATTTTGGTGCATTACTGTTCACACAGTGCATGGAAACAGCCTTAACTGTGGTAATGCTAATGCTTGTGTTATAAATTTTCTATAAAGAAGGCTTAAAAACCATTAAAATAAACAAAATGTAGGCTACTACCAAAATACATAACATCAGACTCCTTAGAGGGTTTTTAACACAACCAAATGCTGAACAAGACTTTTTTAGGTGATCGAAATGTTGCAATTAACTTTCATGAACTGAAAACAAACATATAGCGACAGCTACAACTATATCTATACTGAACCTGGGGATCACGTCATGGCTACGTTATTGAACCTACAATGTCGCTGTGGAAGCAACTTGTCAATGGAAGGCATCCACATGTGAATCAAAGCATCCTCACCCTAAACACACATAACTTTAATTCTTATTAATAATGAAATGGGCTATATAAACATTCACCCCCTGTACAGTTGTCATGAACGGGGATAGATGCGCTCCTGGAGCCAGCCTAAAGTGCACATTTCAGGAACTACAGTTATTGGTACATCCGTGTTTGCTCCACTTTTCAGCTCTAGAGGTTGTGGCTTGTCTATGACATGTCTACCAACAGCCAATTTAGAGCTTTGGTGACCAAAACCAGCCTATGTCAAAAATAGTGACAGTGTCAGAAATGTAGGAACACGTTCTCACAATTGGACCACAACTACAACTCAAGATGTAACACTGTTCATGCTCTCATACCACATTAGCATGTAAATATTTATTGCAAGTGCCATTTTTTTAAAGTTTAAAAAAAAGAAACACCCTATTGCAAAAGCTACTTTTTTGCTGCAGTCATGAGTTGTTGACATGTATCAGCTTGTATAGCCTTCTTTTTTTTCTATTTACATTGTAGGATCACCAGATATACATCAAATTCATGTGACATGATAAAAAAATTGAAATAGTAGAGTCATACACAGTATTACACCCAGCAAAATCTGTCTAACTTCGAAGCATTGTTCTAATGACATTTTACATTTTCATATGTCCTAGTTGTCAGTCACATATAAGAGCTAATTACCAGTTTAAACCACAAAGCCTCTAAGAGAGCACCTACTATACATGAAGTGTGTGCATCACACAGAGACAGAGGCCAACATTTTGCAGGATGTGTAGATTATGCTTCAGTAGGGAGATAATGTAACTAGCTAAGAGGTCCTGGTGTTTTGCATCCCCACTATGTCCATGGGGGACCACAAATCCCTTTTGCCCCCTCCCACTGTCATAAGCTGCTTTGTCCTGTAGTTTAGCCCAAGCTCAGCATGTCACAGTTTTTTTTTTAGATGTAGTAACTCACATTTCTCCATACTGAGTTCATTTCTTCAAAACTGCCGCTCAGCACACCCTATAATGTCACATCCAAAATGCACTGATGCAGCCAGAACACTGTACAAATATGTCAGAATCAATTTGAATTGGACAGCCATCCACAAACAGCTCGGACCATTGACAGAGGATCTTTAACATTATGCACGTGTGTAGAAAAGAAAAAAGAAAAAGAGAGGTGAAGAGACAGAAAGCATATAAATTGATGAGAATAAGATAAAAGAGTGAGATGGGGAGGGGAAAGGGGTCAGAGAGAGCAAAACAAAGTGCAACGTCAAAAGATACTGAGACAGTAAGAGTTTATAGTGCTCCCTTAAAACAGAGGTAGAGTCTGGCTGGTGTTTACTGTGGGCAGCAGGCTCAGTGTGCCTTTGATCCCCAGCAGATCAAACTCTCTTACCTTTGTTTTCATCAAGCAGGTGCTGGTGTAGGTCAGTGTGAGTGGGAGCACTGGCATGAAAGCAATACAGAGCATGTGGGTTTATGAGCATACTCTATGTGCATATTTATCTGTGTAAAAGTTTGTGTGTGTGTGTGTGTGTGTGTGTGTGTGTGTGTGTGTGTGTGTGTGTGCATATACTTGTACAGCTTACTTCCTGTTCTTAAACACCTGTGTTTACCAATACTACTACTATTTCCCTAGGCTGCTTTTGTGAGCTCATTTATTTACACATATTTTACATAAACACACATTTATGTCACCTGCTGTGTACAGAATACATGGATTACATCATCATCCTAAATAGTGTGCACCCAGACAGACAGACAGACAGAAAGACCAAGACGGTCACTTCAATGGAGATACAGTCTTGTGCTTCTAAAATTGCACAGATTGTTTACTAAACTGGGCAGTATATGGGTGAAGAGTGAGGTTGCGAGGGAATGTGTATGTGTCCACATAGTCACTAAGGCTCACAGAGTACACTTAAAGGAGGGAGGGAGTAAGAAATTCAAACATCAATAAAACTGAGCAAAGCTGATGTGAAAAGCAGTTCATAGACACAAAAAAATACCCCAACAACAATACAAAAATATGATGATGAACAAAAATGGCCCTGAACTAAATAACAGCCACTGAAATACCAACCAGAATATTGATACTGGAGCTCAGCTATCATAATCGCACCTGATTTCAATAAGGTACGATGTTTGAAGTGTTGTTTGATCACTGATAGTACTGTTTTGAAGCGGAGTGAGCGCTCTGTCATTTGGAGCTCCGCCTGGATCTTTTCATGGACAAAACACTGTAGAATAGTCATACTTTGAGCAATCTTCTTCAAACTTGAAACAAATGTTAGTTGATAGTGTGCCTACAGCCCCACAGTGTCACAGACAGTTATTCATCCTGAAAATCATTTTTTATTTTATTTTAGGCAAAATCTTCAATTTTTACTGACTTCAGAGGCCCATTACTCTGTCTCTGTATCACCTAGAGTGTTTCTAACACTTTCACAAGCAACTTCAGAGAGTTTGCTTTCTTGCAAGACCTCATGCATGCATGTAGTCAGAGCGGTTCAGAGGCTACAGTCATTTTAATTTCGGAATGTCATTTTAGGCGTTTTCGCTACAAAATGGGGGTGGAGTGCAAGAGGCTAGAGCACAAACTTCTTGTGTTTATTTGAATTTGATTTTGGCAGTAAAGAAGGTCATAAAGGAGTTACACTGTTCAAGTGAATACATCTAGGGTGGAAGAGTATCTGGTGGCCATAGTATATTGTTAAGTGTGGAAAAAAGAGTTCTTGGGTTACCTTCACCTGACTGAATTAAGCTGGCATAATAGTTGGATTTAGCTAAGTAGAGAGCGTCCTTGTATTGCAGTATGTGGTTCTTGTACATGTCCTTATGAACAGCAAGGCCAGTTTTTGTGTAAAGGCGTTCCAAGCGACAGCCTTGAGCTTTAAGCTGGCGTAGTTTGGGGGTAAACCAAGGAGCAGAGTGAGAAAAGGAGACAGACCAGGTTTTTAGAGAAGCAAGGAGATTGTGAAGCCCATTATTGTAGTGAGAAACCAGTTCGTCAGGGGTAGATAAATTGACTGTGCTGGGGAGGTTATTGATTCCAGTAGAGAGAGCAGTTAAGTCAATATTCTTAATGTTACGGAATGAGATGGTGCATGGCAACCTTGTGTAGTGTAAGGTTGACATTAAAAGATACTAACTTATGGTCAGAAATGGGCAGATCAAGTGCAGTACAGTTTAGAGGAGTTACACCAGAGCAGCAAATCAAGTCAAGAATGTGACCTTTGGAGTGTGTTGGAAAATCAATATGTGGCTGAAGTTCAAAACTTTCCAAGCAAAATGTGAAGTCCCTTGTAAAAGTGTTGTTGACATTGTCCATATGGAAATACTATCCCAAAACAAGTTAAAATCATCGATGAAGGCTATGCTGCGAGCCCTCACTTTTACTATGGTGGTCTTTGGCTAAAATGTGCAGGGGATTTTTCACTGCAATACTGAGAGTGGCCACTGGGGGAAAAAATTGGAGGCTGTGTTCCTGGGGGACAGTCCTTAGTAGTCAGCTGGCTGCTAGTGACAGAACCCATGCATCACACAAAGTGGCCATGTCCTTATTTATGCATAAGACTTAATCAAATTTTAAATGCATGAATTGTATAAAAATGGATCCCCCATACAGTTGTCATGAACAGGGAAATTAGTCACAAAGAACAAAACTGTTTTTTGTACCAGGCTTTAAATGTGTTTATTTCTGCTGTAAAGTTGGACATTTCAACAGGGGGGTCCTTGACTGACTTGGTTTTGGCACCAGCCTGACCATTCAATGCACTGCAGGTTTTGGCACTTCTGCGTTGGTTTCATTTTTCAGCGTCAGAGGTTGCTGCTGAGTATGATCAGAATTGACAGCACAGAACAGCCCTGACATTTCAAGAGTTTGGCTTAAGATTGTACAAAACGCAGCCTTAAATTAACAGGACAGCTAAAATAAGTGTACTGTATATTCTTACTGAAAACAAGAGAGATGATTTCAAACAAGTCTATACTGACAGAGTACACACATTTCTGTATACAATCTCTGATCAGAAAAGGCCATAGACAGAGTAAGAGAGACCCAGAGTGTATGCAGACGTAAACACCAGACAAGCGGCATTCCTAGAATACCAGACACACTCCCTCCACCACGTGCTGTGCACCTGTGAAAAACAGGCTTCACAGTAGAGCACAGCCTTATTGAAATGATGCCTGTCCCTAGCAAAAGAATTTGAGCCAGACCACAATTCACAAAGTGAATTTTGTGGGCTGACTATGCAAAGTTTGTACCATAGTGTGTTGGAAGATACTGTATGTCAGTCATATATTTACATTAGTTGTGGATTTTCTTGGCCATGGATTTATACACTTTTGTTGCATACTTATCTTTATTTGTACTGAGGTTTTAGGGAGTTATGCCCAACACTTTTGTGCAGTATCTCCAGCTAAAGCAGAGGTTGCCCGATACTATAAGGCCCTGTTTTCACCACGTATTAACATTAGCATTAGGCACCCAATACCTCCTCAATACATCTTGAGATCTAATTGCTCAGACCACATCCGGAGGTGGTAATAAAAGTGGCAATAAAAGCCCCTTGCTATGTCACCTCACGTTGGTTGTGTCTCGGTCAAAAAGTTGCACATGAACACATTGCAGAGACTTCAACTGACAGCCAACCAGCATGTATGTTCTGCGCCTGTGGAAGAGGAAATAACTGTCTGTTTTCATCATTCAAAAAGGGAAACCAGAAGACCATCTTGCTAGTTAGCCATTTAGCACATTAACAACACAATCCAGTATTGCAACAAAAGAGCATATTTACCGTGTGCCAGTGAAGCATTAGGAAACGTTTCTGCTTAAGAGCTCAATGGATAAAGAAAAATAATCTGACCTCATGGAACAAGTTTGTTTCTATCTCACTCCCTCTTAACTTTGTTAACTTTGGTCTTCGTTTACTTTCCTCACTTCTGTTTCTCTTCTAGTGTGCTGAGCTGAACTGCCTGTCAGAGTGATTTCATTCACTGGCTGTCCTCTATTATCGATGCAACATGCTCTATTGGCAGAAAAAAAGCAGACTAGAAGCCTGCTGTTTTTTTCCATGTGAAACCAAAAGTCAGTGGAGTTATTTTAATAACAACATAGTGTGCTAGTATGTATAGCATTCTACACGAGTGATGTATGTAACCTGACATATGTGCTCTTACTTTAAGCCAAACCATGATGTTTTTTCTAAACCTAACCACAAGCTTTTGTTGCCTAGACCAAACCCCCATAACCCCCCCCCCCATACCCCAAACCCTTGCCAAAACCTAACCACATTACCTAAACCTAACCACGTCCTTTTGTTGCCTAAGCCTAACCATGTGCTTTTGTTAGCTAAACTTAACCACAAGCTTTTGTTGCCTAAAACTAACCATGTGCTTTTGTTGCCTAAACCTAAGGAAATAAATCTAAAAACAAAGTTTAAACTAACATTGTAAGTTAATTTTGAAAAAGCCTGTATGCATGTAACAAGCAGAAAATGTACATTTCCTATGAAAACAAAAATGCATTTTAAAAAGACACATTGCATGTAAGAAGCATCAATTGAGATGCCATCACAGCAGACTACCTAGTGTGTCACGGTTTGAAATTTAGGTCCACTGTAAAAGCTCCAGTATTTGACAAGTTGGGATGAGAACAAGTTGGATACTATCACGGTCGAGGTTCCAAGTGAGCTTAGTCAGTACTAAAGGGTAAATTTAAAACACTGCAGACCACTGATTGGTCAGAAAAAAATCATCACTAGAATTGTCATTTGTGTGACACAAGTGATTTCCTGCACAAACCTGCCATTTTTAAATAGCCAAGCTACCATCAATAGCAACTGCAATTTTTTAATCACTCAACCCACATTTTAAAAAATGGCAGCCCACAAACTACATTGTTCACTATGAACACTACACTTTATAAACAACAAAGTGCAGACATTCCTCTGTTGGTTCCTGATAAGAGACAGAAGACGTGAGAGTCAGGTAAAACTACTGCCTAAACTGAGAAATAGAGAAATGGACCTCGTACCAACAGTGAGTTGAAGGGAGTCAAGTCAAGCTGTACCATCCAGTGGAAATGAAGCTGATGATGATGATGGCTGCATTTGTCAGTGAAATAACACAAGTGGGTGAAGTGAGACTAAACTGAACTCTGTGCATCACACTTTGCTACACCAACAGCTGACTCACATACAGCTTCATATTTGTAATTTTATACCTGCTCACCCAAAACACTTCAGCTGACACTTGTTTTTTTTTTCATTTCATGGAGCTTATTCATCTAAGTGAGACACACACTCACACACACATATACACACACTGTGGTTTTATATCTGTCTTTTTCATCCCTCCAAGGCTGGAGCCCTTTGTTTTGTTCTGCTCTGTCTGTCTGTCTGACTCATCTTTTCCCTGAACAACAGACCTGCTGTCTTACCACCAAGGTCCATACACACACACACACACACACACACACACACACACACACACACACACACACACACACACACACACACACACACACACACACACACACACACACACAAAGTCCTGCTTACAAATGTCACACATGCTATGAGCAAACACACATGCATAACAATATCCCTGTATGATGACTTGTCAGTGTGGAGTATACTTGAAACCTCTTCAAATGCACCCAGGCACACACACACACACACACACACACACACACACACACACACACGCACGCACACACACACACACACACACACACACACACACACACACACACACACATGCACATACAGACTGTACACATTGCCAAGGGGCGAACAGCCGTAAAACAAATCATCAGTCTACCTGGCAGAACTATCAAGCGCACATAAAAAAAGTTCAGATTTAATTCTCCACAGTTTGTGTCATTACATCATCCCCTTGAGGCCTCAACAGCTGTTTCCCATATGAGAAACACAGACTGTGTGCATGCATTTGTGTGAGTGTGTGTGTGTAGTTCTGACCATCTTTTTCCAGACAGCTGGTAAACAGAGATGAGGCAGCTCAGTTTTGCTTTAGTGCAGCCTTCACAGGAATATGGAGACTTGCAGTCACTGTGCAATGGTTGGTTTCAATGAAATTCTGCTAATAAAAGTTATTGTAAATGGAAATGTCTCAAAATAAGTCATTGTTGTGAAATTCTTGGATTGTGTGACTTCAGCCACTCATTTTTAAAAAAAATTTTTTAAGATACTTTTTGCCTCTAATGCACAGGACAGGTAAGTATGAAAGGGGGAGAGAGGGAGGGGATGACATGTAGCAAAAGGCCACAAACTGGATTTGAACCCAGGCTGCTGCAGCAACATGAGGCGTCTGCTCTACCACTAAGCCACCAACACCTCACTCATGCAGATTTAAAACTATTGGGAAATTGTTAATGTCCAGGGGTGTAGAGCTATTTGTTTAAAGGGCCAGTGTGGAAAATGGGTTGAAAACAGTGACATCAGTGGTCAAATTCTAGATTGCAGGGCTCACCCCTCCTGTCGGGTAAATGACGAGGCCTCGTAGGACCAAAAGCCTTGTGCAGACACAAGTTTTTCAGGAGTAGGTCTATCTAGCGACGAGGTGAATATTTATTTAGAAATCTAAACTCTGTTACAATATTGTAATGAATCACTCACGAGCAGGAGACCAGAGTAGCGTTTGGGAAAAAGGCCTGTTTATTTGAGCACTCCAAAAACTCCGGTAACACTCCAGGGGGTAGCACGTAAAAGACTCCGTCCCAAACGCTGACTCTTCTAGTGTAACACACACACTTCATACACACATACTCACTTACAGTACCCAGAGAGGCAGCCCTCCCCTCTCTGCTCCACCAATCTCCAGCCCGCACACTGACTGCCAGCTTACCACACTCACCACTGCAGTAAATGTTCTGTTATAATGTCAGTGTTCTAATGTAAATGGCATGTAATGGCATGTTTGGGATTGAATGAGTAGGGGGGCGGGGTGCGAGTGTGACGGGAATGAGGGCTGTGTGAGTGTGCTTGCTGGTGTGTGTATGAGCGAGCTGGAGGAGAGAGCAGGAGTGCACAGTTGGAGTTATAGCTAAATTCTTGTTTGTTGGTTGTTTTGGCGTGGTTACGGCCAACAGTAACCTGCACTGTTCAGTAATAAACGGTGGTTTTAGCTGTACTGAATCCAATCAGCAGGGTACATAGGAGTAACGTGACTGCTATCCTATTGTCTGTTATTGGCATAAGACTAAAATTTTCAGTACGCCCTGCGCTGTGATCTGCGGAGGGATACACCGGTGAGCCAGCACAGACGTAGCCTGTAAACAAAACTCAGCTGTTTATTTAGCCTAGCAATATTTCCAGACTATAGCAGCTGCAATGGACGACTTTGAACGCGATTTTGAAGAGTTTCTTGTAGCGGACACAGATCCAGAGCCATACCTGTTTGAGCCGGAGTACACAGATGAGGAACTCCATGTGTTGGATGCTGAGTGGGCGAGGAGAGAGGCTGAATCCTCCGCTCCCATTTTGCTGCACAGAATGGGATTTTGTGCTACCATTATTGGGGAGATATATCATCAGGAGGGAAAGCGCCGCAGAGAGTGCATCACAAGGAGTGAAGTTGCGTCTTCTTTTCCTCACAGATGACGGTTCGGGTTCATTCTCTCCTGTTGCGTGGTAAGTGTGGTCCACTCGCAAACTTTACAACTAAAAAAACTTTTACTCTCTATCAACAAACTACTAACACTCTCTGCTGTTTCCTCCTCCTTCTTCCTTCCTTCCGCTGTCATCATTGGTTTATTTATACACACGAAACGTGTTCTCTGGCTGGCTGGATTGTCTGCTCGGTTTGACATACATATAATACATGGCGGTGCAAGATAGCGACCTCTCTAAAGCAAGGCCCTTGCAATATATATACAGTATATGTGTGTGTGTAAAAGCATAATTATAAGGCTACGAAAACCAAACAAATTTTATTTTATAGCAATTATAGACTTATATAAACATATTAATGGGTAGAATATTCAGATTCAGATTCAGATTTGACAATAAACCATGCCAAATATTACACACTGGCCCTTTAAGTATCAGAGCACATCAATGATGCGCTATGTAACCACTGTTCCTATGGTGGCAATTTTACATACATTAATCAATCATAACTGATCACACAACCAAATATTAGATGGGCCAAATGAATGGTTTCATAATAAACTATGTAGCAGCCAGCCAACTGTCTAGCAAGTGGTATTGGGCAATTCCTTGATAGAATGTAATTAGCATGGCAATAAGCAACATAGGCGGATGAACATAAGTACTTTGAATGAAGCTGCATTTGAAACATCTATTCTGAGGAAAAATTGCAGATCAGGCAGAGGTCCAACTAATCTGATAGGCTAGACTAAACATAGCTAAGCAAGATTTTATCTCCTGCAGGCATTGTGGATGCAGCACAAGATGGCCAAGTGTAACAGGCTTTGTAAAGTTTCTTTGCAAATGCATCACAAATAAAAACAAAAATGTCAGAAGAGTGATGCATGTACACAGGCCAGCATAATGATATTGTATATACAACATAGACATCACTTTGGAAAAATGTATACTTCCTATAATACAATTACACATATTCCCACATATATTTTGTATCACCTTAGTGTTAAGACCTTATTTTCTTATTTTGAAAAGCAGAGGTAGTCACAAGTTTGTCCTGGGCTGAAAAAAATGCCCCCCAATGAATGATCACAGAAAAGTCAAATCAAACACTGACTGGAGAATTGACTGCAATTTATTAAATCAAATTTTGTGATAAAAATTTTTTCTTCATTCAATTTTGAGGATTACTTTAATCAATCAATCAATGAATTAAATTGTGTTCAGAACTGAAATAGTATAAAGAGTATATGGCTGTCAACTCTTAGTTTTCCAGTCATACTCAATTTGTGCAATTCCAAGACTGCTCAGGGAACCCAGTATGTAGAGATATTTAATTTGGAAAAGTTGCAATATTCCCTTTTTCTCTTGCCAAAATTTAGTACAACTTTGGAACCTTGGAGCATGTGAGGCAACGGTTAGCTATTAATTTTTATCTTACCATTAGCTAAGAATTTAGGACTGATTAAAAGTAATTTTACTTTCACATCCTTCTATTAAGTATGTTCATCTGTAATGTAGGGTTTTATGTGGGCAGGGGCACTGAGGGAAGGCCATTTGACAATTCCCTTCCCTTCCCTTCCCTGTCCCTCTTTTTCAAAGTCTAATGTTAGCAGGTATGGAAGAGTCAGAACTGTTCTTTGATTTTGTTGTGTTAGCAATAGTGATGTCAGTTTGATTTGGTGGAAAATGGATGTTGGAAAATCTTTTTAATGACTGGTTTGAACAGTTGCTGCTTGATAGGGTGGCTGTAGGCCAGGAGTGCCAGTTGAGGGAGCTAGCATATGATTGAGGACCACACAGGAAGTTGTAGGATTTGTGACTCATAATGTCATTTAACATTAAGATCCTTGAGCACTGAACTCACTTGTTTGCAGATGAATTCAGCTGCCAAACATTATCAATAGCACCATCAACCCTTAGAAGCACCTGAAACTTGGATTTAGAATCACCTCCTGAGCAGAGCCCAAGTTTAGTCGCATGAACTAACAGTGTTAACAAAAGCAGGACATTGGCTATGTGTTGAATTACATTTCGTTCCGGCAGTGGGAAGGGGCTATTAGCCTTACTTCTAAGAGTTCATAATGCAGTTTTTCCATACACAGGCTAATATAATCAGTCTAGATGCCCAAATGACTGGTCCTCAAAACGCCTCTGGAAATCTCAGACAATAACAGATGTTTTTTACTTTGATTATTTGGTACATCACTCAGACTCAATCCTGTACATTTACTGATACTCAGCCAATCTGTTCCTCAGCCGACCACAGCAATGAGCCAGAGCAAACAACTTTTTAGTGCTCCCTGCAGATTCAGATGAGGTGAAGTTGTTTTCCTGCAGACAGGCAGCTCCACAAATTTAACACTGACACCAGCTTTCCCTCCACACACATGTGTGGTCTTCCATGTCTGTCTCTTAAATTCCTTCCTCCATCCTGTCAGTCACTGGACCAATTACAGCACACTGAACCAGAAAAGGACTACTCTTGTCTCTCTCCATCCCACTAACGCTGCCCTCCCCTTTACTGTAAATCTCTCTTTTCTTCTCCCTGTCTGCTCCATGAGCGAGATAGAGACTCAGAAAGACGACAGTTAGCACACAATCATACAGTGGGAAGAACAGAATTTGATAGCATCATCTACTATTATGTAAGGTTCACACTAGACGTGGAAGTACTTAGATTTGTTATTCGTCACGCAGCCACTCATCAGCAGTCACCTGACCATTCACACCAGAAGCACATTTCTTTCTGCTGGACAGCAAGTGATTCTGTTCTATGCTATGTTTAAATCACATTTAGAGCTCTTTTTCCATCTGCTTGTGTGTGTGTCTGTGTGTGAGTAAGTGGCTCTGCTCCTGTCTCTCTCTCTTTCTGTTCAGACAATATGAGATGCACATTATCTCATTTATCATAGTCAGATCATATCATATTAAATATACTCTTAATATTATTTACAATACATATTCAGTGTGTTTTCTTGCCAGATTTGCTCACAGCTCGTGGAAAAAAGGACCAGATGCCCAGACTATCACTGCAGATCACAAGTTGGCCTCGGCACTCGGCGCCGCGCCACGTCCAGTGTGAATTTTATCTTCTTCTGAATATTTTCTTGAAAAAAGGTGCTGCAGATGACTGGGCTTGGAAGGAAATAACTGGAAAATAAAATGGAACCATAACATAAAGCCTCACATGTTTCATATTTAAAGTAGATACATATAATACATACAATATATCACAGACAATATATGTGTGTGTGTGTGTGTGTGTATATATATATATATATATATATATATAATTTATTTATTTTTTCTAAGGTTTTGTCCAGGCATTTAAAAAAAAAAGAGAGGGTAAAACAATGTTCTGAATGTGTGCTTATGAGTCAAATCAACACAGACAGAAATGTCTACAAGTACATAGGAGCTTACTGTATATAAAAACATTTAAAGAAAACCTAAATTGATATCTATATCTAGATGTTTGGAAGAAACTTGTTTTCATACCCAGTAGTTTAAATAATAAGTACAGTATAAATTCTTTCAAGTTTCCTCCCAAAGATCCAGGTTATTGCTCAGTAGGTCATCCATACCCTGTAATAATTTAATAAATTCCCAGTAGTTAAAAGAAATAACTACTTTAAGTTCTTTGTAAAATCACAAATTGCTAACTCCTCATTCCATAATTTGATACCTTGTTTCCTCCTGCCTTATATGCATTGGTATATACTGTAGTGGTACACCACTGGTAACTCTGAAGTACTCATGCTGTATGTTGTGAGCTATAATCTAAAGGCCCTGATCAGACAGAGCATGTTTTACGAGGTGCAAAATGCAAGGCATGCCACACTGCCTTTTAGTTGAAGCCTGCCCTGATCAGACAGGGCACTTTTTGCAGCTTGCTGCATATTTTTTCAAATTTTTGCGAGGCAACCACCCTATCAGCTGTCCTTAGCTTAACTGTTATTTTGCTGTGAAGAAAACTCACAGATCTGTACCTGACCACTTGGATCCAAACACAGGCAAAAAGACATTTGTGCGGGTACATGAGACCCTCAGAAAGAGGAGAAATCACAGGGAGAACCACCAGCTGGTCCAGGAGCTCCGTCTGGACGATGGTTGGTTCGAGCCTTATTTTAGTATAAATAGGTGTTATGATAGCTTTATTGGTAGTTTAATGAATGTTTTGTGGGTGTGGCTTAGGCAGGTGGTAGAAGGCAGGGTCAACACTGACGTCAAACTCGGGGGCTGGTGGTATCAACTCATTAGCCGCTATTTGCCTCACCTGCAGAGAAAATTTATCCTTGAAAATATACATTTACTCAAAACAACTACAAAGAAGAGCAAGCTGGTTGACTTGCCCAATGGAATGGCATCTGAGGGGTATCCAGTGGAGTCGTCTGGTCCGAGCTAGCTGGTCGCGAGGAGCAAGAGCGGTGGCCTGGCAGTGAGTCAAACCACTCACACCACCCAGATAGGAAAGTTTGCTAAATTCCTGGCTTGCTAGCTTTAATTGATGAATTCTCACGAGTCAGGTTTAGCATAGCAGTGTAACATAAGGGACAGTCTGACAATCTGCTATGAATCGTTAGCGTGTTCAGATATGTCTAACAGCTTGCCTAGTAGGGTGACAAAAGTGAGCTAATGTTAGCTTCACACATTATGCTATCACTTGTTGTCATCACCACAGACTGTATAAAGGTCATCACCACCACAGGAGGCCCACCTCTTAACTGATACTGAACAATGGGGAAAAAAACACCAATGACATTAGGCATTCATGTGCTCTGAGATAAAGCTCTTTCAACTTGAGGCGTTAAAGGCTTCAAAATTGTGAGGTGCATAGAGCGGCAAAACAAGAGGCAATCACAAAAGCAGCAAGCAAAATGACTCATGCTCATTTATAACAATAACTAAAAGCTGCCCCACACTGTTTAAACATGCTCTTTTTTTCAACACAAACCTTAGTATTGTGATAGTATACTAATATAGTATTGTTGTAATAGTGACACCTTTGATTTGGACTATATTCTCATCAGCCTCAGCTGTACTTTGTGTTTATTGTTAATCGGTCAGTGTTAGAACTGAACTAAGATACTGAACATGGTAAACAATACCTTCTGGCATACAGGCATTGTCACTGTGTGACAATGTTGTGCCTGAGTGCAGTCTAACAGAGCCACTTGTGTAATTGTTGCCTCTTTACTGTACTGAAGTGTCCTCTGGCAGCAGCTGAACTAATTGATGCACAGGAGCAAAAAGGAGGTCACTCCTTCAAAAAAAAAAAGGCCAGGAATTTTTCCAGCACATCACCTAAAGATTCTGCCACACCCCAAATTACAATTTTAAAATTATTGATTTCTTTCTACAATATCTGCACATGGCAACCATTTAAACCTAGTGACTGCAAAGAAAGTTTTCAGTCATACGGCTCTAAAAAAAATTCTGAATAATGTTTCAATGCATTTCCAGCTAATGTCGAAATAATAAAGGGTCTCAATGAAATATGTGCACAGTGTCACATGTTTAGTGTAAACTGTCACATCACCAGAGCTGTTTACTTCCTGGTTGCACTATGAGACGATAATGGCTACATCAAAGCTCCCAAACAAAGGTTACTGAATTATGTAAACATAAAGATAGGACAGAAAATTTTGGTACCCATTATCTTTAAGGTGTCTAGCATTGATATGTGCATTTGCAGTTACTCAACTTTGTTCAGTGGGGTCACAAAATTAGTGAATATGTTAACAGCAACAATAGTGACTGGCGGGATAACACAGTGCATTGAAATGTACATGTACTTATACATATACTTAGTCCTTGTTCTACCTAAACTTCAACTCTTCTTTTTTTAGGTTTACTTTGAGTGAAGTTTTGGATATGTGGGATCTAGGTGGTGGTCCAAACAAGGCATACAACCTCACAGTTGTCCCTCACAATAAAAAAGATGTTGTCTTGAGTGACTGTGATAGCAATGTATCAGATGTAGACTATGAGGGGGAGACTGGCCATTTGCCAGCCAGGCTTTTAAATACATATGGTGAACTTGTGCAAACAGATCATGACAGGAACAACTTTATCAGTGATTATGACCATAAAACAGCTGCTGTTACAGTATGGTGCACAAATACACTGTAATCTCTGACAGTTTGACTGGGAGTTGATGAACACATTTACAGAAACTGAAAGAAAATGGCCATGATAAGCAGGCTTGGACCTGTTATCATGACAGAGTATGATGATTCAGAGTCTTTCCTGTAAACTTTGTCAAAAACAGTCTCAACTCAAGGTTGCTTATAGCTCTACCAGAGCTTTTACTGTTTCAATTTAAATAAATAAATATCAATAAAAAAAATCATTATAAAAAAATTGAATTTAAACATTGATGAATTAAATACAGTTTTACAAGATTTTAAACATAATGAACATTAAGCCAACTCAAAATTGAAAAGAAAAACTGTAGTAAAAAGTTTGGTGTTCCAGGAAAATACGCATGCAAAGACATATTCTAGGAGCATCAGGCTTGACTGTCTTTCACAATAAAAATGTGTCAGTTAATCAGCAGAGGCGTGTCTGAGTGAGCTTTGATCATTGTCTCGGCTGTATCAAATGGATTTCAGGAGCTGTGATGGCTGATGATTAAGGTATTATTGAAATCTCATGGGGTTCCCCCATGCAGGTTCAAATTCTGCTCACAGCGCTGTGCCATTAGAGCACTGCACTTGATTCTGTCTGTTGTTCTTCTGGTCTGCCTTTAAAAGATCTTACAACTAACCTTTATACACTGTATGTGCCTGATGGGAGTGTAGTTTCATCAGAGAGTAAACTGCCCTAATGTGAGCACTTTAATTTAAAACTTAGATTTCAAACAAATCAGTGAACCAAGAAAAACACTACTGTTTTGTAAGCAAAGAGGCTTATAGTGACAACTGTCTTAATCAACAGCTCTTTCACTCACTCCTGCAGAACAGTCATGTGGGGGAAAATACATGGGTGGAAATCAATTTCAGCAGGCACCACCATCACGGACAAACCCACCAACACAATGTTTATTTGTACCCTGCTACAACGCCATGTTACAGTAAATAAATATGAGGCCAGAGGTAGCAATAATCCACTATAATCAATTTCATACAAGGACGTGATTTGCTGTATGAAGCCCAGTTCGAACCAAAGATTTGTGACAAGACGAGTTGAAACAGGCAACTACTTGCAATGCACTGTTCTGCAATGCTCTAAAAACCTGCTGGTTCACACAAATCAACTGGATGAGACAGTGTCTCATCATTATGCAACATCTCTGTACTTCTGTTCTGATTTCCTGCTTTTCAGGCTTTTTTTGTGGCTGAATATAATTTGGAGCTTCTGAATGAGGACAGTTATAATGAGATACTGGCTACAGCTGCATTTGTAGTAGTGATGAAAAGACGTAAAACAGAAACAGAATGAGTATCAGATGGACTGTATTCATAATAAATAAATAACCAGCACCAATTAATCAGTCAGTGAGAATGAGTGTGAGTGGGAGCATAAGCACATACAGCTAGCAGCAGCAGTGAGAGGGCTCAGCACGCAAACACGCCATCTGCGGCCATTTTGACTCCACCAGTGGACTTCACTACAAGCTGATTGGCTGTTGAAGCAGGTGACCTGCTGTACATTCTAAAAATTGCCACCCACGATTTGACCAGCTGAGTTGCAGGTGACACCATCAGCCGGCTTGAGTCAAGCTCAGACCAGCCAGTTCACACCACTGCAACTAAAACAGTTTTGTCTCATTGTAATCATTGGTCTGAACCGGGCTTTTGTTGCAACATGTAATGCTTACCCTTACCTTAAACTTAACAGTCTCTCTCTTCTTCATAGCTAGCTAAATGCTAGCGTGGACTGGTAGCTGGAGAGGTACCAGTTCACCTCCTGGGCACTGCCGAGGTGCCCCAAAGCAAGGCACCGAATCCCCACAGTTGGGTGCACATGCAACTTATCATCTCTGGGCAGCCCACTCACTCTGACATCTCTCCACTTAGTGCATGTATAGGTTCTGTTTGTGCATGTGTGTGTGTGTTCGGACTTGTGTGTAATTGACAATGGAGTAAAAAATATGAATTTCGCTGTGGCGATTAATAAAGTATATAAAATTAAAATAAATAAAAAAATAAATAAAAAATGCCTGTAGCTCACTAAAAACATTAGATATCAGCATGTCAAATGACTATTTTAGCATCTTATGTCTTCCAGAAAAGAAAACATTGACAAACTTAAAATTGTCGATCTCTCTCAATGCCCCTTCTCCTTACCTTGCTTATGTTGGAGAATTGATCCCACTAAATGACCAGTAGTGACATACTTTGATATTTACAACTATTTGATTTTGTCTATTTGATATTTGATTTGGGGCGGCACATGTCAGTCCATAGGGACTTAGGTTAGGAACTGGAAGGTTGTCAGTGCAAGTCCCTGTCCAGTCCAAATATAGAGCATGGACTGGTAGCTAGAGAGGTGCCATTTCACCTCCTGAGCAAGGCACTAAACCCCCAGCTGCTCGGGGCAACCGTCCATATCTAATGCCTAACATCTTATGCTTAAAAGCTCAGTTTTTCAGCTTGTAAAGATGTATTTATGGATTCTTTACCATGTTGGTGGTGTGTCCCATCACAAAGCAGCTTTCAGGCATTTTTGTGGTGTTTACTAGCAGATGTAAATGCCAAGGAGGACCCTTCACGAAACACAAAGTCAGTGGATAGTGATCCTAAATGTGCTTTGTCTCCATACCTACTTGGGTTTTGTCCCTGCACAAATATATGTTTGCTCAATGAAATCCTTTGATTCGAATGATGTTATAACCCCAGGTCATAGCTAGCTTGCTGCCAAAAATGGAAGAACGTCTCATTAGTTTGGTTTTTTAACACCCAATACTGTACAACAAACAGCAGGACGAATACTTCGACAACAAAATATTGGATGATATATGTTGTTATATGTTATATGTCAATCAGGGAACAACACTCAACACACAACAGCTAGTGTTAGCATCAAATTTCGGGTCTGATTAGTTTATGTATTATGCGGTTAACATTCAGTGTCTGCATAGGTTTCAATTGTGAACAGTTGACATGGGAACTCAATAGACTGAAACTCATTTGGCCTCCTTAACGTTTTTTTTTCTTTATGAAGACAACAACATAGATAATTCCACAATACCCAGTCAACACTACTGTCATGCGGAAAGCTCATGGTGTTTTCATGTGGATTTTCCCTATTCCTGCACTGCATTTTTTTGCATCAGACTGGTAAGCAACGGCTTTAAAGCAGCATTATCCAACTTTTAGTCGATTGTTGTGGCGCATTCCCAAGTTGTCAAATACAGGCGCTTAGGGTTGGTAGTCAGATAGAACCACCAACCCAAAATATCTGTATTTGACAACCTGGGAATGAGACTCAACAATCGACTAAAAGCTGCATAATGTTAGCCTGTTCTCATTCCGAAGTCGACAAATACCACTGCTTTGTGAGTGAATTTGGCTCTGACGGCATCAATTTGAAATGCTGTCGGTAACAATGTAATATACAGAGCTGGAAAGTCCCTATAGGACAAGTGGGAGGGATGGTGGATAAGTCCAACACGCTG